>OX328124.1:40945195-42145195 GCA_946811695.1 Gonocerus acuteangulatus | reverse complement strand
TAGAATGGTGAAGAAGGTCACAAGAGAACCCTTCCCAAGAAAGAGGAAGTGAGGACGTCCTAGGAAAATCTGGCAAAAGGACCTGGAAGAAGACCTTAGAAAAATTTGAGTTGCTGACTAGAGAAGAAAGGCCCAGGATAGAGAAGAATGGAGAAAGGTTGTTCGGGAGGCCAAAGTCCATCTTGGACTGTAGAACCGCAAAAGAAGAAGGAGTAATTCACAATAGTGGATTTTTTTTTTCATAAATCTTCTTTGAAGATTGCTTGTGCAGTAATAACTGTAACATTTTTTTATTATTAAAAACACTTAAAGGCCAGTCAGATGGTTCAAAAATTCCAAATGGGAAATCACTACATTTAATTTGTTTTGAGTGGGCATATTTCATTAACCGTTTACTGAGCATTGTTCCCATTTGGAAACATTGTTTCGAAAAAAAATTTAATCACTTTTTTTCTAAAAAAGGTTATTGAAATATTTTAATATAAAAATAAGAAAGCTAATAATAATAATAAGAAAACCTTAAAACTTAAACTGGAGCTAGGTTCGGTCTGTAAATGGTTAATGGAGATATTGTTTTTTGGGAACTTGAATAGAAATTGGAATAAAAAATGATTTTTTTTTTCAAATTAGTAAAATTAAAATAATTTGACAAACAAAATTGAAATATATAGTACAAATAAATCTAGTATCTTTCAAGGACCTAGCACTAGGTATGAATTCTAAATGAATATTGCAAATAACAAAAAATTACCATTTATACATAATAGATACTTGCCAATTTAAAACATGAAATTCCTGAAAGGAAATCATAATTTTTTTTTTTTTTATTTACAGGAGCTGTTTTAGCAAATAGACTTTCAGAAGTGGAAAATTGGAATGTACTTCTTTTAGAAGCAGGAGGCGATGAAACTGAGATCTCGGATGTGCCTCTTCTTGCAGCATTTCTTCAACTGAGTAAATTGGACTGGCAATATAAAACAGAACCTCAAGGAACTGCGTGTCTTGGTAAACACCTTTACTATCTTTTTATCTTGGTTAAATGTTTATGTTTTGTAAATTTAATTAGTTATTTCCATTTAACTTATTATGACTCTTTAAAGAATTCATAGGGAAATACATGACCGATCCACTACTAGCAAATTCATAATACTTCAAAGTAGACAGAAACATCACTATGTACTGACTGCGTAGGCATGAAGAGCTTGTAAAAAGCTCTTCATATCTGAGTAGTCAGTTACTGCAAAAATGCATTAAGACATGATATGCATTTTTCAAATAAAAAAGGAATTGGACTTGACAAAGACTATAAAAACCATATTAAAAGAAATAGTGACCCAAAATCTCAAGATTGTTTCTAGTGTACGTGAAAGGTCAATTAATACAATTTCAAATTACACATTTTTATTTATTATTAATTTTATGCAACACATCTTTGGTGATTTGCATTTTCTTCACAAGTGTAAAGTAGAATGCTACCAACCGACCTACCGGGCAGCTATGTATTTTTAATGACTTGATGATTATAACATAGTCACCAATTTATTAACAATACAAGCTGACTATTGCTATTTAAATTATCTTCAATTATGACTTGGTCATTTTAGAGCAGATCGTTCACCTTTGTTCCATTAGGCAGTATCTAGTTTTTAGGATCCTGAAGAGACATCTAATAATGCGATAATCGCAGAGTCATTTTTAATAAATTTACGATTATGTTAATTTGTAATTTTATTTATTGACTTTCTGCCTACACAATAAACATTATTAAAAAAGTCTGACTTGCAAGACTTCCACCGACTTAGAACATTTCCATTCTTATCTCTAGTACCGGAATAGAAGCACTTATTGGTAGGTTTTGATCTTTTGTGAAAAATATAAAATACAATCTTAACAAGAAGGAAGATTATAGGCCCCACAACAATTTTAAAAAAAAGTGAGTTAAATAGAGACAAAACCCAGTTCAAAAGAACAAAAACACTTTCAAAGTTTTAAGCACTTATTAATCCGACTGACATTATCCCATCGAAAAATGCTCCAGAAACTTTTTTGTAGAGAATTTAGTTAGCTTCCGAATGGAAACCTTCATTTACCACGATTTTTTTTTTTACCGTTTTTGAGATATTTAAGAAAATATACGAAGATCCCAAAACTTTTCATGTTTATTAATAAAATTGTTTTGTTTAATACTTCCTTAACCCTAAATCTAACCAAAATTTAAATATCTTACTTTAGATTAATTTCAAGCATGTGGCAAATATTTCTAGTGAATCAACGATTCTAAGTACCCAACCAAAAAATTATTTCAACAACTTATCCATTATTCTCAATAACGATTACAGATAGTTACCAGTTGAAAATGATTTCATTCGTTTCCTGCATTAAAGAACCTTTATTAGGAGTACCTTTAAGCATATGAATTGGAAAACGTAAGCATTACAATTTTTTTCGCACAAATTTTGCTACAAAACAATGTTGTGGTGGACGGGTTCTGCTGCTTAATAAACTTGACATTTAAAATCAGACGAAAGATTTTTGTACCAAATTTCCAATTAATCTCCTGCATGGTTATGTAAGGGGAAGGAGCTGAGGGGGCTGCAACCCCCCTCGAAATAATGATTTCATCGGTAAAAATGTGTCATAAAAAGCACAAAAATAAATTAAATTAGATCACTTAGTTCAGAAAATATATATTTTTTTGGGTGTAATAGCGGTTAGCTATTCCAAGTTCTAGGTTGATAGTATTCCATACCCTCAAAACCCACCAGTGCTCCCAGCCCCCCCTCGAAATTATTTTGTATATTCGCCCCTTGATCTGCTGAATGATCAATGGTCCTATGAATGGTAAACACTATACAGTCCTACCTCAAGAAGTCAGGACTGTACACACTTATTTAATTACACTATGCACTGTTTGCTTGAAAACCGTATGCGTCCTCTGATTTCGAATTATATTTTCTTTTGTACCATTCGCCTTAACACTTAAATTTATGAATACCCTACCTATAAATAAAAGGAAGGGTGTTTCTTATATTGGCCAAGTTGAGATGATACCGTATTTTGTTTAATTACCAAAGAATCAGAACACTCATTATAAAAATAGTTTACTGAAACTAGTTTCCATTATCGTTCCTACTAAATTTAATTTTATTTATTTATATTTCATCTGATTCTAGGAATGAACAATAAGCGCTGTAACTGGCCCAGGGGCAAGGTGATTGGAGGCTCAAGTGTTCTGAATTACATGCTTTACGTGCGAGGAAATCACAAGGACTATGACATCTGGGAGTCTTTGGGCAACCCCGGCTGGGGTTCTAAGGACGTACTGTACTACTTCAAGAAGAGTGAGGACAACCGAAATCCGTACTTGGCAAGGTCACAGTTTCACTCTACAGGAGGATATCTCACAGTACAAGAAGCCCCTTGGCACACACCTCTTGCTTCTGCTTTTGTTGAGGTCAGTAAAAGTTAAATTGCAACAGCTATAGAGCTAAGGTGGCCATACAAGTTAAAAAAAATACATTTTCCTTATAAAAATTATTACCAACATTTCAAATTGAATTTAAAGCCTTCAAAGACTAAGGAAACATTAATGAATATGTTTTAAATAGTGTAATTTTGTTTTGGAAGCATTTGCCAATTAATCATAAAATATTTTTTCTGTATAAAACATTTTCCAATTTTTATTTTTATTACTCCATTTTTATTTATTCTGAATTAATACTTTACTAATTCAGAATAAATAAAAAGTATTGAAGCATATCTGTTTATTTTTAATTTTGTGCTCTATTTTTATAAATATTTTGATGTGGGATGTCCAGATAGGACCCGTGGAAAGGTCCAGGCCTGCCCAATCTATTCAAATATTCATGCACTGTGATGAAAACATCTACAGTTGAAATGAAATGAAGTCTGATAGTTATATTGAGCTGTCGAAGAAGTTATAGTTTATGCTTTTTTTTTAAAAAAAAAGAGTCGAATTAAATAACTTTACCTTGTTGCATTTACTCCATAATCAAAAAGAAAAATCATTTTGCTGAGGACGTCAGCCGAGAGGCTAAAGAACATCTGAAGAAAACTAAAACTCAAACACAAACAACTATTTTTTTAATTAGAATTATTTAGCACTAGGCTATACTAATGATCTATTTTAACATTACTTAAAACACATAAATTAAATAATTTGGAGCTGTTACTGAACAGAAAGTATCCAGTTTAAAATATTAAATAGAAAACCAAATGGCTAAAAACTAATTTTGTAATGTTCATTCTGAATGTAAAATGCATTTAATATTTATATTAATACATTTAAACTACATGAGCCTTTTGTGATTTACATTTGTGAAAATAAATCAACTTTGAAAAATTATTATTTAAAGAAGATATACCTTTGTAGATCTACCTATTTAGTTGAATAGAGATAATGGTACAATCAGTCGGTGGGCAAGTGAAGTTTAACTTGTGGTTATTTAAAAATTAAATCATTATGACAATCAGTCATTATTCGAATTTAGGCAGTTTTACTTTATTAAGAAATTAAAAAAATTATTTCACTAATTTTTATTGAAAAATTACTAATTGAACAATTCTTCATGGCGATGATGATGCTATGGAGTTCTATGAATAGACTTTTTAACTGCATCAAAAAATGACTTTAACAAATATATTTTGGTTTGCCTAAATTCCTCTAGAAATTCCTTCTATTCCTTAGAATATCTTACAACTTTTAATCCAATTCTTGGCAATTAGTGTTCAAATAAATCACTGTGTCCTTTGGAATTAATGAAACTGAATTTGATCTCAATTTCCTTGAGAAAAAGGTGGAATCATAGCCACTTTCTGCCTTAGCTAAAATCGGGTAGGCAATTACAACGATCCCTTCAGAATGATGGTGATGGACTTTTTGCTGAGAAAATCCAAAGTTATGTCTCCTGGTCCTGACAACATGATCTATGATATGTTGCGTCAGCTGTCTCTTTAAAGCAAAAACCAGCTGATTCAGCTATGAAACCAGGATTGGCACAGTGGTGCGTTTCCAAGTGCTTGCAGACTACCACACATTCCAAATCCAAAGACAAACAAAGGCAGAAGGCTCACTTCTGGATATCACCCCAATTCCTTGGTCAGCTGCCTAAGGAAAGTGCTGTTATATTTCAACGAAACTCGGTATTTGTTGTGGTCAACTGAAGAGAAAAATTTGTTGTAAAAATAAACTAAATCGGTTGACTAGAAGGGGGAGTTTACTCCGGACAGAAATTACTAATTTGCTCATACCGGTCGTAATTTCTTCTGTATTGTAATGAAACGCGGTATACGTCCTGGGTATCTAATAAGGAAGAAGTGTTGTAAAAATGAACTAAATCGGTCTATCGGAAGGGGGGGATTTACATTGTACTATGTTTGGATTGAATTGAAACAGGTGTTATTTATGTTTTTATTTTATTTATCTATGTAGGTATTAATTTATTTATCTATATAGGTGCTTATTTTAAGCAAATTATTCAGGAATGCATTCGACCCTACCCAATTCTCAGGAAAGTGCAAAGTTATGCAGCTCCTGGGTGACGGACTTTTAATTTTTCTGTTTACTTGTTTAGTCAGTTATTTATTTGAAATCTTTAATATGTGTATATAATTTTTATTTATTTCATTTTAGTAGCATGTATGTGTTTAAAAGCTTGTAATATGTATATATATTTTTACTTCATTAATTTTAAAGTAGTCCTTTTTTGTTATAATTTTTGTTTGACCTTTTTTATTTTATATATTGTTGACTTTTAGTTGTCAGACTCAGTTAAAAAAAAAAATTCTCTTGTTGGTGGCAATGATGTTGCTATATGCAAGTGTTAGAAGGGGGGGTGTAAATCCATGTTAAGGGGAGGGGGATTAAAAAAAAATTAAATTAAATAAAAGATAAATAAAAAAAAAAAAAAAAGAAAGAAATAGAATATCATAACAACAAACAAATACATCTCTAAAAAAAATTCCAAAACTAATAATATTTAAAATGGTAGTTGTATTATTGTTTTCTAGGCAGGCAAGGAACTGGGTTATGAAAACAGAGATTTGAATGGGCATAAACAGACTGGCTTCATGATAGCTCAGGGCACATTGAGGAGAGGGGCTAGGTGCAGCACAGCCAAGGCTTTTCTCAGACCAGCACGGCTTCGTAAGAATCTGCACATTTCACTCAATTCACAAGTAAGATTCCCTTAATCAAGTATTATATGCTCTAGGTAACCTTCGCATAATGCCTCTATCTATCTATCTCCCTCTCCCGTTCTCCCCCTCCTTCTCCCTCTCTCCCCCTCCTACATAATCTATGATTACAAATATGTGAATTACTCAGTAAAATAATGTACATATTATTAATAATAATTCTAAAAAAATGTATTCAAACATTAAGATAAATTAAAAGTACTCTATTGGTAAACTATGTTATGATTTAAAGTGCTAAGTAAAAAAAAAGTCCGTCTCGCAGGAACTGCATCATCTTAGCGCGGTTCCGTTCATATCCCTAGTCTAATTTTGAAAGATTAAAATAGAAGCAGTTATTATTTTGGTTCCACCAGTCTTTTTTTTTAATTAATTATTATAATGGCGTGTCAACCCTTAAGGTCACTAATGCCATTCCTGTGAGTAGTAAAGTCTTGAGAGGTCATGATTTACAATCTTACCTGGAAGGGTCGGCTACACTAGAAACGGACCCGCTAGTGGCAAGGTCTATGAATCTTGGAAATCTATATTTCTAACAATAAATTGTTTTTGTTATTTTACTTAACCAGTTTTATTGTCAAATACATTATACATAAAATATTAAACGTAACAAAAATTTCAACATATTAGTTTTAATGAAAGTAGAACATGCAGAAAATGTTTCAACTGAATCCCATGATTCTAAGTACCCAAACCAAAAACGGTATTCAAAAACTATTTTTTTAAGCACTCATTTCTCCGATGAATCGATAATTGCTTCAGAATTATTAGCATTTAGTAAGCTTTCGAATGGTAAGGATCCGCTTATGAAGATTTCAAACCGTTTTCGAGATATAAGGAAAATAATTTAAAAAAATAAAAAAATAAAATTAAGGAAAATATACAAAGTCCCCAAAACTTTTTAAGGGTGTCCAGAGAGCGATCAACACACACACACACACACACACACACACACACACACACACACACACACACACACATATATATATATATATATATATATATATATATACCAATTTGAAACACCGTTATTTTCGGTCTCTCAGGGGTTCTTAAACGCAAACTTTTTTGTCGGGACTTCTGGATTGCGTCATGAGGCCTCCATTTGGAGGGCGGGGTCCTCCATATGGACAGAGGGAGGAACCGCGCTAAAATTATCTCTTTACGTCTAACTTGCCTGGAATTTAAGGTGCTTAGCCTGATTGCCACAGAACTGAACAAGGTTTGGCTATTAAAACAATCAAACCTTACTCAATTCCTTCTCCCCAACCGGAGACCTGAATGTCAGGTCCGCCTCGAGAGCCACCAATCAGTTGCCCGTATTCTGCCACGAGGAGGCGCACACAGTGCCCAAGTTCACTTAGAATACATAAAAACAAATACGTATGGATATTCTTAATTAGTTAAATTATGTACACATATATACAATATTATTTATTTATTTTTTTTATTTTTTTTTATTTTATTTTTTTTTTTTAACCGCGCATTTACATCTAGGTCATTAGTTCCGACATCCAGGGTGCAGCGAGGAATTTTCCCAGCGAGCCAATCTAGTGGATACAGAAGGATCAAGAACAAGTTCTCAAAATTGAGTAGATACCACTCCCTAATAAAGCCTATATAGAATAATATGCCAAATAAAGCCAATCTAGTGGATACAGAAGGATCAAGAACAAGTTCTCAAAATTGAGTAGATACCACTCCCTAATAACGCCTATATAGAATAATATGCCTAATAAAGCCAATCTAGTGAATACAGAAGGATCAAGAACAAGTTCTCAAAATTGAGTAGATACCACTCCCTAATAAAGCCTATATAGAATAATATGCCAAATAAAGCCAATCTAGTGGATACAGAAGGATCAAGAACAAGTTCCCAAAATTGAGTAGATACCACTGCCTAATGAAGCCTATATAGAAGAATATGCCTAATAAAGTCAATAGAGTAAATACAAATTGAACAAGAGCAAGTCTTGAGGAAACCTTTTTTTCTTCTATTTAAATACTTTTATCAATATTTAGTCAATAAACCTGTGTTTTTTAATCGCTAATTTATGAATCGGTTCATAACTAAACAGTCGTTATAATTGGTTAGTATATATCCAGTGTTTAAAAATATTGATTGCTTATTGATGAATCGGTTTACAACCAAATAGTCTTTATGAATATTTAATAAATATCTAATACGGAATCACCTGCAACTTTTGATCGCTAATTTATGGATTGTCTCATAACTAAATAGTCGTTAATAATAGTCGTACAAAGAAAACTGTTGATTGCTAATTTATGTATATGTTGACAACTAATTAATCTTTATCAATATTTACAATATAATTTATGTTATGTTATGTCTGAATCTAGGTCAGTTTAAGAAATTTTAGTGAACGAAATCTTAAAGTTGCTCTACCTACTCTTGCAAGGCTTTGTATTTGTGTCGGCAGATACCTGGGTTATATTACCCTACAAGGGTTACTTCTCTTGAGGATTAACTCCTAGCAGGTAAATTTCTAGTAAACCCTCTGTTTGTTTGGGACTGAACCGACTGTCTATTCGTTCATAGTATCTAACCGTTGTAAAGTTTATTTTCTACATTTAGGAATTAATATACATATGTAGACTAAATCATAGCAATTGTCTACCTTCGCTGTCGGTGATCTTAACAATGTAGACTCGCTAATGTTACCTGACCTTAGATAAATCGTAATTACAATTTGCTGCGACAACACGACATTTTATCAGAATTCCCTGTCTAATAAAGCCTATGAAGAATAATATGTCTAATAAAGCCTATCTAGTTGATAAAGAAGGACTAAGAACAAGTCTTCAAGATTAAGTAGTATCTCCTGCCTTATAAAGCCTATATAGAATAATACGGCTAATAAAGCCGTATAAAGATTCATATAATTACTCAACAATAGATTCTAATTTAAAAACAGCTATTTTCGATATCTACCTGTTCTAAAACGTTAAATCATTTATTAGGCACTTCGGATTACGTCATTGGGTCGACGTCAGAAGCGTGTTTCCTATCTGTGAAGTGAAGCAGGAAACAAGCTAAAAACAGCAACCAATTAAAATGTGAGGTAAATAGAGGAAAAACGCCGTTCGTGGTGGTAGACAATCTTACAAGGCATTTCGCTCAGAAATACCCGAAATATTGTTTCTAATTTTACGTATCCTATTTTATTGCCAAATAGATTTATATTCTATAATCAATAAAAAAAAAAAAAAAAAAAAACTACTAGCAATAAAGAACTAAGGGTAATACATGAAAATAGGGAATACCAAGAACAATTCTAAAATACGAAATCAAAACCAGTACTGTAATCTAGATATTCATACGGCATCTTCGAATTCTAACAAACAAAATAATGCTTTTAATTATACATATCCTATTTAATGAAAAATACATTAGACTACTATAAGCAAGTACAAAAATAACGAGCAGTGAAAAAAAAACTTCGGGAAACACATAAATAGATCCGTTTAAATAAAGGAAACTAACTAAGTTTTAAGCACTTATTTCTCCTAATGTGACGACCCCATCAAACATTTCTGTAAAACATTTTTTGTAGAGAATTTAGTAAGCTTTCGAACTGTTACATTTCAATTGCCACGATCTCCTAACCCTTTTCGAGATATTAAGGAAAAAATACGAAGGGGGCCTAATAGATATTCATAAGGGATCTGAGAACCCCAAGATACCGCAAAAATAAAATATTCTAATTATACGTATCCTGTTTTATTGGCAAATACATTTGACTACTATAAGCAATTGCAAACAATAGGGAATATGCCAAAGAACTCGGATTAGGAGCCTCGACAGTTTCAAGACATTTGAAGGAAATCGGCAAATCCAAAACTGACATTTCATACGGTACAGCCTGATATATTTCTAACAATGAATTGTTTTTCTTATTTTAATTAATCTATTTTATTGTCAAATACATTATCCAACTATAAGCAATGTAAAAATAGGAATAAAAACAGACAAAAAGAATTGTTCGAATAAACGAAATCAATTACTTCAAATTTTAAGCACTTATTTCTCCGATTGACATCGCTTATTCAAAACTTTCTTTAGAACCTTTCTTGTAGACCATTTAGTAAGCTTTCGAATGGTAACCTTTCGCTTCCCAAGATTTTCAACCGTTTTCGAGATATTAAGAAATTATACGAAGTTCCCAAAACTTTTCATTATTTCTGACAACAGAAAATAGGTCTCATTTTACCTATCCTGTTTTACACACACATACATTTTCCTTACAAATACAACATAAGAAATTAAAAAAATAAAAAGCAATAAAAAACCAAGGGAAAGAGACAAAAATTACAAAAAGAACGACAAAAACCCGTTCATAAGAACAAAACAGACGTATTTGAAGTTTTAAGCACTTATTTCTCCGATTGACATAACCTAATCAAAAATAGTTTTAGAATCATTTTTGTAGAGAATTTATTAAGCTTTCAAATAGTTTCTATCCACTTACCACGATTTCCCAACCGTGTTCAAGATATTAATGAAAGTATACGAAGTTCCCAAAACTTTTCATGTCTGTTCATTAAATATTTTATTCTAACCCTTCCTTAACTCCAAACGTAACATAACTTTCAACATATTAGTTTTAATGAAAGTAGAACATGCAGATAATGTTTCAACTGAATCCCGTGATTCTAAGTACCCAAACCAAAAACGGTATTCAAAAACTATTTTTCCAATTTTCTCGAAAACGGTTAAAGCTATCGCCTTGAAAATGGTTTCATTCGTTTTCCTTGCTCAAGAAGCCTATAAAAAGAGTACTTACAAGCTTATGAACTCAAAAACGTAAGCGTTACGATTTTTTTTGCGCGAATTTCGCCCCAAACGCCATCTTCCAGTGGGCGGATTTTGCTGGTTAACGAACTTGACCTTTCAAATTGGACGACAGATTTTTGTACCAAATTTCATCAAAATCGGACCATTCGTCTTCTATTTAGAGAGCGAACAGACAAATATATATATATATATATATATATATATATATAAATATATACATATATATATATATACAAATTTGAACCACCGTTATTTTTGGTTTCTAGGGGTTTGAAACGCAAAATTTTCTAGTCGGCACTTCCGGATTGTTTCATTGTATCAACCTTATAAGCGGGGTTCCTCCCTATGGGGGAGGGAGGAACCGCGCTAAAAGAAGCAAGTAGTGAAGGAAGAAAACACTAACAAAAAAACTCATTTTCTTATAAAACACCTGCAGCAGGTTGAGTTCTTTGATTTATGGGCCCGCTGAAAGAGGACCTTACTCCACCATGGATGTCTATGAGTTAAAGGTCTTGATACGGGGAGTGTCATAGGCTAAGTCATTTTTCCTGTGGGAAATAGCTTGTATCATGGATATGTCTAAAGGGGGCATAATGAGTTATCCACACAAATCTTATTCATCTGGAAGAGGGCCCATTATTTATTGCCCATGAGTAATGCTTACTTTTACGCTGTAACTAACTCCACTGATTAAAGCTTTATATATATATATATATATATATATATATATATATATATATATATATATATATATATATATGTATGTATGTGTGAGTACATAAATCGACATATACTGGTTTCATGATAATAGGACTCTTCCAACCACCTGTATGTAAAATTACAGAAGAGAGGTACTCCTATCATGGCACTTAGCAAGAAACATACAAAATGCAACAAAACAAAAGATAACATAAAAAAATAAAACTGTTGAGGAATTATATTTAGTAGAAGGTAGAAAATCTTTATTTATTTCCCTCAATATAGGTTCAGGAGGAAACGATAGAAACACCTGAATCAGAGAAAATGGTTTCGAATTTGTTGAATCCGTTCTATTTTCATGTTGTTCAATCGCGAAATATTAAGTTTTTATTCTAATCTTTCCAAATTACAATATGGGTAACCATGATAAGGAAACATGCTTAGATGACGCAGTTCCTGCAACTAAGCAGGGCCTCCGGGAGGCATTAATGGCCCCTGTCCAAATAACATTACGGGCACCTTAATCCCCACCCCCCTCTCCATTATCATTACTTACAACTATTAATGGAAATATTTAAAACTGACATTTCTCTGAAAATAAAATATAAATAAATTTGTAATTGAACGGAGTGTAAAATTTAATGTATATAAATTTGTTACTTCAAATTATAATGAGAGTAAAAACAATTGTCCGATTAGGAGTTTTGTTTATGTTTACGTTATTACATTTGGGAAAATGTATGGTACTTTGCAATTTTAACAATTGAACAAATAAATAAAAATTGATTTGTGTTCTTATTATTTAATGGAATTAGATACGAGTCGAAGTTATTGTTTGGAGGGAGTGATTGATAGTTTCGAATGTCTAATACATATTGGAACAGACACGAGATCTTGAGACGTCATTTCACTTTCTCAAGGTATCTTGTATCGCCATCATCTGAGCAGGATATACGCAGCTTCCTTAAGTACTGTTGTTAGCGTTTTCTTCCTCCTTTGTGGAAGCAATTTATCGTAAAAAAAAAGGAATAAGTCGGTACATCCATAACAACTTACCTCCAGATCGAGATACAGCAAGATCCAATTATTTTCGCCCTCCCATTTGATCCTGACGAAGTGCCGTACGTTATTTATATATTTATGGAGTTCTAGTTAATCAACCAATCAATTCCCTATTTTCCTTTATATTATGTTTTTACTGCGCACCTGCTTCTAGGCCATAAGCGTCGGGGTTTATTTACAGGATCGTGGTACAGGGAATTTTTTCAGCGAGTTCATCGCTGAAAAAAGTTAGGTTCTCTACCACAACGGTGCTTTCAACTAGGTCACGGTTTAGTCGATTTTTCCCACGTTTTAATGCCATATAATCTTTTCTGTCATTTTAATGATTCAAAAAAGTATACTATTTTATAATGAAGTTTTTAAGTTCAGATATTCACGGCAGTATTATATTTCGTAGTTCTGGATTTATATAAATAACCTAAACCCCAATCAACCTTTATTTGAACCACAATACACACAATACAATATAAGGGGACCTGGACCCTCCGCCCTTATTCACTGCGACCCCATTGGATCTATTGTGATTTGCGTCCCTGTCTTACTCCCTTTCCAACTTGCAGCTCCTCACATATAGCTTGAGCTCCTTGGGAGTAGCCTCGGCTATGTCCTTGGGCGTAGCAATTGCCTTCCCTATGTGCACTAGCCTGTTGTAGGCCAACGCCTCACATTCGCAGAGGACGTGCTGTGAGGTTTCCTCTTCTTCGAGGCACCAGCGACATGTAGGGTCCTCTATTAGTCCCATCGTGCACAGGTGTTTCCTTAGCGGACCATGTCCAGAGAGAAGTCCGACTATCCTTCTTAATTCTACTCTTGTTAGTTGAAGGAAATACCCTGCCCTATCTTTCGAGATCCGGACAAGTAGCTTTGCCTGCCTCATACCTGGCTTAGCCTGCCAATTCTTTTGAATTTCTTCTTGTTCCCAGGCATTTACTACCTTTTTGACAAAGCTTTTTGAAACACCGAAGAACGGCTCAGGACCATGAAGTATCTCCTCCGATCCCTTTCTTGCCAGCTCGTCGGCCTTCTCATTGCCCTCAATGCCCTCATGTCCTGGCACCCACACAAGCGTAACCCTGTTACGTCTGCCCAGATCACTTAGGGCACTGTGGCAATCGAGAACTAATTTCGAGGAGACACTATGCGATGCAAGTGCCTTAAGTGCAGCTTGACTATCACTATTTATTCGTATTCTTTGCCCTTTAACACCTTTTTTAAGATTTTCCCGGGCTGCGATCTCAATCGCATGAACTTCCGATTGGAATACAGTGGCAAAGGATCCGAGAGCTACGGCTATTTCTGTTCTGGGACCATATACCCCTGCACCAGCCCTCTCATCCTTAAGGGAGCCATCCGTGTACCACATCAGTGAGTCTCTTTGGAGACTTTCCTGTCCTTCCTCCCAGCTCTGTCGACTGGGTATGACAACCCTGAACTGCTTGTCGAAGACAAGTGTCCGTGTCGTCTCATCCGGCCGGGTGAGGCATAAATCGCTCTCTTTTAGTTTTTGCAAAATCCTGAGATGTCCCCTAGTCTCATCCTTGCTCACTTTGAGGGACTGAATTCTCAGTGCACCAATCAGTGCCTCTCTCTTGATGCGGATGGCCAGCGGTGTTAATCCTATGATTGCTTCCATCGCCGCAGTAGGGCACGTCCTGATTGCCCCTGTGATTCCCACAGGACTCTTTCTAGCCTGCTGGCTGCGGTCTTCTCCTCAGTTTTTGTCCACCAGACTAGTGCTGCGTATGTTACCATAGGCCTTACTACAGCAGTGTATAGCCAGAGGAACATCCTCGGACTCATACCCCAGGTCTTACCACAGAGCCTGTTACAGGCCCATAAAGAGACCTTCGCCTTCTCAATCTGTTTGTTGAGATGCAAATTCCAAGTGAGCCTTCTATCCAGTGTTATTCCCAGATATTTGATCTCATTTGTGACCAGTACAGGAGACCCCTCCACCAGGATAGGTTCCATATTCAGATTCCTTTTCCTAGAGAAAGGGACTACCTTAGTCTTTTCAGGGTTAACAGTTAACCCAAGATTACGGCACCATCTCATAATCATTCCTAGTGCCAGCTGCATACGTTCCTTTAGGACATGCGGAAATCTCCCTCTTACTAAAACCACTATATCATCCGCATATCCTATTACTTCGTATCCAGCTTCGGAGAGAGTTCTAAGGAGGGAGTCCACCACCATTGTCCACAGCAGGGGTGATAAAACACCTCCCTGGGGGCAGCCTCTAGTTGCCCTTATTCTAGTGGAGACCCACCCCTTCCTTGCTCTGATTCGCCGGCTTCCCAGCATAGCCCTGACCCATCTTCTAAGGATGAGCTCAGCACCAAACTCCCTGGTAGCCTCCTCTATGGCTGCATATGAGGTGTTGTCAAAGGCACCCTCTATATCCAGGAATGCACATAGCGCAATTTCCTTGTTCTGAAGTGAGTCCTCTATTTTTCCCACTAGATAATGCAGGGCAGTTTCTGTTGATTTGCCCTTTTGATACGCAAACTGCTGGGCATGCAGAGGATGCCTTCCTAAGAGGTCCTCTCTGATGTGCATGTCCACTACCTTCTCCATCGTTTTCAACACGTTGGAAGAGAGACTTATAGGTCTATAGGATTTAGGTAAGTCCAGGGGCCTTGTTGGTCCCTTTGGTATAAAGATCACATCCGTGTCCCTCCAGAGACAGGGGATGTATCCATGTGCATAGCTTGCCTGAAACATGGCTGCTAGAATGCCTGCAAGCTTTTCTTTCCCATGGATTAGCTGAGCAGGGATAACACCATCTCCTCCAGAAGCCTTGTACGGCTTGAAGGTTCCTATTGCCCACTTTACCTTTTCAATTGTAAAGATTTTCTTGGCTGCTTGGAGCATCCATTTATTTGCATTTTCATGCCCCCGAGGCTCATCTGCCTCCTCTGTTACGTCTGAGCAGTCTGGAAAGTGGGTCACTAGTAGCTCCCTAACTGTCTCTTCCAGGTTACTCGTGATCGTCCCATCGGGTCTCTTTAGCAGTCCCATCTCATTTGTGTGCCTTTTGGCAAGCACTTTCTGTAGCCTAGCAGCTTCTGGTAGGCTACTAACATCTTCGCAGAAATTTCTCCAGGTCCTTCTCTTAGCCTGCCTGATTCCTTTGTTATACTCCGTCAGGGACTGTTTATAGTCCCTCCAATTACCATTTGGTTTTGCCCGATTGAAAAGCCCCCTGGCCTTTTTCCTGAGCTTTTCTAATTCGCTGTTCCACCATGGTGGCTCCTTTTCTTGCCTTTTAATCCTTGGCGGGCAGCTAATTTCAAACGCCTCATGCATGGCGTTGTGGATTTTTACAGAGGTTCTTTCCAGTTCCTCTGTAGTACCCACTGCTAACTCCTCTCCTTCATACTCTTCTAGGAGTATGTTGCCGTAGAGGGTCCAATTTGCCAGTTTTGGAATTCTCACCTGTTGTGGAGCCTCCATTCTTGCCCCGACCTCAAACCTTATCTGTCGATGGTCAAACATCGAGACCTCTTTGGAGACATGCCAATTGAGTATCATTTTACTAAAGGACTGTTTTGTCAGTGTGAGATCCAACACCTTACTTCTATTTGCTGTAACAAAGGTGGGCTCAGAGCCTCGATTAGCTACATCAATATTGTTCGATATTAAGTAATCAAGGAGCAACTCACCTCTCATGTTGTTGTTGCTGCTTCCCCAGACCTTGTTGTGAGCGTTGGCATCGCAACCCATTATTAGGTCTAGGTTCCTGTCCTTGCAGTAATTGATTAGGTCATTTGCTTCGTTTGGAGGTACTTCCACAGCATCTCCAGGAAAATAGGCCGAGGCAATCAGCACCTCCCGTCTTCCTGTCGCTGTCGGCACCTCTATGACCACCGCAACCAGGTCCCTTCTAATGAAGTCTGGAACAGAGTAAAAATTGACTCTTTTGTTAATCAGCAGGGCTGCTCTTGGTCTGTCAACACTTGTACAGTAGACTAGCTTACCTGCTTTAGATGAAAGGCCCATCACAGTTCCTTTGCCTGCCCAGGGTTCCTGAAGGATCCCTACGTCTAATTTTTTGGAGATGAACCCTCTATTGAGGACGCTGGTCGCTGCCCTTGCACGATGAAGGTTCACCTGCACGAACCTTAAGTTTTCACTCAAGGCCGTGGTATGGGGCTCCTTTTCCCTGAGCCCCTGGGTCTCCGCTTTTTGGTGCGCCACTCCATCCTGTCATCCTGCCTTCTTCTCCCAGGTGATTTGAACCAACACTTAAACTTATTTTTTACAAATGTTACCAACAAAATAAATAATTAAAAAAAAATAAAGTTGATAATAAAATTTAAGATTTTCAAAAAATGGAAAACCTATTGTAAACGAAAAAAGTCTCGTCGTAGCATCTTGGCTTTAATTGTGTTGCAATCCTCTCACCTTTAACCATTTGTATAAAATACGTTGATTTATTCGTTCAAATGAATATTGATTGAAACGTGTTATTTATTTGAAAAAGCATGATTTAGTAAGTACTAAATTTAAATAATTCATAAAAAAAAAACGAATACAACAGCATTTTTTTTTAATTTTTGTTTTTCGTCTAGCCTTGCCCCCTCAGAGTGAGAAAAGAGTAAGGTAAAATCGGAAAAAAAGGTAATTGAGCATGGGTGATTACTATCATTTTATCAAGTGATTAGCAACTCTACACTGTTACTTTCCCTAAGTGTATGCTGCTCAAGCCAATGTGCTATTAAATAGTAATTTATGTCTTTATTACCTCTAAGCTATTATCCTTCGGCTGCGAATAATTTTATTAGGTAGCTATAACATAAAAACATATTATTGTTTCAGGTAACTAAAGTTCTCATTGATCCAAAAACTAAGATTGCTTATGGAGTTGAATTTTTAAAGGAAGGTGTTATACATAGGGTAAGTTTTTATATATAAAAATTACACGTGTTAAATAACTTACGCCTAAATGGACATTTACGTTATTGTTCTTTTCGTAATATGCAAAGAACAATAATGTAAATGTAGTATGATATTATCATATCTACGAAAATATCACATATTTTATACATTACCCTTTGCAAACTTCAAGCTTTATTTTGGCTCAATCAATTCTTATTCTCGTGTTAATATATTGTAAAGCTGTGATGTAACCTTAATCTTGTTTTATAATTTTATTCTCCCAATAAGCAGATTTATGTAAGGAGTTTTCTTTTTTTTTTAAATGCAAAATATATTGGGAAAACAAGAAAAAAATAGTGTCCGGAAAAATGTAACTAAATATAAAAAAATGTATTAATATGTGGCAGAAGGTCAAATTCGAACAAAAACACTCACGTTCTACACTACTCTTTTATTGTGCTCTACGTGTATCGCGTTCCCATGACGCCTCTTCAGGAGCTCTTAAACTAATGTATAATCACAGCCTACACCACCGAGAACCTTCCGCAGGTAGGGCCACGTCTAGACTGATGAGATCAATCGTGTCTACTGCGCATCAGCTGTTTAAAATCGATAGTTTTAAGGGTAAATGTAGATTTTCCAAAAGAAGGCTTTGTCATTTAATAAATTAATCCATTTTAAGTAGTCTTGTTTATTAAATTAAAAAATATTTTATCTAGGTATTTGATTTCTGTTTTTTTGTTTTTTTTATTACCTGTCTTATTCCTGTTTTTAATTATGTGTATATTTTCATTTATTTTTCGTTTATGTTTTTTTTTCTTTATCTAATATTTTAGCTGTGTCAAAATTATAAGTGCGGCTATTTAGTATAGCATGATCCACCAACGCAGTTTTGTTGTCCGCCTCGTCAAGGTTTTTGGCTTGTTGTTTAAGTCTCTTTCTTAAAGTTGTCCGGAAAAAATGAACTAAATATAAAAAAAAATTGAAAATGGAAGAAACAAAAGGCTCAAAATAAAAAAAGTCCGTCTCGCAGGAACTGCATCATCTTAGCGCGATTCCGTTCATATCCCTAGCCTAATTTGGAAAGATTAAAATAGAAGCAGTTATTATTTTGGTTCCACCAGTCTTCTTTTTAATTAATTATTATAATGGCGTGTGAACCCTTAAGGTCACTAACGCCATTCCTGTGTGTAGTAAAGTCTTGAAAGGTCATGATTTACAATCTTCCCTGTAAGGGTCTGCTAACACTCGGAACGGACCCGCTAGTGACAAGGTCTTGGAATCCTGGAAATCTATATTTCTAACAATAAATTGTTTTTGTTATTTTACTTAACCAGTTTTATTGTCAAATACATTATCCAACTATAAGCAATTAAAAAATAACAAGGAATAAAACAGACAAAAAGAACAGTTCAAATAAGCGAAATCAATTACTTTAAAGTTTTAAGCTCTTATTTCTCCGATTGACATCGCCTAATCAAAACTTTCATTAGAACCTTTTTTTTAGAGCATTTAATAAGCTTTCTAATGGTATTCTTCCGTTTACCAAGATTCTCAACCTTTTTCGAGATATTAAGGAAAGTAAACAAAGTTACTAAAACTTTTTATGTCTGTTAATAAAATATTTTATTCTAACCCTTCCTTAACTCCAAACGTAACCAAAATTTCAACATATTAGTTTTGATGAAAGTAGAACATGCAGAAAATCTTTCAACTGAATCCCATGATTCTAAGTACCCAAACCAAAAACGGTATTCAAAAAATATTTTTCCAATTTTCTCAAAAACGGTTAAAGCTATCGCCTTGAAAATGGTTTCATTCGTTTTCCTAGCCCAAGAAGCCTATAAAACGAGTACTTACAAACTTATGAACTCAAAAACGTAAGCGTTACGAATTTTTTTGCGCGAATTTCGCCCCAAACGCCATCTTCCAGAGGGCGGATTCTGCTGGTTAACGAACTTGACCTTTCAAATTGGACGACGGATTTTTGTACCAAATTTCATCATAATAGGACCATTAGGAAAGCCAGAAATGAGCGAACAGACAAATATATATATATATATATATATATATATATATATATATATATATATTTTTAGATGGAACGGCATTTTTCTCCAGCGGTGGTACTCCTCCTCACTTCTTCCCGGAATATTTCGATGGATTCATCTCCATCTTCTTCAGCCAGGTACTTGTTTCTTCCTCGGTGGTAGCCAAGGGAATGACATTTTTCTCGATCTGGGCTCCTTTTCACCCCTCTAGCCACAGTATCGGCGGACGAATGGTGTTGAAGCTCCCTGGTGTAGTTGGGATTCTGTCCGTTGGCAGCGCTGATGGTATTGCGTCTTTTTTTTTTTTTTTTTTTTTTTTTTTTTTTTTTTTTTTTTTTTTTTTTTTTTTTTTTTTTTTTTTTTTCCCCCCTCCTGCTTCTATTTTCCTCGCCGTAAGGTTTTATATGTTTGATGTTATTTTTCGTCGCTGGGATAGTATTTTTAGATGGAACGGCATTTTTCTCCAGCGGTGGTACTCCTCCTCACTTCTTCCCGGAATATTTCGATGGATTCATCTCCATCTTCTTCAGCCAGGTACTTGTTTCTTCCTCGGTGGTAGCCAAGGGAATGACATTTTTCTCGATCTGGGCTCCTTTTCACCCCTCTAGCCACAGTATCGGCGGACGAATGGTGTTGAAGCTCCCTGGTGTAGTTGGGATTCTGTCCGTTGGAAAAAAAAAAAAAAAAAAAAAAGACGCAATACCATCAGCGCTGCCAACGGACAGAATCCCAACTACACCAGGGAGCTTCAACACCATTCGTCCGCCGATACTGTGGCTAGAGGGGTGAAAAGGAGCCCAGATCGAGAAAAATGTCATTCCCTTGGCTACCACCGAGGAAGAAACAAGTACCTGGCTGAAGAAGATGGAGATGAATCCATCGAAATATTCCGGGAAGAAGTGAGGAGGAGTACCACCGCTGGAGAAAAATGCCGTTCCATCTAAAAATACTATCCCAGCGACGAAAAATAACATCAAACATATATATATATATATATATATATATATATATATATATATAAATAAATATATACATATATATATATATATATATATATATATATATATATATATATATATATATATATATATATATATACAAATTTGAACCACCGTTATTTTCAGTCTCTAGGGGTTCTGAAACGCGAAATTTTCTAGTCGGCACTTCCGGATTGTTTCATTGTATCAACCCTATAAGCGGGGTTCCTCCCTATGGGGGAGGGAGGAACCGCGCTAATACATATATACATGTGTATATATATATATATACATATATATATATATATATATATATATATATATATATATATATATATATATATATATACACAAATTTGAACCACCGTTATTTTCGGTCTCTAGGGGTTCTGAAACGCGAAATTTTCTAGTCGGCACTTCCGGATTGTTTCATTGTATCAACCCTATAAGCGGGGTTCCTCCCTATGGGGGAGGGAGGAACCGCGCTAATACATATATACATGTGTATATATATATATATATATACATATATATATATATACATATATATATATATATATATATATATACACACAAATTTGAACCACCGTTATTTTCGGTCTCTAGGGGTTCTGAAACGCGAAATTTTCTAGTCGGCACTTCCGGATTGTTTCATTGTATCAACCCTATAAGCGGGGTTCCTCCCTATGGGGGAGGGAGGAACCGCGCTAATACATATATACATGTGTATATATATATATATACATATATATATATATATATATATATATATATATATATATATATACACACACAAATTTGAACCACCGTTATTTTCGGTCTCTAGGGGTTCTGAAACGCGAAATTTTCTAGTCGGCACTTCCGGATTGTTTCATTGTATCAACCCTATAAGCGGGGTTCCTCCCTATGGGGGAGGGAGGAACCGCGCTAAAATGACAAATATAAAACAATAATTACAACTACCTATAAAAAAGTCGGATAATTTTCGATTAATGGCCGCATCTCTTATTTAATATAAATACAAACATATTTTCATTCACGTAGTAAATATATTAATATATGATTATTGGTTTTATTCAAGTTACCCTCTCCCAAACAAAACTAACCTTGAAAAAGTCCGTCACGCAGGAGCTGCATAACTAAGCACTTTCCTCAGAATTTGGGTAGTGTAGACTGCTTTCCAGAACAATTTGCTTAAAATATCCTACATAAATAAAATGAAAACATGAATAGTTCTCTTTTAAATTTGTAATGAGTGACTGATCAATTATTAATTTGCTTCCAGAGTTATGTTTACACATGGTACCTATTACACTACGTAATAAATACAAAAAACCTCATATTGTCTTATTTTGATCTAACGCAGGAACAGGATACAGTCACTCTAGTGGTAGAAAGCGCTCCTTGCGGCGGCTTTGTGAACCTACTTCTGGCGGGCTTTTCTTTTGAAATATATTACAAATTAAACCCCCGCTTTCCGATTGACCGATTGAGCTCATTTTTACAACACTTCTTTCTCATGAGTTACCCACGACGTATACCGCGTTTCGTTACAATACAGCAGAAATTACGACCGGTATGAGTATGTTAGGAATTTGGGTCCGGAGTAAACCCCCCCTTCTAATGAACCGATTTAGTTTATTTTTACAACACATATTTACCTGTGGATTACCACTACGAATACCGAGTTTCGTCGAAATATACCAAAAATCACGGCTGGTAGTGGCGAATTGGTATTGTGGGTCCGGAGTAAACCCCCCCTTCTAATGAACCGATTTAGTTCATTTTTATATCTCACTTTTCTCTCTATATTACCACTACGAATACCAAGTTTCGTTGAAATATAACAAATATTACGGCTGACATAGTCAAATTAGTGTTTTGGGTTCGGGGTAAACCCCCCCCCTTCCGGTGGACCGACTTTGGTGGTTAACGAACTCGTTATGTTAGTCGACGTTAGTCGAATGCTATATACGAAGTTTCCTGACGAAAAAACAAAAACTCTGGCCGCTATCGTGTTAACAGACATATATATATATATATATATATATATATATATATATATATATATATATGCATATATATATATATATATATATATATATATTTACATATATATATATATAGATATATATAAATTTTAACGGGGGTCATTTTCGGTGTCTACTAGGTAGCATCGGTAAAGATTTGAAGAAATTTTTCAAAAATTCCGTCATGAGTCCAACCTCAATAGCTACTTTCCTTCGGAGGAAAGTGCTAAAAAGAGGCCAAGTTCCAGGCCCTTCCCAAAAACAGATTGCTTATGAAAGTTACAGGTATATCATAGTATTGTGCCTCGTTTTAGGCCCTTCATACCGTGTTAATAACTTAATAATACCCTGTCACTTATTTGTGCATTTCCAACTTAGCCAGATTTTGTTTAATATCTCAGAAACGCTTCAATGTAGAATTATGAAACTTTCCAATTTTACACACATGTCTTAGTATGAGATCAGTGTAAAATTTTATAAGTTTATCTTGAACTGGTTCAAAGGAGAGGGTAAAAAGCGGCTCTAATACTTCGTGAAATATACACGCAGTTTACGTAGGCCGGAACTTGGTCTAGCGTACCACCGTGTGCCTTGAAAGGATGATTTGAAACACTCGGACAAATTAATAGAATTTTTAATGGTTATTGGAAAAAAGGCCTCTTTCTTATGTAAAGACTATGTGCCGTAATGGGCACATAATAAACTACACAAGAGAGATAATGGTTACAGAATATTAAATTACATATGTCGGCAGTTTTGTTAGAAGCAGAGTGCATAAGTTACATATTATATCCACTAAAATGACATTATTTTTGTAGGAATTGCTGTATGGTGAACATTGATGTTCAAAATAATGAAAACATTGCCATTGATGTTGTATTTTTCGCAAAACATTTTCTAGGACAGCCCAATTTTCAATGCACATGCAAAGGTCCTTATTCAGCCGAGCCTTGCTCATAAACTCCAGCCAGTCTACCTTTGCATGGGCATTGAAAATGGAGCTAAGTCCATGAAGACTTTTACGACAAATAAAACACCTGTGAAAATGTTTGACCTTTTTTTAATTCTGTTATTATTTATTAGTCGTTTGTTATTTTATGAGTGAAGTATAGGTGTAAACATTTTTTGTTAGTGAGTTTATGACTAGGTAGTTTTCCACCTTTAACCCTAACACGTGTACTGCTATAATCCTCATGGGTCATCCGGAAGAAGAAATTACACAATGAAAATACACATGAATGAAATGAGAAATATATAAAACTGTTTAAAATATAAATTTCTATCATTTATGAAAGAAAATGTCATTGGTTAAATTGTAAATTGGATTTATATTAGCCTCAATACAACCTCCCTTTTTGTTGCTGATGAAAACGTGGCAGTTCCCATTTGAATGTTTTGGAATTGTCTACATTCCGATGGTAAGGCTTCGTGCAGGAGAAAACGCCTGTCTTTTCTGAAGGTTGTCTGTACCCAAGATTAATATAGCACAAGGCTCTAATGGTAAACATGGAAAAAGTCGGACTCTGAGGAACTGTGTTATCTTAGTGGCTCTTCTTTTCCTTCTTAACCATGGTATAATTTCGAAAGCTTGGAATAGAAACTATAAATACATCAAGAGGAGGTCGTTGACAGTCGAAGTTGCGAAACTATATAGATACTGTACAGTCGGGATTCAGTCTAGTGATATCTTAATAAAACTACATTATCAAAAAGAAAATGTTTTATTTTTGCCGACCATAAATGATCACACATCCGTGAGGCATATTTCTCCATCTTGTCATCGCCCTGATGAAGGCTTGAATTTCAAGCCAGAACAAACATAAAACACATTCTCTGATAAAAAATTGATTTTTTATGAAGATAAGACACGGCCGAACCCTGACTATATCTACCTTCGAAATTTTTAATTTTAATTTTTTTAATTTCTGGTAATTTTTGAGTGAAACTTACGTAGATAAAATTAAAATCAATACAAATACTCACATTTAAGAAATATACATCCGAAGCCAACGTTAGAACTGCCGGCAACGCACCAAAGTAGTAGGTGTATTCTAGTAGGACTTCTGTCGCTACGAAGAATTGCAGACTCCATTTTCAATATACGAGTCATTCTTACACTTAACGTATTTGATTGTTCAGCATTTTGTCTTGTACTCGGATAACACATTAAAACAACGCAGCGTTTAATTAATAATAACAATAATAATAGGTTATAATTTTGTTATAAGATGGAGACCCTATTATAAAATAAACATATAATTTAAAACAATAAAATGCAGATTAAAAATTAAAATTTAAATGAATAAATGCAGATTATATTAAAAATGGAGAAATTAAATATCTAGACACAATATTATTATCAAAACAATAATTATTTAATAAAATGACAACGATTTCTTTTGAAAGTCGATATTTACCCTTATGCTATAGATAATAAACAGCTGATCTGCAGCATTCAAGGTTAATATTATCAGTCTAGACGTGGGCCTGCTTGCAAAAGGCCATGCTCTAGTTGTAACGCTCCTGAAGAGGTGTCATTGAAACGTGTAGAGCGTATCGAATAAATGCTTATTGAGAAATAGTGTGTCTTAAACATCTGTTGAAGTTGAATTTACAAAGAATAAAATTATTTATAATTCTTTATGTTTTATTATTTTGCTTACATTAGTAATATTTTCAGGCGAGATCTTCGAAAGAAGTGATTTTAAGCGGTGGATCTGTTGGGTCTGCTCAGCTGTTAATGTTATCTGGAGTTGGGCCAAGACAGCACCTAGCCGAAGTCGGTATTCCGGTAGTTCACGATTCTCCTGGTGTCGGGAGAAATCTTCAAGATCACATTGGTCTCGGTGGTTTGGTTTTCCACGTCAATCAGGAAATATCGATGGTTATGAACCGCTACGAAAACATCCAATCGGTCGTACGTTATGCTATTTTTGGCGACGGACCTCTCACCGTTTTAGGCGGAGTTGAAGGTCTAGCTTTCGTCAACACTAAATATGCGAACAAATCGGAAGACTTTCCCGACATCGAGTTCCATTTCGTTTCCGGATCGACGAACTCTGACGGCGGAGCGCAGATTTGGAAAGCGCACGGGATTACTGAAGAATTCTATAAGGATGTTTTTGAGCCAATTTCTAACAAAGACGTCTGGTCGGCTATCCCAGTTCTCCTCAGGCCGGAGAGCAGAGGGTTCATGAAGCTGCGCAGCAAGAATCCCTTCGACCACCCGCTGATATACCCGAATTATTTCTTCGAACCTATTGACATGAAGAGGTTAATAGATAGCGTGAAGATAATTCTGGCAATGAGCAAAACTAAATCCTTCCAGAAATACGGCAGTCACCTATACATGAAGCCATTTCCATCCTGCAGAGGTATACCCTTCAACACAGACTACTACTGGGAATGTATGATCCGTCAATATTCCGTTACTATATACCACCCGGTAGGCACTTGCAAAATGGGACCGGCTTGGGACAAGGAAGCTGTAGTCGATCCACAGCTGAGAGTTCAAGGCCTGCGAGGACTGAGGGTGATCGATGCTTCCGTCATGCCCAACTTAGTCAGTGGCAATACTAATGCTCCTGTCATTATGATAGCAGAAAAGGGGTCAGATATGATTAAAGAATTTTGGCAACAAATGACTTGATATTCATCTTGACATCTAAATAAATATCTTTGATCAGTGCAACATGTTCGACAGGTCGTTTTGAAGAATCTCAGTGAATTCATATTCCATCAGCTCTTTGTAAACCAAAACAATTATTTCTAAGCATAGGTACTATTCTAATTTAATCAAATAGCGCTTTATTTTAATAATTATTAAAAAGTGAACCTTTAAGATCTATTTTAATGTTTTTCGCTAAATCGTTGTTTTTCGATTACTAAAGGCTTATCATACTGGTTCCAATCAAAAGCTAAATAAGTCATCAATTGATTATTAGTGTACTGGTTTATTGACACTCCGGCTATCTCGACCTTCCCAAATAAACTGTTGCCATAAATATGTGCATAAAATAAAATTATTATCCTTGATACTTAGAGCAAAAAAAATCAGCATATTGTTGAACTAATAAAAAATATTTACAAATGCTCAAATGTGTACTACGAGTATTTAATTACATCAAATATTATGCGCTAACGATCAGAAGGCCATTTGTGTTTACATGCTCATTTTTCCCACCGAAAATTAATTTCTACATCTTATGAACCCATTTACCGCTGCTGTCGCAGTGCTGCGAGCTGACCGCTGCTCCAAGGCGCTGTTTGCTCATAAAACTGAATTCCCGCGCTTCCTAGGGGCTATTTCTTGTATTTCTACTACTTTCCAAAAGCAAAAAGTATTTTCAGGCCTCTTGCTACAATATGTATATTAGTTAACTTTGTAACTAAAATGATTCCATTCCCTTCAAGATAAAAATTTCAGTTGATAATTAACTGAAACTCGATAGTTACAAATCCATTTTTGGAAAATAAACCCGCGTTTCCAGAACTTCTTATCTCTCTTGTTATTTCAAAAGCTGGGAATAAGTGTAGTTAATATTTTGTAAAACACCTAATCTCATAATATCTTGATGATAAGCGAGATTTATCCGCCATTATGTACTGAAAACATAGGGTAGCTGTAATTACCCACTTGGCCTCTTCGGAAATTCCCGATGCCTTATTTTACATGATACAATATTAGATATCAACCATTCTAGGTCTAGTCATACGATATTTTTTTAATGATTATCAATTCCCGTAACATGATTTTACAATTAGAAATTATGTATTTAGAATAAAATTTATATTCTCCAAGGCTGAATGTAGAAACAAAAACTAATTTAACTTGGGCAATTCGTATTTAAGTCATAAGTGGCACAATTATTCTAATTGTGGAAGAAATTATAAATAATGTTCGGGCAAAACGTTTAATGCGCTCATTTGTCCCCTAATATATTTATTTTCAAGTCTTTAGACTTTTATTGTTAAGAAATGTAATATATTTATAAGATAATTATACAACAGGGTATTATTTATTTATGTGGTTTAGTTAAGTAAATTTTAGATAGTAAGTAATAACTTTTTGTAATGAGTTATTATTATTAGTTATAAACCAAATATTTTAGACTGTTTAAATGTTTTGTAAATTACCGTAATTCATGATTTTTGTAATGAATAAAAATGATGTATATGTAAAAATGATGTCACATAACAGGTCTGTAATTTTTTTCAAAATAAAAATTGTATATAGTATAATTTATTGCATTAGATTTCTGTTTGTTAGGCGATAAACAACATTACGCCTTTCTATTAGATTAAACATTGAGTTATCTTGAAAAAAAATATTAAAATTGTAAAAGAAAGTCCGACTCGCAGGAACTGCATCATCTTAGCGCGGTTCCATTCATATCCCTAATGTCATTTTGTATACGTAGAATAGAAACAGTTATTACTTTGTTTAGATCATTCTTAATGTAAACACATATTCCAAAGAAAAGCAAGATAGCCGGCAAGGCACACGAAACTATCCTAAGCGGAAATTACTCTTTCCGCCGTTCCAAGTTTCGCTCTTCGAGGACTCTACTACGAATATGTTTCTAATTGACTTAACTTGCTTTACTAACACATCCATTTTAGTGTTAAATGCAATTAAAAACACTTACCTACTCATTTTACTGTTAAATGCAATTAAACAAAATAAAATTGTACAAGAAAATTAGAACGTAGTGTTATTTTTTAATGAACTGCGGCCTCATACAACCACAAAATATAATTATATTTCTAGCATTTGGCTTCTTAGCATTTGGCTGCATGACTTCCTACAGGTAAAAACTGTCACCTGTCCTAGGATGCATCTGGATTTATGAAGTGCAATAAAAGCCTACCTGAAGCCTGCCTACTACCTCCACCCGGACAGATGTCTGACTCTACACGGAGAATATTTACGTTTTCAGTTTTGTTACATGTTCAGAGAATTTGTATTTATTCCCCTGTTTTATTGAGAAATACATCTTCCTACTAGAAGCAATAAAATAACAACAAGAAATAACCAGAATCCTCTTCTAGAGATACCTATTTCATACGTTGAATGCATTGAAAAATATCAAACATTTTCACATTTTCTTGTGTTCTTCTACTATAGTAATACTTCTACTATTCAATTAAAAAATAAAATAAAAAACCAACAGCATAAAGGCAATTGAAAATATTCAAAAGACGTCATCGAATCTCTTTCTCTTGGCAAGCTATATTTCTAACAATTGTTTTTCTTATTTTACTTAATCTGTTTTATTGTCAAATACATTATCCAACTTTAAGCAATTAAAAAATAACAAGGAATAAAAACAGACAAAAAGAACCGTTCGAAGAAACGAAATCAATTACTTCAAAGTTTAAGCACTTATTTCTCCGATTGACATCGCTTATTCAAAACTTTCTTCAGAACCTTTTTTGTAGAACATTTAGTAAGCTTTCGAATGGTAACCTTTCGCTTCCCAAGATTTTCAACCGTTTTCAAGATATTAATGAAAGTATACGAAGTTCCCGAAACTTTTCATTATTTCTAGCAACAGAAAATTGGTCTCATTTTACCTATCCAGTTTTACACACAAATACATTTTCCTAACATAAGAAATTACAAAAATAAAAATCAATAAAAAACTAAGGGAAAGAGACAAAAATTACAAAAAGAACGACAAAAACCCGTTCATAAGAACTAAACAGACGTATTTGAAGTTTTAAGCACTTATTTCTTCGATTGACATCACCTAATCAAAAATTGTTTCAGAATCTTTTTTGTAGAGAATTTAGAAAGCTTTCAAATAGTTTATATACACTTATCAAAATTTCCCAACCGTGTTCGAGATATTAATGACATGTTAGTTTTGATGAAATTCAAACATTCAAAAAATGTTTCAACTGAATCCCATGATTGTAAGTACCAAAACCAAAAACGTTATTCAGCAACTATTTTTCCAATTTTCTCGAAAACTGTTAAAGATATCGCCTTAAAAATGGCGTCATTCGTTTTCCTAAGCCAAGAAGCCTATAAAACGAGTACTTGCATGCATATGAAGTAAGCGGAACGATTTTTTTCGCGCAAAATTCGCTCCAAAAACCATGTTCCGGTGAGCGGATTCCGCTGGTTAACGAACTTGACCTTTCAAATTAGACGAAAGATTTTTCTACCTAATTTCACCGAACACCGGCGGAAAACCGCGAACAGACAAATGTATATATATATATATATATATATATATATATATATATATATATATATACACATACACAAATTTGAACCACCGTCATTTTAGGTCTCTTGGGGTTCTGAAACGCAAAATTTTCTAGTCGGCACTTCCGGATTGTTTCATGAGATCAACCTTATAAGCGGGGTTCCTCCCTATGAAGGGAGGGAGGAACCGCGCTAAAAGCATCGAGAATGAAAACGACATCTAACAAAACTGGCGCTAATGGTCTGAATGTATATATGCCATGAAAAAAAATAAAAAACCTTTGGTCTCCCCATGGCGCAACAAAGGCGCATCAGCCTAAGGAAATGCGGGTTCAAGTCCCGCCTGCAGCTGACAGGTTCCGAAGGAATGTAGCTATTCAGGTTGCACTTATGGAAACACTTCTTCAAATCTTTATCGGTCCTACCTACTACCAGCAAACCGGTCCATCTGTGGGGAGGGGGAGATAACTCCGTACCCAAATTACTAATTTGCCCATACCGGCCATAATGTTCGTTATTATACAACTAAACGGTAAATCTAGTGGACATCTAAAGATGAAGTTTGTTTTCGTAAATATAAATCAAATCGGTCCATCTGAAAGGCGGGGTTTACTCCGGACCCAAATTACTAATTTTCTCATACCGGTCGCAATTTCTCTTGTATTGTAACGATACTCGATAGACGTCGTGTTTATCTAAGGAGAAAGATGTTTATATGAAAGAAATAAACTTAAGCGGTTAATTAAAAGTTGTAGTTGACTCCAAATTATGTTTAAATCGAATTAAACATCCAAACCGGCCCTGGCGTTGGTTGTTACTTCTGCCACTAGGAGCGCTGAAGAAAGGCACTGTTATCCGGTTTCTGCTTTGTTTTGATAGTGGAATGTTCTCTTTTGTGGACATATAGACCCTTTTATTATGCATAAAGGTCAATAAACAGTGACAATATTGTGTATTTATTAAGTAGTGTAGTACCTCGCATACATTCCGAAAGAAACTTAATTAAAAAATTAATAATTGAGTCAGCTGTTCGATACAAATACAAAAATGGCAAAATATTCATTGTTGTTAATTATTTATAGCCCGGTAGTCGTGAGTGTTAAGGCGTGAGCACTTTACACTCCGTGCCAAAGGTCGTTGGTTCGATTCCCACTATGGGATGGTGGCTTTTCTTTAGAAAAAAGAAAAGGCATCAGCCCTATCCTGGCTAGAGAAGGGTGGTAACCTATTGATAACCCGTCTAAAAATTCGTAGTTAATAATAATGCACGTTAAAATTTAAATAATAATAATATTTATTAATATAGTTTATTTTAAGCAGATTATGTTATGCAGCACCTGCGTGACGGACTTTTCCATCTAAGGAACGTTCGAAAAAATTCCCTCCTAAAAAAACTGTATTAAAATTATAATTAATAAATCACAATAAATAAGCAGAGTAGAAAATAACAAATAATAACCACATTAAACTGTTAACTGGATTTTTCTATCATTGCTAGACTAATATTGTAAAATTGCGAAAACGCAGTTAATGAGGGCTCAGAAATAGGCGAAATCTTAATAATTTGTTGTGATTACCATCATTGTATACAATTTCAATTGTAATACTAATTTCTTGATAGCATAAACTCTGTAATTTTACGCCAGTAATTTCAAGTGTAATGGATCACATTACGGTATCATAATTCGATATACGAAAAGTCCGTCTCTCGGGACCTGCGGTATACATAATGTCCTTATCCATGGTGCATTTTTATAAAACCCAGAATAGAGATTCCTAAATAATACATTGGTCTCAATGTATAAAACGACCTGAAGGTTTTTACAATTTAGATAAACTCGTTTGTTTTGGTTTATTTTAATTTTAATAACTTCAAAAACTCACTAAGAGCTGTTGGTTAATTGATTGAATCACATCGACTATATATATGTCAAAGACGCTATGTTTGCTCAAAAAAATGAATTCTCGCGCTTCCTAGGGGTTTTCTTGTTATTCTACTAGTTCCCAAAAGCAGGAAGGATTTACAGGCCTCTTGCTACCTTTCCTTTTCGTTTATATATCATTTAAACAGACAACATTATTATTATAAAAGTCCGTCACGCAGAAGCTGCATAACTAAGCACTTTCCTCAGAATTTGGGTAGTGTAGACTGCTTTCCAGAACAATTTGCTTAAAATATCCTACATAAATAAAATAAAAACATGAATAGTTCTCTTTTAAATTTGTAATGAGTAACTGATCAATTATTAATTTGCTTCGAGAGTTATGTTTACACATGGTACCTACTACACTACGTAATAAATACAAAAAACCTCATATTATCGTATTTTGATCTAACGCAGGAACAGGATACAGTCCCTCTAGTGGTAGAAAGAGCTCCTTGCGGCGGCTTTGTGAACCTACGGCTGGCGGACTTTTCTATTGAACTATATTACAATGTAAACCCCCGCTTTCCGATTGACCGATTCAGCTCATTTTTACAACACTTCTTTCTCATGAGTTTCCCACGACGTATACCGCGTTTCGTTACAATAAAGCAGAATTTACGACCGGTATGAGTATATTAGGAATTTGGTTCCGGAGTAACCCCCCCCCCTTCTAATGAGCCGATTTAGTTTATTTTTACAACACATATTTAACTGTAGATTACCACTACGAATACCGAGTTTCGTCGAAATATACCAAAATTCACGGCTGGTAGTGGCGAATTGGTATTGTGGGTCCGGAGTAACCCCCCTCCCCCTCCTAATGAACCGATTTAGTTTATTTTTACAACACATATTTACCTGTGGATTACCACTACGAATACCGAGTTTCGTCTAAATGTACCAAAAATCACGGCTGGTAGTGGCGAATTGGTATTGTGGGTCCGGAGTAAACCCCCCCCCCTCCTAATGAACCGATTTAGTTCATTTTTATATCTCACTTTCCTCTCTATATTACCACTACGAATACCAAGTTTCGTTGAAATATAACAAATATTACGGCTGACATGGTCAAATTAGTGTTCTGGGTTCGGGGTAAACCCCCCCTTCCGGTGGACCGACTTTGGTGGTTAACGAACTCGTTCAATAGTTTGCTAATTGAATGCTTTATACCAAGTTTCGTGACGAAAAAACAAAAACTCTGGCCGCTATCGTGTTAACAGACATATATATATATATATATATATATATATATATATATATATATATATATATATATATATATATATATAATTTTAACGGGGGTCATTTTCGGTGTCTACTAGGTAGGATCGATAAATATTTGAAGAAATTTTTCAAAAATTCCGTCATGAGTCCAACCTCAATAGCTACTTTCCTTCGGAGGAAAGTGCTAAAAATGGGTGAGTTGTCATAACTTTGTAACTAAAATATTTTGGTTCCCTTGAAGCTTAAATATCATAGGAGCGTATCTCTTTTGATATATCTGGTAAGTGAAAGATCAGTTTTAGGAACGTGAAGAGTCTAAGGGTCAGATTCAGAAATGCCAGCTGATGAACTTTGCTTAGATCGAAATCCAAATTTGTCAGTAATCTTAGGGATCTATGGCTAAATTGGTTGCTGTTTGCAAAATTCTTGTTTTGATTATAGTACAGGTTCCTGAAATATTCGTTTAAAGGGTGATAAGAAAATGTAATTGTTTCTAAGAAGTCAGATGAGGCCGAAGCGAACCTCCATTTTTTCCCATCGAAGATAATCTCTTCGATATTGCAAAGGGGTCACACCAGAATCTACCAATATACTATCTATGGGGCTCGTCCGGAAAGCACCCGTTGCTATTCTCAAACCGGAATTAAAAATAATATCTATTATATTTAAGGTTCCGGATCTGGCAGATCCATAAGCTACACATCCATAGCCCAATTTCGATCTAATCAAACTTCTATAAAGCATTATCATGGTCTTCCGATCAGATCTCCAGTTAGTATTGCTTAGAAATTATAAAAAAAATCAAAGAGTTCAAGCATCTCTTTTTTAATTCTTTTAGATCAATTCGTCTATTTTGAGAGCAATGAAACTAAAAAAAATCTTGGTTTCTCTAGGCATGACATTATGATAAATTCTTGAAATAGGGTTTGCTTGATTTCTCACAAAAAGACTTCTTCAGTTTATCTGGAAACCTATAAATTTCCAGCCATTTAACGTGGCGGACGCTAAGATTACAAACAAAATCTTGTTCATATTTAATTATAAGGGGTTGCAGCCCCCCCCCCCGAAATTTGGATTTAATCGGTACATAATTGTCATAAAACCTCAAAAATAAATTAAAAAAGCCACATAGTTGATAAAAAATATTTTTTTTAGTTGTAATAGCATTTTAATTGGCTAACTATATATCCCCCGGCCCTCCGAGCTCCCCCCCCCCTCTAAATTATTTCCTATATACGCCTCCGCGCCTTTGATCACAAATCAGGATTTTGGATCGTAGGACTGGAGTCACTTTGATCATAAGACTGGAATCACTCTCACAGGTAGATGCTTGTGGGACCATTTATTATTTCACCGATTGCTCCATTTTTTCCATTTTATTTACTAAATATTCAATAGTGGCCCTGACAGAGGGCGCAGCGGCTTCTTCAGCAAACGATTGTTTGAAACTGCTTTAGAGGTTCACTACGGTTTAAAACATTATCAGCCTGTCTATAGGACAGCTTTTCTTTTATTCATACTTCCTCTATTTTACATTCCTTTCTATCAGATTCACACTTTACCACATAACATGTTGTTGTAATTAACTCGGGAATGCCTAAATGTGTAGCAATGAAAACACTGTAATGGTTTAATATATGATTTCAATTCAAAGGAAACGAACTCCAAAGTAATTCTTTGCGGTAATTCCGGCTTTTCAAATAAAATAATAAGTGGCTAATCTAGCCACTTTTTTTCCTGTTTGTTATTTATAGTTCTATATAGTACGCGTTTTACAGTAACTCCCTGAGATGCCAATACAATTTTGAAATTGATCACAGGTAAATTATAACTTTTGAAAAATTTATGAATAGGTAATTTTATACCATATCCCCCAAGTTTTTTTAACATTATTGATATTAAAATAATTATTTTCATTACTAATTTCAAGAATACTTCCATTCTTATGAAATGTAACTTGTGTAAGTGGAGTATAATATTTAAAAAATCTGCACACCTTAAATGGACTGAAATTGCTAAATGATATACCATTCTGACTTGTGATTCCATAATTAAAAATTTCTCAGCCTATTTTTCCTTGATTTATCTGATCTGAAGAGACTTTACATTCTCTGGATCAGGAGGCAAATTGGCCTTTACCATTTCGGCACTTTCCATTGTAAATAAACAAAATCAAAACAGTTCAGTTGAACCCACTAAATTTGTTATGGCAGTATCGATACTAACCAAGCCGTTCGTGAACGATTTCACTCTCAATTAATAGAGGTTAACTTCACCCCACTAGCCAGTTATAAACATAAATATCTCCACTGATATAATATTAATCACAAAACATCGTTAAATGTGCTAACAGCAGATATTACTGAGCAATTTGGACACGTTTTTAAGACACTGAACTAAGAAAATTCCAATAATAAAGTAATTTTTCAAGCACTGGCTAAAAATAACGTCCTCCCCTGTTGAGGTCAAATCCAAAGAGGAAAGCGAATGCATTAATTGTACTAGCGCCTCGCTATTTTCTTGAATGCATCGAATATCGCCATAAATTATAAGTATTATAAATATGTCTCTATAAAGAAAATAAGCACATTGGTTTATATTTTACAATAAGATGTACTGAAAAAGGTTTGAAATACATTCATTATTTCAATGAATTCAGGACTAATTTAATGTATTTTAACTTGCATTATCTTAATGATTTACTATTCATTTATGTTTTTCTTTCTTTCTTTTTTTTGTGAGACTATGACAAAATATTTTTTGTATTAAAACGAGTCTTTTAAAAGAAGCAAAATGCCCGTCACTCAGGTACTGCATAACTAAACACATTCTAGCAGGGTAATTAGTTTTCGCCATATTGAAGAAGAATGGTCTTAAATTAACATATATAAATACAAAGTAATAAAAATAGATCTGCCCTTTTATATTTATAATGAATAGCTCATTCGATTTTTTTTTCCTTAAGAATATATCCCACTCCTCTTGCTCTTTATAACTCCTCCTCTTCAGTACACTATGTATATCTTGTTTCGCTGCGACGAGTAAAAATTACAACAGTTTAGTTAACACCCATTTCTAATAGGCCTAGTTCGCGTACATCCAAAAGACATCTTTCTCGTTAGTCGGGCATAATCATTATCGAATTTTGTTGTCGATCTATAAGATCCTAAATAATTTCTAAGTTTTATAATTCTTCGTTGAATAATCAGCTAAACGATTGGCTTCAATCGAAAATATTCCCGCATTCTCATCAAGATATTTTGCAATCCATTTGTAAAGCATTTAAAGATGAACTTTATCGGACATCATTTATAGCTATTAGTTACATAGAAATTGGCCTCGCTGGAGGTTAATCATACGGAAGTGCAGAAAAACATGAAAGAAAAATTCAGAAAACAGCCCGGAAGTGAAGTAAAAATAAATTAAATCCAGTGAGCATTGTTTTGTTTCTTCGGCTTATTAACTTGAAGAATGTAGGGTTTTCCATAAAAAAAAAAAAATACTTAGCAAATGAAGATGTTCTTACAATTTTACTACGATTACTTTTCAGTTCTGAATGTATTTGTAAATAAGCAGTTCAGAATATGTTTTTAACTTTGCCTAAATTATAATAGTTCTTCCTGAAACAACGTTATTGGTAAAATGTGTACTTGGCATTAAAAATCAAATAGAGTGCAAATGCCTTAGCATTCACGGCCACCGGGCCTCGTAAGGTGGGTCCAATTCCAATTAGGGGTGATGGTTTTTCTTTCGAAAAAAGAAAAGGCCTCAGCCCTATGCTGGCTAGCAAAAGGTGGTAACCTATAGATAACCCGTCCTAAAATTCGTTGTCAATAATAAATGTACGTTAAAATTTAAATTTAAATTAAATTTTAACGGTCATTTTCAATATATTTTAGGTAAGATCCATAAAAAGTTTAGGACATTTTTCAAAAATTCATTCATAAATGCAAACTAAAATCTTTCAAAAGTGTTAAAAACTGCCGAAACTAAATAAACAAATAAATAAGAAATCAATGAAAAAAATGTAGCTGAAAGCGTATGTAAATTAGAGGTAAATGGTGATTCTACTATAAAATCGTGTATTTTAGAATAGAAAACAGGACATTTGGGTATAATACATTCTACCAGACATTTCTAAAGTAGTTCATTAGAAAGGATTCCATTGTCATTTTCGTCAATCACTTTCGTTTATCAGGGAAAGTATTTTAACCTATCAGATTAGTTTCTTGGCTTTCTCTTAAGCGATACGAATTTAGTATAAACGGCAAAGTATCAATAATTTCCAGTTAAAATGAGTTAACTTCATTTTGTTTTGGGAAATTACATTCAAATAAAGTAATTCACGTTAAAGGAATAATTACTGCTCAGCCACTGGATAGGGAGAAAGTTTCATTTTACCTTCCTGGTTTTATTAAGGATCTCATTTTAATGCTAACATTTTTTTTTTTTTTTTTTTTTTTTTCAAGTTTCAGTATCTCCTTTATTGATATTTACAATCTGTACAAATATGTACAATAAGTAAATTTGAACTAACAATGGCAACACACTGGATGAGATGAGGGGAGAAGGCAGACATTACTGCTACTCCCAATAAAATTGGTTGAACTTTGTACACTATTTACAATATTTACACAGTTTCTTGCAATAAGTTGTCTCGTGGCCAATGGCGGTGGAGGCGGCAAGGAGGATTATCAGGAATAACATTGGAAGAGAGGGATTTGCCAAGAGGATTGGGGTGGGCTGGGAGTTTAGAGAAAAAGGTCAGGAAACGGGATTTGGCTAAATCATGGACAAAGGGTACATCAGTGTCTCGGTGGATGGTTAGGTTTGAAACGTAGAAAGGAGCGTTAAGGATTTTACGGAGGACTTTGGATTGAAAACGTTGGATAATGTTTATATTTGATGGCTTAGCTGATCCCCATAGTTCTATGCCGTATGTCCATATCGGTCTTATTATAGTCTTCTATATTATAAGTTTGTTTTTTGTTTCAAGTTTTGATTTAGGTCCAATAAGTCGTCGGAGAAGTCCAAAGCGTTTGTTCAGTTCTTGTCTCTTGTGTTTTATGTGTGTTTTCCAGGTAAGTCGCTTGTCGAGGTGGAACCCTAAATATCGAACCTCGTTGGATTGGGGTATTGGGATATTGTGAATTTTTACAGGAGGGCACTCAGCTCGTCGCAGGGTGAAAGTTACTTGCGTACATTTCTCTGGGTTCATTTGAATCCTCCATTTGTTTATCCATTTCTCGACGTCATTGAGGTAGGTTTGCAGTTTTTCAGATGCCAGTTTAGGATCGGGAGAGGAAATAAGGAAGGCAGTGTCATCGGCAAATGTACACGTTACAATATTTGGGGTTGTTGGGATATCTGAAGTAAATAAAGAATAAAGGAGAGGTAATGCTAACAAAAGTTAAAATAAACATAAAGTAATATGGCCCTTCGTACTTCGCCAAGGCTCCGGCCCATGATCCCTCCAGGGGATTGACCCCCTTGGAACAAGAAGTTCTCTTCTGCTTCTAGAGTACTGCCAAAATTCAAAATACAGGCGCTTTTTACTCACATTATAATTTGAAATACCAAAATTATGCACCTATATAATAATTATAACTATATTAAATATAGTTCATATAATTTTATTGCCAACAACCAATGGATAATTTTCTAAATTCTCTAAGATATAAACTAGCTCCTAAATATTATCTGTCCAAAAATGTGTAGCCCCAGGAAGCCAATGTACCTTAGACAATACGTGAATTCTCCACTCCGTTCAATTACAAATGTATTTAATTTTGTTTTCAGAGAAATGTCAGTTTTAAATAGTTTTTGGTAATGTTAATGGAGAAAGGGGGGGGGGTTAAGGGACCCTTGAGTTTTTTTGGACGGGGGTCTGTAATTCCTCTCGGAGGTCCTCGACACTAGAAATAAGAACTCGGTGTGATGACGCAGCTTCTGTGAGTCGGTTTTTTATTATAATTATTATTGGAAATATAAAAATTAATGTTTCTTTTTCTTACGAATATATTTTAGGTATAAGAAAAGTAATCTTAGCGTGTTTCCATTAATGTTTAAATATAAATTAATTTTGCTGTTAAACCAATTCCATAATGGCAGGTAGAGGGAAATTAAAAGCGAGATTTCAGGAAGTAAAATGCTGTTACTCGTTCATTCATTCCCCGATTCTATCCGAATTTTGCCGACAAAACACTAGTAATTGGTACCTCTCTGCAGCTTGAAACATGCGGAGAAGGAGGAAACGCGCTAAAAAATGCAATAGTAAATTACTCTTAAGTGAGTCATGACGTCCGTCAGGTGTTTTCTTTATAAAACAATATAATTTCAGAATAATAAATATATTAAATGTTAAAGTAATAGTGTTGAAAAGTAACCATTTTTTAGCGCGGTTCCTCCCTCCCTCCATAGGGAGGAACCCCGCTTATAAGGTTGATCGCATGACGCAATCCGGAAGTGCCAACTAGAAGATTTTGCGTTTTAGAACCCCTAGAGACAGAAAATGAAGGTGGTTCAAATTTGTGTATATATATATATATATATATATATATATATATATATATATATATATATATATGTGTGTGTGTGTGTGTGTATTTATTTATTTATATATATATATTTATATAAATAAATATGTATATATTTGTCTGTTCGCGGCATAATGTTTTTATTTCTTGTTATTTTTTAATTGCTTATAGTTGGATAATGTATTTGACAATAAAACAGGTTATGTAAAATAAGAAAAACAATTTATTGTTAGAAATATAGCTTCCAGAGAGATTCGACGACCTTGTGACAATTTTCAACTACCTAGCGGTTGCCTTTCTTGGGTTGGCCGACCCATCCAGGTAAGATCATAAATCAAGGCCTTTCAAGAAAAGTGGAACCAAAACAATAACTGCTTCTATTTTAATCTTTCCAAATGAGACTAGGGATAAGAACGGAGCCGCGCTAACATGATGCAGTTCCTGCGAGTCGGACTTTTTCTTTTAAATAGGCAAGTCATCAAACGTTTGATCATTAAATGATTTCTATAATTTTGAATAAAAATTTAAATATTTTAGTAGTAGATTGATTTGAGGGCTGTTTTCAATCAATAAATCATTTAAATCGGAGGAGCTGGTAAGTAGTCCCGTAGTCTTCAGTAGTAAGTTTGTGTGCAACTGTAAGCTTCTCATCACAGTGTATATTTCTCCAGAGGGTGCAGTTCTGGTTATTCTTTCCATGAGATAAGAGTAAGTTAACAAATTTTGATTACACGAAGCTTGGGTAAATTAATTTGTTCTCTTCTTGTTCGCTTTAAATTCAGACTATTTTCATTCTGTTTGGCAGTTATTCAGCGTTAAACATTCAGCAAATTTGCATAGGTCTGTCGTTTTGTCTGGCCTATCAATAGCAGATTTGACTTGTAAGTCTACTAGAATGTTTTGAGCCCAGGTAACCAAAACATCCTAAAATGTGAAGAGTTTTAGCCAACTAAAACGCTATTACACCCAAAATAGAATATTTTTTATGAACTAAATGATCTTATTTAATTTATTTTTAAGGGTTTTATAAAATTTTTATCGATCAAATCAAAATTTCGGGAGGGGGGGGGGGCTGCAGCCCCCTCATGCCCCCCTTGTATACGCCCATGATACATGCTTCTAACTTAGTGACTAATTTCATGATATTTTGTTGACAGTGTCTTTCATAAATCCGTTTTCAGCTCTGGGAGTATCATAGTACTAGTAAGTTATTTATTCTCTCTTTAGAGAAAACTCCAACGAATTTATAGAAAACAGTTATGAAAACCGAGCATCCATGTCTGTGGCTAATATTATTCTTGTCTTCTCTATGTGCAACCAGGAAATTAAATAGGAAGGAAAACATGGAGATGTAATTTAATAAAAGAGATATGCGGAAAAAGAGCTTCGACAAAAAAGCCGACCTCCTAAAGGACTTCTTAGATCCTAGAATAAGTCCCTGGGAGCAGAGGAAAGTAATAACCTATGCGAGTTGCTAGCTAAATAAGGAATGACTGATTTTTATACAAACATATTTAAAAAAAAACAAAATAGCATTCATTCTATATTGGCTGAGACTTTGGTATTTAATCGAATCATTACATATCATATAAATTCCTAAGTACCTCAGGCGGTATATAATTAAGTATCTTATAAGAAATTTCAATTTTTTGTATTATTCAAACATCTCGGAATAGGTTTTGTTTTTTCAAGATTGTATAGTAAATCAGTTTACTTTTGAAATGAATGTGCTTTACTATGACGTCATCTGTTGCGGACATTTTCTTGCCTTGTTCTATTTATAAAACATTCGGAGCCATTAAGATTGCACTCATTAAAGAAATGCATGGGCGTATATAGGGCTGGGAGAATTTCGGGGGGGGGGGGCTGAGAACATTTGGCGGGTACGGAATACTAACAATCTAGAACTTGGGATAGTTTAGCCAGTTAAAGTGTTATTACTCCCAATGAAACTACTTTTTCTGACGTAAGTGATCATATTTAATTGATTTTTAAAATACATTTTTACCGATTTTGGGTTGGGGGGGGGCTTTAGCCACCCCTTATATACCCCCATGAAGAAATGTTATATATATATATATATATATATATATATATATATATATATATATATATATATATATATATATATATATATTATAACACGTACTAAGGTGCTATGCGCAGAAATGGGCGTCCTATCTCAACACGCAGCAGGGGCATTCAAACGTTTTTCCATTTTGCTCGAAGACGGTTTTAGATACGGCCTTAAGTGGTTCAGGTAGATTCCCCAGGTCCAATTACTTATGAAACGTTTACTTGAAAGCCTAGTAACGCAAAAACGTAAGTGTTACGATTTTTTCTCACCCGAATTAAGTTCCGTGGAGCTTATTCTAATGAATAACAAACACAATCTATTAAATCACAAAAATTATTTTTGTACCAAATTTCAATGAAATCACTCCATTTTTGATCCAGCTAACGAGCGAACAAAAAAATATCAACCTTTTTCTCTCTCCCTCTCTCTGTTTGTAATATATATACATATATATATATATATATATATATATATATATATATATATATATATATATATATAAATACATATATATATATATATACATATATATATATATATATATATATATATATATATATATATATATATATATATTAAACTTTGCACACTTGAGCCACTGTTATTTTCGTGGTCTATTTAACACGTAATTTTTTTAAAACTTTGTTTAATAGATGATTTACGCCATAAGTGACTTAATTTTCAATTCAGTGACTTATTTTTTTGAATAATTATCAGACTAGGATGTTAACTCTGAATATGTTTTTTTGACAATTACTATATTATTTTAAAATAAGAGGTTAATGTATCCAAAGGAGCGAAGAAAGCTATTACTACGCCTTAGAGGGTAAATGATTATTGGGTGTTGATATAATATGTTCATTTAATTAGGTAAATTTCCAATAACTATGAATGAAGAAAAAAAAACACTGGAAGCGCAGGAAAGCAAAAATATGAATATTAAAATACAACTTTAAAGAAAACGTTTTTTCCTCGCCAAAAAAAAAACTCCCTGAAGTGAGAAAGCAACTGGTACACTAATGATCACTAGATATGTCTTTAGCCTAGAATCTGTGAAACCTAAGACATGACTACAGCATGAGCAAGGTGAACGACAGAGCACTTACCAGCAGGGGTAGTGGGGTGTCATTGCCTAGATATTCTACCGTCAAGCTCTTCCAGTTACAACTTGGCATCACTCTAATCAACGTGAGTACAGTACTATTTTATCCAATAACAGAATAATAATTGTGAATGATTTTTACACGATTAAATTAAATTTACTTAAATTAAAAAGGCCTGTTTTCATTAAAATTGTGTTCTTAATAATTATGAAATAGATGAGTATTATTATTAGGGATGGATGTTATTGTATTTACATATTTTTTTTTTATTCTTAAATCGTTATCGTTGATGTAATTCTGCACGTTTTAAGTGATTTTAAAGCATTTAAAAAAGTTTCTATTTTACATATTTTGTCAAAAATCCATATTTTTACATATTCTGCCATAAACACATAGTTTTGCTACATATTTCAATATTCTTTTTATTTTATAATTGAAAAAATAAAGGGGAAACCGAGAAAGCTTTACCCATTGAGCCTAGATCACGGTGTCTTTTCTAATTGTAACAAGCAAAGGTGGCTGGGAGACATGCTTCCACGGCGCTGATAGTCAGGAGCAGATGAGTTATACCTATATATATATATATATATATATATATATATATATATATATATATATAAAGTGTTAATAATTGTATTTTTCCTTTAATATGCTCTCTAAAACAAACGAATTAGCGAAAGAATCATGTCGATATCATTTTCCAAACTCGAGTTATAAAATAATGAATTTTCAACTTATTTTATTTTATTTCTTAGCTCCTAAGGCGCATTGGACGAAACGTTCGGACATGTGTGGACTATTTTTCGATGCAGAATCACCAGAAAAAAATTGGGCCTGATCAGTGATCCCACCACTATATAATCCAATGAGATCAGACCGGCGTCATTTCACGTTTGACAATTTAAAAATGCATGTTGTTGCAAACAATTTTCCAAAATAGCATTCATATGTGGAAAAGTTCAACTTCTTTTTTCCCCTTTTTAAAATGGGTCCTTATTTTTATTTATACTTTATTTGTCAATACTTTAAAGAGTTTTAGTCATTTCGTTCCATATATTTTCACTTTTCTTCTTTCCATTTATACTAACCATTTATAATAAAGTTCGTACTAATTATTTATGCTTTTCTTTTCAATATTTTATACTGTTTTAGGTACTTGTTTACTAGATATTTTCAACTTTATTTTACATGAACAACCGTTCCCTAATTACTATAATTATAATAAATTTTATTTTATATTATAAGATTTATAGTAATTCTTTTTTATATTAAAAGAGGCCCGATAGCCATGAGTGCTAAGGCTTGAGTATTCCGTGTCTAAGGTCGTGGGTTCGATTCCCACAAGGGATAATGGCTTTTCTTTCAAAAAGAGGAAAGGCATCACCCCTTTCCTGACTAGAAAAGAGTTGTAACCTCTAAATAACCTATCCCAAAAATCTGTGTTATTTATAAGTGGGCATTAAAAAATAAATCATAATATAAAATAAATAAGTACCTATGTACTTAATAATTTTAAAAAATAAATAAGTACTATTGATTTAATAATAACAACCATTCCATCTTTACTTGTTCAAAATAGATATCAAGTTTTTTGGTGAAAAAAACTAAGGCTGCTTTGGTGTTTTTGTTGTTTCTAATAGAACAGTCCTAATGGAAGCCGAAGAGGCCAAAAGAGGAAGTTTCTCTACAGGATTAAATGTTTTTACAAAATATTAACTATATATGAGGACCCCAGAGATCAAGAGGTCTAAGTAACAAACTCAATGTTTTTAGGAAAATGGAGTCAAAGTTGAACATATCGTCCCTACCAAAGCATTTTGCAAAAGGACAATTTTACATATTTTTTCTATGTATATTGTTAATAATTTTAAAGTGATATTATGAACAAACTGTTTATTGTTTTTAATTACCAAAAAATCATATTCGTGAGTTTCCATCTTGGTGCTAATATGAGATTTTTCTAGGAACGCCGTTTCAAATCTTTGAATGTGGTATTTTCGATAGTTTGCTAATTCCGATTGACTTACTGTACAAATATTTACACTTTCAAATTAACGGATGTGACGCAATCGATATTACGCATTGTACTAATTGTATAGAATTAAATCAAAGTAACGAATATACCATTTTTGTCAGATTGCCACGGTCTCAAAAGTATGACAATTAGGAACAAACTAGCGAACAAAAATATTCGATACATTGACGAATTAATCAATTGGAAAATGGTAATTTTCGATACTTTATTTCAGGCATTTCCGGCCTTCTTTATTCCGGCAATTCTAATGAGGCCAGAGTTTCGACAATTTGCCACAAGCCGCATCGTCCGCAACACAAGAGTAATGTATCAAATCTGAAAAACTAAATTTTTCATATTCGATAGTTTGACATGATAGAGACGATATTTGGTAATAGCAAAAACTAAATTTTTACAGTTCTGATCATACTAGACGAAACCTCAGGTCCTTAGCTGTTTATTATCGATGATAATAGAATTTGCATAATAGGTGCATCGTCCGTTTTACGACTAATTTTCAAAAGAATTGGAGATCCACACATAGGCCCCTTAATTTCCTTCTGGACTGAAAATTACAGAAGTGACAATACCCAAGACAACACAAGCTGCAGCAGCAACTGTCAAGAAATCACTCGGATCTCTTTACTACCAGATTACGGTGTTCACAACCCATTCCTCTATATAACTCATTTTTTTCTGAAATGTCACTTAGATCCCTTGAATTCTGGGTCCTCATATATTCCAAACTTTCTAAACGACAGTAGGGATAAAAATGTTATGGAAACTCGCTAAGATGACCTTGAAAAAAAAAATTAATCATTGGGGCTGCCTCCCTCAAAAGAATGCTTCGGTTCACAATTATCGAATTATTTTCGTATTTTTCTAAAAATTATTTCTTTGTCTTTATCTAATTCTGCTGTGCTTCGTCATTTCCATTTCGACGTTTCCCTTTCAAATTAGTTGTACGATTATCCTCAGAAACCTTGTTTTTGTATTTACAGCTTTGTAATGGTTTGTCCGTTTTCCTCAGTATGGAAATGACGGAGCACAACAGAATGAGATAAAAAAGAAGAAATTAATCCAAAGAAACTTTTAAAAATATTTATAAGCAAGAAATTCAAGAATTTAAACAGAGTCCAAGAAAAATCGGAAAATAAACTTTACATATTACATTTTCAAGTCCTTAAATAAAATTTAATAATATAAGAAAATAATAAATTATCGATTTTAAAATAATGATTCTAAGTAATTTGGAAAATGAGATCATCAGCTGATAACTAAGCCTTTCATCACATGACAGGCCTTGGGAGGCGACACAAACAGGGCATGTATTGAATGTTTTATATAAGTATATTACATGATAATAATGTGACAAAGAAGAAAATTATGTACATTCAAATCAATTATATTTACCAAAATGTGGTGAATGGTCAATAATAAACAGTTAATTCAGCTCCATATCTTTTATTTCTTGCTCTACATCTTTCTAACCATTCTGGCGCCTCTTCGTGAGCTTATAACTATTTCTGGACACATTATTTTAAAAAAAAAATGTTTTTTAAAGAGCCCGTGGGCTCGTGTTTTTGAACCAACAGAATCCGTCCACCGCACAGTGGTCCCAATCCAGGCCGATGGTGCAATAAATCATACCTCGTTTATAATTGGTTGGATCTGGACGATCCTTTGGACAAAAAATATGAAATTTGTATTTCATTACTTGAAAAACAAAATGGCAGTACATTTTTCAGGAAACATTCCATCTTTTTCTTTTTTTATTTTTTCTTTTTTTCGTGCATCGACTGCTAAGGTCATTAACACCGTAACATGGTCTTTTTGGCGGAATTCACGCGAAAAAATTTTAGAGCTTACATTTTAGGGTTACTAGGCTTCCATGTACACGTCTTAAAAGTACCTGCGCGCGAGGAATCTGAAGAAACCATTTCCAACTCAACATCTACAACTGTTGATGAAGAAAATAGAGAAAACTAGATTTTTCTTAGGATTTTCGGATCGGAAAATCGTAGTAAATGTAAAGCAGTATTTGAAAGATTTTTAAATCGTAGTAGTCTAAAACTTATTAAATTTCCTACAAACACGGTTTATGTGTGACTTTTGATAGAGCGATGTCATTCGAAGAAATCTATGCTTAAATAATGTATGTAATTTCCGCTTAGAATACAGCCAGTTTCCTGTTGTGGCGCCTAAGATCTTGCTTCGCTTTGAGATTTCATTTTACATTTTTTCACGAATGACTTAACATTAAAGGCTCGGGCACACAGGACGCGATCTGTCGCGGAGGGCAGCGATCAAACGATCGTCACGGCGGTCTGCGATAAGGGGACATCTCATGAGACGCGATATCTTTTTGAGCAATACAGTTCTTAATTTAAATAAAGCATGTACATTCAACTAGCAAAATAGAATTCATGTATTGTTTGTATTAAAACAACAGAACCTATGACAGTATGATTTTCAACGAAACATTCAGATTCTTCACTAAACTGATCACGCGACAAATCAGTAATTCTGTACAACTGTATCGCCCGGCAAAGCCATAAAGACTAGCTCGCTGTACGGGCATATATAGGAAATAATTTGGGGGGGCTAGGAGGATTTAGAGGGTATGGAATACGAACATTCTAGAACCTGGAATAGTATATGTACAACTAAAACGCTATTACACCCAAAAAACATTATTTTTCTGAACTGTGACCTTATTTAATTTATTTTGGACTTTTCTATGAGACATTTTACCGATGACATCAAAATATGGGGGGGGGCTGCAGCCCCACTCTCTTATATACGCCCATGGCTCGCTGCGACAGATCGTCTTTTGTTTGACGGGCCTGATGCTATACTGTGTAATAGAAGTAGATCGCCCGCCACCCTCGGTCAAATATCGCTGCTCGTCGCGATACAGATCGCGACTTTTTTTATTTATAAAAGTCATATTTTTATTATTTGCGTTTTATGTTTAATATTATTTATCAGAAGAATTACAATTGTTTTTAAATATAATAAACACAATACTTTAAAACAAAGAAAAATATGTTTTGAATAGTCTGCATGCTTTGGAAAATCTTGAAATTCTCATCTATTATTCCCGTTAGAAATTAGCCAAGTTTGGAGAAAGTTCTTTTAATTGCTTTCTAATGTCTAGTTAGGAGAAAATAGTCATAATACTGTCTGGATACTCCCCATTGATTTATCATTATGATGGAATGTTGATTTTATTAATATAAAAGAGAAAGTATAGACATTTTATTACGTGTATATTACTATGAATTATTAAGAGCATTTCACAATAGTATATATATATATATATATATATATATATATATATATATATATGTGTGTGTGTGTGTGTGTGTGTGTAGTGACTTCCAAAGCCAGGAATCTCGTTATTTCCACCTTGGCAATGTTATAGGATTCTGTCTTTTTTTTAAAAAAAAAAAAAAAAAAAAAAACTATACTTCCATATTCAACAGCTGCTAGTGATGTTGACAGAGGGCGTCCTTAATTACCCTTTTCACAACAACTAAGCCCCGTCCAGAGAATGCACATTTTGCGAAAGTTAGTCTCAAGTTAGTGCAAATCGATGGTCACCGTGAATAAGTTGATAAATGGGCAAAAAGCTGATTAAGTGCACTATGATTATCTCCTAAGCCTCATGCATAGTGTAAAGAAGTCACTAACTCACTTGATCGTTTCCGACTTCTAATGATGTGGGTTTCTTGGCATCTCGTAAAATAGCGTGTTATCTCTGTTGAAGAGATGCCCTGAAATGTAGAAATGTTGAACATAGCAATATATTCCCTGTCGCCATCAATATAAGCTAGGGGACCATTCCCGTTTCTGACCTCTCCCCCCCCCCCTATAGAACCAAATGTCAACCTCGCTGCAGTTAGCCTTTCCTAGACGTTCATGTACGCACAACATTAATGTAAATAACCGATAGGGGTATCTCTAGGTTGTATCGTCCACTGCCTCATATATTGACCTTGTCCAAGTATTGATTAATGGTAGAAGCCGCCAAGCATAATGCTTCCGAACTTCAGGAAGAGGTATTTTGTTTTCTTCTCCAACTTCAGGATGTTTTAGCGCGGTTCCTCCCTCCCCCATAGGGAGGAACCCCGCTTATAAGGTTGATACAATGAAACAATCCGAAAGTGCCGACTAGAAAATTTCGCGTTTCAGAACCCCTAGAGACCGAAAATAACGGTGGTTGAAATTTGTATATATATATATATATATGTATATATTTATATATATATATATATATATATATATATATATATATATATATATATATATATATATATATTTGTCTGTTCGCTCATTTCTGGCTTCCCTAATGGTCCGATTGTGATGAAATTTGGTACAAAAATCCGTCGTCCAATTTAAAAGGTCAAGTTCGTTAACCAGCAGAATCCGCCCACTGGAAGATGGCGTTTGGGGCGAAATTCGCGCAAAAAAAATCGTAACGCTTACGTTTTTGAGTTCATAAGCTTGTAAGTACTCGTTTTATAGGCTTCTTGGGCTAGGAAAACGAATGAAACCATTTTCAAGGCGATAGCTTTAACCGTTTTCGAGAAAATTGGAAAGATAGTTTTTGAATACCGTTTTTGGTTTGGGTACTTAGAATCATGGGATTCAGTTGAAACATTTTGTGCATGTTCTACTTTCATTAAAACTAATATGTTGAAATTTTTGTTACGTTTGGAGTTTAGGAAGGGTTAGAATAAAATATTTTATTAACAGATATAAAAAGTTTTGGTAACTTTGTATACTTTCCTTAATATCTCGAAAAAGGTTGAGAATCTTGGTAAACGGAACAATGCCATTAGAAAGCTTATTAAATGTTCTACAAAACAGGTTCTAATGAAAGTTTTGATTAGGCGATGTCAATCGGAGAAATAAGAGCTTAAAACTATAAAGTAATTGATTTCGCTTATTCGAACTGTTCTTTTTGTCTGTTTTTTATTCCTTGTTATTTTTTAATTGCTTATTGTTGGATAATGTATTTGAAAATAAAACAAGTTAAGAAAAATAGGAAAAACAATTTAATGTTAGAGATATGGATTTCCGAGATTCCAAGACCTTGTCACTAGCGGGTTCGTTTCTAGTGTAGCAGACCCTTCCAGGTAAGATTGTAAATCATGACCTTTCAAGACTTTACTACTCTCAGGAATGGCGTTAGTGACCTTAAGGGTTGACACGCCATTATAATAATTAATTAAAAAAAAAAGACTGGTGGAACCAAAATAATAACTGCTTCTATTTTAATCTTTCCAAATTAGACTAGGGATATGAACGGAACCGCGCTAAGATGATGCAGTCCTGCGAAACGGACTTTTTTAAATTGAAATACTGGCCATCTTTTCTTTTGTAAGATTTGATCTCAATAAAATTCCTGCATTGAATCAATAAGATTGCAAGAAGAAGAAGAAGAAAACTTTATTTAAATGAAATAATAAAGTGGCCCCAACTTTAATGGGCTGCTGGCTACATAGCATGCTGATCATTCATTTATATCATGATCGTCTATTTTGTTTTGTTTTCAATGTATGCTCGTCTTGGGTAATCTGGAAGTGCGTAAAATAGTTCATCTAAAAACAAAACAATTCAGAGAATGACGTTTTTTGGATTCAAAATTATTGTTTTTGGAGTCTACAATTATTGACTCAGATTTTACACGACAGAATTCCTACTTCTTGTAAATAAGTGCTAGTAATTTTCAGAATTGTGCCCTTTACTCCGAACCACAGATACTACATTCCTAGGAACAAATCAATTTGTCAAATTTGCGCCTGGCAGTCTAAAATCATGTAAAGAGGCAGTCATAAGTAGGTTTCCTGCCTATGCGAAAGAAGGAACACGGTACAGGAGCTTTCTCTTAGTTGTTTGTGTGCATTGACCTTCTGACCAATTTACCTATTGGCAACTAAAGAAAAATAAACAGCTAATTAACTTCAAACGCGAATTAACGTCTACGTGAACTTAATCCTTCGCACAAAGATAAATTTCTACTGCTTTAATTATTTTAGCATAAATACGCTTTAGCGGTGACTAAACTGGAAAAAAACTTTACAAAAAAGTGTCCGCTGGCATTCGCGCATGAGTAGTGGCGTGGCCATGTACGAGAAAGAACATGGGCATATATAGGAAATAATTTTTGGAGGGGCTGGGAAAATTTCGGGGGGGGGGGGCTGAGACCATTTCCGGGGCATGAAATATGAAAAATTTAGAACTTGGAATAGTTTAAGGCAACTAAAACACTATTACGCATTAAAAAAACTATTTTTTATTAACTAAGTGATCTTATTTAATTTATTTTTAAGGTTTTTATGACACATTTTTACCACCAAATGAAAATTTGGGGGCTGCAGCCCCCTCAGCCCCCCCTTATATACGCACATGAGAAAGAAGATTGTATGTTATAGAGTACATTACATAGGTTTATGGCATGGACCTAGCGTAACAAAAAAAAGTGTCCTCTGGAATTCGCGCATGGCGCGGTGGCCATGTACGAAAAAGAATACTATATGTTATACAGTACATTACATAGGTTTCTCGGGTGGACCTAAAGCATATTTATGTTCCTGAATTTGAGCAGTAGACTCTAAACGAAGTATGTTTTTTAAATTTTAGTATCACACATTTTTTTGGATAAAGAGATTGTATTAGAAAAGAAATAATAAGAAAAAAGTTTGAGGTGATGGAATTAAGGGCACTAGAATCCCATAATAGAATGGAAACACACTACAATAAGAAGGTTCCTGCAAGTAGGAATTATTATTTGATGTAGGTAGTCGAACGAAATCCCTTTCCGTCTTCAGAAAAATGGAAACAAAGTAGAAATGGTCAATGGCCATGCCACCAGTTGGTCATCAAAGTTAAACATCGGGTCTAGCCAGTATTTGGATGGGTAACCATTGTGGAAAATCATGTGTTGCTGGTATTATAAAAGGTTGGTAACATAACATATAGGTACTAATATATCTATATTTGGTAAGCTGTAAAATAAAATCTTTAAATGTGTTCTCCGGTGTTCAGAAGCCATGGAAGGACTCGAATACCTCTCAAGTGTATCACTTCTTAGACTCGAAAGGAGTTTGAATAGTCTTAAATTTGTTTAAATATCCCTACAATAGACTTCTCACTCACTTATCTAAACACGGTTGCAAGTACCTCAGATAGCTATTATTGTATTTTATTATTTCAGTGTGTGTGCGTCCTCTTCCAGATTTGTCATAAGGAAAGAACCCAGAGAGGTTCAAACAGATTGAGCTAGCAGATCTCTTCTTTGAAAGGTATAAAAGTTTTCAAAATACTTGATAATAGTTGTGCCTAATTGAAATATCTCTAATTTCTAATTGAATAATAAATTTCTTATGTACGCATGTATTTTGAGTCTGTCCATCCCTATTTGGAATGCAAAAAAAAAAAAAAAAAAAAAAAAAAGATGTATATATCCTATTTGAAGTATTGAAAGGAAAATATATAACAAAAGTTAAGATAAACTATAGTGATGTTTGAATATTTTTGTGTACCTAACAAATTGGTCAAAAAAAAATTATATATATATATATATATATATATATATATATATATATATATATATATATATATATATATATGTGGAAAGAGTTTGTTCAAAACCGCCCAGGACGTATAATAAAATACAGTAGTAGATAAAATTTCCAAAATGACAATACATTTATGAAAATATACTCTCTACATGTACATTAATAGTATATTGTTTCATAGTATCACCTCATAATTATTATTCTGTAGAAAAATTTAGGCTTACAATTTTGATCATACCATAAGAAAGTAGTAAATAGCTTTTCTGAATTTATTAAGACATTTTCAAATTCCATTTAATTGCTTTAATAAATTAAATGTTTAATTAACATAATTCTGAAGTGCAAATCAATTTTAGATGGCTAGGAACAGAGTGCCTGTGACAGCACTAATCCCGACTATTACGGCAATCATAGGATGGGCAAGATTTGGGCAAGTTAAACCTCCTGATAATCTAATAGACGTAGACAGAAGTCCTCAATCTATGCTTCGAGAATATGACTTCATCATAATAGGTGGAGGATCTGCTGGTAAGATAAATATATTAAAAAATAATTAAAATTTGAGATAACGACAGCATCATTTTATCCTGTAATTGGAAAAAGTTGGCGTTGAAATATTTAATATTGCATGAACAACTTTTGTCCTGTTTGTATCTACTGCCAATTCTTCACTTTAATACATTTTCAGTTGAGGGTGTCATGTCAAAGACAATTCAATAAGTTTATAACAAGCAGGTAATTGTGACTAAAATAAATTATTATTCTTGAAGTAGCTAGCAGGAGTTGCTCCCAAAAATTGTTTAAAACATTAAGTTATATTTGTGACGTTTCAAACCTGCTTAGGTTCATCTTCAGGCATCTACAATGTAAAATAAACCAAGAATAAGAAGGAAACTTCAACTATGTCACTAATACCAATAAAAATACAATATAATATATTGTATGATTATATATAACTTATATTATAAGGTATACAATCATACAATATAATATGTTGTATGATTATATATAATTTATATTATAAGGTATACAATCATTCAATATAGTAGGCACCTAAAATTAAATCATGTAAAGATCTACTATAATTTTGATAATTTCATCGTATTCAGGTCCAAAAATTTTGGATTTTGAGATTTAATTTAAATTTTTGGACCTTAATAAGAAATTATCAAAATTATAGTAGACCTTTACACAACTTAATTCAAGATACCTAATGTATTGTATTATTTATATACCTTATATATTATACTTGTATTGGTATTTGTGACAGTTAAAGTTTCCTTCTTATTCTTGGTTTATTTTACATTGTAGATGCTTGAAGATGAACTTAAACAGGTTCAAAGCGTCTCAAATATAACTTAATGTTTTAAACAATTTTGGGGAGCAGCTCCTACTAGCTAGTCCAGAATCCACTGATCCTTTCCCACCCTCACCTTCAACTTATAAATTATTATATTTTTAATTTTATGAGACTATTTGATAAACTACTTGATAGATTCTGCATGCCCATAAGACCTCCAGAAATTAACCAATGAATAAAAATATTAAAACCTATTGAAGTTCAAGAATAAAGTAACCAACTTCTATTTGACCGAATGAAATTTCCATGTATGTGAACTAATTGGATATTGAGTTTCATTGATAGTTTCCTTTCAACGGACAGAACTAAAATACTGACTGTAAGGCCAGATAAAATTAGTGGTAGGTGAACATCTCAACATTGATGTATCAGATTTATTAGTTTAATTTCTTAATGCTCCCTTGATATTCATATTATGGAGATTATAGAAAACAGGTTTAATGTCGAGTAAACGTCCATTCCTAGATAACTTTATTGGATTATTTTCACAATACTCCTTTGTTGTGCACTGTGTATACATAGTTTCACAACAAGTAAGCAAAGATTATATCCAGTATTCTATTTGAATATGCTAAAAATGTAATTGATTATTAATTCGTACAAAATAATTTAATGAAAGCACTTTTTCAGGAGCTGTTTTGGCCAATAGGTTGTCAGAAGTACCACAGTGGAATGTTCTTCTTCTTGAAGCCGGAGGTGATGAAACGACAGTATCAGATATTCCAGTATTTTGCCCTTTCGTTCAACTTTCTGATATGGATTGGCAGTACAAGACCGAACCCCAGGAAGGAGCATGCTTAGGTACATATTTTTGTATGCTTAGGTATATTTTACACAAAAATTTGTGTAAAACTTTAAGTTCATAAACCGGGCAGAACATCACCACAAGAACACTGATGTTTTGGCAATATTTGTGAGGAAAAAATTGTAGAGTTATCAGTTCTTGGTGTGAGGAATCAAATAAGCGCTTCTTAAACCGTTTATTACAGTTATTAAAAAAAAATAGAATTTTGGTTTAGGATATCAAAATGATGTGTTGAGTTGAAAATGTTTCCATATTTGACATTCATCCAAACTAACAAGGAAGGAGCATGCTTAGGTACATATTTTTGTATGCTTAGGTATATTTTACACAAAAATTTATGTAAAACTGTAAGTTCATTAACCGGGCAGAACATCACCACAAGAACACTGATGTTTTGGCAATATTTGTGAGGAAAAAATTGTAGAGTTATCAGTTCTTGGTGTGAGGAATCAAATAAGCGCTTCTTTAACCGTTTATTACAGTTATTAAAAAAAAATAGAATTTTGGTTTAGGATATCAAAATGATGTGTTGAGTTGAAAATGTTTCCATATTTGACATTCATCCAAACTAACAAGGGGAGTATACTGCGATGGGGTCACCGATTTGGACCAAATTTTTTCTGGTGATTCTACGTCGAAAAATAGTCCACACGTATCCGAGCGTTCCGTCCAATGCGCCTTAGGAGCCGAGAAATAAAATAAAATAGGCTGATAGTGCTTTATTTTTTATATCGTGTTTAAAAAATGATATCGACGTGATTCTTTCACCAATTCATATGTTTTATAGAGTAGATTAAAAGAAAAATATAATCGGTAAAGAATGATTTATATTTCGTCAAATATATTCAAAAATATTCTTACGTTTTCAAGTAAACTAATATACATTTTTTTACACCAAAAATAATAGCAGATTTAAAATCAGCAACCCAAAAAACCCTAATGTAGTGAATACCATTGAAAACAAAAAATAATGATTTTTCCCAGTCTGGAAGAGGCTAAATATCTGTAAGCGAAAAAGTAATGTGACGTTTTGAAATTCAATATCTCCCCTTGAGATAATCCGATTTTTACGTAATTGAAATCTTTCGAAAGAAGAAAGACTCCTTTTTCTTACCATATAAATGACTATTGTATTATCTCAAAAGATACTTGCGAAAAATGGGTTTCAAAATAAAAATAAAATGTACACTTTTTTGCATATAACGTCAATTCCAGAACACGTAGAAACACCCCGATTGCAAGGAAATGTGTCACATTAGGGCCTTTATCGACCCTCCAAATTTGGTTTGAATCAGGTAAATATTCTTTGAAATATGGCCCTAAGCGAAATTTAAAATACATTTATTTTTGTAATATTCACAAAATTTGAATTTAGGGGTTTTTCGATGTGCTAAAAACGAATCTGACCTCCGTTTTTAAATCAACATTTTTTTTATTATCGATAACTTTTTAAATGTAGGTACATGGAATAATGACTTCTATAGAGTCGAGTATGTAAAACAATTTTTGATTTAAAAACGGGTGTCAGATTCGTTTTTAGCACATTGAAAACCCCTAAATTAAAATTTTGGGAATATAACAAAACAAAAAAAAAATTATTTTAAATTTCGCTAAGGGGGGACCCTTAAAATGTTGTTAAAGATTCAATAATTCGGCCATATTTCAAAGAATATTTACCTGATTCAAACCAAATTTGGAGGGTCGATAAAGGCCCTAATGTGACATATTTCCTTGCAATCGGGGTGTTTCTACGTGTTCTGGAATTGACGTTATATGCAAAAACGTTTACATTTTATTTTTATTTTGAGAACCATTTTTCGCAAGTATCTTTTAAGATAATACAATAGTCATTTATATGGTTAGAAAAAGGAGTCTTTCTTCTTTCGAAAGATTTCAATGACGTAAAAATCGGATTATCTCAAGGGGAGATATTGAATTTCAAAACGTCACATTACTTTTTCGCTTACAGATATTTAGCCTCTTCCAGACTGGGAAAAATCATTATTTTTTGTTTTTAATGATATTCACTACATTAGGGTTTTTTGGGTTGCTAATTTTAAATCTGCTATTATTTTTGGTGCAAAAAAATGTATAATACTAGTTTACTTGAAAACGTAAGAATATTTTTGAATATATTTGACGAAATATAAATTATTCTTTACCGATTATATTTTTCTTTTAATCTACTCTATAAAACAAATGAATTGGTGAAAGAATCACGTCGATATCATTTTTTTAAACACGATATAAAAAATAAAGCACTTTCAGCCTATTTTATTTTATTGCTCGGCTCCTAAGGCGCATTTGACGGAACGCTCGGATACGTGTCGGCTATTTTTCGACATAGAATCGCCAGAAAAAATTTGGTCCAAATCGGTGACCCCATCGCTGTATACTCCCCTTGTAAGATTTATTATTTATTACAATTTGCGCCTTCTAAAGGAAATTATCTACTAACATTTTCAATGGGTGGATATCTTCAAGTGATCTTGGTTAATAATCACATCTCTCGACATCCATAGCTTGGTCAGAAAGTATTTTTTGTTGGGAAATCTTCGTTATTCCTTCTAACAAATATTTCCTAATAGATTAATTATTAAGAAAATATTCAAGATTGCAATGTTATAGCAAATATAGAATTGTGAAAAGTATTATATTTAAAAAAAATGAATAACTTGAATTATACTTTATCCATGTTACAGCAATGAAAGGAAACCGTTGCAATTGGCCCAGGGGCAAAGTGATTGGAGGTTCGAGTGTATTAAATTACATGCTTTATGTAAGAGGTAATCGTAAGGACTATGAAAACTGGGAAGCACTGGGAAATACTGGCTGGGGGTACAAAAATGTCTTACGCTACTTTAAGAAGAGTGAGGATAATATGAATCCAAATCTGAGAGATTCACCATACCATTCGAAAGGTGGATACCTTACTGTAAGCGAAGCTCCATGGCACACTGAGTTAGTAAAAGCGTTTGTTCAGGTATTTCTTATTCATTTTACTATTTAATTGTTAACAAGTGACACCAATGAATCTATTTGTTGTATAGTGGGCAGAATGCCAAAAGGTGTATGTTAATTAATAAACATGAAACTGTCTTGAACCTGACAATAAACCAGCTTCTGCATATCGTGCAATTAAATTTAACCAAACATTTAATTTTTTAGGATCATAGACAAATACAATAATCTAGCTAAACATAAAATAAAAGAATATATACATATAATAAAAGACTGGAAGAATGTAGTAAATATTTATTTGGTTATTTATTTAGAGCATCACTATACAAGAGATTTGTTCTTTAATAAAGTAATATTTTAACTCAATTTAAAAGTACAATAAATTGATATACATAATAGTACAATAATTATAAATCAGGAGAAAGACGGGAAGCAATGATAGACTAGTTGAAATATTAATCAAATTATGTTCATAACCAAGACAAATATATATTAGAAAAAAATAAATAAATAAAAAGTATGATATGAATTGTGTATTTATATACATATAAATAAACATTAACAATTATATATGTAATTGTATATCTATAAATTTTTCATTTGATATTGAAAAACATGAATTATAATTTTTCTTTTTCTCAAAGCAAATGGTTATTTTTTAGAAAACTGTTCCTTTTTTAAAATATGATGAATAAATTTTCATGAATCATTTCTGTTCTAAAATTCTACCTGCTCTCACTATTTAGTTTTAGCGATTTATTAAAGCATAGCATCACATGATTAAAGAAAAAAAAATTGGTCCCGTAACAGGCCACGAGGGCCCTGAGGGGAAGATACTGTAGAGGTATCTGATTCATGCCCATATGGCACACTAGGGAGACAGTGTGGTCAGTACTATGCTCCGGCAGCCTGATTTTCCCCTTGGTACTTCGACTGCTAGATTCATTACCACCAAGGTACCCATTATTTTTTTTTTTTTTTTTTTTTTTCCTTTTATTATGGTGCGTCGACTGCTATGGCCATTGGCACCAGGTACCCATTATTAAATTAATTAAAGGCTGGGTTGGCCTAGGGACGATCAGGAAGGCCAAATTCAACCCATGAGCAAAGGCTCTAGAAGAAAAAATCTTTAGTGCTTGCTCGGGATTTGAACTCAGGTCCTCCAGCATATGAGTCCAATGTTCTTCTACTGAGCTAACCTTGCCCCCCATCACACGATTATTTTACCAATAATTCTAAACTTTAAAGCTAAAAATGTTGTGTGTGTAAAAGGTATACTTTCCAATTTATGCTGTAAAAAGCTTTAAAGAATACTCCTGTTAAGTCATTAAAAGTTATTTTGCATAAATATTTTGACATTTTACCTGCTACATAATATGCTTATTAATTAAGTCTTGAGATCATTATCATTATGCTCTATTTACATTATATGAAATTTAATTCTGTTTCAGGCAGGAAATGAAATGGGATATAAAATAAGAGACACTAATGGACAATCTCAGTCAGGATTTATGGTTGCTCAAGGAACAACTAGAAATGGTTCGAGATGTAGTACAGCTAAAGCCTTTCTACGACCAATTCGGCTTAGGAAGAACTTGCATATAAGTTTAAATTCACAGGTAAATAATTCAAAAGAAAAGATGTCTTTCTGTATATTCCAAAACTCCATTAGTTGGAATATTGAACATATAAAATAATATGTTTCTTAAATATACTTAAATGTACTTCTGAATATCCACTTTTCCTATATTCGAATAAGGAAAAAAAAATCAGTGGTTTAGAAATATCAGTTTGCACAGATATTCTCAATTCATTCAAATCGTTTTAACTTGATGTTGGCAAGATCTGTAAGCTGGAAGTAATCCTCTACAACCTACTTATAACACAAACAAGGTAATAAGATGGATTGGAAAGATTATTCTATAAAATCTTTCCAAATATATATTTTTTATATTAATGTGAGTGTGTTTGTTAACACGATAGTGGCCACAATTTTGGTTCTTATCTCCCCAAACTTGGCATAAAACAATCCCAGATAGCTAAACATAAAAATTGGTCAATTAGGAGAAGAGTATAAGTAGTTATTTACCAGAAAAGAATCGGCTGGTTAAAAAAAGTTTAAAAGAGCTAAACTTTTCATATTTATTTAATAGATTTGTTCAAGGACATATCTCAGCAATGTAGCCTAAACTAACCTCCTTGCTGATAATTGTGCTTAGTTTTACAGCTTTTTAAAGTAATAATAGAATAAATATTTTTTAAGAGTTAAATATTTTTTAAATTTATATATATTTATAAAATACTGAAATATTAATTTATATGCTTATAAAGTATTTTTATTTTAGGTTACAAGGATAAATATAAATCCAACTACAAAAACTGCCATCGGAGTTGAATACATAAAAGATAAAAAAATGTATAAGGTAAAACAAGTTTCTTACCTGTCTAGTTTTATATGTTCAAATATGAATGGAAAATTTGTATTTAATTGACATAAGGAAATCCTTTTAGGTTTCTGCTAAAAATGAAGTGATATTGAGTTCTGGATCAATTGGATCCCCTCAGTTGTTAATGTTATCAGGGATTGGCCGAAGAAACCATTTAATTGAAAAAGGAATCAAAGTAATTCACAATTCACCAGGTGTCGGAAGAAACCTTCAAGATCATGTTGGGCTCGGAGGTTTTACATTCCTCATTAATGAAAGCCTTTCAATTACTGCAGAGGAAGTTGAAAAACCTTCAGTACTGCTAGAATATGCCCTTCGAGGGAGTGGGCCGTTTACTGTCCTTGGTGGAGTTGAGGGCCTTGCTTTTGTAGGGACAAAGTATACCAATAAATCTGAAGACTATCCAGATATAGAATACCATTTTATTCCTGGCTCGACAAACTCTGACGAAGGATCGAGACTTTGGAAAGTCCATGGCCTTAAACAAGAAGTGTATAAAGATTTGTACGAACCGATAGAGAACAAACATGTATGGTCTGTTTTACCTGTCCTTCTACGTCCAAAAAGTACAGGCGAAATTAAGCTTAAGTCTAAAAATCCTTTAGAATATCCTTTGATATATCCTAACTACTTTTCTGATCCTATAGATGTAAAAATACTAGTCGAAGGAATTAAAATAGCAGTTAATATGAGCAAAACTTTAGCCTTTCAAAAATACGGAAGTCGTCTTTACGAAAAACCCTTTCCTGGTTGTACACAAATGAAATTTGATACAGATGAATATTGGGAATGTGCTATTAGACATTACACACAGACAATATACCATCCTGTGGGTACCTGTAAAATGGGGCCTGTCTGGGATGAAGAGGCAGTTGTAGATCCTCAACTTAGAGTCTATGGTATTAAAAAACTAAGAGTTGTTGATGCCTCAATTATGCCAAAGCTAGTGAGTGGAAACACAAATGCCCCTGTGATTATGATCGCAGAAAAAGCTTCTGACATGATTAAAGAAAGTTGGAGGATAAAGTCATAAAAGAAAGCCATTGAAATTAATAAAATAAGTAATTTTCTGAAGGGTAAGATATATTTATAGAAAGACAGAAAGGAAAAAAAATTAAGAATTTTTCAAGCAATTCTAAAACTTGTAACAATATTCCGTTGTCTTGTTGATTATTCAATTATAAATGAAGGGTTTGGTCTGATAATGGCCTATGTATAATTGTTTCAATTTAAAGAACATCAATCAAAGCCACCCTATAATTAGCATTTGGTGTAGGCATACCTTCTTTGCTTGCAAATAATTAAAATAAATAGTGACCAAACCTCAACACTTTTTCATAAGTAGGTAGAATGTCATTGAATAAAATTCGAAATTAACATAATAGTCAATTTATTAAAATAGCTTTACATGTTTCGCATCATGTGGTGCCTCTTCAGGAGCCTAAAAACTAAATACTTAATAAATTGACTATTATGTTAATTTAGAATGTTATTAAATGACCTTCTGTCTACACATGAAAACATGTTGAAAATAATATACAACATTGTGTCTGCTAAACTATTATGGCAATGGTTTCTGAATTAACATTAGAAGTATGTAATGGAAGCTATGTATAACATTATTGAGTAAATGCTCCGATATTGTAAAAATTTAACATGGATTGTATATTGCAACTTCAAATGTACGTAGCAAAATATTGGTATTAGATATAAATTTATTTCATATAAAGTTGAGCAGAGACCATCTTCCAGTTATTGACTTTTTACATGGGTAATGAGTATTTATTTTAGTACCGCCACTTTAGTAGGGGGATAGAAAAATATTTTAATCATTTTCATAGCAAATGTTTTCTTCCTGCCACAAAATAGCTTGCCAAGTACAATTAATTAAAATAGTTTAAATGCTTAACTAGTAGAAATGTCCCAAGAGACCTCATCACTAAAAATTTGAAAAAAAGTCTGAAAATTTTAAAATAGTTTATATTAATTCATCAAAATAAGAGTGATTTTCTCTACTCAATGGTCCTGGCGATGATCAGATCGTGGCCTCCCAAACAACACTAAGTTACTTCATCCCTGAATTCAATATCTTCCACAGTAAAACAAACCTCAAAGAGAGGTATAATCTGTGGTAATGCTCTACTGATTACTATACCTAAGCGTAATTGACTGACCTGAAAGCAACCTAATTTTATAGGTAAAACTAAAATAAAATAATAAATACATTATAATTTGATATTTAACTTGAAAAATTATCTTGGCAGGAATTTTAACCCAGTTTCTATGCTCTCCGCAAAGGTGCCTTAACCAAGAGGCGTATTTTGGTTAAGGCACCTAAATGAAAAGTAGATACCTGGGATAAAATTCCAGTCCAGAAAGTTAATTTTTTTAAGGTTAAATTAAACTTTAAAGTTTTTACAATTAAACTGGAGGTTTATGATGCCTTGTGTAGTATGCTGTAATAAATAAAAAGAAATTTTAAACTAATCTGAACCAAAAGAGTAATAATTAATTAAAGAAGTGTAAATTTGTATATAATTGTGCTCAGAGTATATTTAATATTAATTCATAAATTAAAAATATTTCAATTTATTTGCTAATTAGTTCCTAATTGCCATTGAGCAGCAGAGAGATTGAACATCTTAATAAGTCTGATTACTTTAAGGCAAGGAATTATACTTCAATCTCCAAAGAAACCATTAACTCAATTCAGTTTAAAAGAAAATTATATATGTTTTAAGTTTAGAATTTCAATTTTTTTACAATAGCAGAGGGTGAAAGTGATAAAGGAGATATTAATATGACAAGTTTTGAAAATAGTTTTTTAATGATATAAAGAAGGTATTTTGTCAATCTGGATCATGTTAGGGATCCAGGCATAGAGAAGGAATTTTTTAGAATGTAAACGGAATTACTATTCTAAAAGGCATAAAAAATTCATCCAATATTTAAAAAAGAAAATAAATAAAAGCAGTCCTGTAACAGACCGCAAGGACAGATATGTAGATGCACCTGATTCTTGAGCAGATGTCAAACTGAGGAGATTGTGTGGTCAGTAATATGCTCAAGCTGCCTGATTTTCCCCTTTGCAGGTTAATAAATTAATTAAAGGCTGAGTGGGCCTAGGGGCAGTCTGGAACTCTGAATCCTACCCTTGAACAATGATAACAGAAGATAAAATCTTTAATGTGCACCCGAGTTTTGAACTCGGGTTCTCCAGCATATTATTCAAGCCATCTATCACTGAGTTAACCTCGCCCTGCATCCATTATTAAAATGAATAATGTTTACAAACATGATCGCATATGAGCTATATCCATACCCACTAGCATCTTCAATTGTCTTTTGGTTTTTACGTAATTTAGGGTTTATTTTGTTATTATTTTTTGAGTTATGTAAAATTCTGTTAACATATCTTTGTTAAAAATTAACATTTAAATTATTTATGTATTTTTTTTGTAAATAAACTATTTAATCTTTAAGACATTTAGAAGTATTTATTAAATAAATCCACCAAGACATTGAGGTCACCTTTGTTCCAGATCCTCCTCCTCAGGCCACCCACTGTCTCCATCGATACAGTCCAAGAGGAATCCTGATCTAACTTAACCCTTCAAATTCTAGACCCTTATAACTCTTGTTGTGCTGGTTGTTTTTTTATGAGTACATCCTTTAATATGATGTGTGAAAAAATAGGAGACATTTGCAAACCCTGGCTTTTGAGAAGATTGAAAGGCACACTCCATGGTTGAAATGTCAAAAATGGGCATATTCTAATAGCTGGCTGAAATCAAGCCCTACAGTATTACCTCTGGCATTTTTCTCCAAGATCAACATTTTTCAGCACAAAACATGTTTGAGCAGTTTGAAATAGAAAACCTGGTATATAAACAGCAGCTCCATTATCGTTCTTAAGCTTTTATTAAACTTCTTAGGCTCCGGAAGGTTACATTAGGCCCAGCTAATGTCCCAAGTTCTATGCTGATTTTCTTTGTAAATTTTGTGGCCAGTATTTGAAAGGGTCTCCCCGTGGTCTAGTGGTTAACGCTCAGGACTCCCATATGGGAGATGGGGTTTGAGTCCCACCTGCAGCAAGAATTTTGCTCATTTCAGGGCCCTTTAAGAAAATTCCCAGCTGCACCTTGGATGTTGGCACTAATGGCCTACAAGTCCGTGAGCGGTAAAAAAAAAAAAAAAAAAAAAAAAAAAAATTAGAACTAGCTGTAATTTTCTGTTAAATTCTTCACACATCTTTTGCCTGCCTTGTAAGGAAGTGCGGAGGATGAATTTTCAATTAAAAAAAAAAAGTATGTTTATGCAGCATTTGAATTTGAGGTTCATAAAGTATGAAACTTTTTTCTTATATAAATTAGGAATATTATGCGATCACGGGTCTCCCATGGTCTAGTGGCTAGCGCCTTAGATTCATAAGCGGGAGATGGTGGTTTGATCCCCGAATTTTCTCATCTCAAGACTCGTTGGGAAAATTCCTTGCTGCATGGATGGCCTAGACGTCCAAGCGCGGTAAAAAAAATAAAAAAAAAAAAAAAATAAATAAATAAAAAAAAAAAAATAAAATAAAAATTATGCGACCACTAATGTTTTATTTTTCTTAAAATTAAAAAAAAATTGTAAGAATTGTAATAAATTATCATATTTTTCCAAATTAAGAAGGTGATCAAAAATGTTTGGTGCTCATTGTATGCCACTTATCTGCAGACAACAAAAGAAACAATATCTGTCAAATAAAAATTTATATTTTATAATATACAATTTCTTCCTTTTTAAAATAACAATAACAAAACCTGAAGAAAGGAGTTGAATAAAGAAGGACAATACAAATTAATAAATATTAAGTACATTTTTTTTTTTACATGTCGGGCACGGTTTCTAGTCCATTTTTGTCAGCCTCGGATTCTGGTGGTGCATGATATGCATAAATATTAATAGAGTTATCATCAGAAACAGACAATATTTTGTTTGAGTCAGGACTATACTTAACCTGCCAAACCTAAAACAAAACAATTCTGAGTCAGGTTAGCAGCTTGGATAGTGTCCATCTACCATTATTTGTGCTAGTAAAGGTACACATATAGAACCAAAATCACCAACTGCCAAGAAGAGGGAAATAAAATTAAATCCATAACACATTATTACAACTTTCCCGATTCAAAGGCACAGCTGGGGTAAACAGAAGCTAATTAAAATGATTTGAGAAATATGATTTGAGAAGTATCCATCATTATTAAATTAAGGAATGAAAAAAATTACCTGGTCAGTATGGTCTGTAAAGGTGTGCACACATGATCTACTTTCTAGTTCCCACACTTTGACTGTGTGATCAGATGAACTAGATACAAAATGAGTATTATCAGGACTAAATGCAACGGAAAGAACCCATGAGGCATGGCCTGACAGTGTTGCCACAACACTAGGTTTCTGCTGCCGCCTAAAAATTAGTATTAAAAATATAATAAATTTAAAGAGAACTTATAACATACTCTTAATAAGATAATTAGAACAAAGAAAAGGCACCAGCCCTATTCTGGCTAGAAAAGAATGATAACCTATAGATAACCCATCCTAAAATTTCTTGTCAATAATAAATGGACGTTAAAAGTTAAAATAAAAATATAATTGTGTGTGTGTGTAAATATAAATTATATATGTAACAAGCAGAAAAAAAATCTAATTAGCAAAGATTTCTGTAAATAATATTAAAAACATTTGAATAGTATATTTCTGTTTCTTCTTTCTTTTTTACATCTGCTTTTATTAGCACCAGTTTCTGTCCATTATTATCAAAGCAGGGCTCAATGTCGTAGATGCAAAGCCTTTAAAATAAATTAATAAAAATAAATATTACCAAAGCTATAAATTATTATCAGAAATAATTATTATAAATTATTTTAGCTTATTATTGCATTTTTATCTTAGAAGCACACATGAAAGTAGTACACATGAAAAAAAAAGAGTGTTCTATTATTTTATAATTGTAGTGTAAGGAAATTATGACCAATTGCCACATTAAACAGAAACAGTAATCAAGTTGGCTGTAATGGTTCCATTTGGAAGTTTGTCACCCTATTCCTGATCCTTATCCTAATCCGAAAAGAAAATTTTGCCTGTAACTTACTTAATTTTAGTTATTTTAAAGATAATAGATAAAATTTTACATACACACTGTAAAGTTTCATGTGCTTGTCATCTGATGCTGTCAGTAATAGCTCAGAATCTGGCGAAAATGTAAGTGATCTAATAGGCATAGCATGTCCTTCGAGGGTGTGAAGAAGTTTGCTAGTAGCTACATCATAAACATTTATAATCCCATCTACTGCTCCAGAAGCGACAAATTTACCATCCGGACTCTGTAAACAGGATAATTATAAATTTATATCAATTTTTACATATGCATGAATTCAAATATGTATACAAATATATGGACGATACAAATGCTAAGTATCGAATGTGAACACATTTTTCATTTATACTTATTTCTGTTGGACTGATGTATGTTGTGGCAAACTCTCGCAAATTAAAGAAAAATAATTATCAATTATAGAAAATCAAACTAATGAATTAGTTGGAGAGCTGGTAACGCACGTTTCATTAAGTGTTTTATACACCTTGAAATTTTGCTGCAGTGTGTCTCTAGGAAAGATAAGAATGTAAGTATGTGTTTCCAGGACATAACTTGGAACACCAAGTACTGTGCATAGGGGTAAGGTGTTAAAAAAATATGGCCCAAAAATAGTGTTTTATTCAGAAGCCAACAATCTTTTAATGTATAATGAAGGCAATTCTATAATGAATAATAAATAAGGCAGACAATTTTAAGGGGGGTAACGTGTAAAAAAAAACAACAACAGAAGAAGTTGTTTTATTTCTAATATTAAATGGTGTTTTATTCACTTAGTCGTTTAAACCGGAACAGCTGATCACGATCAAGTGACCAAGAGCCAATGAGCGCGCAGAGAACAACCACAACTGTCCCGATGATCGGTACTCTCATTCACTCTTACGGTTACACACAGTGCAGCAAAATTTCAAGGTACATAAAACACTTCAAAGTGCGGTACCAGCTCTTGGACTAAATGTGCATTAAGTCTAATTAAAATACATCATAAAATAATATTTATAGAGTCATCTATAAGGTACCAAACCACTTTTCACATTCAATACTTTCCATTTGTATCGAGGATATGTAAGCAAGTTTGGCTTAGTGTTAGACTCTTGACTCAAGTTCTACAAGGCCTGAGTTTGAAATTCAAAAACTTCATGCACATACTTCTCATATTAAAGAAAGACGTTACAAAAAAAGAAGTTAAGTTATTTAATATAGAAACAAACAAGATCGTACTCACATAAGCTGTACTCAAAATAAATTTCCCTCTTGTATCAATGGTTTGTTCTAGTGTTCCTGAATTTACTCCATACATATTAATTTTACCACTGTGACAACCTGATATAATATGTTTTGCATCTGGGGAGAAAGCAACTGTCCAAACATCTAAAGGGCCAGCTTCGATTTTCTTTGTAAGGCTTCCGTCGTCAGTATTCCATATTCGAATAGTTGAATCTAATGAACTTGTTACTATCACTAATAAAAAAAATATGCAAGGTAAATATCTGAATATAACATTGAAAAAACTTATAAATAACTATAAGTATGTGCTAATACGTATTAAGCTAATAAGTGCTAACCCTGGTAATAGTCATTACAAATAGAAAAAAAGTCCATCGTGCAGGAGCTGCATCACTAAGCACTTTCCTCAGAATATGGGTAGTGTAGGCTGCATTCCTGAATAATTCGCTTAAAATAACCTACATAAATAAAATAAAAACATGAATAGTTTTTCTCTTTTACATTTCTAATGAGCAACTGTTTCAATTATTAATTTTGTAATTAGTTTCCTTCAACAGTTTTGTGTATGCGTGGAACCACACTACATAATAAATACACAAAAACATCACTTTTTTGTCTACTGATGTTGTGAAATAAAAGTATACCCATCTAAAAGGAGAACTTCTTACAATAATAAAGCAGGAAAGAGATAGAGTGTCCCTAGTGGTCGAAGGCAAAAAAGAACCCAGATAAAGTCGTAACAAAACAGAGGCGCTCCTTATCAACCTACGTTTTGGCAGGTGAATTCTATTCAAACATAGTACAAAGTTAATTTTTACAACACTTCTTTCTCATTAGATTCCCGACGTAAATTGTGTTTCGTAACAATACAGCAGAAATTACGACCAGCATGAGCATATTAGTTATTTTGGTGCGGAGTAAACCCCCCCTCCTAATGAACCAATTTAGTTTAATTTTACAACAAATTTGTCTCTGTATATGACCACAATGAATACTGAGTTTTGTTGCAATACAACAGAAATGACGGCTAACAGTGCTAAAAGGCTGGTGCACTGTGTCATCTTTTTGTGCTCCTATATAATGTGTTAATCCCAAGTGTGATTTTGCATGTTCAGTATAAAAACTCATAATATTTTGCATTCTGAAAATAACCCACTCCCCAAAAGAAATGCTGCATTATGAATATAATCTGCAATCACAAAAAAAAAAAAATAAATAAATAATCTTTCTTATTTATGAATCATCGGCATTTCTTACCTGTACTTAAAGATTGTTTCATCGGGTGGGTCTATGCCATAAATGTGTTTCTCTCTTTTTTGGAAAAGAAACAATTAAGAGTTTCTATTCTAAGCTTTTCAAATTTCACCAGGAATAAGAACAGTATGGAAATATGCTATGATGAAGCATTTTCTGTCAGTCAGACTTACTTACATAACATCATCCTTTTTCTAAAAGGTTTGGTGCAACTTCTGTATGTTACAATAAAGCCTCTCATAAAGATGTCCCATAAGCATTGGGGGGGGATAATTAATAACCAAAAAAGGTCAAAGAAAATTTTAAACTATATATGATGTATCCAAATCTTGATTCCTTCTTCTCTACTTGAGATCTATACTCATGATAAATATATTCTCATTTGTCATAACCTGAATTTGAATCATTTATGCAGCCCAATTATTTTAATATGTTTTTAACTATTATTCATACATCTGATTTACAAATCTACTTCAGTCCACTTCTTTCTTATGTACAAAGCAATAAACTTCTACAAACATTAAGCAGTTGCCTTTCTCACATTGGCGACGAGGATAAAGTTTTAAACACAAACAAAGCAATGCCTAAGAGAAGAGGAACACACAGTAACATCAATGAAGATTGTCATTCAGTCTTGCGATTTTCTCAAGGACCAATACAGGAGGCTACGGTAAGATCGATCAATCATAATTACCCTAAGCTCGATTCATTCAATGGATCTGAAGGTGAAGAACTTAAATAGTGGCTACAACGCTTTAAGATCTCTGTGAGAACATCGGGGATTACAGATGACAGCTTACAAAGAGATATTCTGCTATCTCATATGGGTGCAAAGCCATTTAAGGTATTGGTTGACCATTTTTATCCAGAAGATGTAAGTGAACAATGTCTGGATAGTATTATTGATGTCCTTAAACAACGTTTTCATAAATTTTACAACCCTCTTACTGCGCGCATAAAATTTCCTCACAGGTATAGGCACGAGGGGGAGACGGTACAACATTTCATTGACGATTTAAGAATCATATCTTCTTCTTGTGAATTTCACAGTACTCTGGACGAGCACATGAGGGACCAGCTCATTATTGGCATTAATAATGAGTTTTGGCAGCGGGAATTAATACGATTACATTCTACTGCAACGGCGGTTTTCGCGGACGTCCAGAAGACCGCAATGCTTTTAGAAAATTTTGACATCCAACAAAAACCTTTACAAGCTTTTAGCTTAGGGCAGAAAAATCAAGTTAACAAAGTAACATATAACAAACACAGTACAAGAGTGCTTAAATTAAAAAAGGGAGTCCATTGTTTCAGATGTGGAAACAAATTGCATCAGCTTTCAGACTGCCCTGCCCGAAAAACAACATGTAGGGCATGCCAAAGGCCTAATAATTTCGCAAAAGCTTGTTTAGTTTCAGGAAATGCTGTTATTGAACAAGGAATATCGAAGTTATCTCCACGGTTGAGTGCTCGTTCGAAATCTAACTCCAGTTCTTCAGATGAACAAAGCATCAGTTCACAATCTTTCGAATCAAACATTCACTATTTGAAAGAAAGGATTACTAAGGCGTCTAAGGTTATGCTGAAGGTTAAGTTAAATAAGAAAGTTATTAACATGCTTTACGATCCTGGAGCATGTCACTCTATCATTAGTGAATCTATTTGGAAAGCTTTAGGCTCTCCTGAGTTAAAGCCAGCAACCGACATGACAGCATTCACTGGGCATACAGTTACGGTAAAAAGGGGGCATTTATTCAACTTGCGGAAAGACGACGTGCCAGTAACCAAGACAAACCTCCAGGACAGTTTTACTTACCGGTGTTCGTCTGAACAAACAACCGGTAGGGCACCAGGAGAAGTTCTTTATGGTAGAAAACACAGAACTTCTTTTGATTTACTGAAACCTGATTTATCCCGGAACATTGATAAATCACTAGGCAAGCAGAAGCTGTATCCTGACCGGAAGTCTAAATATCGAGATTTTGGTGCTAGAACACACACGGAAAAGGGTTTACAAAAAGGAAAAAATTGAACAAAACTGCTCCATACTCTTACGACGAAAGAATTAAAAAATAAACATGCGGACCAGCTTCGATCAGCAAACATACGGCAGAAGCGCTCATTGGCGGGGGGAGAAGATGTCATAACCTGAATTTGAATCATTTATGCAGCCCAATTATTTTAATATGTTTTTAACTATTATTCGTACATCTGTTTTACAAATCTACTTCAGTCCACTTCTATCTTATGTACAAAGCAATAAACTTCTACAAACATTAAGCAGTTGCCTTTCTCACATCATTGAATTAGTGATTTATGAATTTTAAATCTGAAAAAAGGTAGTAACGTTAAATACGAGTGAAAGAAATCAATAATACTCACTTGAAGAATCAGAGCTAATATCCAGTGAAACAACACCAAAACAATGACCTTCCATACTATGCTTCTGCTCAAGTTTATCATCTACGAAATTCCATACTTTTACGCTATTATCCATTGAACCAGTAACAATGATATCTTCAATTTCTTCAGTCTCCATAGAATCTCTATACAAAGAAATCATAACAATTAGTCAACTAGCAACATCGGCTTGGACAGTATCTGAATGGGTGACCGACCACATGCAGTTAGTGTTATAATCTACAGTTGGCAACCTGTAGATAGCCTGGCGCTAATAGCCTTATTGTTGAAACACAATAAAAAATAAATAAAATACTTAGTAAACTAGAGGTCGGTGACCAAATTGAACTCTTATAGGAAAAATGTATATATATATATATATATATATTTGATATTATTGCAGTGAATTCAGTTGTGTAAGGCATGTCTGGTTCCCTACCAGAGATACTTCTATTTTCTTTGTGGAAAAAATGCCCTCTTTTTGTGGAGAAGTTTGAGTTGGATGACCTACGACATTCATGTCACAAATTGTTCAGGGTTGCTCTGATTTTTAGAAATAGTTTCTGTCTCCCCTTTTGGGGCAAGGTGTGTAGTAGACTCCCTTTCGTCAGGCTAACCTATGAATATTCTGGGTTTCCTTCCAATAAATATACTTCATCGAAATATGGATCATATTTTGAGCAAAAATGTCTTCTCATAAGTACTGGACCAACGAGAGAAATTAAACATTCGTTCATGGGGTGTTGTAATCGTCAATGTGTCGAGACGCGGACAGATTAAATGTAATGCCTGATTACAAATCTCCTATCTAGAATTATCAACATTTTGATTTATAGCTGCCAGCTCAATAGTTTTCTAAACTATCCCAACTTAGCTTTAACATTGTTTTAAGCAGTAGTTCAACTTGTAGCAACGCCAATGTCAGTTAAAAATTATTTGAGTCTTGAGAAAGAAAACTTGAACCTCTGTCCGAGTGCAAGTAGGCAGGTGAGCCGAAAATTGAGAAAAGTTCTTTAAGCTTCGGGATTACCCTATTTGATGACGTGTCATGATAAGGAAAACATGAATACCCGTCGACAATAATAAGGAGATAACAATTTCTTGTAGATGGTGGCAGAGGGCCTTTAAAATGCATCACAATCCGACTGGTTGTTTAGCTTTGATAATGTATTCAGCAGTTTTGATCTCATTGCCTAGTCTGTATATTATTTCATATTTATAGTTTGAAAGTTACAATCACCAACTCGTTATTTTTTCATTCTTTATTTTTTCTTTGTTTGTTTATTTTTATTTTTTTTTTTTATTTTTTTTTATCGGCGCACCTACATCTTGGCCATTAGCGCCGGGCTATCTACAGGTTGCCACCCTTTTCTAATGCCAAAAGCACGTGGTTGGTCACCCATTCAGGTACTACTGACAAGGGGGTGACCGACCACGTGCTGTTGGCATTAGAAAAGAGTGGCAACCTGTAGATAGCCCGGCGCTAGTGGCCAAGATGTTCTTTGTTTATTACTGACAAAAATGAATGACATTGGCCGTAGATCAGTAATCAGACAAAAATTTCTATCAAGAAGGTATTGTCTCCACTTCCGTAATTCGTCTACTATCTTGAGAAAAAGGCAACTGGTTTCTTGTCCTGAGAGAGTGTAACTCCAATAGCATAATCAGATGCGTCCATTTCAACAGTTACTGGAATGTTGTCGATTGAAGATACCACAGCATTTTGAATGTCTAGCTTTATGGACTCAAATGTTTTCACATCTTCTAAACTGAGAGGTATAGGACTTTGGTATGAATGTTGAAAAATGGGCGAATATACAGAGTGACAATAAGGTAGCTGGGATTGGCAATTCTTGGAGAGATTGCAATCGTTCAGGATCTGGACTAATTGATTTGTGCCGAATGACAAATCCTAAAAGCTTAATTATGCTCAATGAGAACACATTTTTCTATAGATTTCATGTTAAATTGTACTTAGCCACAGCTTTTAACAAAATGTCTAAATTTTGATCATGTTCTTGTTGATCGTGACAAAAGATTGTCACATCGTTTAAATACACCTCAATTCCTTCAAGAGTTTCAGCAGCAACTGCATTCGTTACAGGTCTCTGAAAAGACGGAACTCTATTCCTAAAACAAAACAGAATACAAGTGAAAATGTATAGTCTTCCACAGCCTTCAAAGGCTGCATAAGGTCAGTCCTGGAATTTGGTGATACGCAGTATGGAGATGAATTGAAGCAACTCTATTAATAAAGTCATCTAGCCTTGGGAGTGGGAAGGCGAATAATTCAGTGATCCTCTTGTCTGGGAGTAGCCGACAACCATCCTACCTCAGTGATTAGGGGATTCCACGACCAATATTTGAGCTCGCCTTAGTGAAATGCACTCTAAGGATGCTAACTATTACACCATTGTATTCATGGTCCTGTACCCGAAGGTTTATCCTACATCGACCCTTAATTTGTGATTTCAAAGACGTTTATGCCATAGCAACATCTTCCACTTTAGAGGGAATCCTCGGAATCTTAAGTTTTGAGACAGTAGAATGGTTTATGAAAGAACCAGTGGTACCTGAGTCTCTCAAACCATGAGCATTTGAGCCATTTATCTTGACGGTAACCACAGCTATACTTAGATTGGAAGGTAGAGATGCCAAACAAACAATATACCTATCAGTAAAATACTGATCGCTACAAAACAACTATATGCTATGGCAATACCTCGAGCCTTCTCCTTCTCCGTTCATTTCTTCTTCCTTTTCTTTTTTGTGAATAATCCTTCCCCAGCCACATGACCATATGCTATCTTCATGGGCTAATTCCTTTCTATGTAATAACGTAAACTGAAAACAAACAAAATTTAATAGAATTATAACAACAGTGCTAATGACCTCAGCAGTAGATGCACCAAAAGAAAAAAATTATAACAATACTATAAATAGAAATAGTCTCAAGGGTTTACAGTTTTAACTTCATATGTCAATTTCATTATTAATTTATATTCTATTTATATAAGTATCGTTTATCCTACATACATTCATACTTATCTTTGGGGTTATAGAATACATAATAATTGAGAAGTCAAAAAAAAAAAAGAAAAAAAAAAAAAAGTGGCCTTCTCTTCATTCCTCGGTTCTCACCTACAGGGTTAGGTCTGATTACACAGGTTACAGGTTAGCTAGGCTGAACATATTGTCCCTACCACATCAAACTATCGAATATGAAAAATCTTGTTTTTCAGATTCGTGACTTTGCTCTTGGATTATGGATGATACAGCTTGTCGCAAATTTTCGGTAACCCCCTTTAGAACAGCCTTTAATGCTTTAAAGTATCGAATAAGACCATTTTTCAATATACTGCTTTGTCAAAAGACAGAATATGTTCGTTCGCTAGTTTGCTCCAATTTGCATAGTCGATAGTTTGACATGCTTGGGATGATATGAAGGCTTGACTAATAGAAGAGGTATAGCGGGGATATTAAAACATGGTAATCAGTATCAATATAAAACAATACAATGTATTAAATAATAATGCAATATATTAGGGTATAATGTATTAAGTGTGGTGCTAATGATTTCAATAGGCCAAGCGCCTTAAAGGGTTGATAATATATATATAAACAAAATGAATTAACGAGCCAACCTTCTGAAAATTGTAAGTGTAATTAAAAATTTGTAATAATATTTTGTCCCAGTAATGCCGAAGTACTTAAATAAAGAACAAAACTTACCATTTTGCAATGATTGGCCAAAATTCGAAATCTTAACAGAAATTACAGAAAGAACAAGATTAACCTAATGAAACACTGCATTTTTTCAAATTATAGGTATATGCATATATATAAAATAAAAATGAATTAGTTCGTTTATAATATCAGAGTGACAATTTTGTCAAGAGGGGCACACTCACAGAGCTGTTTACGATAGCAGTGTATAACCTCTACCATCCAAAAGTCACATATAAAAAGAGGTAATAACAATGAATAAGAACTCTCTTGGACTAATAGCTCATTGCGCAAAGATTGAAATGATTAGCTCAAATATAATTTCAACTTAATCCAACAATTGTCTTGGTGGAATGTGCTTTAGTTTGGTAATTGATTATCTCAATATGATAAAATAGGGAGGGGAACAGTTTAAAAATTGAAATTGTTGGTTCCCCTGAGTTATTGGATATCAAACTCACTTTTGTTTAATGAACTGGCAAAAAAAACATTCTAAATCGTGAGTTTTAATTAATGATATCGCATGTCCTTAATATGTATATATGTATATATATATATATATATATATATATATATATATATATATATATATATATATATATAAACAAACTTGTTTAGCGACTGGACCTAGTTGAAAATAAAGTAAATTATATAGAAAAAGGAAGCTGAAATAAAATCAGAAGACAAAAAATAATTTAACAGATTATCGTTGTTAATCTGTTTGTTGCCCCACCTCATGACTTCTCTAATCCAAAACCTCCTACCCAAACAAGCTATTCTCTTCCTAATCTACATACAATGCAGTATTCAGAGAAACTTACGTCTTTAATCTCTGGAAATTAACAACTTCAAAACACATCGGTGAGGCCATTCATGAGATTTCTATCTTAAGGCAATGAGAAGATTCAAGAAAAGATACTCCTCATACATCTTATGTGAATTCTTGAATCCTTTTTCCCCTCCCTCTAGTTTGGCTTTATTTTATAAACCAATAGATTGGGCTGTTGACTACATCTTTCTTCTGCTGAGTGAAAAAATACTCAATTAGCGTGGAACCTACTTAATCTAGCATGGCATTAGGTTTTTCTTTTCTTTTTTAAAAAATCAAATTAAGCCTTCCTTCATCTTTTTATCTGACAATAAATATTAGCTCTCTACGAAATACTTCACTGACTCCTTCGGCTCGTCGCGATCCTCTTCATTAGTTTCCGGTATTCCGCAAGTAGGCAATGCATTATCCCCTTGGGCAAGCTTTCACCCCTTACGAAAAAGCTATCCTTTCTTAGAATTCCTTCTGCATCTAAAAACCTCCAACCTCTTTTTCTATTGCATTGAAAAATTTCATTTTAATTGGACCGTTAGCTTTAACAGCCAAAAAGTTAATTTTTGTCAGTTTTCAAAAATACTCTGTACTGAATACTGAATGTGAAAATTCCGTCAAGCTAACTATTAGCAAATTTTATTTTTGTAATAAAAAAAATTATTTGTTGTTAGAAGAAGACTATTAGTTGTATTTCATTGTTTAATATTTAAAGGAGAGTTTTTATTTAATGTTTAATTCCCTTTCAATGAAAATCGCCAATCAAGATAGCTTTTATAAAGTGTAATATATACTCTTTGGATTAGGTCTCTTTGACATTATTTTGTTTATTCTTTCTAAATATAACCTCTCGTAAACCTCCCAGTTTTAGGTGTAAGAGCTAAAGCTTTTTTGTCAAGATATAATAATATGATAAGCTATAGATCTAAATTGCAATATGGTTTACCGCCTATCAAGAAAGAATCACCAACTTTCAGTAGCTTCAAAGAGATCTCAAAATATGACAGATACAAAAAGAAATATAAGAAAGTTAAAAGATTGGTTAAAGAATTAATTTTCGTGAGTACTCTTCCTTCGTTCTTTTTCACTCTATCATTTAATGTTTAAAAGTTTTTTTTAGGTCTTATATTCCATTATAATTAATTAAAAACTTTTACTGGGCTTTGAAATATATTGATGGAACTCCTGAAAAGTAATTTTTATACTCTTTAGTTTAATAATTCTCTTAAAGTAATATTCCTTCACAACAGATTGCTTTAAGAGTTGACCATTACTGATTTGTTATTGCTGATAGTTGATGTTATGTAAAGAAGCTGCTCTCAGTTTAAACAAAATTATTTATCCTTTAATTATCAAAGGGTTTCGAGCTTGAACAGCAATATGTTGATTGCATTTCAATGAATATTTTACTCCAATTTCTTACGTGTTTTTCCATATTACTCCAATTTGTTTACCCCTGTTTTTGTTATGATAAAACTCGTCAAAGCTACAATGTAGCAGGGATGTAAAATTGGGAAATAAAAAACTCCGGCGCTAATGGCCAAGATTGGTTGATGTACAGTAAAAAATAAAAAAATAAATAAATAAAGAACTCTCATTTGAAATGTATATGTGCTGATTTTGTCTTTTATTGTTGTATTAATAGGAAAATGCAGCTCTTTGTGACCAAATAGCTATTTTACAAGAGAAAACACTTCTTATGATTGAAGAAAGAAATTTTCTTTGGAAGAAATTGCAACAATACCAGCCTTATGGAGGTAGTGATGTGATTTTTTTTAAAGGTTAATTAATGTGATTTAAGGAAAATTACATCAGCCTTGAATATAGTTTGTCATAATACTTGAATTACTCTATGAAATAGTAATTTGTGCAATTTTTAGAATATATCTACTTATGTTTCTTAGAATCTGATGTTCACTATCGACCATCCAGTACGAATGCAGCTGGTGAAAATTCCTCAAGTAAAAAGAGTTCAACAAAAAAAAGGAGTGATAGAACAGCATCAGATTCTTCAGGTAAATATCAATAATGTTTTGTTAGTTCTTCCATGTTGGAACTTGAATAATGTTCATGAATGCTTAAAGAAGTATTAAGGAGAAAAACTTAAAACAAGTGATATGTTTTATAAATATCAATTCTAGTTTGTTAATGAAGGACAATACTTTGGCACACTCCCGGTGGTAGGATGCTAGCACAATCGGTTCTAGATATGGGGATGCAGGTTTGAGTCTTGCATGTGACAGATTTTTTTTCAGTGGCTTGTACTGGAATTCTCTGCTCTTCTATGGATGTGAGTAGAAAGGACCAGTAGATAGCCTAGTGCAAATAGTGTAGATGCAGACGGTTTCTCCTTAGTAAGAAACAGGCTTTTATCTGCAAACTCCACTTTTATTTGATGTAATGTTTTATTGTTAACTCATGAGAAAGTTGTTGAAAAATTTCTTCAAATCTTCATTGTTCTTATGTGCTAGATACTGAAAATGACCCTTGTCAAAAAATAAAATAAAAATTTATTTATATTTCAGAAATTTGGTATATAGCATAACAAACGATTGAAATAATTTGTTAACCTGCAAAACTGGTCCATTTGAAAAAGAGGTTTAATCTGGACCTAAATTACTAATTAAATAAGCCTCCTAATGTCAGGCTCTCACTTTGGCTCAAAATCAAAATGTACAAAGCCATAATAAGACCTACATTAACCCATGGAGCACCTTTCATGAGATACCTTTATCCTGCCTCATTACGGATGATCCAAGCCTTCCAAAACAGGATCATAAGGAGATGTGTCCTGGATTCACTTAATCAGTGCAGACCAAACGAGGTACTTGGGTAGGAACTTGAGATACCTGGGCTTGAAGAATTTATTAAAAGAAGACACATTCAATTCTATGACAACCTCAGGTGCTGTGGAAATGCCCTCTTCGCAGACATCACTCCGCCTGTCGTCTCCCCCAGCAGGCGGCAAAGCAGTAAATCTGCCAAACAGCTGGTTGATCTATGGCGGCTATATGATAGATGAGGAGGAAAATCATCGTTGGCCCCACACCGAAAGCATACCGATGGACCCTTCAAGGGAAGACTCGCATACGAAAAGTATACTCCATCATCAAACACTGATAATTGTACGTGGAAAGTTGAGAAGAACATACACTGGCACGGGCCAGCAATTTTCTTTGGGGTAAGGAAAAAAAAAATAGTTTGTATTTATATTGGTTATTTGAAGCAAATTATTCAGTAATGCAGCAGCTTTTGGATGACAGACATTTATTAAAATAATTGTGCATTCAACTTTCAAAATGTAAATTTAGAAGGTTTCTATTATCTGTATTAAAAACATCCTTTGTTAAAATTATCAGGAATTTTATTAACTTTTTCTTTTATTAACTTTCTGCCTTCACATTTTTACCTGAATGAAAATTCAAATTCTTACTCCAGCAAAACAGGATAACGTCTACCTCAAATTTTCGGTTTACTTTTAAAACAGATGGTTGATGAATGGAAAAGAAAAATATACCAATAAAGCTGATACATTCTGACATCTCCTTCAGTTGGCTGAGATCTTCTCCCAACACATTAAAACAGGAAGTATGTGTGTGTGTGTATTTATTTATGTAAATTACCATAAAAAAGTAATATCTAGGGGTGCGTTTACACCTGACACTTCTCCAGGATATATTTGTCAAGATATGTATGTGACGGATAGATATTCTCTTGCAAATTTACATACTGACTGAAATAGCTAGACATTTATGTCATGGATATGTATACGACAGTTCTGGATTTCTTGAAATTTGCGATAAATGTACGGCGGGTTTACACTCATACACAAGTGTCCTTTGTAGTCATTCTGCTTGCAATGAAGAAAGTATCCAAACGCGAAATAGTAGCCTGTGTAATTAGGAAAAAATGTTAGAAATAAAAAAAAAAAGTTTTGCTTGGGTTCGAGAATGGATTTTGAGACGGAAAGAATTAGGTTTCTTCAGTCAATTAATGTCTGAGCTCAGTATCAAATATCCAGCGTAGTTTTAGGATTTTTTAAGAATGAAATGAGCAGATTTGGAAAAGCTTGCTCGTAAAATAGGTCCCCTTATATCAAAGCAAGATACAAAATTCAGAAAGGCTATTATTGTTACAGAACGACTATCTCCAGCTTTTCGATCTTTAGCATCTGGTGAGTAGGTATTTACTTGATGAAAAACTATTTCATATTATGAAATTTTATTAATATCAACTATGTTTTGAAACTGTACACTTGATATACTTCACAATTGAATTGGGTTTTTTAACTGTAATTTTTTTTTAATTTCTTCGGTAGTTGTACTGAATGCTTTGGCCATTTCCATTAAAGCATGATGTTTTTTTATTCTATCTTTATAAGTAATACGCTTAACCTCCCACAACTCCGGTTTACTTTGGTACAGATTGATATGTTCTATAACTTCAACTTTTAACCAGTCTCTTTTATCCTCGATATTGCAAGAGAAAAGTAGACAAACTGTTAAAACTCCAGCGATAAAGCAAATAGTACTGTTGGTATAGAAGTGTCGACAATACAGCCAAGATATTTATCTTTGACATTTATTCTTCTCTTTATAATCAGTGTTTACACCTGATGGTATAGAAGTGTCGATACTTATAGCTCTTGATAGAAATATATATCTCAGACAGAAATTGTTCATAGTTTACATTAGTCAGAATTTCTGTCTGACATAAAAATCCTGGGAGAAGTGTCAAGTGTAAACGCACCCTAACTTGCAAAAAGTATATCTTTATTAACAAATATACGCCTCTAAATTATTCTGAGCTATTCTCAATAATGTTTAGATGTGCTGGACAAATAATAAGTTACTCTTAATAACAGTAAAAAATTAAAATTGCATTGCAATATGTGTGTATTTATAACAATTTAAGACACTTTTCATTCTTTAATTCTGTACAAAAGAAGCAGTAATGTACAACTGAATTCAGGTTGATTGTAGGAAACTAACGTTTTCTTAAATTATGAGAGGTAAAATAACTCAAATAAATTTTTTTTCAGATGTGAACAAAACTCCCAAAAGTGCGAAGAAGATTCCGGCTCCAACAAAAAAGAAGAAAATAGTAAAATCAATTCCCCTTGATACACACGGAAAACCTATTTTTCCAATTTTGCTTGGCGATTTCACTGTACACAGTTTGGGAGAGGTAATTACTTTACCATTTTTAATTATAACTAGGGATGTTCCGATACCATCAAAGTATCAATACCTACTCATATCAGTAGTAGTCAAATAATTTCTTGACTGCTCATACAAATACTTCTAATGTATCGATACTTACTGATATCAATACTTTTAGATCTTTTTCAATGAAACTTAGGTAGCAAATGTTAAAGGACAATAATTTTGCGAGGGTAAATATTAAAAGTAAAGTAATTGATTAATTAATTTATATTAAATTACCCAAAATTAACTTGTACTATTAAGTATCTTAAACAAACAACTCTTTAGCATCAAGATTCACCCAAAACAGTACTTTTCTAGGTATTTTCGAGACAATCTGTTCCTAGTTGGAGAGCTTTACCGATGTCCGAGCGAGAGAGAGAGAGCTTTCGCTCTTGTTCTGTCTGGTACTATGGGTTTATAAAAAGGGGGGAGGGGGCTGCAGCCCCCCAAAAATGTTGATTTAATCGGTAAAAATCCTCAAAAATAAATTAAATAAGTTCACTTAGTTCAGAAAAAATAAATTTATTTTTTTGTGTAATAGCATTTTAGTTTGCTAACTATTCCGAGTTCTAGATTGTTAGTATTCTATACCCCCAAACGTTCCCAGCTCTCTCACCCCGAAATTATTTCCTATATACGGGTCATTCCATTTCAAGTGATCCAAAAACAAGGCAAAAATTTAAAACGTATGTTTAAAAATTTTCAAAAAATTTGTAATTTTTCTTTGTATTGTAAATTTCAAGTTGGGATCTCAATGTGATCATATTTATTTTAATTAATAACTTAATCAAGTGTAGCTTGGTATCTCGTTGGTAGGTCAAAAATTAAAAATTTTCAGAAAATGAAATGAAATTCATCTAATATAGACACAAGACGAAAAACGAAGGAAAAATTTCTTTTGGCATACATCTCGTTTTGGCTTAGTGTCCGAGAAAAACGCAAAAAAGTAAAAGAAATTATGAAAAAGACATCTATTAAAACCGATATCAAATTTTTTTAAAGTATATGTATCAAACCCACCCCTCTACTCACTCCTTCACCCCCATCTCCTTTAACCCCCCCCCCCATGTGTAGCCATGATGACCGAGTGCTGGCTGTTGAATTCCTGGACAACAGGTAGTGATGGAGACTAATGAATAAACTTTCTTCTGTCGTATATCGAGCACACAGGAACCTAGAGTAAGTGAGCGAGGTAACCGGCTTCAAACTGTGAGTAGTTTCACCGTACTTGCTATTTTTAAACTGGCTCTGGTGTTACCTCCCGCACCCTAAATTTACCTCCCGCACTGAAATTATGAAATAGTGCCTTTTAACAATTGTGTTTTAGTTTTTTACGTTTTTCTCGGAAAGGAAGCAAATCGAGATATATGCCAAAGGACTTTTTTTCTTTCTCTTTTCATTCTGCATCGATTCCCAAAGTTAGGCAGTTTTTTTGGAGGGACACCCTGAGTATGTCATGTGTATGTAAATGTGATTTCAATTCTCTTTCTAAAAATTTCAATTTTTTTTATGTACAAACATAAAGTTAATAATTAAAATAAATATGATCCCATTGAGATCCCAACTTGAAATTTACGCAAAACTAAGATAAAATATAAAAAAAAAATCACAAATTTTTTGAAAATTTTTAAACATACTTTTTAAGAGAAATTTAAATTTTAAAGTTTTAAAAATTACCTTAAAATTTCAATTTTCATAAATAAGTCAAGATATATATAATTTTAAGCAGCATTTAATACACTAACGAATGCTTTTTACCACGCCTCTCTAGCTCATTTCGTTTGGGAGTTATGGTACATTTTATGATCAAGTGTCGGTCCTAAAATGTGCTTTTTTAAAAAACTTAAACTTTCATAACTCGAAAACTAATAAAGATAAAATTCTACAAATTTGGATTTTTAATTGTCTTATGGAGTACTATTGATGAGCCAAATTTAAAAAAAATCAAAAAATATGAGGGGAAAAACTGTGGATCACTTGATATGGAATGACCCATACGCCCCTGTCTAATAAATTTGGAAGGTATTCTGATGCAATCTTTTACCAAGTACTTCTGTTTGGATACCGAGTAAGTATGGCAAGATTGATTGGATGCTATTAGTACTTGGTCAAATCAAAAGTATCAAAACCTACTCGTATTTATTAGTATCGGTACGTCCCTAATTAACAGTAAAAAATTATTCTGTTGAAGTTTTTATTTGTTGATAAATAAAGTGGGGGAATGTCCACCCACTCCCAAACTACAGAGCCAGTCTGTGACTTGCAGGAAATTTATGCTTTTGACTTCTTCTTTCCTAGAGTGTATTGAAAAGCAGAAACAACAATTTTTAAGTTACAATATAAATATGATATCATTTCCAAATGTTAAAACTTATATTTTAAGCCAGTTTGCTATCACTTTAATGTATAATAAATATAAATATAATGAACATTCGGCATTAACTATTTTAGACAGCAATTTAACTTAAGTGCTAAACTTAAGCAGCAATTTAAGAATCAATATAATTTGTTCTTGGGCATTCTGTTCACAAATCTTCTATTAACTTTATAATTATAAATAATTTATAATATCAAATATTATCTTCTACCAATATACACATTTTAATTAAGTGCTTTTCTTTCTTATAAACTTTTTACTTTTAAGCATTCTAAAATAATGTGATTTCTAAAATTATTCTTCATGAATATAATACATTTCATTTTATAAGGTGGATAATACAAGTTTATGGGGTTTCAGATTTTTTTTCCCCATTTTCATTTAGAGCTCTTTCCTAATTGTTATCTGAATTTATTAAAGGTGTGTGAAAGAAGCGAGTACCATACAGATGATCTCATTTTCCCAGTTGGGTACTGTTCTACTAGAATATACGGAAGCCTCAAAGATCCTGAAAAACAATGTGTTTACACTTGTAAGGTTATGGATGGTGGACAAGCTCCGAGGTAAGGCCAACAAGTCATTTCATATTCCAACTTGCAAGTACCTTCTCGAGGTGTGCTTAAATAAGTTATACAAGGGGGTACCCAGAAAACAAAACTTTTTTTTTTTTTTAAAGCTACTTACTTTCAATTTTATAACATTGTACGAATAATAAATTAAAAAAAAAATTGCTTCATTATTTGCATAAAAACTAATGAGCACCATATGATTGCAGTCATTGAAACGGGATGAACGGCTGCTCTGAAATCCAACGGCTTTGTCCTCTCAATCCAAAACACTTTAAGGATAGTAGAGAATTCGAAGCAGGTAGTTACTAAAGCCTCTTTAGATAATCCCAGGAGTTTAATTACGCATTCGCGAAAGTCGGCAGGAATTTCACCCAGCACTCTCCCTTCTGTTTTGTCATTTGCAAAGTCTCTTAATGATCAAACACTTAACGTGAATCATTATAAAAATTGATTATGTCTCATTTAGGAGTAGCAAACGCTTTGAGAGGTTAGATAAGGGAGATAGTGTTTAATATTTATCAATACCTAGCCAAATCTATGGCTGAAAACGTTTTAAATTTCATAGTGATAAGGTTATGACTGACAGAATTTTTACGGCCAATTTTCTACCGGGCATATAGGCCACGCCCTTTTCCCTCCTAACCATCTATTTGAACAGGCAACATTATATTCTAAATAGTTTTGGCTAAGCATTTATAAACATTAAACACAATCTCCCTTGCCTGACCTTTCAAAGCCTTCCCTAGTCCTAAACGAGACATAATCCGTTTTTATTGAGATTCACGTAGTGTGCTGTTCATTGAAATAGTAATGTGAATGGCAGACCCGTTGGGAATAATTCCCTCAGAATTTCACGCTTATGAGATTTGAATTATTCCATTTAACTGAACGGGCTATAGTCGGGAGCGCAACGAGAAACTGAATGGGCACGAGCTCCATATGGTCTGGGAAGAGCACCAGACGGTACTCTCAGTCCAGCCGAAAGGACTTACAGCGCACCAAATGGTGATCACCGTATTGAATGTTTTAAAGGATTATATTATCATCTGGCTGAGGCTATTATTATAGTCATTCATTTTTATTTCTTCTCTCTCTTTTCCTGTATTCTCTCTTCATTAATACAATCATATTTTATTGTTTTTTAGTTGATGACAATTTTTTATTTTAGGTTTGAAATAGTTGCTGATACTGATTTAGATGTGCCTTTGGTTAGTGATTCTATTGATGAATGTCACTCAATGCTACTTCAACTCATAAATTCTTGCCTTGGAGCTGAAGTTGTAAATACAAAAGGGAGAGGAGCAGATTTCTTTGGAATATCTCATCCAACTATACATCATTTAATACAAGCTTCTCCGGGTGTAAGAAAGTGCAAAGGATATATTTGGACAAAATTTGAGGTACACATTTACTTCATTGTGTATTGGTATTCATATCTTATATATTTGTAGATCATATATCTTCATTATTTTTTTAAACAAAAACTTTTCTAATTTAATTAATTAATAATTTAATTTCTAGAGAGAGAAAGGGGGGGGGGAGGTATTTTTATATTCATTCTCTCACTAGCTCTGTATATTCTACAGATTTCCCCTTCGTAATATTTATTATTTATAGAACAATATTTATAGTCCTTGATATAATATTTATAGCGTGTTTACAATTTTTTTTTTTTTTTTTTGGAGTGATTTTTTCTTTTCTACCTAGGTACGAAGAGAGGGGGGGTCATGACTAAATATATTATAGAAACTGAGTTGAGTGCATTAGCTCTTATTGTCCTGGTGTTGGTTACAATCAACAAGTTACATCTATGATATCCCAATGAGAATATTTGACTTCAAGACTACTACAAACTGGACTGTTTCTTTTAATTTTTAGGGCTGAATGTTCTTTAATCTATGTAATGAGGAGTCAGTTAACACGTTGGGGCCCAGCGTCGTGGCATATGCATCAGCAGATAGCTTGGTTCTCTTTCGATCCCGCTACTCCGGGCTTGTTCTATATGCTTCATATTTGATTTGGGATCTCATTACGTATTCCCGGTTAGTTTAGCAGGTCTGGTATCGTATGATACTGAATCCACCCGAAAACTTCCTTCAGCGGCCCGCAGCGTGTTTGACATTTTACATAAATTACTAAAAGTACATGATTTTAAAAGTTTCTTCACTTATTTATTTATTTTTTTTTTTATATGTTTGCCGAAATAATTATACAAGAAGAAGACTTGGGCCCTGGTGGAAATTCTTTTCGAAGCCATCGGTCCTGAAAGTGTTAAAAATAAGATTAAGTTTTTTTCCTGAATACCTTTCCATAAGTTTAAGAAATTACCAACTGTGTAGTTTTTTGTTTCTCGATTACTCTAGTCATTACTTTTTCAGGTCAATCCAAACTACCAGTACAATGCAGACGATAATGAAGCATCTCTTAGTTACTCTGCCCTACTCAGATCTATATCATTTTCAAAGTCTCACTTAGAAAGTATGCGAGAGAAAGAAGAAGAATCTTTACGTGGACTTCTATCTTAATTTTTTTTTTTTTTTTGTACTTAAAGTTGTAATTAAATTGATATAAATTTGTAAATATTATTATACGTGTCAAATATATTCAGATACCTGAAAAAAATAAATAAAAAATAAATTTACTAATTCTTCCTATTACAGTATAGAGCCTTATTAATTCTGTACCTTGGGAAAAAAAATGGTCAATGTCCGAACCTCTGAAATTTGAGTGAACTGCACAAGTACATCAGGTTGGGATAAACATTAATTGTTGAAAGTGCCAATGTCTTCCCATTGTTAGTTACTGAGGAAAAGAATATTTTTCATTACCAATTATGGTCCTTTTAACAATTATGTTTATCCCATCCTGATGTACTTGTGCAGTTCACTCAAATTTCAGAGGTTCGGACATTGACCATTTTTTTTCCAAGGTGCAGAATTATACTTGGCTTCATTTTTCTTTCTAAGAAGTACAAGGTCTGTAAATTAAGTAATGAGACGGAATTGTACAAGGGTTTCTATTAGTAAGGGTTTCAGAAAGAAAATATACCGACTTACCGTTTCTGAAGTCTTCAGATAAATAGATTTATTGTGAAACACAACTCCGAAGCTGTTGAAATAAGAGCCTTCCAAGCCTAAGAAAAGAGCTTCCAAATATTTCGGCACTCCAGGAAATATTACAACGTTATTTACTGATACAAGGGGGAACTTCCCTCTTGATATTATTGACGTAGATACATCAGGATAGAGAATTACCGAAGACTTTGGAACTGTTGCAAATTTTCTTGTTGACGTTTTTTGAGTACTTGGATCCTTAGTAATATACGACCAGAACTTTACAACCTCCTCACTTAATATGAGTTCATCACCAAAAGCTGCAGCAACTCCTTCATAAGTTACATCATCATGAGTAGGGCCAATTCCTGTTAAAATATTTTAGCATAAAGAAAAGCATTATTAAAACAAACTAAATCTAGAAGGATTTTCATATTATTGTAATGAGCAAATTAAAAAAAAAAAAAAATCATTCATTTAAGATAACCTAACCTTTTTATCTGGGGGAATTTTAACCCCCAGACCATGTTTACCTTCTTAATGGGGAATCTGTACGCTACAAAGTTCTTTTTTTCACCTTGATTCCAATTTGATATTAGCTCACTTACTACTCGATTAATTCTGAGTATATCAATTATTTATTTATTTATTTAAGGAGCTTCGTAACGAAGACGACTGGCTCAATGAAATGTTTTACAAACAAACTTGACATCAAAACATAATAACAAACACAGATATTGAAAAAAAAAAACAAAAGAAGAAAAACTCTAATACAATAAAACTAATTTTAGAACACAGAAACAAAGTAAAGGGGGGAAAAAAACAAATAATCAAGAACATTTTTATCAAAGAACAGCTGTGTTAATTAAACTAGTGCCTACTATAACAAAAAATTCATGGGAAAAATTACATATCAAAGTTTTGAGAAAAGAACAATTTTCTTGGCGAGTTTTTCATTTGTGACTTTAATCTCAAAATAACTTCCTTCTGAAGCCACACAGCGCTGGAGATGGTTCTTCCACTCACCATAGCTCTGTTGTAACTCCTATACTGGAATAGCCTTCATCTGGTCAGTTAGAACCTTTTGAATGTTTTGGACTATCCCAAAATGAGTTCCCTTGAGGGGATTTTTCAACTTCGGGAAGGGACAAAAGTCAAGCAAAAAGGAGGCCGAAGAGTTTTTTTACACACCTCATTTGTGGTACTAAAAAAACTCTTTCTAAGAAGCACATTTTAAGTATCTGATGGTTGGTTACTGTATATAACTAGGATTTACAAAAATGTAAATTTTTGTAAATTCTTGATTTCCTCCTACTTCACAGCATATGGCACCAGCAGAGTGTTTTTTTTTTTTATCTCCTTCAGGTGGTACACGATGCTTGTTTGACAAAAGCAAAATATTATTGGAATTTGGATTTGTTGCCCTTTTGTACCTGATCAGGGTCTTAGCCCTGACTGCTCTTACCGTTCTAGCCCCTACTGTCCATTAATCCCTTGAGAGTCATGAAAGGCATGACATTAAAGTATTGAACAAAATTATTCTTTTAATCTTTATGCCCCCCCCCCCCATTATTTTCAACGTGTACTTTATTTTAATCCAATTATGTATGTTTTAGGCATCACAACAATATATAAATTTCAACAGAGATCATTTTCGGTATCTAGTAGGTAGGATCGATGAAGATTTTAATAATTTTTTCAAAAATAATTTCATGAGTGCTCAAAGCTCTTTCGGAAAGTGCTAAAAATTAAAATACAGCAGCTCTAAAAAAAAAATCAGACTGATCAGTGATGTCAAGAATCTTCTGCTGTACTGTCCATGTTAAGCGTGAAGAATAATACTGAAAAGGTGAAAATATAAAGTGAAAAGTTTTTTTAACATGTTAACAACTTTATGTTATATTTAATAAAATTTGTCATAGAAATAACATTTGTTAAAAACTTGAAATTACTTTTGTACAATGACATAATTATTCTAAAGTTTACATTCTTACTCAATGAAAATATGCTAAAAAAACACATTTTAGATTTTTAAGTTATACATATGAGTAATACACATCTTTATACAAATCTATTTATTACCTAATTCCAAAAAGTAATTTGAGATCATAAGAATTAAGTTTGTCCTACTTAATAAAATGTAAGATAGTAGAATTAGAAAAATATAATATATAGACGAAACATAAAATTACTTTTTACAAGGAACAATTTATTCTTCTAAAGTTTATATACATATATAATAAATCAGTGCAAGAAGACTATAATATTGTCATATGTACAGATTTTTTATTTTTTACATGTTAATAATACAAATATATTCACATAAAGCTATTCATTAAAATCTTATCATATAGATAAAATATTTGGTAACAACATAAAATTGTTTGTTTTTTTTTTTCACAAAAAAAAACCAGTTATTATTCTAAAAGTGTTCAACTTATTAAAATCTCATAACTTAAGGTCAATTCATTATGAAGAGTATTAGCTGAATACAAACTTGTTGTTGCGATGAAATCGTAATATTTTAAAGCATATTTATAAAACTATATTGTTCATTTATACTGATTTATCTCTTGTTATATATTAATAAAGCTTATATTGACATTAATAAGCTATAGGCGATTATTTAATGTCAAAAAGAACTTTTAGATCATGCAGACTAAGTTTAGAGCTTTGAACAGCTGCTGAACCACTGAGAACACCTTCAGCAAGTTCTAGTTTTTTCTTCTGCAATTTAAGGATTCTTTCTTCAATAGTATCTTTACATAAAAACCTGAATAATAAATAAATTATTATAATTTGATAAAGAAAATAAAAAAAAAACCTTATAAATAAATGTTATTCTTGAGAGAATGTTATATTCAGGAAATAAATTTATTTAGCTTTACAAATCAGTTACGTTATCTTTGTAGAATCTGACATGATTTTCACTGTAATAGGCTTGACTGTTTACCTAAAGTTTCCGACTGAATTACTGTTTTCTTGGACCAGATTAGGGCCATTCCATGTCAAATCAACACACTTTTTGGACTTGATGTCTCAGATTTTCATGATTTTTGGTATGCAGTAATATATCATAGACTTATGAAAAAATACCAAATTTCAGTGAGACTGGTACAGGGATCAAAGACTCAACTGCTCCAATAGCATCCGAATATGTTAAAAATCTTTCTTTTAAAGACACCCACTCACCCACTGGGTTCTCGCCACAGACAAGGGATACTGGAACAGGGATCAAAGACTCCATTCTTGATATCTTCCACTGGTTCTTAAAACCTCGACTGCACCATGTAATATAAAATATGGTTGCTTTCAACACTCACATTTATTGACTGATCAAAACATATGATGTAATATACATCATCTGAACTATAGAACACATGATATAATTTAACCAAGAGGTAGAAATACACAACATCTTCCTCCTTAGAGAAGTGGAACTCACAGATCGAGACGCTGGGGCTTCCGGACCAACCTCCCAGACCTCGTTCGATGTCCTACTTCTTCGGTGACTTCCGCTCTGGAATCCTCGCCTTCACCCTACACCTCCTCTCCTCCCTTCCTGTCCCCGCCCTTGCGGGTAATGTGCCTCCGATTCCTCTCCAGTTGCTGCCCATCCTCTCCCTGGAGACGGTAGGACCTTGGCCTGCTGTCCAAGCTCTCAACGACAGTGGCTGGGCTCCAAGTCGAACCAGGTGTCCTCTGTACCAGGACCTCTTCTCCGATCCCCAGGTCGCCCAGAGACCTCGTGCCCCTCCTATCATACTGCTCTTTGTAAACTTCTTGCCGCCTCCTCAGGGACCTCCTCACAGCCCCTGGGTCTGTGACTCGGCATGGCTCGAGATGATTACTCACTGCGGGCAGAACACCCCATAGTCGCATGCTCATCAGCAGCTGTGCCGGCGCTGCCAGGTCCTGGCTAGGGGTGTTGTTCAGCTCCAGAAGGCAAAGGTACACATCCCGCCTGGCATCGTAGGCCTTGTTGAGCGTCTTCTTCACAGTCTGGATCGATCTCTCAGCCTGTCCATTTGCCTGCTGATACTTGGGGCTCACCAGTGTTCTTTTGAAGTCCCAGGCTTGTGCAAATTTTAAAAACTCCCTAGAGGAAAACTGAGGGCCCTGATCCGCAACTACTTCCTCCGAAACTCCATGTGTCGCAAAGACCGTCTTCATAGAAGTGATTACGTGCCCACTGGTCAGGCTTCGTAACTGCACCACCTCGACAAATTTGGAGTAGTAGTCTATGATAAGCAGCCAGTCAACCCCTCTTAACGTATAGATGTCAACACCAACTTTCTGCCAAGGCCCCTGCGGTGGATCTTGAATAATCATAGGCTCCCAGGGATTCGAGTTACGATACCGTAAGCAAATGTCACATTTTCTTATCATTTGGGTAATATCATTATTCATTCCTGGCCAGGAAAGTACCTATCGCACTCGCTCTTTGCACTTCTCAACTCCCTGGTGAGTGTAGTGGATCTTGTCCAACATTTCCCTACGCAAAGACTTGGGAATTATAATCTGGGCACCCACAAGGGGTATCCACAATTTCAAAATTCAAAGTGTACTTCCTATTTTTAAGAAAACAGTCTAGGCGTCATCGACCTATTACATTCAAAAATCTTCCAGCATAAGTAGAAAGTTAATAAAAAACTTTCTACTGCTGAAAGGCGCAAAGTATTTTAGTACCCTTGACGCAATGTCCGGATTTTGGCAAATTGAATTGGATCAAGAAAGTTCTGACTTATGCACATTTAGCACTCCGTGGGGCCGATATAAGTATTTAAGGATGGCTTTTGGGCTTTCATGCGCCCCTGAACACTTCCATAGGGAATATAGGACGATTTTTGAAGGTTTGGACAGGACAGACACCTTTATCGATGATTTGCTGGTTTTTGGAAGGACGAGGGAGGAGCATGATAAGAATTTGGAGCGGGTCCTGCAGCGAGCTAGGGAAGCAGGCTTGAAGTTTAATGTAGATAAATGCAAGATTGGTCTGAGGGAGATTACATACTTGGGGCATATATTTTCTGAAGAGGGGATGCGGCCAGATGCGAGGAAAGTGGAGGCCGTCCAAAGATTACCGGTTCCGACAAACAGAAAGGATGTGGAAAGATTTTTGGGCATGTCAAATTATCTTAATAAATTTATTAAGGACTTCTCTGTTATAGCTGAGCCGTTAAGAATTTTACTTAAGAAAGACGTTCCATGGCACTGGGAGGACGGTCAGGTGAAGGCGTTTGAAAAGTTGAAGTCGGCTATTAGTAGTCCACCAGTGTTGAGTTATTATGACCCTAACTTGCCCGTTATTGTGTCTGTGGATGCATCTCAGAAAGGACTTGGAGCTGTGCTGAAGCAGAGCGGTCGTCCTTTAGCCTTTGCCTCTAAGACCCTGACTGAGACAGAGATGAGATATGCCAACATCGAAAAAGAACTGTATGCGGTGGTGTTCGGCTGTGAGAGGTTTCATATGTACACGTACGGCAAGTCTTTTGTTGTCGAGTTCGACCACAAGCCTCTAGAGTCGATAGAATCCAAGCCGCTCTACCTCTGCCCGCCTCGCCTTCAGAGGATGCTACTCCGGCTTAAGCGCTACTCCATCACCATCAGGTATGTTCCGGGGAAGGACATGCAGCTAGCTGATACCTTGTCCAGGGCTCCTCTGAGGGATGACGCAGCATTGGAAATCACTCCTGAAGTTGACAGCTATTTCATTGCACTTATTAGCAACCTACCAATTTGTGACGAGACCTTGAAGAGGATAAGATTGGAGACGGATCGAGATCCGGAGCTTTTGGCTGTAAAGGATTGGGTCCTTGGAGGCAGCGAGGTGGAATCGTCTAATCCCTTCGTTGAAAGGTACAAGCACCTTCGAGAGGAGCTGACATTTGGGGAAGGGTTGTTGCTGAAAGGTGCCCAGATTATAATTCCCAAGTCTTTGCGTAGGGAAATGTTGGACAAGATCCACTACACTCACCAGGGAGTTGAGAAGTGCAAAGAGCGAGTGCGATAGGTACTTTCCTGGCCAGGAATGAATAATGATATTACCCAAATGATAAGAAAATGTGACATTTGCTTACGGTATCGTAACTCGAATCCCTGGGAGCCTATGATTATTCAAGATCCACCTCAGGGGCCTTGGCAGGAAGTTGGTGTTGACATCTATACGTTAAGAGGGGTTGACTGGCTGCTTATCGTAGACTACTACTCCAAATTTGTCGAGGTGGTGCAGTTACGAAGCCTGACCAGTGAGCACGTAATCACTTCTATGAAGACGGTCTTTGCGACACATGGAGTTCCGGAGGAAGTAGTTGCGGATCAGGGCCCTCAGTTTTCCTCTAGGGAGTTTCTACCTCTTGGTTATATTATATCATGTGTTCTATAGGTCTAGGTTACATCATATGTGATGATCAGTCAATAAATGTTAGTGTTGAAAGTTACCTTATTTTAACTTATATTACATCACCTTTGAACAGCCTTCTGTTGCAAACAAATATCTTTCCCCAAGAGATTTCTCCACGTCTGTCTCTACCAGACTCACTACCGCCTCTTTACAAGACCTCTCAAAGTGATTTTTCCTATTACATTTCCTACAAGTCTTACCATAGGCTGGACACCTCCCCTTTTCATGACTATAACCACAGTAGTCACAATTCCTAACCTGGGATCCGCCCTTGTTGACAGCAGGGCCCTGACCAGATGCCTGCCGCACGGGCTTAACATACAGCACCTCTTGGCCTTAGCACCTTACACTTCTCCAAAGCTTTGTTCAAAGTCAAGTCCCGGTCTTGAAGCAAGGTCTCTCTCAGTTCTTTATCACTCAATCCTGCCACCAACCTAGCCAGTATCATCCCTTCAGACAACCCACCATACTCACACGAGTTTGCGGCCAATCTCAGGCGGGTCAAATAATCCCCAAATGTTTCAGACTCCTCCTGAACACATACAAAGAACTTATAACGCTCATAAATCAGGTTCTTTTGAGGCAAAAAATACACATGTAAGCCTTTGATAGCATCAGCTACCTTCTCATACTTCACAGGAAAACTATTCAAAATTCTAAGGCCTTGTACCCCCAGTAAATGCTTAAAAATAGCCAATTGCCTTTTCTCACTATAGATCTCAACTGCTCCAATAGCATCCGAATATGTTAAAAATCTTTCTTTAAAAGACACCCACTCACCCGCTGGGTTCTCGCCACAGACAAGGGATCAAAGACTCCATTCTTGATATCTTCCACTGGTTCTTAAAACCTCGACTGCGCCATGTAATATAAGTTAAAATATGGTTGCTTTCAACACTCACATTTATTGACTGATCAAAACATATGATGTAACCCTGAACTATAGAACACATGATATAATTTAACCAAGAGGTAGAAATAAACAAATACACAACAAGCACAATTATTTTTGAAGTTATTAATTTTTAAACGTCATTCACAGCTGTAACCAATTGTTCTAACCAAAGTTTAATATTGTTTCTGTTAGTTATTCCTGTTATAATTAATTTCTTTATAGATCCTCTTATAATTTCTATCTCTCCATACGTTTACTATGTTTTTGTTATTATTCCTTTTACATATATATTCAAATCAGTATGTCTTCTATAATCCAATGGAATATAAATGGCCTTCAAAGACACATTGGAGACTTAAAACTCTTGTTGCAAAGTAAAAATCCACACATAATGGCACTACAGGAAACACATTTGAAATATGGTAGTGATGTCCGCGTTCATGGCTTCGCCTTGTACAGGAATGATTATGTTTTGGGAGATAAGGCATCCGGTGGTGTTGCTATATTTGTAACTGATAGTATGTACTCTGAGCCCATTCGATTATATACAAGCATACAAGCAGTAGCGGTCTCAGTACGCCTACCTTTCCGAGTTACTCTCTGTTCTGTATATCTTCCACCAGGCGAACCCATTGACGCACTCATGATGGAGGATCTGATCACCCAACTCCCAAGTCCTGTCATGATATTGGCTGATGTCAATGGACAAAGTTATACTTGGGGATCAACTAGCACAAATACAAGAGGACAAATAATTGAAAACATACTTGGACACTTTGACTTGATCCCTTTAAACACGCACTTACCAACACACCTTTGCCCCCGTACAGGTACACTATCTAACATCGACGTGACTGCTTGCTCAGCTTCCATCTTCACTCGATTCACATGGGATGTCTGCGAAGATAGTCATGGGAGTGACCATTTCCCCATAGTCATCACCATTAATTCCGATATACCAACCTTTTGTTCGAATCCAAGATTTAATACAAATAAAGCAGACTGGAAGGTATATCAGGATTACATCGAAGACAAGCTAAAGCTAACAAACATATCCACTATCGATGCTTTCCATACTCTGATAATCGAGGCAGCTGAGCAAAGCATTCCAAAAACGCCAAGCCACTACAGAAGACCTCCGGTACCCTGGTGGAACGATGAGTGCAAAACAGCTGTAAGCGATCGAAAGAAAGCTCTCCGGCTTTTTAGTAGGAATCCATCGCAAGCGTTTCTTGAGGATTATAAAAAGAAGAAAGCCAGGGCACAGTGGGTAATCAAACAAAGTAAGAAGAAATGTTGGATGGACTTTTTGACTAACATCGACGACAATACTACTCCAAAAAACATCTGGAAAAAAATTAACCAAATTCAACACAAAAAATACAGTGCACCTATAACTGGACTTAAACAACAAGATGACGTTATTACTGACCCTCAGATGATAAGTAATATTCTAGGAAGTCACTTCAGCAGAATATCTAGCACTGCAAACTTTAGCAAAGACTTTCTAGACCATAAAATTTACACTGAGAACATACAGATACCTATGCTTACTGACTTAGAACATCCACTGAATAACGAATTCACACTACACGAATTGAAATGTGTTCTTTCAGACATACGTAACACTTCACCGGGACCAGACAACATTTCTTATGAGTTGATTAAAAAATTACCCACTAGAGGTCTGGCTACACTTCTCATGCTTTATAATAATATCTTCAAGACCGGTAACTATCCTACACTCTGAAACGAATCTGTTGTTATCCCAGTTATTAAGTCAGGGAAGGACAAGTATTGCCCGTCGAGTTATAGACCGATATCGCTGCTCTGCTGTACTTCAAAGGTTATGGAGAGACTGGTTAATAAAAGGTTGGTTTGGTATCTCGAAAATAATCACCTTCTTTCCAAGTTCCAGTGTGGATTCAGACCAAATCACAGCACCCAACACCACATCGCCCGATTGGAGAGTGACATACTTAACAGTTTCCTGTTGAAGGAGACTCTAATCGCAGTGTCACTCGACTTGAAATGGTAACAATGGTATGGGTTCCTGGTCATGAGAACATCGGACAGTCTACATTAGCGGACGAACATGCAAAACTAGCTACTAGAAGACAACCGAATGATCAGCACTTACTTACAGTTCAAGACCTACAAATAACAATAACAGAAGCTGTCCTGAACAGGTGGCATGCAATGTGGTATACCACTCAAGATAACCACCTAAGGGAAATAAAGAGCAATATACGACCATTCACGTCAAGCGAACAGAGAACAAGGCGTGACGAAGTTGTACTTACAAGACTAAGAATCGAACATACACGCCTCACTTACTCACACCTATTTACGAAACAAGACAAGCCAAGGTGCGAAGCATGCAACGTTCCTTTGACTGTGAAACACCTACTAACAGACTGCATGAAAAGAAACAACCTACAGGCACCTCATGACCTTAGCGAGCTGTTAGCAGATAGGAGCCCATATATTGATACCATACTGACATACTTAATGACCACGAATGCATACAACGAAATATAACTGTATTACAAGTAACGCACAATTAAAATCAAAGACAAAATTTCTGATCTCAAAATAATTTTAGAGCAATTTGTCTATATTTTTTGTGTCTTTGTTTTCTTTAGGTTAGATCCTACTTACTATTTTATAAATTTTTATTATGATTTCAATCATACCATTATTTTATTACTTATTATTTGCTACTTATTTTGTTTTGTATACATAATAAATGTATATATTTCTTTTTTTTATAAATATGAACAATCAATGTTAATTATGAATGTAAATTTGAAAGTTTTTCCTTATTATTTTTATTATTAATTTTCTTTGAGCAGATCACCCCTGTTGCGAAGCTCTTCAAGCAAATTAAATAAATAAATAATTTTTAAAGATTTAAATTTTTAAGAAAAAGTGTCATATTTTGGCATCTTTGGGTGCCTATAGGCTCGCAACCAGTGATGATATTAACCTGTGAGTGGTTTCATTTTAAAGCTGTTGAATGGGGCTTTAATATGATATGCCACAAAATAGGGGTTACAATTTCAAAAAAGTTAAGAATTTTAAAATGAAATTTCTCAAAAAGTGGCAATTTTAAAAACTCAAAAAAAAAATATAAAATATAGTTTGTAATGTCTTAATGTATTGTAATGATATAATAAATTCACGAAAACATTTTTAAATTCAAATAACCATCGATATTTTGAAAAGCCCGCGCAAATCACAAACCATATATACAAATAACATCGTATTATATACGATCAAAATTAATAATGTTTTTGGACAATACTGGTATACAATATATCCATATTAAATGTACATCCAGATAACAATAAATTAATTATTTGTATTACAAAAAACATAATTGTTATCTTTATATATAATCCGGTAAACTGCGGAAGTTAAGAAGCAAGGACGCTAAACTTTCCCGCTTGCTCGAATAGCGTCATTCTATTCTCAGCGTTGGTCGAAGGCAGAGCTCTCCTCCAAGGAATACGGAGTTTATTGAAGTTTTGTTAGAAGCGGATTGATTTAGAGGTAAGAATTGTTTTTTTTTGTAGTGTCGATTATTTTATTATTGTTTGTTTGTATCTCAGAATTGTCTGGAGATAAATGTTATACCGTTCATTCACTCGGAACTTTCATCCCTGAGGTTAAGTCAAACTCATATAATAAATCTTATTAAAATAATTAAAATATTTTTATTTCTTTTTTAAAAAAATTAATCATTACAGTATATAGCAAAATTCTATCATGGGATCAGGAAATACAGGGCTTCAGAAGTACACGTGCTTTGTAAATAGCTTACCGTAGCAGTTAAATTTTATTTTTTAATTACTAATTTTGCTATGAAGTGTCCAGGACTCTATTAAATTAATAAAATTTAATCATTACTTTATAGTACCATGTTTGGAAACCTCTCAGTAAAACAAAACTGAAGCTGATTGGCCTACAAGTAGAGGGAAAACCCTTTTACTCCGATAAAACGGGGATTCCTGTCCTACTTCGTCATCACTTCACTGCAAAGTCCATTTGTGAGATATACCAAGGAATATCTTCTGGAATGTGAAGTGGCTGTCATTTGTGGCTTTCCTGAGAATTATTCGATCAGTTTGCAAGATAAGACACAATCATACCATTGCTCAAATGGTCAGGCTAGCATTCACCTTTTTGTGGTGTATTTTAAATACAAAGAAGTCAAAAATTTGAATTTTTTAATAATTTCAGACTGTCTCAACCTCAACACTAGAGCCTTCAACCTGTTCCAAGTTATATCTGGGAATATCGGAAATGTAAGGTTCAAAGAGATGTAAAAAATTTGTCTACTTATCCTACGGCTCTGCAACCCAATACAAAAATAAGCAAAACTATATTAACTTGTGTAATCAAAAGCAAGCATTTGGAGCTAAGGCTGAATGGCATTTTTCAGCAACAGCACTTGGAAAAGGACCACGTGATGGGCTGGGGGCCATGATGAAAAGGCTAGCAGCCAGAGCAAGCCTACAAAGACCATATAAGAATCAAATTATGGATGCTAGGGAACTGATTGAATGGTCACATCAGAACATATCTAATATAAACTTTGTATTTGTATGCCTTCATACCTCTCAAATGTGGAACCAAAATGAATGTGTAATTATTTTCTTCTGCGGTTGTTTCGAAAATATTTCCTGCTGTAAAGGACATACAGCAGATATTAGTAGGTCTGTAACATCAATCTATGGCGACACTTGGTGGTGGAGTTATGTTCTGGATAATGATGAATATTGCAATAAAGTGCAAGTTACATTCCTCCTTCAGGTCCTCACGCACATTTATATATCCCACACTATGGATCCCTTTTGCAGATGTGATATGCAAAGTAAACCCCATCACCAGACTGGCTGAACATACAGTTTACGAAACTGTGAAGTGAAAAAATGTACAGGTATCTTCCAAAGATTCAAGTCTCGATGAACTAATTTGTTAGCCTTTAACTTTACTCATAATATTGGATGGTAAGTGTCTATATGAAATGTAAAAGTAATAGCCACTGCTAGTTTCATTGTAAAGTGTTCCTTGTTTCATTCAGTGAACTATTCCAAATTGTCAAAAACGATACTAATTCTGGTATTTTTTACAAAACGTGTATTTCTTAAACCCTTTATCTCCTGATCCCATTGAGATCCCATGATACAATTTTGCTATATGTATTAAGACATTACAAACTATATTTGATATTTTTTAGGAATTTTTAAAATTGCCCCTTTTTGAGAAATTTAAATTTTAAAATTTTTAATTTTTTAGAAATCGTAACCCCTATTTTGTGGCATATCATATTAAAGCCCTATTCAACAGCTTTAAAATGAGACCACTCACAGGTTAATATCATCACTGGTTGTGAGCCTACAGGCATCTAAAGGTGCCAAAATATGACTCTTTTTCATAACAATTTAAATCTTTAAAAATTAATAACTCCAAAAATAATTGTGCTACATCACTGAAATCTGATATATTACTGCATACCAAAAATCATGAAAATCTGAGACATCAAGTCCGAAAAGAGTGTTGATTTGACATGGAATGAATAAAAATGTTGGGTATTTTTTAGACCAGCCCTGCCAGTGATTTTATGTAGTTCATTACTAGGGGACAAATAAAAAACAAAGATATTTGATTAGAAATATATGTTATTAAATTTATTAAAAGATTAATTTTTATCAATATTTACAACAAATAAATTCCTATTCATTGACCTGCCAATGACTCTTCTCGAGTAGAGGCAGTAAGTTAAAATAAAAAAAAAAAAAATCCTAAGATTAACTTTCTGGAGACCAGGAAGTTAATCTTTATTCTTATGCCGGAATTTATTTTTCTGAATAGGTTCTCCCATCTGTTTTGCTGCCTCCAAAGAAAATGACACAAATAAGAATTGATCAGTGTTCTGTTTGTTCTGCATTCTCTTTGTATTCTATTATATATTATTATAATAATATATGGAGGTGAGGTTAGCTCAGTGGTAGAGTACTCGACGAATGAACTGGAGGACCCAGGTTCAAAACCCGAGTGCGCACTTAAGATTTTATCTTCTAGTGTCATCATTCGAGGGTTGGATTTGGGGTCCCAGATTGTCCCTAGGCTCACCCAGCCTTTAATTAATGGGTACCTGCAAAGAGTAAAATCAGGCGGCCAGAGCATTGTACTGTCCACACTATCTCCCCGTGTGCCGCATGGTCAAGAATCAGATACCTTTACAGTATCTGCCCCTCTGGGCCCTTAGTGGCCTGTTATGGGACTGATTCTTTTTTTTTTAAATTACATATGTTCGATTAGATTGTGTACCTAGCAGCAGTAACAGTTTCTAGAAAATCACTAGCAGGCTGTTCTAAAAAAGACCCAAAATGTTTTTTTTTTTAATATGTGTGTTTGAAATCTTGTATAAATGGGAATAATCTTCATTCTCCATTCCTTGCGTAAGATAAGTCTACTCATGCATTAGTAACATTAATTATCTATATAATGATTCCCTACTTACCTAGACGGAAAAAAAAAAAAAAAATGCATCGATTACATGATGAGTCAATGAGTATTCTGATAGTTTGTGAATTTGTGATGTCTACTGTTCACATTTTATTAGATGAGACACACTAGACTAGCTTTTACAAGTTATGCAAATACACTTACAAGTTATCTTCACTTGATTAAAAAAAAAAAAAAAATCACTTTCACATTCATATTTTTATCATCCGTTAAGTTTATTTTCATATAGCGAAGATCTTAGGAGAATAATTAAATGGTAGAGCATATACTTATTTTGTACAGGAATTACTGCAACTTGAGAAATCCATTGTGAATCGGCACCTCAAATCAGAGTTGTATCAGAATTATCCAAAGCTTTTAGAGGAAGGGAAGTGTTCTAGGTTTCTGAACCAAACATTAAAATAAGAGTGATATGAAGAAATATTTTAGCTTTATGTTTTTGTTTTTTTAATTTTTACTTAAAATGTAATTTCAAAAGAAGTTGTTGATCATCATGCTGATAACAGTATCACACTGTTTTTGTATTGATCAAACCAGAAATTAAACAAATAAATACTAACTTGTAAATGTGCACATCCTTTGTTTGGCCTACTCGATAAATTCTGTCACAAGCTTGTGCTTCAAGTTGTGGATTCCAGTGGATATCTATGATCAGTAAATGATTTGCGCCGATTAAATTTAAGCCTGTGCCTCCTGCTGCCAGTGAAAGCAACATTATCTAAACATATTTAAAAAGAAAATAACATGTAGTTAGATTCTATTTAATATTATTAATAGCTCAGAGCACTGTGAAAGCTGTTTGTTTTCTCTGAATGAATAGAACAATTCAATTTTCTTGTATCATCATGTAGGTTTTATACTTGACCCTAAAGTATCTCCTTAAGATTTTAGAAAAAAAAAAAAAAAAAATCAATCTTCTACATTCTTCAATGTTTAAAATATTGTAAAGTCTAGTTGTGTTTGATATGTCTTTTAAAACCTGACAGAAGCCACTAATGAAACTAGAATGGTTTAACTTCCTTTCATGAGTTGTGTGAAAAAATTACCAGTAGTTTTATTGAACAATAGGAACACTTTTCTAGTGCATTATAGAATCTAACTGTTATAATCACACCTCAAAGCTCCAACGCTCGTAGGTTAGACTCAAATTCTTAGTCAAAGCCCAAACAAATGAAATTTTTCGGCCGCTGAGAAAAGAATTTTTGTCAAACCTAGGAGAAATTATTTTGGTTGGGCTACCGTCAAAACTCAATTTAATGAAATCGAGGATTGACCAGTCAAACTTCAATTAGATATTTGAATGTAGTAGTATTGTATATTTTTTGTATCAGATAATGGCTTAATCAATTTTTTTCGTTCTCAAAACACACAACTTTATAGCTACTTTAGCTGATTCTATCTCACAGATAATTTGCTCATATATCTTGATATTTTTTATATGAACTGAACACATCTTTATTCACATTAGTAATTTTCTGCTGAAACTTCACTTTTAAACCTTCATCAATAACAACACTTTGATTTACTCACCTTACACACCCGCAAGCTCAATGTCCAAACATGAAACGATAAAATAATTTAACAGAGAAAGCATAAACTCGTTTGAACACCGCAAGTTTAAAAAAAAAAAAAAAAAAAAAAAAAAAAAAAAAAAAAAAAAAATTAGGAAAGACGAATGTTGTATTTCACAAATAATAAGGTTCATTAAATCAAATTGATGTTACTTACTCTTGGACCATGAGCTTTATTATTGAAGTCATCAATAATATCAATTCTATCTTTCACAGGCACAGTTCCATTGAGTGCGACAGTTTTGATGCCCATCTGTCGAAGAAACCGATCAATTATATCCAGAACTGATGTCCACTGAGAAACTACAATTGCCTTATCTCTTTCAGTTTCCAAAATTTCAGATAAGCAATCAATAGCAGCTCGCATCTGAAACATTTACGAGTATGCTCATAACTAAACATTTTTATAGTTATAAATTCCAATTAGCAAGACAATTGACTATTTGTTGATACTGTAAAACACACAGACTCACAAAGAGATTTTAAACAATATTTTTCAACAGATGATTAACCCTTATCTTACGGCGGGTAGTGCGGGCAGGCCGACCCTGCTGTACAGCGATGTCCCTACCTGGCCGGGCCACGATTACAAAGCTATTCTCGCCCTCCTCTCTACGTGCGTGAACACATTCATAATATTTCCTCCCATAAAATTTCTTATTGTAGGAAATATTTTTTTTATTTATTTACTTCTTCATTTAGTTCTAAATATTTTGATAGAATTATGTATTTATATGATCCAATAAATATTTTATAGACTGTATTTTTTCATACAATTTTTTTAATACAATGATATAGGTACTAATCAATGAAGCTAAATAAATAACCTCTTTTTTATTTAAAAAACAAAAACAAAAAACCTTTCGATTTAGAGCTTTGGATCTCACTGAGGGAGTTAATTTTTTTGAGCCGGACCCAGGTATCCCTAGTTCCCTCGTCAGAAATAGTAAATTCTCCCGAAAACTAGAAGTGAAAGAAATAGCTAAATCTTTTCTCAGTCCTGGCATAATAGCAGCAAGGTCGAACTCCTAGTAGGGAGCCGGTAAACGAGAGAAGAGGGTCAGACTGCTGTACAAGTCCTTCATGCTGAGGGCCCATCGGCTCTCGACTGCTAGTCAAGTCCTTCATTCCAGGGGCACGGCACGCCTCGACTTGTACAGCAGTCTACAGGAAGGAAAGGGTTAAACATGAAATATTTATATATGTAATGATGCCCCGCATCACAGGCAATAAGCATTTTAATCTCCAAATTTGCAGTGAAAGCGATGAGATTTCAGAAAATTAAGTAAGCTTATGGAATAATGCAAACTGTTGGGAGAATAAATTAACAGAATAAGTTACTTTAATAAATTGATATTTTTTATAATTAAAGCACTTAAAATAGTATACATAAACATTAAAAATTTAGGAGAATTGTATGCATAATTAATAGGTAATTTATTGGTTACTCATAAATAAATAATAGTAATACTAATAATAATGAAATAATTTTTAAGATAAAAGTTAAAAAATAAAAAGACCAACTTGCAGGAATTGCATCACCTTAGTGCCTTTTCATAACTTTTTTATTTCTAGTGTCATTTGGAAAGCTTGGAATATATAAAGTTAATATTTTATAAAAAGAATATAAACACTTAACTTTTAATTGCACCTTAAAAAAAACAAAACAAAAAAAACGTCTAATTTAATTCTAAAAAAAATCCAGTTGGGACATCGTAAAAGATGTAAAGCATCTAAAACTTGTTAAATTTCATAAAAATACAGTTCTTATGTGATTTTTGGTACAACAATTTCATTTGAAGAGATCGATGCATAAATGGAGTAATTTCCACTTAGAATACTGCCAGTTCCCAGTTGTGGCACCTAAGATCTTGGTTCGCTTTAAGATTTCATTTTACATTTTTACATGTGTTTACATTTTTCACGAAAGATTCAGACAAAACATTAACTGTTTCTGAACTAAGTTTTCCTTATGATTTGGGAATAAAGATGGAAATCATTAAGATGACACAGAGTTGGACTCCCGAGTTCATGTGAGTTGGACTTTTTCATTTCTTTTTTACATTTTGAAACTCCCACCATAATCTATCTCTTTGTTTAAAAAATAAATAAATAAATTATTACCTTTGAACTGCATCTATCAGATTTAAACACAGGGTCATCAGAGGAGAGAATTTTTTTCGATGAGCTTTCATCGCCAGTTTCTGGGGCTATACTCAGATTCATCATTTGGTCAAGTAGATCCAGATCATTCCCAGCACCATCTTCTACTCCATCACCAATCTCCTGTTGATCTATTAGCTAAAGAAATCATATAAAAAAACAATTTAAAAAAAGGCAGCATAGGTAAATTTTGTTTAAAAGAGGTATGTAGCTCAGTAAAATTATATTGTTAATATTTTGAGCAATATGGAATAATAGGACTATGGCTACCAACAGAGCAAGAAGAATATATAAGCATAATAGAATTAAACGCACTTGTTATTTTGTGCAATATGGAATAATAGGTCGAAGGCTATCAACAGAGCAAAAAAAAAACAAAAGGAAAAAGGATATTTACAATCCCAGTTACATATCGTCGATACAAATGCAAACTAACGAATATGAAAAAATGCATCTTTCATTGTCCATCTTTAATAATTTCTGCTGGACTTATTTACGGCAAATTCTTCAATCTGCCTTCACTCTATTAAAGGGAAAGTATTCCACTATCAAAAGGTCAAATCTGCCGAATATTTGACTGTCCAAAAAAAGTTATGAATAAATACTTTTCCACTCTGAAAAGTGGTGATTTTCATATTCGTTAGTTTGCTTTTGTATCGACGATATTATAAGCGCTGAGTCTTTGTTAAGGATAAAGGAAACACTCATTAATAGTATTCAAACCCAAGTGAAATACTTATTTATTACACTACAAACATAACCAGATCCGCCATTTTTATACATCTCAATTACAGGATAATAACTCACATCCTCAAGGCAACAACCGCCATACAACGAGATAGAAAATACATTATTTACATCAACATGACGTCATTACACTAAATGAGTCACATATTTCAACAGTCTTGATACCTGGTGACAAGTCACTTTAAACTCAAGAAGGTCGAAACTATAGAACCATAAAATGTTATTGCCCACAGCGATTATATCTGTGGGTTTTAAAACATTCTCCAATGTATATATTTCAATTTTGAGACTAATATTTATTTCAAGTTAGTTTACAAATAAAACACTTCCTATTTTTGTTATTTGAAATAGAGCTTCTACTTTTCTTTTTTAAATGTAAGAACAACTGAACAAAGAAAAACAACTTAAAGAACATCCAACTATGGACGTTGCTGGGAACATTTTTACAAAACAATTAAACTCTTCCAATTTGACCAATGTGCCTAAAAAAAAATAAGGAAACTCATAAATACATTTGGATAAGCTCAATATGACTTCTTTTACTATATCATTAGCAGTAAAAAGTTTCTTTACACATCTGTAGGCTCCGCCTTGTAGACAAATAATTAAATAGAAATAGAAATAACCCTGTGATTTGATATTTAAGACATTAATTCCTTCTTAAATAAAACTAAAATCTCAGTACTTACGGATGTGACAAGAGACGGGTGACAGCAAGTTTGCCTGAGGCGAAGCAAAAGCACTAAAATATGATGTGTTTTTACACCGCCTTTGATAGCAAGCATATTGTTATAAAGTTGACCAAGCTCATGATGATCAGCAAATGGATTTGACAAACCTTTTCTTCCTGGAAAGAATTACATTTTTTTAAATTAATACATTTGTACGCGCTATTCCTTTCAGCATTTTCTGAAGGAATGAAAGATTCACGCATGAAAGAGATGCTTCAAAAGAAATTATAGGGAAAGCATCAGAATAAGGCGGGAAACATGAATTGCTGATTCCAAAGTAAGTTTAGAAACTGTAGTACACTCATTTATTCATGGTTTGAGGAATTTAGGGTGCATTTACATCTGACACTTCTTGCAGGAAATATATCTCAGGTGGAGACAGGATAGATATTCTCTTGAATGTTTACATACTGACAGAAATAGCAAGACATTTATGTCATGGATATGAATACGACCGTTCTGGATTAGTGATAAATGTACGGCCGTGTCCTGTGTCGTACATATTAAGTGTTTACATTTGTTGGTACAGAAGTGCCGACAATATAGCTAATAGTCAAGATATTTATTTCTGACATTAAATTATTCTTTTTATAAACAGTGTTTACACCTGTTGGTATAGAAGTGTCGACACTTATAGCTTGTGATAGAAATATATATCTCTGACAGAAATTGTTCCCAGATTACATTAGTCACAATTTCTGTGTGACATAAATATCCTGCAATAACTATCAGGTGTACACGTATCCTAAGAAGTATCAAATATTGTTTAAAGAATTTATAGCCCGGCCGCAACAAAAGAACAAGGTAGTGCCGCATGCACTGAATTCAGCCCATGTGTGGGAATGCCTAGCTCCCCTCCTGGGAACGCCCCTTCTGGTTCTTTTGTTTGCGGGTGGACTATAGAAATGTCTAAACCCTCAATGGTTGATTGGAATTAATCAAACATCTTAGATGAGTATATGAAAAATTTAACAAAATCAAGCAGATATTAGGGGATGGTAAATTTGTGAAAATAGATGAAAATTTATTTAGGAAAGGAAGAATAACATACAGGATTAAGGAGGAATTTTCTGACAAACCAATGAATGTTTTTTTTATTTAAAGACAGATCAGAGTCCTCAATGATAGAACTAACTGAAAGAAGAATAAATCTGAGTAGGGTAATTGTTTCAGATACATGAATTTGTACAAAATGGGCTGGCTACAAACATATCACTTAGTCAACTTTCTTTATATTAGCAAATACAAAAAAAAATTATGGAGATCAGCTCAATAGGAAAATAAAAGAAGAAAAGGAACAAATTGAACGTACCTAACATCTTATTTAGCGGAAAATTTATGTGGTGGAGTCAGATTAATTTGTCATTTCACAAATATTAGAAGATATAAAAGATTTTTGCTCAAAAATAAATAAAACTGTTACTATTATAATTATTTTGGTTTAAATAATTCAATTTACAACTAGAGGCGATACTATAATTAATAAGTACCATTATTTTTTTATTATTGCTTATTAGTTAATATATTTTTTTCAATTAATCTATTGTGATAATAATTTAGTTCATTCTGTAGCATGTATGTAGAATCATTAGATCATTTTGTACAAATGAGAAATAAATAACTTTTACAAAAATAGAAATGCTTACTTATATCAAGGCCATTTTTTAATAACTGTTGTTGTTCAGCCTTTTCTGCAATATACTGTGCAAGAAGTGTCCTAAAACAAGCAAAAAAAATGTATTATAACAACTTTTTGGGGTTTTTAAATTAGGTGTTGTTTCTCTTCATAGAATTTCAATGTTTAGGCCCTTTTGTAGTGACTTTCACTTCTCACTAGACGTGGCAGGTTTCTCTTAGAAAAAAAAAAAAAGAAAAAAGGAAAGCATCACTCATACCCTGGCAATAAAAGAGAAGGAAAGTAATAATCTACCTCCAAAATCTCTGCCATTAATGAAGGGATATTGTAATTAAATTACATGTAGAAACATGTTTACTTGACTGAATAATGGGATAAAATCGTTTGTAGTTGTTTTTTTTGTGTGTGTGTGTGTTTTATGGCGTATCATCATTAGGGCTATTAACGCTGGGCTGTCTACAGGTTGCCACCCTTTTCTATGATGCCAACAGCATGTGGTCGGTCACCCATTCAGGTACTGACCACACCCGACGTTACTTAACTTTGGTGATCTATGGGAACCGGTGCAGAGTGAAAGAATTTTCGTTTGTAGTTTCCCAGAAAAAATGTTACAGCCATCTTCTGAATTCTCAAATGGCAACTGTAATTTTTTGAGGTACGATTGTTTTTGCAGTCCCTATGCATTCGAAATTGTTTGTACTTTTTAGCAATAAAAGAATTTTTGTTTGGAGTTGCCCAGAAAAAAATGAGAATTCAAGGCGTTATCCAAAATTCCATGGGAAGACCCATTTGAAGAAATGTTTCAAAAACTCTTTCCTGGGTGCAACCTCAACAGCCACATTTCTTTGGAATTCGCAAAAAAATCATTTCCGAATTGATTATTATCAGTCTTCTATCAAAATGCCTCTTTTAGCACTTTCCTCCGAAGGAAAGTAGCTATTGAGGTTGGACTCATGACGGAATTTTTGAAAAATTTCTTCAAATCTTTATCAATCCTACCTAGTAGACACCGAAAATTACCCCTGTTAAAATTTATATATATATATATATATATATATATATATATATATATATATATATATATATATATATATGTGTGTGTGTGTGTCTGTTAACACGATAGCGGCAAGAGTTTTTGTTTTTTCGTCACGAAACTTGGTATATAGCATTCAATTAGCAAACGATTGAACGAGTTCGTTAACCACCAAAGTCGGTCCACCGGAAGGGGGGGGTTTACCCCGAACCCAAAAAACTAATTTGACTATGTCAGCCGTAATATTTGTTATATTTCAACGAAACTTGGTATTCGTAGTGGTAATATATAGAGAAAAGTGAGATATAAAAATGAACTAAATCGGTTCATTAGAAGGGGGGGGGTTTACTCCGGACCCACAATACCAATTCGCCACTACCAGCCCTGATTTTTGGTATATTTCGACGAAACTCGATATTCGTAGTGGTAATCCACAGGTAAATATGTGTTGTAAAAATAAACTAAATCGGTTCATTAGGAGGGGGGGTTACTCCGGACCCACAAAACCAATTCGCCACTACCAGACGTGATATTTGGTATATTTCGACGAAACTCGGTATTCGTAGTGGTAATCTACAGGTAAATATATGTTGTAAAAATAAACTAAATCGGTTCATTAGAAGGGGGGGGGTTTACTCCGGACCCAAATTCCTAATACACTCATACCCGTCGTAATGTCTGCTGTATTGTAACGAAACGCGGTATAAGTCGTGGGTAACTCATGAGAAAGAAGTGTTGTAAAAATGAGCTGAATCGGTCAATCGGAAAGCGGGGGTTTAATTTGTAATATATTTCAATAGAAAAGCCCGCCAGACGTAGGTTCACAAAGCCGCCGCAAGGAGCGCTTTCTACCACTAGAGTGACTGTATCCTGTTCCTGCCTTAGATCAAAATACGATAATATGAGGTTTTTTGTATTTATTACGTAGTGCAATAGGTACCATGTGTAAACATAACTCTGGAAGCAAATTAATAATTGATCAGTTACTCATTACAAATTTAAAAGAGAACTATTCATGTTTTTATTTTATTTATGTAGGATATTTTAAGCAAATTGTTCTGGAAAGCAGTCTACACTTCCCAAATTCTGAGGAAAGTGCTTAGTTATGCAGCTCCTGCGTGACAGACTTTTTTTATATATGATTGGGATAGTCGACATTATCTTCTTATGAAAAAACTACATCATTCAGGTTTTTAGTGAATCTTTTTTTTTTTTTTTTAAAAAAAAACTTGTGTTTACTTACTGAGAAAAGTTCAAGATTTTACTGTACACATTCATCTCTTCAGAATCCAATTTTACTTCTATTGATGAAAGATGTTTAGGTTTCAAAGTTCTAAGGCCACCAGCTTGCTGAATTTCATCTTTAGTGCGTCTTAGTAATAGTGCTTGTGTTATAAGGTTTAATCGTTTCATTCCCGCATCACTACGATTACCAACCATTTTTTTCCAAACCTGAAATAAATAGATAATTTTTCTTTTAAAAAAAGATGTAAGAATTTTATTTCATTCATCCCAATAAAAAAAACTTCCTAATTATTCTTATGTACAAAACAACAATATACATATGAAGCCCGGGAATTGGCTACGCACCTGAGCATAAAACAGGAGATTCTAGCAACTAATCCTGGCCCCGCGAGTTAATTTTACAAAAAAACAAAGATTTTTAAAATTTAATTATTTATTCTAACATAATGAAATTATTTCTTCTTATTATTACTTAATAAAGACCATATTCCACTTTGCCTTCAATGTGCCTAAAACTTAAATTCTTCTAGTATTGATACTAAAACTCACAGTAAGATCGTCAAAGGGTCTGCATTTCAAGAACTTTAGTAATGAAAAATAATCGTCTAATTTATTGTGAACAGGTGTTCCTGTGAGAGCCCATCTTTTTTTCGAACGTAGAGCATACACAGCTTGGGAAGTCTGAGATTTGTAATTTCTGATTGTGTGAGCTTCATCCAGTACAACTCTGTTCCATCGAATATTCAGCAGTGGGTTCTGAAAATATAAAGAAAATATTAGTGTATTGCTAGTTGCAGACAAAAAAGAAAGAAAAAAAAAGTGGTTTCTGGCTTGATTAGTTTGTTGTAGTGTTCGATTTTTGTGTGCTTATTATTTATTTATTATTACAAATATGATGTGTTAATCTGAATACTGCCATTATCTTTAGAAATCATGCAAAGTTTTCTAAGCCCAGTTCTAAGATAATTTCACCGAGGAACTTACCCTCCGGATGAAATTGTGGCATGTTATTTTATTCTTTATTATATTTTTTTCTTAAGGAAGAAACTACTTCATTTAAAGTAATAGTTGGCTACTATGTTCTCGAAGTAAATATTAGAAATGTAATGAAGTATCATTACATTTCTAATATTTACTTTAATAGTAATTAAAACTCTATTTTTAGTTTTATGTTCTTTTAAAGCAAATGTTTCATAATTTTCTCATTATTTGTATGAAATTCAAACGACAGTCTGCTCACATATCCTCTCTTATCATGCTAATTTAAATTTATTAGTAATGTATTTTATTAATTTTGTTTTTTGATCAGGCTTAATAAAAAATAATTAATGGACAATTTGAAATCTCAGTGACCTGAGACTATTTTTCTTTTTTCTAAAATGAATGAAACTTAGGCCAGAAAAAAAAGTTGTGTAACTAAATTTTAGTAAGGTTAATAAGTTGTCTTACAGGCTTATCTCCTTTATTTTCATAAAGCAAAGTTGTGTATGTAGTGAGCACAACATCATAGGTCGTCAATCTGCAATGAGAAGTAACATGATAATGAGAATAATTATAGAAGATATATATTTAAAAAATCATTCAATAATTTCATAAAAATTAAAAAAATAAGAATTTTAAAAGTTTTATATCACATTAAACTTTCAGGAGCCTGACATGAAGTTTTCATTGCTAGATGAAAGACTGGTAACTTGCCAATCTGATAAAAGACGGGAACTTATATTCCTGTAAAAATCAGTTGTTCTATCCTTTTGATAATAAGTATATATATAGAAAAAAATCAGGAATTTTCCATTAATTTTTAATTGAAGCTAGATTAAATGTGAAAGTAAATCCAAATGGATCGCAGAAGTAAAAAAATCCGACTCGCAGGAACTGTGTCATCCACGCGAGTTCCCTTTCATATCCCTAGTGCCATTAGTAAAGGAACAAAAGTAGTAATTGGTAGGTTTGATCCTTCGTGAAACATATAAAATAAAAGAGAAAGGAGATTTTAGATGCCACAACATGAAAGAGACAGTATCCTAAGTGGATCTTACTGAATTTACTCTCTATACGTTTGCTCTAGTAAAACACAATTAATATGTTTCTTATTTTGTTACCTTGTAGTAGTAAAATACCCATTTTACCGATAAATTAAAAAAAAAAAAAAATTAAAAAGTGAGGTAAACAGAGGCAAAAATCTGTTTAAAAGAACAAAACTAACACTTCCAAAGTTTTAAGCACTCATTTCTCCAATTGACATTGTCCCCTCAAAAATTTCTTCCGAATCTTACTTGTAGAGAATTTAATAAGCTTCTGAATGGTCTCTTTCCACTTATCACAATATCCCAACCGTTTTTGAGATATTTAAGAAATGAAAAAAAGATTCCATAACGTTTCATGCCTGTTAATATTACATTTTTTTTCTAATACTCCCTTAACTCCAAACGCAACCTAAATTTAGATATCTTAATTTAGATGATTGTCAAACCTCTGGACCAATTTTCAACTGAATCCATATGTACCCAAACCGAAAATTAGTTACAAAAACTAGCTTTATCCACTTTTCCCATAAACCGTCATTACAGATATTGCTTTAAAAGTGGTTTTATTTATTTCTGGATTGTGTCATGTGGGAGGTTTCCTCCCAATGAAGGCAGGGAGGAACCGCGCTAAAAGATCATTATGGAAAAGTGGCAAGGATCTTGGCACAAGACGATGGACAATAAACTAAGAGAAATTAAACAAACGCCCATCGAACATATAGTAAAATAGAAGAGAAGAGGGACTTACATGTCATAATGGGAACAGACTGAAATGCGAATTATTCAACGGCCCATGTACTATAAAACAAAAATTGATGGAATGCCTACTGAGATAAAACTGACTTATCACACACCCTGACTGAACTACTTTCTGACAGGAGTCGTATATATAGAGGAGATTTACACTTACTTGAAAATCATCTTAAAACATATTTAAAACTAATAAACTTATTTGACAAACTATGACTAAACAGCGAAAACACATCTATTTATAATTTAAATCAGAAAATTAGTATTCTATATGATTGTGATTTATATATTTATATAAAAGATACCAATGGTCATAGCAATGTTGAATATTCCTATTGATAACCGAATATATATTTCTGGTCATGAGAATAATAATGAGAAGTATTTTTTTATTGCTAACAAGAAATACGCCTAATCATATTTCTTCATAAGTTCACCAACAGAATCTAAATATTTATTATATATACATATTTATTATATACAGGGTGTCCCACGTTGAGATGTCATAACTTCAGGGGTTTATTCTGCATCCCATTTGTAGTTCAGGGTGAATGAGTGTTCTATCTGAAAATGTAGAGGAGCTACTCAAACTTTTGTCTTTTTGAAAAACTACTAGCTTTTTTAATGAAAAACTGAGGTTTCGGAATTTGTGATCACTGTATCGTAAATAAAGACCTCATTTTTAGAATCTACATTAAATTTCCAATAAGAAACACCTGTTATTGAAATATTATCATGTAAATTAAGAGCTATATTAAAAGCCTTATAAATAAATAAGTTTAACATTAGTGTTTTATTAAGTTATTCAATATTTTTTTAATCAGCTATTTTTAGACTTAGAGGTTTGCCTCCGCCTCAAAAGTTGCATTATTTAATAAGCTTCAAAATGGTACCTCATAGTTTAAGAAAAAAAATCTATTTCAATCTATTTTTTTCTGATTTCTAAGTCAAAACCAATAAATGTGCTTTAGAGTGAACGAGCCATTCTGACCAAATTCTTTAATTTCACGTGATGATGTCGATGTGCCATCCTTCCCAAACTACATGACGTTCATTAACAAGCCCATATACCAAATAGTAACTCACTCTGGTTTCAAATGGTTGGTTGCCCAGCTGGTAATGGACGAGTGGTGAGGGAATGGCTGAACAGTGAATTCCCTCACCGTTCCCACACTACGTAAACACAATTTTTGCTCTGATGAGGGTGGGAGGACACTTCGGAATCAAGGGTGAAAGAATTCAGAAGAATACATTGGATATAATTACCATTATTGTAAATACAATGAATACATGTATTATATGGTTATGCCTTGAGGGTCTTATTTTATTTTATTTGTAATATTAATTCTATTCTTTTTAATAAAATTTCTGCTTATAAGTTGACTGGGTTATACATTACAATAATTTGAAATTGTATCCAAAAAACTCTCTCCTGCAGATAAAAAGCGAAAAAAAATAAATTTAAACGAAAGGCACCATCAAAAGTTGCTTTAAAATGTTACCTCGTTTTCCTAGGAAAAATCTATAGAAATCTATTGGTGAGAGAAAAATTGTTATAACTGTAGACTTATAACTATTTGTCCAGTAGATTTTCAAAATGTCTACAAGTATAAGCTTACCATCTAACTACATCCACGGCATTACAGAAAACGTCTTGTCTTTGAGTTCTCATGAGCTGGCACTGCTCCTGGATCCTGTTGATGAGTTCCTCCTTCGTCATCACGGGCTCTGAGTCCACTCTGCTCTTCAATGTTCCCAAAACATAAAAATCTAGAGGATTCAGATCAGGAGGCAAACGAACTGGTCCGTAGTGGCTGATACAACCAGTAGGGAATTCAGTGTTCAGCCATTCCGTCACTACTCTCTCATTATGAGCTGGACAACCATCCATTTGAATTAATATTTGGTAGATGGGCTTGTTTAATGAACGTCATGTAGTTTGGGAAGGATGGGACATCGCCATCATCATTTGAAATTAAAGAATTTGTTTAAAATGGCTTGTTCACGCTAAAGCACATTTATTGGTTTTGACTTAGAAATCAGAAAAAAATAGATTGAAATAGATTTTTTTCTTAAACTACGAGGTACCATTTTGAAGCTTATTAAATAATGCAACTTTTGAGGCGGAGGCAAACCTCTAAGTCTAAAAATAGCTGATTAAGAAAATATTGAATAATTTAATAAAACACTAATGTTAAACTTATTTATTTATAAGGCTTTTAATATAGCTCTTAATTTACATGATAATATTTCAATAACAGGTGTTTCTTATTGGAAATTTAATGTAGATTCTAAAAATTAGGTCTTTATTTACGATACAGTGATCACAAATTCCGAAACCTCAGTTTTTCATTAAAAAAGCTAGTAGTTTTTAAATAATACAAAAGTTTAAGTAGCTCCTCTACATTTTCAGATAGAACGCTCATTTTGGCGCCACTGAACTACAAATGGGATGCAGAATAAACCCCTAAAGTTATGACATCTCAACGTGGGACACCCTGTATAGAAGTTATCTTATTTATAAATAGTCCTTTTAAAAGTTATAGTGCAAGTTTACAATCATAACATAGTATGTTGCAAATACATTCATATAATTAGAGTAATTATTGGTTATTACAATAAAAAGTTCCCATTTCTCTTTTAAAGTTCAGGTGACAAAAAAAATAGTAGATAAAGGTTTGTTTACCTGTGTGGCTTAGTTTCTTTTTTGGGGCCATGGTGCATACAAACAGAGAGCCTTCCCCCTTTAACTTTGGAGTTAATTTCTAAGGACCATTGACCCACCACAGATGCTGGGCAAACTACCAAAGTTTTTCCTCGTGGGACTGAAAAGAAGTTAAATTAGACATATATACGACTTTAGACACGCATGAAATATGACTAGAGAAATAGAATACTGTATGTGAAGCAAATATCTTCTTGTCAACACACGTCAGGCCTAGCCTGCACAATCCCAGCCTCATTGGTCTGTTCTTCTTTCTACTTCGATGGACTGTACAGTTCAACACTGGCCTCAAGGATGTCCCATACATGGCGAGGAATATCTCAAGGTTTGTACTGCGCAGCCCAAATCTTGAGATATTCCTCACCGTGTATGGGCACCCTAAGATTTTCCAAAAACCATGTTCCAGTTGACAGATTCTGCTGGTTAAGGAACTTGACCTTTGAAATTGCACAAAGTATTTTTGTATGAAATTTCATTAGAATTGGTCCATCTTTGAGCCTGATCAGGTTTGTTAGTATAGTCAATAACAAGAAATTAATAATACTAGTGTCAACTTAATTAAAGCCTAATGGAATGATGTAGACAAATTCTGTAAACCAGAGTTGCCTTTTTTTATGTCATTTTCACATTTTTTCTACCAAGAAACAAGTAGATTTACATGTAGTAACTCAGCTCCGAAGGATCAGGGAAGTGTGCAGCCAGGCTTTGTGAATTCTCAATCCTAAAGAAGTGACCTTCTTCAGAAGACATGCAGAATATCAGTCAGTTGTAAACAATGTTTGATTACAAACATGGGGAGTTAGCAAACAACCTCCTCCTTCCCCTTCAATTCCAAAATTCAAAAATATATACAGTGTAGGTAAGAACTTGTCTATTAACCAATTTATGGATCAAGGCAATATACATTCATATGCTATTTTTGTAAATAGTAACTACTAGAATTTATATTAAAAGAAATACTTGATATGGTTTAATAACTAACATTTTCTGTTTCCAACGGCATCACTATCGAAGGAATCATCCAATTCATTGGAATGCCCCTGGTCGGGATCTTCATAGTCTTTAAGAATAAGTCCAATGATAGTTAGGGTCTTTCCTAGACCCATATCATCAGCTGAAAAAAAATCAAACATATTAATGATGGAAATATCATATTCATGAAACAAATGGATTGTCTTGACATACCTAAAATTCCACCAGGTGGTATTTCTTTCTCCCTGAGAAGAAGCCATTTAAGCCCTACTTTTTGATGAGGCAAAAGTGGAACTTTCAAAGCTATTGGGTCATCTGATTCTTCCTCAGCGGTGGATTTCCTTAAAAATGTATGAAGCCTCTCCAACGTTTGTACAGTCTGCGACTGTTGGGCTAGATGTGTAGCAAGTGCTAGAAAAATAGATTGTTATACATATAATCATAAATATTTGAGAAAAAACGGAAAATATTATTAAGAATTTGTGAATAAAAAAGTTAAGAGGAGTTAAATTTTATTCATAAGTTAATAATAATGGTAAATACAGGATGCTAGAAAAATCTAGAGGTGGAAAAGGCAGTAGGAGTGGAGTACTAGTTCCTGTTGTCAAAGTGATGTTATAAATTACTTTCTCCTCAGTAACTGGAAGGAAGCAAGCTGAGAACAACTTGGCTACAAACAGGACAAGAATTTTGATTAAGCTTCCACTAAGTGTTTGGCTACAAGTGTAGCCATCTCAATCTTTATATGCCTGTAACAGGCCAAAGCAAGGGCAGGGAGCATTTGGCAGGATAGTATCTCCTTGTGAGTGTATGTCTATAAGTCAGAATATAGGTGCCCTTGAATATGCTTAAAGAAAACTTCTTTGAAAAATGTACCAAATGTATGTATAAATATCCCTTGTGAAAATTGTCAGGTGAATTTTAATCAAATTAGAATTCATAATATTAAAATTATGCCCTATAGGAGGGTCAACTACTTTAGAGACATACAATACGGTAATCTCTAGTTTTTGATAGACGTAGAGGGCTATGCCATCTATATGATGGTTGCTTCCATTGGTTACTTAAGTCAAATGGCCATGCTGAAATATCAAGTCCGGAAGTCTAATTGGTTAGGGCAAGTGCAAATTTAGCGGAGTAACAGTTCCAATCCCAGCCTGATGAGTTAATTTTTCTTAAGTCAGGAATAATTTATAACTACTAAATTTAAAACTACTATCCATGGAATAACATTATTCAATAATATTTTGAGTAGAAATAAGCCACTAAAAAAGTTACTATACCTCTTTTGCCCATTTCGCTTAAATCAGTGTTATCTTTGGTGAGGTCCACAATTGATGGGCACTTCAAATCAGATTTTGTGATTTTAACATTTGATGATCCTACAAATCCAAAAAAGAAAACCATTATACAAAAATGTAAAAACTGCTCAAAATAACCAGTAAATATTTATTTTCAAGAAATATCAGAAAACCAGATAAAAATCCTTCAGAATCAGAATGTACTGTGTAATAGATAAAAATCAAATTATTTACCACAAGCAGTTTTATCTTCTAAGTTTGAAGAAACGTGATTTAGTTGTTCATTCAATTCCTTAACTTTTTGAACCTGCTTTTCAATTGACGATCTTAATTTCAACCCTTTATCTGGAAGATTATCCAGTTTCACTGTTTTTGTTGTAGCCTGAAAAAATATAAGTTATTTATTTTATTATGTTTATTGTGACCTTTAATATTACAAAATTTACTTAAATTTGGTAGAAGATCAATGATAAAAAATATAAAATGAATGCAGCTCCACATCTTTTATTTCTTGCTCTATATGTTTCAATTTCTCTTTGCAAGAAAAAAATTCCAACACGCCCAAAGTTTTTTATTAAATTAAACTTCTAATTTGGTAGGGGAGGCCCCGTGACCATGAGTGTTAAGGTGTGAGCACTTAACACTCCGTACCGAGGGTCTTTGTCGTGAGATCGATTCCCGCTATGGGCTATCCTGGCTAGAAAAGGGTGGTAACCTATAGATAACCTGTCTCAAAATTCCTAGTTAATAATAATGGACGTTAAAATTTAAATAAAAGAAATAATTTGGTAGGTATGCCAAGACCAACTCCCTGACTGTCCTAACACCCCAACATTTGCTTTAGGGGCCCCACCCCCACAAAAATCTCTAACACCCCCCCAGGATGCGGTACCTCCCCTGTTGGGAACCTTTCATGCAAAACAAGAAATAAAAGGTGCAGAGCTGAATTAATTGTGTATTTTTTATTATTGGATTTTTATCCATGAGCTCGGTGTAAATATTCCCATTTCCGCCACACATTTTTATGAAATTTAGCAACATAGAGATAGCCTATTCCCAAGGTGCATGTTAAAAAAAAGTCCGACTCGCAGAAACTGCATCATCTTAGCACGCTTCCGTTCTTCTCCCTAATGTCATTTGGAAAGGTTGAAATAGAAACAGATATAGTTTTGGTTAGACATTTCATGAAATAATTTATGACCCCAAATAGGTCATGGTTGCAAGGGTACATACCTCTACCTGACATAGAAAAATGACTCCCTGGCCTTGTCAAGGTTCGCTCTAGAAACACACTACTTACTGTTTCTTATTTTCTTTTATCATAATACTAATTTTACAGATAAATGCAATTTGAAAAAAAAATCAATTACAAAGTGATTTAAACAAATACAAAAACCCTATAAAATGAGAACTTACAAGCATATGATGTAAGCGTAACAATTTTTTTTGCACGAATTTCGCTCCAAAAACCATGTTCTCGTGGACGCATTCTGCTGGTTAACGAACTTGACCTTTCAAAATAGACAAAAGATTTTTGTACCAAATTTTATCACAATCAGACCATTATTCACTGAGATAGAGCGCGAATAGACATATATATATATATATATATATATATATATATATATATATATATATATATATATATATATATATATATATATATATATATATACACACACACACACACACAAATTTCAACCACCGTTATTTCCGTTCTCTAGGGGTTCTGAAACGTAAAATTTTCTAGTCGGCACTTCCAGAATGCGTCATGAGGTCAACCTTATAAGCGGGGTTCTTCCCTAAGGTAGGAGGAAGGAACCGCGCTAAAAATAACTTAATAAATTCCCTGAACACAAAATAAGCCAATTACCTTCAAACTATCCAACCTGGCTTTTTCCTTAAGAAGTTCTTGTTCATAAAACTTCTTTGCATTAGCTAACTCAGTCTGTCTTTCCTTACTTAAATTAAGTGGATGACTATTTTTATTAGCGGGGGACCTTTCCTTTGACTGGCTGTCTTCATTATTGCTGGTTTCTTCATCTGATGAAATTTCATGACTCTCTTCATTTTGAATTTTTTTAGCCATCCCTGCACGAGGTATGGATTCATTGTGGTCATCTTCACTCTCATCACTTGTCTAAAAGAAAAAAATAATAATGAATAACATAATAAGTTAGAGACCCTAGAATAGAATCGAGTTATGTTTTTAATTGCATCTACTGCACTTATTAAATTAAAATATATATCTTGGAATTCAACAATCTCTTATGAAGTAGATTACGGTTTAGGAAAAAAAACAACAAAAAATAGGTCTTGGTATGTGCACAAAAACTCAGAAATTTGACACAATTAAAGAGAAAAAATGGTCAACTTAATCAAATAAGTACATCTTGTCAATTTGATATGAAACTTGATTAAGTATTAATGTCATTATTTATAAGATTTATTTGTAATATGTATATACATTTATGCTCAGTTTTAAGTTAGTACTCGAGAAGTACAGGAGAGAAAAGTTTGAAGAATTTCAAAAAAGTTAATTTTTTTTTCTAAATCTTTTTCAGAAAATTATTTAAAGTAAAATATAGAAGTCATAATTACTAGTCATTAGAGCAGTTTGCAACTATTCTTGAAATATTATGTGTAAAAAGGAATATTAAATTTTAGTTTCTTTTTGAATATAAAAGAAGCAGAATAAAATTTTAAAAATAAAATAATAAGGTGAAAACAAATGATTAAAATTACTCTGAACTTAATATCTGTTCTTTTTTCCTTAAATTAGTACATTAAATATTTCAATATAGACAAAGCCGTATACTTTCTCTGCTCATACTTATAATATGAACATAGTTAACCAACAAAACAGTACATTATTGTCTGAAGAACAAAATAATTAATTTTAACTAATTTTTAATTGAAGTTTAAATAATTGGTTTGAATTTTAATTAATTTTTGAGATGGGTTGTCTACAGGCTACCACCCTTTTCTAGTAGGATAGGGGTGATGTCTTATCATATTTTCAAAAGAAAAGCCACAACCCATGTTGCGAATAACCCACGATCCTTGGAACCATAAAATGTTGCCATATTAGTACAGTGATATATATACATGTGCCATATTGATACAAACCTATACAGCTTGTATATTCTTATATATTTGTCCAAGAGCATACAGACAAATATATAAGTATATATTTGTCTGTTCGCACTCTTTGAGCATAGTTCGACCCTTTTGGTATCAGTTAAATGAAAATATCCTAGCAGTATAGGTTCCAATTTCACCACACTGTACTAATGTGGCCCAATTTTAAGGTATAAAAAAAAGTTACAAAGAACAGAATATAGCAAACACCTTTGAATTTGAACTCCAGCAACGATCTACAAATCCACAAATGAAACTTCCATCTCAAGCAATTTCTATCTCTTCCATTCAGATAAGAACGAATTACAATGTTCTCTGTAACATTAATACACCAGGTAGAGATATATAAATAAATGTACCTATATTTTGTTTCCCTGGAAATGTAGCGCTCAACATAAAAACACTTAAAATTAACACTTTGATTGGCCTTTTTGAATATTACATATCTATGATTCAACGTGATTAAAAACAACTGTCACTTTTCTCTTAATTTTATCTACCAGCACTAAATTAAGAAGATACATTTGGAATTAATGATCCTTATGACATAAATAAGTAAAATACAGTTGATCTGCAAAGTCAAGTTTAGTTTTAAGTCACATTTTTTGAATTGTACTGCTACACACTACAACAATAATCATTCTTAATTAGAAACTCGAGTTCATCAAGATTTTGTCAAAATAGTAGTAGTATAGATTTACTGTTAGGCATGAAAATAGAAGTACATCAGAAATAAAAATAAACAAGAAAGAAGTAATCTTTTTAATTCGAGAACTTAATGTATATTTGTACTTACAAGGGCAGCAGAAAGAGTATTTTTTAGGTGACAACTATTCTATATTAATTCAGCTCATAATAATTAATGTAAAAATGTTTTATAACTTACAATAATACCGTCCTCCTCGCCATTTGAACTTTCATCATCAGTTATAGAAACCTTTTCATGTCTTCTCCAAGAATTCATATTGCGAAAAGGTCGGCCAAAGAAAAGGATAAATATACTGAACACAAAGGATAAATATAGGTCAGCACAATTCAAGTTATAACATGTGTAGGACCGTTTCCATCCAAAAGATATGAAACCTACTATTCTGATTGAGCCAATATGGGATCGAGTCGAAAACGAGTGCTTAGAAAGGACTCTCTCGACCTCTATGGAATAGAACAGGACCTTACAGGAAATTATATTATTTGGTCTTTATCAAAATTATTGTTGCCGCAAAAAATAAACTACCTATCTATAGCCTTACATGGGCGTATATAAGGGGGTCTGAAGGGACTGCAGCCCCCCGAGATTTGGTTTTGGTGAGAACAGTTCATGTAAAAATGCCTATAGCAACGAAAAATGTCTTCTAAATTTACCCTGGTCTACTGGGCGTCTAGAGGACCTTAAAACTCACCATTTTACACTAAAATATTTAAAATTTCCCCTAGAATGCCTGGGTGCTACCCCCCCCCCCGAAATGTTTTTCTATATACGCTAGTTTATCCTTCTAATAGTGATAACGGCTGAATTAATTTATTTTCACGACAGAATAAATATACAAGATAAAAGTTATCTTTATTAGGAAAAAATTTAGGTAAACCGAGTTTCCTTACTATAAATCATAGATATAGAAAGTATAGATGCCTAACTTTTCAGCTTCCAGTGAAGATTCTGGTGGCCATGTTGTCAGATGGCGAAACATTGACAATCATCCATGCAAAGTTTACATAGTTCCTTCTAGATTTTCTATTCAACATTATTTTACTTGTAGTACAATTATGGTTATATCGTACTGTGCTTTTGGGCGAACTAAGAGAACAAAGAACGGATCGGACATTCACTTTTTTTTGTAAGTACCTACTTCTTGATTATCATAGATTCAGTCATCTAGCTCTACAAGGAACTTTCAAAGTAACTTTTCCCCCTGAAAACCCACTAAATAAAAATAGTTTCTTTAAATAAATATGTTTTAAATATATTGTAAATGTTAAACTCTTTTGTGTAAGCTGTGTAATTTTTTAAGGGACTTAAATTTATAATCTTTAAATTAATCCTACAAACCTCTTAACTACTTATGTAAATTGATATATTTAACTTATTTTGGTAAAAATGCAGTTTCCGGCCCTCCACACCGATTTCTTTCAAACTTTGCACAATAACGTATTTTGATGCACTAAACACGAATACGATAAAAAAAAACGTCGGATTTAACTAGGAAAGAAGTTATTAAGCACTTAAGTTCACTGTTGTTGCAGGTTATGAGAGCTAATGTAAACAACTAAATTTGTGATGACTTTAAGGCATAAATTACGACTTTAAGGCATGCGTGCTGTGCGTTTCCGCTCGCTCCGCTCGCTCAAAAAGATAACAAAACCCCAGTCAATCCAACTCGCTAAAACTAATAGACTATAATATGAAGCACTAAAGTTAGGAAGGTTATAAAACTAGGCATCAGCGTATTTGTAAACACGCGCATGCGCAGATATGTAACATTGGGAAACAGAGAACTCTCATTTGAAATGTTCAGAAACCATTTATTCAAAGATATTGTTAATTTTAAGGGCATCCTCACCCGTCGTCACCTGTCGCTTAAGGGCATACGTGCTATGCGTTTCCGCTCACTCCGCTACGCTCCGCTCGCTCAAGAAAATAACAAAACCCCAGTCAATCCAACTCGCTAAAATTAATAGAATTCTATTAATTTTAGCGAGTTGGATTGACTGGGGTTTTGTTATTTTCTTGAGCGAGCGGAGCGTAGCGGAGCGAGCGGAAACGCATAGCACGTATGCCCTTAAAGTCTTCCTAGACATTCCTCTAATCTTCCAAGACATCTCTTTTAGCTTTCTTCTTGTTCTTCTTCTTCTTCTTGAGACTGGATGTTCGGTAGATACAAATCCCCAATCGCACTGAAAAATGCCTTTAAACGCTCTTCATATTTATGAGCGCGTTTGAAGAGAAATTCGGCTAAATATCCATCTAAATGTTTTTCTCGCCGCCCATATCGTGGGATATGGACGAAACAAGAAATGTGACTTGTTGACAATTGAAGTTCAATTGACTTGTTGACAATTGAAGTTCGATAGGCGCGAATTAGAACGATAATTATAAAGGCATTAGCAAATTATTAAGGGATTTCTGATATATAATACTTTTCATGAACGAAACAAGAAATGTGAGGAGTGTTTAATTATTTAAAAAAATGATTGTAAATAAATAACTGCTGATGAATTTCGATAATTTATGGTAAATTTCAATTAAACTTCCTTATTACGAACTTTTCCATACCCGCGCATGCGTATGTTGACAAATTTAGTTGTTTACATTAGCTCTCATAACCTGCACAACAGTGAACTTAAGTGCTTAATAACTTCTTTCCTAGTTAAATCCGACGTTTTTTTTTATCGTATTCGTGTTTAGTGCATCAAAATACGTTATTGTGCAAAGTTTGAAAGAAATCGGTGTGGAGGGCCGGAAACTGCATTTTTACCCTTATTTTTTTCACATATGTAGTTACATAATAAATTACTATAATATAGATTATAAATTACTATATATATATATATATATATATATATATATATATATATATATATATATATATATATATATATATTAGACATGCACGCTGAGGCTGAATTTTCAGGCTGCGCACAGTGTAACATCCAATGGACAAAAACCTAAATTTTTGTTTTTAATATTTAATTTTTAATCCTCTCGCTAAGTTTAGAAACTATTCAAGGAATTAAAATCGTATAAAACTAATAAATATTAGTTTTATTTTGATCAACAAACACTTTAGCAGTATTATAAACAAGGCAAAGTCTTTAATACCTGTTTCATACCAACAATCAGTTTTAGCCTCTGTCTCGTTGAAGATAGGGCAGTGTTTTTATTAAGTCATCCGAAGAAAATTACGTCAAAACTATTCCTTTTTTATCTGATATAATTGATTATGGGTCATAACTCCCTTATTATTTATCCTGAATTATTCTTCATTGATCTTTGAAATTTTTTTTAGGTAAATGTGAAGGAGCGCGGTCTCCACACCGATCCTTTTAAAATGTTGCACTATAACGTATTTTGATGCACTAAACACGAATCCGTTAAAAAAAAAAAGCTCGCTTTTCACTAGGAAAGAAGTTATGAAACACTAAATTGAGAAGATATGGTCGACCGTTCAGAAGTAGGAAGCGTAGATCGTCCGGATTTCGGTCAGTGTTCTTATTCAATAAAACACATTTTATTTGCTAAAATGTATATTTATTGCCGCCAACGTTTCGGCTTGCTATACAAGCCATCTTCAGGGCTGTAAAAACATATATGGTGTAACAATCGTAAGGACAGAAACAATAACAAAAAACAACAAAAAAAAGGCTAGAAACATTAACATAAATATGAGTACCTATATGCTTGAAAATATAAATATAAATATATATATATATATATATATATATATATATATATATATGTATATATATATATATATATATATATGTATATATATATACATATATATATATTTATATAAAGTATAATAATAGCAATATAAATAAATATACCTGTATAGTGACATACCTATTGCTAGAATAAGAACACTGACCGAAAACCCGACGATCTACGCTTCCATGAAACACTAAAGTTCACTGTTGTGCGGGTTCTGAAAGGTAATGTAACCTACTATGTTTGTCAACATGCGCATGCGCGGGTATGGAAAAGTTCGTAATAAGGATGTCTAATTGAAATTTACCATCAATTATTTATCAATTTATCTCCAGTTAGTTATTCAAAAATATTTTTTTTAAATAATAAACCATTCTTTAAATTTTTTTTTTAAATTTTAAGAAGATATCAAAACTCTAGTCAATCCAACTCGCTAAAATTATTAGAATTCTATTAATTTTAGCGAGTTGGATTGGCTAGGGGTTTTGATATCTTCTTGAGCGAGCGGAAACGCATAGCACGTATGCCCAAAAGCGACAATTTACGACCAAGTCAGCTACCACAAGGTGAGTCTAAATTTCAATTACACTTCGTCATTAAGGACTATTGCGCATGCGCGTGTTTACAAATACGCTGTTACCCCGTCTTTTATAACCTCCATAACAGTGAACTTTAGTGCTTAATAACTTCTTTCCTAGTGAAAAGCGAGCTTTTTTTTTAACGGATTCGTGTTTAGTGCATCAAAATACGTTATAGTACAAAATTTCAAAAGGATCGGTGTGGAGACTGCGCTCCTTCACATTTACCTTTTTTTAAGTATAAAATTTTGATAGACCATAGCAAAAAAACTTCATCTGAACACATCCCAAGTTTTTTAGAGCTTAAAGTTTACCTCAAGTATAATGTACTGAGAGTAATTTAGTTTGCCGATTCCAACGATTTTTATTTTTAAATCCATCATCATTTTTTCTTCCAAATTTGAAAAAAAAAAAAAAAAAAAATGTGTATAAATCCAAGAAAACGGTATTAATCCTTGGGCAAATGATTCAATTTAATCTGCAGGATGATCCTAAAGAAATATTAAGCAATGTTAAAAAGACTGCCAGTTTAGTCCTATATTATATGTAAAAAATGTGGGAACGTGTTCACCGCAGAGAAAAAACTCTTATATAAATACTGCTTGAAACAATATATCAACTTCCAAGAAATTGTTATTAATTTTTATCAAGAAAAAAGATATTCGCGCCCTGATGGCCTTTCCGGTTTCCTTAGATGCAGACATAATAAAGAGTTTACAGCGTTGTGTGAGAGATCGAAAAAGCGCCGGGTTCTTCTGATATCTGGCAAAGGGCTTTCTTTACGGAGAAAAAATATAGACAAAGCAAAATCAGTCCAGACATTAATGAATGTTTAATAGAGGATGACATTAATAATCAAAGTAGATATTGGTTTCGGCATAAGTTTACATCCTCAAGAATCCAAAAACGATTCAGACTCGGAATTAAGAAATTATTTAATAATTTCATAGAAAATGGTAAAATATTATTATTCTATGGCAATATTACTATAAGCATAATTTACTACTATACTATTACTACATTATATGTTACAGTTATAATGTTGTTATTAATAATATTATTACCTGCTTGTTATTAATAATAATATTAAATTAATATTATTATAGCCGCATAGTATGCATTATTATACTATTGTTACCTTGTTTTGAGTTGATTTCAATTGATAAAAATGTTGATTTGAAAATAACTAGTGGTTAATGATTTTTGTCCATATTCCTCACTACTTCGTTACACTGTGGGGCGGTGCCCTAGGACAAAATTTCCGGCGTCACGCGCGACGTGGGTTATTTTATTTAACCTCCAAGGGAGATGTTACAATTTAAATTACAGTATGTATATATATGTCTGTTCTCTATTTCACAGGCCCAAAAATGGTCCAATTTTGATGAACATTGGTACAAAAATCATCTGATTTGAAACCACCAGTTCGTTAACCACGAAAATCCGTCCTCCTGAACATGAGTTTTGTCGCGAAATTCGCGTGAAAAAATCGTAACGCTTACGTTTTCAGGTTTAGATGCTTGCAGGTACTCGTTTATAGGTTCCTTAACACAGGAAAAGGAATGAATCCATTTTTAAGGCGATATCTGTAACCGTTATTGAGAAAAGTAGAAAACATGTTTACTTAAATCATTTTCAATTTGGGTACATAATAAATAACAGAAATCCACGTACGGGTACGTGAAATCCATTATATGGAGTCCATTAAAACTTTTTTTTTTTAGCATAAATATGCTTTAGTAGTGACGAAACTGGAAAAAACGTTACAAAAAAGTGTCTCAAAAAGTGTTCTGTATGCAAATCCACACCGTTCGTCCGATTTTGACCAAACTTGGTACACAAGTAGATCTTATCCGGGGAGAGTCGTAGGCAAAGTCGAAAACGTCTGCCGGCTGCCTAACTCTATGTTTGTTCCTTATACAAATCCACACCGTTTGGCCAAACTGGGCACACTGGTAAGTCTTGATACGGGGATTGCCATACGCTAGGCAGGGCCGCCACATGGGGGGGGGGGCAGCCGGGGACTATTGTCTCGGGCCCGGGCCGGGCCTCGATAATTGGGAAAAATGTATAGGTTATGAGCTTGTAAAAAGAATGGGGTTTAGAAATATAGACGGGCGTAGCCTATATTTATTGGAATTGGATCTATATTTGTTCAATGTACATAAACGACAAAAGAAGTGCAGTCCTAGAATAGTATATTTCATTCGGAGTCGTAATAAAACTACAAGTACCGAAAGTGACCTTTGCTGCACCGAGTGACGGCTTTTGTTCTCATATCTTTTTTCGTGAAACACGGGCAAACTAAATTTAAAACTGCCGGAAACGTATTGCCGCCCATTCTTAAGTAACTTCTATAATGTTTTAGATTATTCTCGCTGAGCTCATTGGATACTTCCGAAGCGTTCTCTATTTTTATTCCATTCCTAGCCCACATTTATCACGGATATCACTTTTCGATTTCACCTATTGTATACAAGCAATGGTAATATTTTTTAGCATAAATATGCTTAAGCGATGACTAAACTGAAAGAAAAACGTTACAAAAAAGCGTTACGAAAAAGTGTCACAAAAAAGTGTCCGCTGGCGTTTGCGCAAGCGCAATATTTCTTGAACTCATGTTAATGTGGTCAGCTTACAGCAAAGTGTTCAATTTGACTGACTAGCCACCACGGAGTGTTGGAGTGGCGCGGGGAGTTTCTACCCATGTGGAAATTCCACGCGCTATTCCAAAACCTTCGTACATAGTATTCACATGAAGGTCCGTACGATCCAGAAGCACGGCCCAGTATTGTCACACCACGCACCGACCTTACGATCCTGATGTGCCCTGCGCCCAAACCCTCCAAACCGTCGCTTTGTCAGGTACAAACCGACGGAGCCAGGACCGTCGGTTTGGATCGAACGTGTAAAGGTCGATTCACACTATACGTACCGTCACCGGCAGGCCACCGTCCACCAGCCGACCGTACACCAGAAATAACACATGTAAATGCGACAATACAACTGAACAAACTTACGACCACCTCCTGTATGACTGTACATTACTGGACGGACCCAGGACAAAACTGATTAAGGACATTACCTTACAGGACGGAACTTGGCCCATTGGCAAACCTGACTTACTACTTACATATTTTAAGGAATTTGATGCATTTATTAAAAATTTGGACCTTGCAACATTCAATGAAATCATCTGATTGTGCACATATGTAACTTATTAAATATGTATATAATTCTTTATTTGTTTTCTTTACTTGTTTTTTTTGTTAGTTTTTCTTTTTTATTATTATTCAATATTGTGTTGGCACTCGTTCTTTAAATAAACTCCCACGATGGAGGGTTACTCCAACGTGGAAAACAGGGGGAAAAAATGTCTAAATTAAATAATACAAAATAAGCAATAATTGCATTTTTTGAGGCTATGAGAGATTTATTGTAAGTTGGAGAAAATAAATTCTTTAATTAATAAATAATTTGAATATGTATTATTTTTAGCGCGGTTCCTCCCTCCCCCATAGGGAGGAACCCCGCTTATAAGGTTGATACAATGAAACAATCCGGAAGTGCCGACAAGAAAATTTCGCGTTTCAGAACCCCTAGAGACCGAAAATAACGGTGGTTCAAATTTGTATATATATATATATATATATATATGTATATATTTATATATATATATATATATATATATATATATATATATATATATATATATATATTTGTCTGTTCGCTCATTTCTGGCTTCCCTGATGGTCCGATTTTGATGAAATTTGGTACAAAAATCCGTCGTCCAATTTGAAAGGTCAAGTTCGTTAACCAGCAAAATCCGTCCACTGGAAGATGGCGTTTGGGGCGAAATTCGCGCAAAAAAAATCGTAACGCTTACGTTTTTGCGTTCATAAGCTTGTAAGCACACGTTTTATAGGCTTCTTGGGCTAGGAAAACGAATGAAACCATTTTCAAGGCGATAGCTTTAACCGTTTTCGAGAAAATTGGAAAAATAGTTTTTGAATACCGTTTTTGGTTTGGATACTTAGAATCATGGGATTCAGTTGAAACATTTTCTGCATGTTCTACTTTCATTAAAACTAATATGTTGAAATTTGTTTTACGTTTGGAGTTAAGGAAGGGTTAGAATAAAATATTTTATTAACAGACATGAAAAGTTTTGGTAACTTTGTATACTTTCCTTAATATCTCGAAAAAGGTTGAGAATCTTGGTAAACGGAAGAATACCATTAGAAAGCTTACTAAATGCTCTACAGAAAAGGTTGTGATGAAAGTTTTGATTAGACGATGTCAATCGGAGAAATAAGTGCTTAAAACTTTAAAGTAATTGATTTCGCTGATTCGAACTGTTCTTTTTGTCTGTTTTTATTCCTTGTTATTTTTTGACTGCTTATAGTTGGATAATGTATTTGATAATAAATCAGGTTAAGAAAAATAAGAAAAACAATTTAATCTTAGAGATATGGATTTCCAAGATATAGTTTTTCAAATGCCTAGCGGGGTCCTTCCTAGGGCGGGAACCACTGCAGGTAAGATCGTAAATAAGACCTTTCTTGAAAGTAAAGATGGAACTGTCAACTTTGGTCCTCCTCTGCCTCCCGGCACTTTCATTGCTGAACAAGGCTACCAATGAGTAGCCAAAACGTCCTAAATATAGATTTTTTAACAAAAATCGTATTGAGGTTTCTTTAGCCGAATCCCAACCATTCCATCTTTACTTATCACCTCGACGGCTAACTATCTAATCTTCATGCTTTCTAGAAATGTGGACCCAAAATAGTAACAGCTTCTATTTTAATCATTTTAAATGAGTCTAGATATAAGAACGGAACCGCGCTAAGATGATGCAGTTCCTGCGAGTCGGACTTTTTATATTTTTCTATTGCCTCTATTGTTCAGAATCATTGGCAATTTTCAATAAAAATCCAAATAAAAACATGTACATATGAACTATTAATTTGGTTTTAATGGCCGAAACTATTTGGAAAATTTCGGAGTACCTCAGTGCCTAGAAATAATATACTATGATCATAGATCAAGGCGCATCTGTTAGCGCGGTTCCTCCCTCCCCCATAGGGAGGAACCCCGCTTATAAGGTTGATACAATGAAACAATCCGGAAGTGCCGACTAGAAAATTTTGCGTTTCAGAACCCCTAGAGACCGAAAATGATGGTGGTTCAAATTTTTATATATATACATATATGTATATATATATATATATATATATATATATATATATATATATTTGTCTGTTCGCTCTCTAGGTCGAAGACGAATGGTCCGATTTTGATGAAATTTGGTACAAAAATCCGTCGTCCAATTTGAAAGGTCAAGTTTGTTAACCAGCGAAATCCGCCTACCGGAAGATGGCGTTTGGGGCGAAATTCGCGCAAAAAAAATCGTAACGCTTACGTTTTTGAGTTCATAAGCTTCTAAGTACTCGTTTTATATGATTCCTGGGCTAGGAAAACGAATGAAACCATTTTCCAGGCGATAGCTTTAACTGTTTTCGAGAAAATTGGAAAAATATTTTTTGAATACCGTTTTTGGTTTGGGTACTTAGAATCATGGGATTCAGTTGAAACATTTTCTGCATGTTCTACTTTCATTAAAACTAATATGTTGAAATTTGTGTTACGTTTGGAGTTAAGGAAGGGTTAGAATAAAATATTTTATTAACAGACATAAAAAGTTTTTATCTTCTTTCCTAGTTGTGAGCGGTTTTTTTTTCAACGGATCCGCTACGCTCCGCTCACTCAAGAAAACACCAAAACCCCCAGTCAATCCAACTCGCAGAAATGAAAAGAATTCTATGCCCAAAAGTCGTCCAAGGCATTCTTCCCTAACCTTCATAACAATGAACTTTTTTTTTTTTTTTAAATAACTTCTTTCCTAGTTGAGAGCGGGGTTTTTTTTTCAACGGATTCGTGTTTAGGGCATCAAAATACGTTATAGTGCAAACTTTGAAGAAAATCGTAGCTGAGGACGCTCTCCTTCAGATTTACCTTAACTTATAATAATAATTGTAACAGCGATAATTGTACGTCTTGTGGTCCAACCGAACCCATACGTAAATAATAAAAGGAATTATAAAAAATGCGTATTTGAATAATGAGTATTAGTTTAAAAAGTAAGAGTTATAATTTTGAATATAGTCTGTTGTCTGTGCGGGTGGACTTAGTTTCTAACAATGTCTAAATTAAATAATACAAAATTAGCAATGATAGCTTTAAATTTGAATGAAGAAGAGGAAACCTCTAATGTAAATAAGAGGCCGTGAATGAAGAATTATTATCAAAAAGAAAGTTGGTAGGAAAATATTCAAAGAGCTGCCAGATGATGAAATTTCATTTTACACATATTTCAGAATGTCTCAAGAACAGTATTTTATACTTTTATCAAAAATTGAAGCGGAAATTAAAAAAGTCCGTCTCGCAGGACTGCATCATCTTAGCGCGGTTCCGTTCATATCCCTAGTCTAATTTGGAAAGATTAAAATAGATGCAGTTATTATTTTGGTTCCACCAGTCTTTTTTTTTAAAAATTAATTATTATAATGGTGTGTCAAACCTTAAGGTCACTAACGCCATTCCTGTGAGCAGTAAAGTCTTGAAAGGTCATGATTTAAAATTTTACCTGGAAGGGTCGGCTCCTGCTACTAGAAACTGTCCCGCTAGTTACAAGGTCTTGGAATCCTGGAAATCTATATTTCTAACATTAAATTGTTTTTCTTATTTGTCTTAACCTGATTTATTTTCAAATACATTATCCAACTATAAGCAATTAAAAAATAACAAGGAATAAAAAACAGACAAAAAGAACAGTTCGAATAAGCGAAATCAATTACTTTAAAGTTTTAAGCTCTTATTTCTCCGATTGACATCGCCTAATCAAAACTTTCATTAGAACCATTTTTGTAGAGCATTTAGTAAGCTTTCTAATGGTAATCTTACGTTTCGCAAGATTCTCAACCTTTTTCGAGATATTAAGGAAAGTATACAAAGTTACCAACATTTTTTATGTCTGTGAATAAAATATTGTATTCTAACCCTTCCTTAACTCCAAACGTAACAAAAATTTCAACATATTAGTTTTAATGAATGTAGAACATGCAGAACATTTTTCAACTGAATCCCATGATTCTAAGTACCCAAACCAAAAAAGGTATTCAAAAACTATTTTTCCAATTCTCTCGAAAACGGTTAAAGCTATCGCCTTGAAAATGGTTTCATTCGTTTTCCTAACCCAAGAAGCCTATAAAACGAGTACTTACAAGCTTATGAACTCAAAAACGTAAGCGTTACGATTTTCTTTGCGCGAATTTCGCCCCAAACGCCATCTTCCAGTGGGCGGATTCTGCTGGTTAACGAACTTGACTTTCATCACAATCGGACCATTAGGGAAGCCAGAAATGAGTGAACAGACAAATATATATATATATATATATATATATATATATATATATATATATATATAAATAAATAAATATTTACATATATATATATATATATATATATATATATATATATACAAATTTGAACCACCGTTATTTTCGGTCTCTAGGGGTTCTGAAACGCGAAATTTTTTAGTCGGCACTTCCGGATTGTTTCATTGTATCAACCCTATAAGCGGGGTTCCTCCCTATGGGGGAGGGAGGAACCGCGCTAAAAGCAATAAACAACCTTTCGAGAAGCAATTAGTCCTGAAGAAAAGTTAATGGAGTGTCTAAGGGAAGGATAAATAAATAAAACATTAACATTTCCATATTTATTTTTATTTATAATGTAAAAATATAATTTTAGACATAAAAAAAGATGCAAGATACAATTTATAATAAGAAAATACAAGATATAGAATATATGTACATACACTCAGTCAAAAAAGTTTCCATACACCCAATTATAATTTGATATATGCAAATAAAGGAATTCAAGAAATGTGCTATAATATTATTTGTTTAGCATTTTTTATGTTTAACATATATAAGTTCATTTAAAGCAATAATAAGTTAGTAAATATTAATTTTATCATAATTTAAAAATAGTATGTCAAAAAAGTTTCCATACATTACAAAGCATGATTAAATTTCCATAAATTTTTTTTATTAACTTGTGGGTCCTTCTTTTCGTTTTAGGATTTCAAGTAGTCTGGGCTTCATACTCCAAACCATTTGTTTTGTTACCAGATTATTAATTTCATTTCATTCTGTCTGTAGTGCAGTTTTCAGCTCTTATTTCGTTTGGATGTTCTGATTTTTCACTCTTCGACCAAGTTCATCACATAGGTGTTCAATGGGGTTTAGGTCAGGTGAATGTGAGGTGTTTTTAATTGATTTGGAACATTATAGAGCAACCATTCCTTTAATTTTTTAGCTGTGAGTTTGGGGTCATTGTCTTATTGGAAAAAGGATCTTTGTCCAAGTCTGAGTTTCTTAGCCAATTTTTTTAAATTGCCCCTTAGAATATCCAAATAAACATTTTGGTTCATAATTCCATCAACAAACACTCCATTTCCTACATCAGATGAACTAACACACCCCCACACCATGACACTTCCACCTGCGTGTTTAAATGTTGGTTTTACATTATTGCTCTTGAATGTTTCCTTTGGTTTTCTCCACATTTTGACCTTCCATCTGACCCAAAAATGTTAAATTTTGACTCGTCAAGAAATATCACCTTCACCGAGAAACTGTCAGGTTTATTTATGAATACCTTCGCAAACTGTAGCAGCTTCTTCCGTTTAACCTTACTTATGAAGGGCTTTTTTCTGGCAATCCGACACCTGAATCCTTTCTTTCTTAATGCATTTCTAACGTTCTCTAGGTCGACTTGAATCCTGTAGTCCCTATTTAGTTCAGTGGTCAATGATGTGTAAGGATCTTTATTAATTTGAACAAGGATGAACCTCCTGTGGTGACTCCAATTTCCTTGGTCTTCCCGTCCGTGGTCTATTCTCCAGAGATTTTAAACCCCTATGCACGTTAAGCACATATTGTGCTGTTGCATGTGATTTATTTAATAATTGAGCAATTTTTTGAAGCGACAAGCCCTGATTATGGCAGCGAACTATTAGATCTTATATCACGAGAAACACGCATTATAAAAAAAAATCAGTCTCTCACAGACACAAGTAAACCTAATAGAGGACAAAGAATTAAGGGAAGAGATAAGATTTATACACCTAAGACTTAAAAGAGGGTCACAGTAAATAAAATAGGATTAATGTTTATAGTGTATGGAAACTTATTTGACATACATTTTTTAAATTATGATAAATTTAATATTTATTTACTTATTATTGCAATAATTGCACTTATATCTGTTTAACATACAAAATGCTATACAAGTAGTACTATTGCACATTTCTTGAATTCCTTTATTTGCATATATTCCATTATTTTGGGGTGTATGGAAACTTTTTTGACTGAGTGTATATCTTATTTAGACTTGAGGTTTGAAATTCTCATAGTAATAACTCTCGGTAGAACTTACAGAACGTGGTGATGGCGCTGAGCGTTTAGGATATGTTGTAGAATCGGCAAAGATTTTCCCTGGGGTCTGTCAAAACTCGATGGTATTGTAATTGTGAGAGGAGTCGAAATTAATACTCCAGTATAATAATGCTCAAGGAGCTGCTTTTACAGTGCTTGAAACTTATAACACCTTTTTTAATTCTGCTAGTGGAGTATTATCCTGGCAACATTAATACATTTTTGTAAATGTTTGCTAATTAATGATTTATTAATAAAGTATATCACATGCCTGTTGTGATCAAATCCTTTCCAACGTGATGCCATATTTTATCTTTCTGTAAATTTTCACTGTATTTATAATCAGCCATATTATACAGTTCTTCATGTTCGATGAGTTTTTCGTCATCCATATTCATAAATAAATAAAAATATTCACTTAAAATAATACGCAGTAACAAAAGAACCTAATCTAAGAAAGGTAAGAACCAAACTGAACTGAATGTGCCGGTAGAGTGTTCACAAAATCCGTGCAGGCACCGACCTGTACCGACATGTCAGAACATTCTTTCCGAGAATCCGACTAGATGCCTGCAGGTGGCCTGCCGGTGACGGTCCGCTCCTGTGTGAACTACCTCATTGGAAATACATTAAAGAATATTTTGCCGGTCGGCTGCTGGACGGTGGCCCGCCGGTGACGGTACGTATAGTGTGAATTCCACCTATGCAGGCCGCCTCGGGGAGAATATTCTGACGTGCCGGTCTCGGTCGGCGCCTTGAATTGCTTTCTTACCTTTCTTATAAAAGTTTTTTTTACTGTACATCATTTTATGTGTATTCTTACATTTATTTATCTATAATTTAATTTGATCATGAGTTTTTGATAAAATAATACAATAGACAATGTATTTTTGTACCAAATTTCATCAATACTGGAGCACTTTTGACCGTATGAGAGGCAATTTTCTGAAATCATTTTTTTTCCCCCAACGATACATTTGAAAATTTCAGAAATGTTTTTAAATATATTTTTTTTATTTTATCGTTGGGAAAAAAAAAAATGATTTCAGAAAATTGCCTCTCATACGCTCAAAAATGCTCCAGTATTGATGAAATTTGGTACAAAAATACATTGTCTATTGTATTATTTTATCAAAAACTCATGATCAAATTAAATTATTGATAAATAAAAATCGGACCATTTTCGAGCGTTTGAGAGAGTGAAATGTTAAAATATTTTAAATTAATATTTTAAGATTTCAGAAATGTTTTTAAAAAAATTATGTCAGAAAAGTTGGTCTTGAATTGTTGTGCGTTCAGGCCCATTAAAGGTCGATTCACACTATACGTATCGTCACCGGAAGGCCACCGTCCAGCAAAATATTCTTCAATGTATTTCCAATGAGATTTTTGTACCAAAGTTCATCAAAATCGGACCATTTTCGAGCGTTTGAGAGAGTGAAATGTTAAAATATTTTTTTTTTTTTAACATTACAATTTTGTTGTAAAAAAAAATTAATATTTTAAGATTTCAGAAATGTTTTTAAAAAAATTATGTCAGAAAAGTTTGTCTTGAATTGTTGAAGAATATATATATATATATATATATATATATTTATATATATATATATATTTGTCTGTTCACTCTCTAGGTAGAAGACGAATGGTCCAATTTTGATGAAATTTGGTACAAAAATCCGTCGTCCAATTTGAATGGTCAAGTTCGTTAACCAGCAAAATCCGTCCGCTGGAAGATGGCGTTTGGGGCGAAATTCGCGCAAAAAAAAATCGTAAAGCTTACGTTTTTGAGTTCATAAGCTTGTAAGCACTCGTTTTATAGGCTTCTTGGGCTAGGAAAACGAATGAAACCATTTTCAAGTAGATAGCTTTAACCGTTTTCGAGAAAATTGGAAAATAGTTTTTGAATACCGTTTTAGCGCGGTTCCTCCCTCCCCCATAGGGAGGAACCCCGCTTATAGGGTTGATACAATGAAACAATCCGGAAGTGCCGACTAGAAAATTTCGCGTTTCAGAACCCCTAGAGACCGAAAATAACGGTGGTTCAAATTTGTATATATATATATATATATATATATATATGTATATATTTATTTATATATATATATATATATATATATATATATATATATATATATATATATATATATTTGTCTGTTCGCTCTCTAGATAGAAGACGAATGGTCCGATTTTGATGAAATTTGGTACAAAAAATCCTTCGTCCAATTTGAAATGTCAAGTTCGTTAACCAGCCAAATCCGCCTACTGGAAGATGGCGTTTGGGGCGAAATTCGCGCAAAAAAAATCGTAACGCTTACGTTTTTGAGTTCATAAGCTTCTAAGTACTCGTTTTATATGACTCCTGGGCTAGGAAAACGAATGAAACCATTTTCAAGGCGATAGCTTTAACCGTTTTCGAGAAAATTGGAAAAATATTTTTTGAATACCGTTTTTGGTTTGGGTACTTAGAATCATGGGATTCAGTTGAAACATTTTCTGCATGTTCTACTTTCATCAAACCTAATATGTTGAAATTTTGGTTACGTTTGGAGTTAAGGAAGGGTTAGAATAAAATATTTTATTAACAGACATAAAAAGTTTTAGTAACTTTGTTTACTTTCCTTAATATCTCGAAAAATGTTGAGAATCTTGGTAAACGGAAGAATACCATTAGAAAGATTATTAAATGCTCTAAAAAAAGGGTTCTAATGAAAGTTTTGATTAGGCGATGTCAATCGGAGAAATAAGAGCTTAAAACTTTAAAGTAATTGATTTCGCTTATTCGAACTGTTCTTTTTGTCTGTTTTTTATTCCTTGTTATTTTTTAATTGCTTATTGTTGGATAATGTATTTGAAAATAAAACAGGTTAAGAAAAACAATTTAATGTTAGAGATATGGATTTCCAAGATATATAGCTTTTCAACTGCCTATCGTCCTTCCTAGGGAGGGTTCTTTGTCTTTTATTTTGGTACTTAGAATTATGGGATACAGTTGAAACATTTTCTGCGTGTTGGAGTTTCATTAACACTAATATGTTGAAATTTTTGTTACGTTTAGAGTAAAGGAAGGGTTAGAATAAAATATTTTATTAACAGACAAAAAAAGTTTTGGTAACTTTGTATAATTTCGTTAGTATCTCGAAAACCGTTGACAATCTTGTGAAGCGGAAGATTACCATTCGGAAGCTTACTAAATGCTCTACAAAAAAGGTTCTAAAGAAAGTTTTAATTAGGCGATGTCAATCGGAGAAAAAAGTGCTTAAAGCTTTAAATTAATTGATTTCGTTTATTACAATGGTTCTTTTTGTCTGTTTTATTTCTTGTTATTTTTTAATTGCTTATAGTTGGATAATGTATTTGACAATAAACCTGGTCAAGTAAAATAACAAAAACAATTTATTGTTAGAAATATAGATTTCCAAGATTCCAAGACCTTGTCGCTAGCGGGTCTGTTTCTAGTGTAGCGGACCCTTCCAGGTAAGATTGTAAATCATGACCTTTCATGACTTTACTACTCACAGGAATGGTGTTAGTGACCTTAAGGGTTGACGCGCCATTATAATAATTAATTTAAAAAAAAAGACTGGTGGAACCAAAATAATAACTGCTTCTATTTTAATCTTTCTAAATTAGACTAGGGATATGAACGGAACCGCGCTAAGATGATGCAGTCTTGCGAGACGGACTTTTTTGGTTTGAGTACTTAGAATCATGGGATTCAGTTGAAACATTTTCTGCATGTTCTACTTTCATTAAAACTAATATGTTGAAATTTGTGTTACGTTTGGAGTTAAGGAAGGGTTAGAATAAAATATTTTCTTAACAGACATAAAAAGTTTTTAACTTCTTTGTAACTTCTTTCCTAGTTGTGAGCGGTTTTTTTTTTCAACGGATCCGCTACGCTCCGCTCGCTCAAGAAAACATCAAAACCCCCAGTCAATCCAACTCGCAAAAATGAAAAGAATTCTATGCCCAAAAGTCGTCCAAGGCATTCTTCCCTAACCTTCATAACAATGAACTTTTTTTTTCACTTCTTTCCTAGTTGTGAGCGGGGGGTTTTTTTTTCAACGGATTCGTGTTTAGTGCATCAAAATACGTTATAGTGCAAACTTTGAAGAAAATCGTAGCTGAGGACGCTCTCCTTCTCTCCTTCTCTCCTTATATATATATATATATATATATATATATATATATATATATATATATATATATATTCTTCAACAATTCAAGACAAACTTTTCTGACATAATTTTTTTAAAAACATTTCTGAAATCTTAAAATATTAATTTTTTTTTACAACAAAATTGTAATGTTAAAAAAAAAAAAATATTTTAACATTTCACTCTCTCAAACGCTCGAAAATGGTCCGATTTTGATGAACTTTGGTACAAAAATCTCATTGGAAATACATTGAAGAATATTTTGCTGGACGGTGGCCTTCCGGTGACGATACGTATAGTGTGAATCGACCTTTAATGGGCCTGAACGCACAGTGTGACTACTACAAGCTGGATAACGAGCAACAGCCATTGGAGTTAGACTCTAGGCCATTTACGTTGCAATCGGCAAATAGGGCTATTTGGTATGTCACTTGAATGCGGGGAATTTATTTAATAATTAGGATGACCTAGGAATTTTGAGTGAAATTTTTGATACAGAGTTTTAGCAAAGGTTTGGATGAATGAGATATGCAAACAATTGTGGAGAGTAAAATTGGAAACATTGAATGGAGTTTTACTTCTTTTTCGAAGGATGTTTAAGTTTAAGGATTGAACTTACCATATTGGCCCGAGAGTTAGTAAATGAGTATTTGGTTAATTTGTGAAAAGATTTTTTCGCCGGGCGTGTAAATTTTGTAAAAGTCTGTACCATCGGTTGCGTTCTTACTAATGGGTAAGAAAACGTAACTGTCAAATCGGACATTGTTTAAGTATGTTTTGTATTGATGAGAGGGTACATGATAAGGCTAATATTGTGTATACAAGGGGAAAAAAAGGAGCAGCCAAGGCAAGTTAAGAATTCTAAGGTCCTTGGTTGTGCAAGATGAACCCCCAGTGTCACTGGTTGCGTGTAGATGGCTCCACTTGTTGGAAGTGAGTGGGAGAGAAGGGTGGGAGCTGTCTAGAGGCCAGTACTCCGACAACTTTCGCTTTAGTTGCATATACTTTTTCTGTGGAGTTGAGTCTGTGTTATTGTTGCTGGTAAAACATTGTTTGTGTCGTGTTTGTTACATTTAGTTTCTTATGAAAACACACTTCTCCTTATTTGAGACGGGTATGTTGACTTTTGAAATAAATAAAATTAAACATTGTATCTGTCGTGTGATGTGTTTTGACAGAAGTCAATATTCTTTGTGAATGTAGGCTATATGAATTCTAAATTAGAACGGAAACTTAAGGACTCGAATTTATTCTCTTATGTCTTTAACTGATTCAGTATTTAGGGCGACTGATGGGTTATAATTACCCGTGATACGTAATATTTTGTTTCTATTTTGAATGATGTAGAGTGCTATCAAAAGATAGAAACCACTTGACTACTATTTGTCAACGTTTTTATTAGAATTGCCTTTTGTCAACATTCCTGAAACACCTCGTAGAAATGCAACTAAAGAAAAATTTTGCTGTTTCAGCTAGTATTTAGGTGTAACATTCTCGTCCATAATTGCAGCTATCATCAACAACCTACTTTCGATTACGTGGGTCTTTCAATTCCTTCAATCTAACCCACTTCAGGATAATTGTAATGACTTAGCTTAATCGTTTTTTAAGTATTTGTTTATCCCCTTTTTAAAGTTTTGCCTATTAGATGCAAATATAAATATATATATATATATATATATATATATATATATATTATTGATGTTTTTTATATATATATATATATATATATATATATATATATATATATATATATATATATATATATATATATATATATTAATTGGATATTGAATTCCAAGTTGACATAAAAAGTAAGATTATAATTAAAGTTGTCAATAGCGATAAACCATCTTATGTAGAGCCATTAAAAATGAAACCTTATTACTCCTATTAAAATTAAATTGTGAAAAATAAAATATACGGACACGTATTTATTTATTATTTTTAGATTCAATAACATAAAGTAGGCAAAACATGAATTAATAAAAACAAATATACAAATATTGACGTACATTGGACGCCTAATCAGAAGCTAAATCTATTCTATGTTTAAAATTTACCTGTAAAAAGGAACCTTCTACTACGAAGGCCAAGTCATGATTGAATGTCCTTAAAATCAGCTGCGAGAAATCAGCTGTTTGAAAATCAATGGAATCAAAATTAAATGAATTTCGATTATACAGAAGAAGATTAGTCAATTAATCAGATTAATTTCTTGTAGTCTATAGGTACAATTATTCATCATGATTTTTTAATAAATTTCAGCCTATTATTAGGCTAAAACTATTATTACAGCCAATGAATTAATTTTACTTTCACTTATTTTTTTTATTTATTTATTTATTTTATTTTAATTTATTTATGTTTTTATTATAATTCACGTTTATTTAAAATCTGTACAATTATAAGTACAATAATTAATTGTGCTGGCCTAAGTATACATGTCAATGAGCAGTATATGGAAGGAGCCAAACATTATCGGCACTTCCTAATAAATCTAAACAATTTGTGCTGTTTACTTTCACTTATTAAAATCGTTTTACTACTGTAATTGTAGCTTAGTGTAGGGTGGCTTGTACTTATGCTAAACCATAGCTAGCCGTTGTAGCTTAGTGTAGGGTGGCTTGTACTTATGCTAAACCATAGCTAGCCATTGTAGCTTAGTGTAGGGTGGCTTGTACTTATGCTAAACCATAGCTAGCCATTGTAGCTTAGTGTAGGGTGGCTTGTACTTGTGCTAAACCATAGCTAGCCATTGTAGCTTAGTGTAGGGTGGCTTGTACTTATGCTAAACCATAGCTAGCCATTGTAGCTTAGTGTAGGGTGGCTTGTACTTATGCTAAACCATAGCTAGCCATTGTAGCTTAGTGTAGGGTGGCTTGTACTTATGCTAAACCATAGCTAGCCATTCATTTTTGAGTCTTAATTGTATAAATAGTTATTTATTTTAATTTTAAAGTACATTATAATTAACTCAGAGTTTTAGGACGGGTTATCTATTAGTCGCCACCCTTTTCTAGCCAGGATAGGGCTGATGCCTTTTCTTTTTTCCAAGGAAAAGCAACCACCTCTAGTGGGAATCGAACCCACGCTCGGAGTGTTAAGTGTTCACGGCCAAATTAAAGATTTTTTAATATTTTAAAAATAAATCTGGGATAAGCTTAACGCATTTTGGACGTTTTATGATAAGCCAAATGATGCTGAATAAAACCTCTCTGCTGTATTTTTTCATTAGTTAGGATGAATTTTTTCGCAGAATTAATATAATTAACACGAAATTTCACGTCAACGTAAAAATTTCCAAAATGGGTTTTAACGTATTTGGGCAATTAACACAGAAACCTAATTTAAATATCTCATTAATGTACTTTTATTAGTGGCATAGATGTTTCCCCCTTACTCTTCATTTTACTTTTATTTTATTTATGTAGATGCCTGATGATGGACCTGAATTGGTTTGAAACGTCGCCAATATAAGCTAATGTTTTTAACAATTTAGGGGAGCAACTCCTGCCAGTTACATCAAGAATCAATTGATCCTTCCCCACACTCACTTCAACTTACATATAACAGAAACTTTTTTTTTTCTACAATAAACATGTTCCTAAAATAACCTTCCGATTTCCAGCAGGACTACACTATACTACTCGAATAGTAAACCTACAGCAGGATAAGTTCTTTAATCTATAAACCTGTTGAAAAAATTCCCTGCTCCACCCTGAATATTTCAGAAGGGGGCCACCCTGGCCTAGATGCATATGCACAGTATAAAATAAACAAATATCTGATACACCAATAGCACTTATGTTAGTTTTAGGGGTACAATCGGTGGAGTGGTAAATATTGACACGCTTGAAGACAAAAAAAAACAACCTTTCAATTTTCAACAGGTATTAAGTGTATTTCCATGAAATGCTTATATCTGGTGCGATAGCATAAAATAATAGAATGTCAATATTTCTCCATCAATGTAAAGTAAACAACATTTGTGAATCTTTAAGCGTAATTTTCTCCGATTGTGGTGGTCCGTTCGAAGTTAACACTTGAATCCATTCTGCAATCAAATTACTAGGTGAATGAATTATATTCCATGGGTGTATATAGGAAATATTTTCGGGGGGAGCTGGGAGAATTTCGGGGGGGGGGCTGGAAGCATTGCCGGGGTAATACTAACATTCTAGAACTTGGAATAGTTATCCAACTAAAACACTATTGCCCGCAAGAAGAATCGTTTTTCTGAACTAAGTGAACGTATTTAATTTATTTTGAAGGGTTTTATGACACATTTTTACCGATTAATTCAAAATTACAGTTGATTGTTGGTCCTCCGTTGGTTGCTTCACGCCGCATTTCTGAGGAATGTCCATAAAATAGGCTAAATACAAAATAAACCTGCCTAGTAGGTAGGATCTGTGAAGATTTAAAAAAATGTTCAAGAGTGCAATCTCAATAGCTATATTCCTTTGAAATGTGCTAAAATATGAACTGAAAGTTGTCAAATTTTACTACCTGTATGCCAAGTATGGCCAAAATCGGTCAAACGATGTGGATTTGTATAGGGAACAAGTAGACAGACAGCTGATTGACAGACCTACAGGATCTGTGTGCCAAGTTTGGTCAAAATCGGTCGAACGGTGTGAATTTGTATAAGGAACAGGCAGACAGACAAACCCCTGATTTATATGTATATATATATATATATATATATATATATATATATATATATATTGATTTACGGCGCTCCACAACAGCAAGGTGATTTGCTCACATAATTAGTAATCAATTATTTCTATAAATATGAGTTATTTCATCAGTCTTAAATAAATATCTCGCTAAATTTACTCAATGATTTTAGCGCGGTTACTCCCTATCTCCATAGGGAGAACCCGCTTATGAGGTTGACCTCATGACGCAATCCGTGTGCCGATCAAAGTGCAATCAAAGTGCCGACTAGAAACTTTCACGTTTCAGACCCTATAGATCACGAAAATATAGGTGGCTAAAATTTGTATATATATATGTATATATTTATATATATGCTTGTCTGTTCGCTCTCTAGCAAGCTCAAAAATGGTCCGATTTTGACGAAATTTGGTACAAAAATCTGTCGTCTAATTTGAAAGGTCAAGTTCGTTAACCAGCAGAATCCGCCCACTAGAAGATAGTGTTTGGGGTGAAATTCGCTAAAAAAAAATCATAACGCTTACGTTTTTGAGTTCATAAGCTTGCAGGTACATGTTTTATAGGTTTCTTAACATAATAAAACGAATGAAACCATTTTGAAGGCGATATCTTTAGCCGTTTCTGAGATAACTGGAATCAATGTTTTTGTAAGTCATTATTTTTTTGTGAGTACTTAGAATCGCGGGATTCAATTGAGATATTTTCTACATCTTGGAAATTAGTCCCAACTAATATGGTTAAATTTTGGTTATATTTGGATATAAGGAAGTATGCGAAAAAAATTATTTTATTAATAGGCATGAAAAGTTTTCGGATCTCCATACATTTTTTGTAAATATCTCGATAACGGTTGGGAAATTGTGGTAAGTGGAATGCTTACTAAATACTATTCGAATGCTTACTAAATTCTCTACAAAAAAGGTTCTGAAGCAATATTCGATGGGGCAACGTCAATGAGAGATATAAGCGCTTAAAACTTAAAAAGTGTTTGTTATGTTGTTTCGAAAGGGGTTTTCTCTTTGTTTAGCTCACTTTTTAATTGGTTGTTTCTAGTTATAAATTGCATTTATCAGTAAAATTAGTATTGTAGTCAAATAAGCTAAAAAACGGTGAAAGGTATTTATAATAAGTTTGGAGTGGCTGTAGTAATCATGATGGCAGTGGCTAATCATGATGACGTAGGTTGTTTTGAATTCTCCATCTATATAACATTCCTCATAGCTTCAAACTGAAGTTACCGTTATTTCTTATTTTATAGAAAGATTTAACCCTCGACAGAATGGAATTTAATTCGCCACGAAGCACATATTTACAGTTGATTATAACAGTAAAACGAATTTGCTAGTAAAACAAGATACTTAAAATGACAAGGAATTTTTGGTTGTTTAGAATAGAGCCTTCTCAGCAGTAGCCAAAGAGTAAGTACGTTTTCAGTACATAATTGTATTGACTTATACAGATTAAGAATTATCCGCTTCTGTGTAAGTTGACTACTGTCAGTTTCCTGTGATTTGTGATGCTAATCTATTCCATTTCTTCGAGATGTAACCGCGCTAAGATGACGCAGTTCCTGCGAGTCGGACTTTTAGAATTGTTCAAAAGATTGTTATTTTTCTCATGAAGTCTTGCTAGCCTGCGTGAAGAAAATTATCTCCAACCTCAACAATCATTGCTTACCAGGAAATATTTATGGTTGTAATAACCAGGATACTGAATTTACCTGACTCAGATTTAACAAATGTTCACATTTCCTTTCCCACCAAGCGATGTTCTCCTATTGTTCATTGATCACGGGATTCGTTCGTATATTTGTGAGATTTTTTATCAGACGTAAAATTAATCCTAAACTGGGAATACAAATATTTTATACCATCCAATACAATTCAAAAGATACAGTCATGTCGCAATTCTGGAAATATATTGTCACTACTTTATCATTGGAAGCGCAGTTGTGAATTTTTTTCCCCCACATAGCAGGAATCCTTTAGCGTAGGAATTTATTTTCTACATGTTCCATTTTATCAATGCTACATATATTTTAGATATTTATGTAACATGGAAAGATAAATATAAAGATAAGTTAAAAATAAACAATGAATGCAGTTGAAGGTGAGGACATATAACACTAACAAAAAAATTAAGTAATACTAAAACTATGAAATCATACTAAAAACTATGAAAAGGAATAAAATTTTGCAAAAATAAATTATAGAAGAACGTAGATAAATATAATAGAATATCTAAACATAATTTTGATGATAAAAATAAAAAGTATAAAGCAATGAAGTTTTACAGCTTATTTTTTAAAGTTCTTCATGGACTATTGTACCAATAAATGTATCAAGTTCATCAAAGTATTTCGTAAGTTGTGAATCTTGTGACTGAATGATATGTATGATTGATTGCAGTTAATGGCCTAGCATTTATGACTTGAGTAACGTCCAGTAAAAAAAAGTTCACAAAGGATCAATTTGATTTGACTGCTTAAATTACTCTGCTTCACCATTCAGTATTTTTTTTTAACTACTTACAACATGCCTCCAAATTACATCCGTCTTAAGACAAGGTATATCTTTTGTGCCGATTTCATGCCTTCCTAAGGGGAGTTTTCCAAAAATGGACTGCTTTTGATGAAATCTGGCACAAATAACGTTAGGTCAACTTCGTTAACCAATAGAAACTGTTCAACAGTTGTTTTTTTTCGACAGAGAAAAAAATCGCACTGCAAACTCCGGGTACAGTTTCTTAGAGAACAGCTTTATCTCGGCTGAGACGACGCAGTGACTCAAATTTTAAGGCAAAAACCTTCAAATACGTTTTAGAAATGCGACAAAAATATAGGGTTGGCAAATAAGTCCTTTCGGTTTTTGTATTCATGTTTTGTTTACTATATGTCACATTTATCTGATGCAATTAATCCCAACAGAGGATTGTTTATCCTATTTGTAATATGTAAACAGTTATGTCTGTCGACACTTGTTAAGATTAGGTCAGTATTGCGTTTGTGATCCAGCTGAGAAGATGGACGGTAATTTATTGCATTATAGGCATATTTTGCTGTATTATTTCAAAAAAGGAAAGCGAGCTGCAGAGGCTCATAAAAAAATATGCGGGGTCTATGGGGATAAAGCCTTAACAGAGCGCACGTGCCAAAATTGGTTTGCCAAGTTTAGGGCAGGGAATTTTGACATAAACGACGCACCACGACCTGGTCGTTCACAAGAAATTGAAAGAATTGATGTTAAGGCTATAGTCGATCAAAATCCTTCCCAATCAGTGCGAGACATTGCTGAGGCCCTAGATATATCAAATGCAAGCGTAGAAAATCATTTGCGGAAGCTCGGCTACGTTTCTAGGCTGGATGTTTTGGTCCCCCACTCTCTGACCGAAGCCAACTTGGCAAAACGCATTTACATTTGCGATTCCCTGCGAAAACGATCCATTTCTTAAAAGACTTGTGACAGGGGATGAAAAGTGGATTGTCTACGATAATGTGGTGCGAAAAAAATCTTGGAGACCTAGCAACGAACCACCTGGAACCACATCTAAAGCGGGATTGCACCAAAAGAAGATAATGCTTTCTGTATGGTGGGATTTCAAGGGTGTGATTTTTTATGACCTGCTGCCACAAGGTAAATCAATCGATTCCACTCTATACTGCTCACAATTAACAAAATTGAATGAATCAATTCGACGAAAACGCCCAGAACTGGCAAATCGAAAGGGTGTCGTCTTCCAGCATGATAATGCCAGGCCCCACACTTCGTTAGTCACCCGCAACAAATTGTTAGCCCTTGGATGGGATCTTTTGCCCCACCCTCCCTATTCACCGGACCTTGCTCCTAGTGACTACCACTTATTCCGGTCTCTACAAAATTCCTTAGGTGGAAAACGGTTTGAAAACGAACAGGGTGTCAGGGAGCACCTTGATCATTTTTTCGCTAATAAACCACAGACATTCTATAAGCATGGGATTATTCAGCTGATGGAGAGATGGGGTGAAGTAATAGAAAATAATGGATATTACATTGTAGATTAAAATAAAAATTATGTTCAAAATATACAATAGTTTTCTTTCAACTTAAAAAACCGAAAGGACTTATTTGCCAACCCTATACTAGAATAGATGAATAAGGAGGGTGGCTTTTCTAGGGCGTTCAAAAGTCATGCCCCTTTGAAAACGTTTTCAAAAATTTCCATGCTCATCAAAACTACGATATATAAAGTTTGATTAGACTTGAAGTAGGATAAGAAGCATTACAAAAAAATTTATTTTATCAGAAAACAAGAGCATATATTTTCTCAAATATCTGGAAAACGGTTGCCTAATTGTGATAAGGGTAAGGAATTGATTATAAAGCCTAATAAAATCTAAGAAAAAGTTTGGGTATAAATTAATCACCTCGGAAAAAAATAGTCTTTAAAGTTTCGGAAGTGTTGGTTCCATATAAACACTCCGTGGAAGCACGCTACGATGACGCAGTTTTCGGAATTCTAATACTTTTTTTTTTTTTTTTAATTTATCATAGCTGATTATATGATTGCATCATCATGTTGACGTCATCGTCATGTTGAGCCTTTCTCCCTTTAGAAAGGGAAGAAATACTTTAAATCATGCTGGGTTTCTACAATAAAGGGTTGGGGTTGGGTTGGGGGTTTAAGGGCAGAATACATCTAGGTCACATGGGCGTATATAGAAAATAATTTCGGGGAGGGCTGACATCATTTGGGGGTTTGGAATACTAACAATCTAGAACTGCGAATAGTAAGCCAATTATATCTCCGAAAAAACTATTATAAGCCTCTACTATACCCGAAAAAACAACGTACTGAGCTAGCACTTACTATCTAATTTAATTTATTTTTATGGTTTTTATGACACATTTTTACCGATTTCGGAGGGGGGGGGGCTGCAGCCCCCCTTATATACGGCCATGCTTGGTCATCACCGCCCTGTAGTGAAATGCCGGAAAGTCGAATAACATATAGTGAAATCGTGTATAGTATCATGTTGGTTGAAGGGGTTTGCAATATTGTGTTTCGATCAGTGCTGTATTTCCAATAGAGCATTTAAGACAATGTTTCTGGTAAGAGGAATTCGATTGCATATGAAAATCCCCAAACAGAACCTTTTTAATCTTTCTGCAACGGAGTTTGAAAAACCCCAAAATCTTCTGCAGGGCCATGCGGTTATAGTTGCGTGTAATATTAACTGCGAGCGAGTTAATCTTGAAGAATAATATCGACTTAGTAGAGCAGCTTTATTTCGTTTACATAATGCTTTTTGACATTCTACAGAAAATCTTTCTGCAAAAAAGTAATTTTATCGACTTTTTCTGGAGCCACTATTTGAAAATCAACCGGTCGGTCAGGCTGATCTTTCTGCAGCCCTTGTCGTCTTTCTGCGACAATGTCGCATTGTCGTCCGTAGTTCTGCCAAGGGGACGTAAATATTAAAGTCTTCCGTTAAAGGCCTAGAAACTGCTCGAAGCACCCTCTCCTGTGTAGAAGTCCGGAACCCTGCCACCCTGCTATCACTGACATAAACACTGATACTGGGGCGGCTGCTTGGAGCGAGGGGCAGCGAAGAAAAAAACGATTTGGGCCACATGCGAATTGAGTCACTCTCCCCCATCCGGAAGCTGAATATGTTATATCGCTTTGCTCTTTTTGGAGGACATGATTCACTCTTCTGCTTCGTGAACACAAAACCAAAATATCTACTCCGCCTTCCTCTTCCAGTTTAAACCTTCTCTCGTACTCGTTCCAATATATAATATATATTAATAGTCCATCCCGAGACTCACGCTTATAAAACAGCGTCCATTGACAGTTCCTTCTGGACCTCTCTTCCTCTTTTCCTTCGAAACACTCCTTCCTTACCGCCTCTTAGGTTGTCTCCAATCCTCCCAGAAAGTCGTTTTCAATGAATCTACCACCACTCCAATATTTCTTCCAGACCAACATATTTATTATTTGTTCCCCGCTAATGGTTTAGTTGCAGATACGCTCTAAAAAGATAAGTTTTATTTCATTTTATTTTTATTATTTTTTTTTTTAAATATGATTTCATGTGTTATTCTTTTATTTTCTCTCTTTTTAGTTTTCTTTTATATAGAATCATTTACTATATTTTGGTTTATTACCCGCTGCGCATATTTTCATTGTTTCTCCTCCTTCACTCAACCTCTACTCGCTCACATATCCCAAAATTCCTCGAAATTTGTTCCGTCTCATTTGAATATGTTCTGGCACTTTATTATTTTATTAGTTACAATGAAACACTTTCGTAGTTTTCCCTGACAAAGATTGTACCATAGAAAATTACTTTAGTACCGTATTTGAAGATAATTTATTGAGCTTAGTTAATGGTTAACTTCCACTTACTACTAATTTCCAACCGTTTTCGAGATATTTACGAAAATTGTCAAATTATATATTTCAAACGGGTACCTTTTGTATTAGTAGTTCTTTCAATTCTCTTCATTAATGATATTGCAGCTAGACAATTACTCTCCTTGTATAGGGATAGATATGACTAACAATAATGAATGTGTTTGCCAAGTTTGTTTGCTCATTTCTGTACTCTGACAATGTGTGGGTCTATCATGGTAGGCGGTCTTAGGAATATTAAACTTTTACAAGTGGGTGAACTTAATACGATTTAAAATTTATTAGGGGATTAATTAGTGCTTGTAAATTTGAAAAGTTTATACGATTTTGAGGTGTTCTGTTGGTCGGCGGTTCGGCTCTTAGCGCAAGAAGGGAGCTTCAAATTAATGAATAGGTATATATTTTCCGATTTTTATGAAATTTGGTACAAAAATACCTCTTGTAATTTGAAAGATCAAGTTCGTTAACAAGCAGAATCCGTCCAGCGAAACGGAAACGCGCTACGATGACGCAGTTCCTGCGAGTCGGATTTGATGTCGTTGACTTATGAGGCAATCCGAATGTCACCACTTGAATTGTCGTCTATGCAGAAATTATAGGTCACGAAAATACCAGACGTTCATTTGTTCGTGTTTTATCTACTCTCGTTTTCTCTCTCACTCTCTCTCAAAAGTGAATCTTCGGCGAAAATAACCGTTTTTTCGTTTACACGATGCAGGATTTTTAACATTAGGAATCAAGAGAAACCATTTTAAGGTGATATGTTTAACTCATTAAATAAAATGTAGAAAATTTAGATATTTCGTTTCAGGCACTCAAAAAATGCGGACTGATTTGTTCGCATGTTTCAAATTAATTCTAAAAAATATTTATAAATTTTGGATACCATTCAAGAGGAGGCAAAGGAAAGGCACGACTTCTTAAGTGTTTCAAAATTGCTGTTAATAAAATATCGTTTATATAATATTTTTAACTGCCATTTTGGATTTATTCGTTTTCAAACGGAAACGTTCGAGAAATCTTGTTAAGCAGAAGATGATCTTTCGAAAGCTTAATCATTTTCCTACTGGGCAAGCTGAAACAGTTTTAACCGGAAGTTTCTGGTCTAAACAATGCATATTATTTGTTAATTCTTTATTCGCTAGGAATTTAACTCTTCTTGCGAAGAGTCATTATTGATCTGAAAATTATCCTTAACTGCAGAAATACCTACTGGTTATGAAAGTGATTATGAGAAAAATGAATAAACTGTTTTTTTCAGCAGAGATCGGGTATTTTACTATGTGCTAAAATACGACCTTCTAAACCAATAGCTATTGTACCATTCAACCATCACAGTTTTCCTTTGTTTGACTCATGTCTGAGGTTTTAAATAAAGAATGTCTCGCTATATCAATAACTGTCCTACACAACATGCGATTCTGAGTCGTGAGCAAGACCGCACCATCAGTTTCGGTCGATTTATCTCCAACACCATAATATATTACAGTAATATATATTCCATAAATTTTGGAGACCAAAGAATTTCATTATAAATAAAGAGGGTGTGCATTTTTCAAGGGGTTTCTAAACGGCTGAGCTACATAACCATACGATTACTCGATTTCACAAACGTTGTGCAAATGGATATTTTTCAGAATTTATTCAATTAACTTCATAGTAGCACCTTTATTGATGCGACAACCATGTACTATTACTCTGCGTTCATAGAGAAGAGAGGGAAAATCTTTACTAAGAAAAAAAAAAAAAAAAAAAAAAAAAAAAAGTTTAGTTACTCAACTGAATTCGATGTTGAAGTTGACCTAACTATAAACATTCGAATTTATTTTCTCTTAGAACTACCGCATGCCTTATCCCTAGGTTACTACACTTACTGCCTTGCGCCATGGAACAATCAACCTTCCAACAACACTTTCTTTGTTCTTCTAATACTCAATGAATCCAGCTGTTTCATATATTGCTGTGTTCAATTTTTTGCTGTGATTTTCAATGAAAACAACAAACTAATTAATTCATAGTCCCTCTTGTACGAGCGTATTATGCCTTACAGTGTGCTAGTGACTGTTTGAGTTTTTTTTATTTGCCGAGAACAATGTTTTATAGCTCTTGAATATCAGCTACATCTGAAATACAATTGTTTCAATTGTCTTCACAGTGTATTATAATTTGCGAATAACCATGCATGACAAGAAACCTAATCTGATTTTTTTTTTTTTAATTATTGATAAACGTCGTTATTTTTTTGTTGTTTTGATTTACGTTATTCATGGATTTGGCCGAATAACTGGCTATATTCATTTGTTTCAATTTACAGAAGATCAATCAACGCCATTTTTTTTTGCTTCAAAGCATCCGTTCTGTTTGTCTAAACTATTTTATTATTAACTATTTTGAATTGAATTACACTTCTGATGGAAGCTGAACTGAGCTTTATTCAGTAAAAACGCTGATATTGTATAAATGTAACAAAGATCATTATTCAGACAAACCTTCCCAATTCTTGATCTTATACATATAAGACTGGAGAAAGCAATGGTCGAAAATAATTGTTAACTTTTATTTTAAAAAAGTATTTTTTAAACTTTTACTTCTATTTTCATTTTTAAAAAGTAAAAGTTCGAAAATAACTTTGTGGGTTTAAAAGTTTTTTTAAAACTTTTTTTTTACAGTTATTAATTAAAAAATAAAAGTTTTAAAGTAATCGTTGTTAAAATACTTAATAGGAAAAAGTTTAAAGGAATAAATTAAAGCTACTAATGTTAATTTTTTGTTTTGTATCAACAATTATATGTCAGTAAATAAACAATAATAACTTTTTAAACAAAGAACATTTCACATTTTTTTTAAAGAATTAATTAAATTTCAATAATAATTTATCTTTTTATTTGGCAGAATTTAGATTATATCTATAATCATTTTAACAATGGACGTTAAAATTTAAATAAATAAATATAATAATTAAATATATACTTTAGGGTTCAAAAGGCTCTTTCAACATTTACTCTAGCGGCTGGGCTGGGGGGTGTAGGATAAGTTAATACGAGTACATTTATGGAAGTGTGTATTTTCTTTCTTCCCAGTATTCCAGGTATTTTAAACCAACAAAACCTAAAACTCTTGATTAAAATACTGAAAACTTTTATTTCACATTGAAAAAAATAAAAATATTTCATTAACTTTTATTTTCATGTTTTCATGTATTTTAGGAGTTCCTGAATAACTTTTCCTGTTATTAATAACTTTTATGTTATTTTTTAACTTATAAAATAAAAATTTTTTTTAACTGTTAAATTTTAATTTTTTTCGATATTTTTTTTATTTTTTATTTATTTATTTTATTTTTATTTTTTCTTATTTTTTTACGGCATCGACATCTAGGCCATTAACGCCGACAACCAGGGTGCAGCGAGAAATTTTCCCAACGAGCCGTGCGATGAGAAAAATAAAAAATAATTGTTTCGAACACTGGGAGAAAGGACTATCGTTAACATGTTAAACGTTAACGACACAAAATATGTGTGTGGACAAACATTGATACCACAACAAAAGAAAATTGTGTGTGTGTAAAAGCGATTTTCCTTAAACCTTTATGACAATAAAATTATTGCAAAAATGTGATTTGTTATTATTACTGCTGTAAAGCAACAGCTTTAAAGGATAAAACTGAATCTATTGAACGGATCGCACTGAAAACCGCAGAAAAAAACCTTGGTGCAAACGGGTTATGTCGGTTTGACGGTAGACCAGTTACTTTCGATTTACGACCAGACCAGAAATTACTGGTATATTTCAGAACATTCTTAATAAATCCTGGTATGCATGATTGCAATTAGTTTTCCTGTGTTGAACTTTCTGAATATGTTATAATAATATTATCACGTAATGAGATGAAGATAGTTAAAAGAGATACGATTTTATTTTAAAAGACATAATATTGAAGTCAAGGAATGGTTAGAATTCGGCTGAGAGAAAAATACAGATTTTCACAATATAGATTTTTCTGAAAAACCGACGCTTTACCTTAGCTTTTTTTTTTTCTTTTTTAATTTGAACGTTGAGTTTACGAAAGTAGTTATTGTGGTATTTCGGTTGTGTGGTATCTTAAATCTTATTACTACATTTTTTATAAGAAAACATGTTATATTTTGCGGAAGTTTCGGCTTAAAATTCTAATCTTCATCAGGGCTTCTCGAAAAACGATTGCACATCAGTGAGGCACAGTTCTCCTTCTAGTCGCCCTGGCGAAGGTTTAAATTTCAAGTTGACAAGAAACTTAAAGATTACTCATTTATTACTTTAAAAATGTGACCCTTTTTTCTTAATCATTTATTTTAAAAATGGCGGAAGGTCTTTTGTGAACTTAAACACTTCATTTACTCATAATATACATCATATTATGATCTACATGTTTCGCGCCTAAAGACGCCTCCTCAACTTAACATAATATGTACATACATCATTTTAGCCCTAACTAACGAAGCCCTTCCATATGTAGGGTCACGTCCAGACTAATTTAGTAAAATGAATATGGCCGTTGTCAGTCAGCCGGTTATAATCGATAGTTTCGTGTTTAGATCGACTGCAGAGAGTTTTTAACATTAAAACGAAAATTGTAAAAATAAATAAAATAAAAAATAAACGATTGGTATCAATAACCCGAAATGTCATCAATTATATTGAAACAAATATCATTTAATCTCTGTTTTTTTTTTATTTACTGTTGTTTACCTATTTTTAATTATATGTATATTTTCTTTTCTTTTTACTTTTATAAGTTTTTTTTTCATTATCCAATATTTTAACGTTTTGGAAATCAAATGATTCTATGTTTTGTGGATGATCTACTAAGGTCATTCTCGTCCATATTTTTAACATACTTTTTACCCTCTTTTTTTTAAAAGTTGTCATTCTCCTACAAATACTTTTCACAAGTAGCACAGTTAATTTGGAAAAGATTATATTTACCTGGATCCTAGTGCTAAAAATAAACCCAAATAATTCATAAAAACATTTATCCCAAGACTGATGGTTTAGTTGTGTGGTTTAGCAACCCCATTAATTTGGGCAGCCTCACTTTAATTTTTAATAAAGTGTTCTTTCTTTCTTTTTCTTTTTCTTTTTTTTTTTTTTTTTTGCTATATGAATTTTTAATTTTATTTCGGTTCGTATTATTATAGCTCGTATCCAAACTCTAGTGCATTTTGACACTTTTTTAACATTTCTTAGTACAAAATTTCGTACGAGGTAATTTAATTCTCCCTTTAGTAGGTGAACAATAAATTAAGCAAATAAAAATCTAATAACTATTTTATTCATTACTGTGAAAGTCTATTGTTAGGATAAAAAACTGAGACAAGTAAGTTGCCCCGTAAGACGAACGCCTCGCTCAAGGTCCAAAAATAGTTTCCACTGGCCCGCTTCCCATCAAACGGTGATCAGACAGCTTGTTCCTCTAAGCAACCATGTAGAAACTAGCTGTTGTGGTTTTGTCTAAGTTATTGTAGACTTTGTGAAAGAGTCCTCAGAGGATAAAAATCAGTTGATGCGGGTTCGCCCTCCTGCCCCCATTGCCTAGCAGGGCAGTTTCTAATGAGGTAAATGCTGTAGCTAACTCTCTGCTTCCGTCACTCCCCTAGAACTGTATGAATCTCTCGCAGCAACCGTTGGCTTTGCTGAAATAAAATCGCTAAAAAGCATTTAGGCAAGTTGAGTAAGTCAAAGCAGGATGTTTTTTCTCGCTTCCTAAAGGGATATAACCTCGCTGGCGTCGATCCGATCATGAATCACGTAGTGCTGGCAAGTTATGTCGAGATTTCATAATCCCTTAGTTTTAGAAACACTGGTCGTTCAAATTTGTATGTAAATTATTTTCTAAGCATGAGCACCCCTTAGGATCAGGCGAACGCTGTCTCGGGGATTCTATTTGGCCCACATTAAAATGTGTATATATATATATATATATATACACACAAACACACACACACACACACACACATATATATATGTATATATATATACGTATATATATATATATATATATATATATATATATATATATATTTATATATTTATTTATATTTACATACATACAAACATACATACACACACGTCCATTAACACGATACACGCCAGAGTTTTTGTTTTTCCGCCACGAAACTTGGTATATAGCATTCTCTCATCATTCGATTGAACTAGTTCGTTAAGCACCAAAATCAGTCAGAGGAGGGGGGAGGGGAGTTACTCCGGGCCCAAAGTACCAATTTGTACGTACCCGCCGTACTTTTAGCGCGGTTCCTCCCTACCTCCATAGGGAGAACCCGCTTATGAGGTTGACCTCACGACGCAATCCGGAAGTGCCGATTAGAAACTTTCTCTTTTCAGACCCCATAGATCAAGAAAATGTATGTGGTTCAAATTTGTAAATATACCCATCTTGTGAGCAATGTGCTTAGTTATGACGAACTGTTTTCCAATTGCAACAAAGATCTGCTTAAATACTAAATCCAAAAAGCATTTTAGGACAGAGAATTATTGTTAAATAGAGACAAGCTTCCTATTTATTTATTTACTTTTTATTAATTATGATAATGTTTTGTACTCTTGAAGTGTTCATATATAACGCGCAGCTGGAATAAAAAGATACGTAGGGAATTAATGTTCTTTGTTTAGTAAAAGAAACATCAGAAGCTTTCTATGGAGATAAGTTTTTAGAGCCGCCATATGTGTTCTCTAAGCCAACACGTGATGATGGGCTGAATGATTTGTCACGCTCAATGTTCTAGTACATTATGTGTGCCTGAAGGAAGCCACGGCACAACTTACAAATGTTCATATTTGTTTTGAGAAATGTGCTCAATTTGTTTGTTTTGGCGATAAGCACGTATTGACTTTTTCGTTCTAATAACTATTAAAAGCAATTTAATAGGAAACCCACTCGTTGATTAGGCACCATTTTGCAATTATGATTGTTAAAACTTAATGTTGTAGGTTCAATAATTATCTGCAAAAAACAATATCATTAATGGAATATTGTAAGTGTTCCTTTTTTGTATTTAATAATATGCGTCATGAATATTTTCAGAAAATGGAGTTATTTTATTCTTTCAAAATTATGATAGAATTTGAAATAAAAAGTGTAGCTGCAAATATTAACGCAAAAACGTAAGTGCCTCGATTCTGCTGGTTAATGAACTTAAACTTTCAAATTAGACAAAGTATTTTTGAACTAAATTTCATCAAAATCTGGCCTTTTCTCGAACACCTAAAGGACACACACACACACATACATATATATATATATATATATATATATATATATATATATATATATATATATATATATATACACAGGGCGTAACGGATAAAAATATCAAACTTAGGGAGTATGCCTATCATGGTTTTTGTGCTACCAAGGTTTCTAGTGGTACCATGTTCATTTTACATTGATTCCAGGGCAGTTCCATTAACGAATTTAGGTTACTAGTAATACTCGTATAAACCTTGGTTACTCAAAGGAAATTTTATCTATTTCACGATGGTTTGATTGGTTTCATTTACTATAGATGAGTTTTCAGTAATCACTACATATTCATAAAAATCTACGAGGGTAATAACAAAATACGAAATTCCAATTTACTCTGTTTCTGTTCGGAATTGAACCGAACATTATATGAACTTTTTTTTTCTTGCACTTTAGGTTTACTATCACCTCCCGAAAGGTTGATACTTTCATCCTTTACTCCCTTTATATATATGTTTGTTTGTGTTTGAAGGACTGGTTTTCCGTAAAATATGAGTTATGTAACTCCGTTCCGAAATCCCCACCCTTAACTACGGATTGCGTCATCCAGACGTGAAGATGCTAAAAATAAAAACATGAATAGAAGTCCCTTTAATTATTTATGAGAGTTTACCGGTGGCTGTGAGTTTTAGATGGGATTCATTGTGAACCTCGAGGACGTCATTAATATCACGACTTCATTAATTAAATGTAAGAGGGGGATACGGGCAGCCCTTTCAATACCTTCTCCTACACTCATACACCCTAAGATTTGATCCGGCTCGCGAGACATTTTGAAAAACCCAGTTAAAAAAACAATATTACACTATTTACCTACGAGTATTTACAGTTGCAATAGAATGCTAAGCTTCACGAATCTCACCACTGATAAGCAGTATACGTAATCACGCTAAGACGATGGAGTTCTCCAAACCCAACTTTTTTATTTATTTAATATCAATACATCCCTCGTCCTTTGTGTTCTCTACATAATTAGTGTAGAAAGACTTCCGTTCTTCCATCAAGCAATAAATTCACAGCTTTTAGATGATTATCGTTAGCACACAATATTTTACACCTAAATATGCACATTAAATGATACAAGATCGTTAAGATAGAATTGATTTCTCGGATAATAAAATTAAATCTGCGCTGAAGCAATAATCCTACAGTGTAAAGAGAATAATAGCTCCATAAACCACCAATCGATGAAAATTAACTGTCCAAGAGTTTTACAAAATGAATGAACAGAGTAGACTTGCCATCATAAGAGTTTATTGATTTTTTTTAAACTTACAGACTAACTTAAGAGACGCTGGCGCTAATGACCTCGGGAACCATGCACCAAAATAAAAATAAACGTTTTTTTTTTTGTTTTTTTTTGGGTAACGAGTAGGAGCGCCATTTACTACCAGTCTTCTCTCTTGTTAGTCTGTCTTAGAGATGTCAAGCCCGCATCTAGGCCAATGGGTCCAATTCCGTACGTTAGGAGTACGCTGCTTAATTAAGCTATGGGTTCTCTACACAACAGAGGGGATCCCTAGCCCTTATTCTTTCAAACACTTTCACACACATATGTGTATATGCATTGTGTATTTAAATACATATAATCAAATGTCTCCCTGCCAGAATCCTATTTATCTCTATCTATTTACGAAAACGGAACGGGAAATGTCTGTCCCGCAAGAACTGCGTAAACTAAGCATACTCCTCATGAAGGTGGTCAGTTTAAGCCACGTTGCTGAGAAATGTGCTTGAAATAATCGACACCAATATAATGCAATATATCAATTGCACCTCTTTTAATTGTTTTAAAAATTTTCTAAAGGTTATCACTCTTTTCTAGGCAGGGTTTATGTATTTTCATTTCTTGACAGAAAAGGCATTAATCGTATTGGAATGAAACACAAGACCCAAGTCAAGTAGTGCTCACGCCTCAACCCCCGTTGAGTTGGCCCGTCCCAAAGATACCTTCTGATTCAATATTCTAATTCTATATTCTCTGTTTAATGCTTTATTTTAAACATTATTTTCGAATGCTAGTTGTTGCTAGTTTCGTAGAACGAGGACATATACATATCACACTCCTCAATTGCATATTAACATTTTAGGAAGGATTTCGCTTTAGAAGTAAACGCTGGGCTACTAGACATTTTTACTCTAAACTTAAGTGTTGCAATTCTTCAAGGCTTTTCGTTATTAATTGACTGTAGTACAATGCCGAACGTTTGATAAAAGAAAAACTCCTCTCATACTCGGAAGACCGGAGATGTTGAATTTACCAACACTACACTTCACCCTACGTTGCCCAGACTCATGAACAGACTGAACATTACATAAAGGAGACTCTTAATCACTGTCTTTACAAATATGTCCATTCACTTTATCACATAATCCTTATTATACAATAGTACTGTTTTATAGGCCGGCGTTATATGTATATATATATATATATATATATATATATATATATATATATACATATATCCGATCAGAAGGAAATGAAATTGTTGAGAATAAAAACATTTTATTTGTTGAACTTTTTTTTTTTTTTTAAATATATATATATATATATTTTTTAAATTTATTTATAGAATATTACAATCTACAATTGAACTGTACTTTGTATTTTGATATTAGTTACTTGTCCACGCCTCAGGTGTCCCCAGTTGTCAACCGAATACCTTCCTTCTTAGGAAGGATTCTAGGATGACCTGGAGTTACCCTACGCCATCCAACCACACCCTGCGAATATCACTCTCACTTTGTTGAACTAACAAGCCTAATATCAGAATTAAGGCCAAGAACAGAGAATAAATAACCCTAATAAAAAAATGTAGAAAAAAGTGGACAAGTTCCAGGCTCCTCCCAACAAAATTGTATCTATGAAAGTTGTGATATTGTAGTGGGCCAAGTTGTAGGCCCTTAATACCTTGTCAAGAACCTCATAATACACTCTCACTTATTTGAGCATTTCCACCTTGGCCAGTCTTCGTTAAATGACGGCCGCTTTGACGATTAACTCATCAGGACAGCTGAGTCCATTAAAGAAGTAGTCACGTTTTAATAAAAACAAAACACAAGAAAACTAAAATAAGACACTGAAGAAAAATTAGACTATCAAAAAGTAATACAACAACAATGTTTATATAGAATAAAATAAAATATTTTCAATGAAGAATACATTGGTGCTAATGGCCTAGGTAGTCGAAGCACCCTAAAAGAGGAAAAAAAAAATGAAGAATACATATTGTTATATCTTCGAATAATAGTGTTGAATTAAGGTGTGTAAGAAGTATTTTTTAGGGGCTACTATCTGTCAGTAATTCATTTAAATTGTAATGAATTGTCAAGTTGCTGCGTTGTCTGCAGTCTGTTAGTATATTCTTGGCAGTTAGATTTTCGTAATTTTATTTTACAAAATGAAATTTAGAACATTTCATAAAACAATTTCTTAAAATATTTCTGGGGGACAGTTTGTTCATTCACGGCTAAATGGGATTGGTTGTACAATTAACTATCTAAATGAAATAAGGTTAGGACCTTTGAAAATGTCTGAACCCACTTGGAGAGTACATTGTGGACCAAAGCAGATTGTCGCGTGCCTATGATGGGGGAATGTGAGGGTTCTTACTGTTCTTTTGTCCGCTCATTTGGACTCGACCCATTTAGAACCAGTTCCTCTCGGCGCATGTGGCGTTACTGGCTTACAAAAACATACCGCTCTTCAGATATACTCCTCTTGTAACAAACATTTTATTTGCCGGCACTGTATGCTTCATGAAAAACAAAATGTATATAATACTCGTAGTATTTCATTTTTTTTTTTGTATTTCACTAAGAAATAAATAAATGAACTATAATAAAAATTAATTAGAGCCTATGATGATGTCCTCCGGGCCTGCTTCCGTTCGAATCGATCCTAAGGAAGATGGAGTTAAGTCTGTGCGCTTATTGTCGCAGGATCGTGCATCTGATAGTGAAACCCTAGATCTTTCTAATGTGATTCAGATAGTCAGCACTTGAGGTGATAAGAAGTCAAGGAATGGTTAGGAGCCGGAGAAAACTTCAGATTTTCAGAATAATCTATATTTCGAACGTTTCGTCTTGATTTTTGGCAGCCTTCTTCAGCTAAGAAATAAAGCTAAAGAAACAGATGAATAGAAGACAAAGGCACGGCAAAGATAATACATACTCTTTTGTTATGTTTTTTACATCATTTTCAACTATAGATACATGCTTAATCTATCTGAATTATAGTCCAGATAGAGATGAGCCGTCTTGTTTGTGTTCAATGTGCAATTCAAAACAAATTGAAGACAACTTCATTTTATTGCACCATGTTTATACTAGGGGATATCCGTTATAATATCTTGGAAAGCGACACCTGACACAAAGTACGACAAAAATTAGAATATTTTCTAGAATTATTTATTTGGTTATTTCAACTTATAATTTTGTAAATTCATATTAAGAAAGTTTTTCCTCGTATGTTATTTTTTAGTAAAATATATAAAATGAAATGTATATACGTAATATATAGTTATTGTTATTATATGATGTCAATCCAAGAGCACTTGTAGGTTAATATAATTTATATATTAAAGTCTTTACATTGTACTATTTATTTATTATTAATAGTTTTAGAATTTATAAATTATAGCACACTCTTTCCTTAGATTTAGCAGCACTGCTTGTTATTTTATTTAATGCTTGGAAGACTGATTACTTAGAGCTTGCCTTGATCACAACGGTAATGCTGTTGTGCTGTTAATTAGCTTAGCATGGTCCAAGAAGTACTAGCTACAACCTGGCAGACTGGTTATACCCATTATCTTTGGCATTAGCTTCTTTATTTTGCCATGTAAATATTTTTTGTTGCTAAATAAATGCTCTTAATCATTCATTCATTCACATTAATACTTAGCAACGTGGGATGTATTACTGTATCTATTGATAAACATTAGTTAAACAACTTTTCATGAAGATTAGATAGTTAGCCGTCGAGGTGATAAAGATGGAATAGTTGGGATTCGGCTAAAGTAACCTCAATACGAAAAAAAATTTTAGCTATAAACTTATCTTAATTATAAAAATTTTTTCTGTATTAATTTCTGTTTTTTTCTTGTCAGATTAGCTGACGAAGGCTACCAAAGAGTAGCCGAAACGTCCTAAATATAGATTTTTTTACAAAAATCGTATTGAGGTTTCTTTAGCCGAATCCCAACTATTCCTTCTTTGCTTAAACAACTTTTGTTAGTTATTGCTCTTCTTATTTGTATCTTTGCCAATTCTTATTTGGGTCCACTGTTAACATTTTTTTTTTTTTTTTTTTTTTTTTTTTTTTTTTTTTTAGCGCGGTTCCTCCCTCCCCCATAAGGAGGAACCCCGCTTATAAGGTTGATACAATGAAACAATCCGGAAGTGCCGACAAGAAAATTTCGCGTTTCAGAACCCCTAGAGACCGAAAATAACGGTGGTTCAAATTTGTATATATATATATATGTATATATTTATATATATATATGTATATATTTATATATATATATATTTATTTATATATATATATATGTATATATTTATTTATATATATATATATATATATATATATATATATATATATATATATATATATATTTGTCTGTTCGCTCATTTCTGGCTTCCCTGATGGTCCGATTTTGATGAAATTTGGTACAAAAATCTGTCGTCCAATTTGAAAGGTCAAGTTCGTTAACCAGCAAAATCCGCCCACTAAGGGATGGCGTTTGGGGCGAAATTCGCGCAAAAAAAATCGTAACGCTTACGTTTTTGAGTTCATAAGCTTGTAAGTACTCTTTTTATAGGCTTCTTGGGCTAGGAAAACGAATGGAACCATTTTCAAGGCGATAGCTTTAACCGTTTTCGAGAAAACTGACAAAATAATTTTTGAATGCCTTTATTGGTTTGGGTACTTAGAATCATGGGATTCAGTTGAAACATTTACTGCATGTTCTACTTTCATTAAAACTAATATGTTGAAATTTTGGTTGCGTTTGGAGTTAAACAATTTTTGATTAGGCTATGTCAATCGGAGAAATAAGTGCTTAAACTTTGAAGTAATTGATTTCGTTTATTCGAACGGTTCTTTTTGTTTGTTTTTATTCCTTGTTATTTTTTAATTGCTTAAAGTTGGATAATGTATTTGACAATAAAACAGATTAATTAAAATAAGAAAAACAATTCATTGTTAAAAATATATCAGGCTGTACCGTATGAAATGTCAGTTTTGGATTTGTCGATTTCCTTCAAATGTCTTGAAACTTTCGAGGCTCCTACTCCGAGTTCTTTGGCATATTCCCTAGTGTTTTTAATTGCTTATAGTAGTCAAATTTATTTGTCAATAAAACAGGATACGTACACGTATAATTAGAATCAATATTTTGATTGTTAGAATTCGAAGATGCCGTATGAATATCTAGATTACAGTACTGGTGTTGATTTCGTTCTTTAGAATTATTCTTGGTATTCCCTATTTTCATCTGTTACCCATAGTTTTTTATTGTTAGTAGGTTTTTCTTATTGATTATAGAATATAAATCTATTTGGCTATAAAACAGGATACGTAAAATTAGTGACAATATTTCGGAGATTTCTGAGCGAAATACTTTTAAGATTTTCTACCACCACGAACGGCTTTTTTCCTCTATTTTTATCCACTAGATAGGCTTTATTTTGCATATTATTCTATATAAGTTTTATTCAGCAGGGGATTCTGATGAAATGTCGTGTTTTTGCTGTGGATTTTAAATACGATGTGTCTAAGATTGGATAACATTAGCGAGTCTACATAGTTAAGAACCGACGACGGAGGATTACTTCTTGCTATGATTTAGTCTACATATGTGTATTAAGTCCTAAATCCAAAAAAAAAACTTCACAACGGTTAGATACTATGAGCGAATATGGCGTTTCAATGCCCGTAGAAACAAGGGGGCCGCAGGAAATTTACCTGCTAAGAGTTAATCCTCAAGAGCTGTAAATATACCCCAGGTATCTGCCGACACAAATACAAAGCCTAGGCGGAGAGCATCCCAAAAACTCAGATCCAAACATAAGGTTATATACTAAATATTCATAAAGACTACTTAGTTGTAAACCGATTCATCAATTAGCAATCAATAGTTTTCAACAAAGGTTATATACTAAATATTGATAAAAAGTATTTAATTAGAAAAAAAAACAATATTCCACAAGACTTGTTTTTGGTCCATTTGTGTCTACTCCATAGACTTAATTAGGTATATTATTCTATTATAGTTGGGCAACTAAACTTTGTTTTATTTTGTTAAATAAAGTTTTTTTTCTTGACTTGTTATTCGTCAAGACTTTTATTTGTCCTTGTGTATTTACTAGATAGGTTTTATTCGGCATATTATTCTATATAGGCTATATTAGGCAGGGTATTCTACTCAATCTTGTGTACTTCTTCTTAATCCTTCTGTACATGGGCGTATATAAAACCAATTTCGGGGGGGGGCTGAGACCATTTCCAGGGTATGGAATACTAAATATTTAGAGCTTGGAATAGTTTTAGGCAACTAAAACGCTATTACACGTAAAATAAAATATGTTTTATGAACTAAGTGATCTTATTTAATTTATTTTTAAGGGTTTTACGTATAGTTTTTATCATCAATTCAAAATTTCGGGAGGGGCTGCAGCCCCCTCCCCTCATATACTCCCATGCTTCTGTATCCTCTAGAAAGGCTTTATTAGGCATATTTTGTATTGATTTATAGAGCTTTGCTTTAGAATGAGAGCCAGATTCTGTAATTTCCGCTTCTGTGTAAAAGTTAGCTACTGTCGGTGTCCCTGACGCCTTAATATCACTTTTGTTCGAGATGTTTGAGAGGATTTTGACAATTTTCACGAGATATATAAAAAAAAAATAACTTTATTTCTTTTCTAAGCTTATCAAATGGCACTAGGGACATGAACGGAACCGCGCTAAGATGCTGCAGTTCCTGCGAGTCGGACTTTTTTTTACTTTCTCTTAACTAAGCTCGGTGAACAATAAGTCCGTCACGCAGGAGCTTTATAACTAAGCAAATTCCTCAGAAGATGGGTAGTTCGCCCTGCATTCCTGAATAATTTAAAAACCTTTGTTCACTTAATATACGCATTAAAAAATTGTTTTGTAACCTGAGTTCATGGCTCAAAATTATGCTTACTGTTTTCGATTATTCTCTTCCGCAATTGTATATATTTGATTTTTTAGCTGAAGTAGGCTGTCAAAGTGCATGCCGAAACTTTGGAAATACAGATTTCTTTGGTAACCTGAAGTTTTTTCTTAGCTAAATCCCAACAATTCTTTAATTAATAATTAATTATGACATCTAGATCATTCTAGGTGGCATACTGATGACATTAATGGCAGTTACGTTTCTCTCGTACTAAGTTTTAATTGAAAAATGACTGTTGATAATCTAAGTTAAGGATTTTTCCTAATCCAAGTGCAGGATTTTCCAAGAAGCTATTTCTCATAATTAGAATTGCCGTTTCAAGTTGTACAAATGTTTTCTATAAATAATGATAGAGATTTCTGAAAAAAAATTTCGATTTCCCAAATTCTACAGTTTTCCGATTATCGCCCTTTAACTGGAATTTCTCTGTTCAATTTTTTATTCTTGGATTATTCGTATTATTCCTGGTGACTGCTTGTTTTCGTAGAAATTCGTGAGTCATATCAGTAAGCTTTCACCACGGGTAATACAGTGTCACTTGCAGTAGAGTGACTTATCAAGTCTCGAAAAAATGAACTAAAATAATTCCTGGAAATATTTATAGGTTTTAAATTCTTAAATCGTTATTTAAAAATCTTCCTAAAAAAAAAAAAATAAAAAAAAAAAAAAAAAAAAAATCATTTAAAGCCTAGATAGAGATAGTCGATAACGGTCATAATAATATAATAAAAATACCTTTTTCAACGAAGATTGAATTTTTATTTGAGCCAACGTTTCACCAGAGCTGTAAAATAAATATAAAAAAATGTATCTCATTATAATAAATATTTATTTAAATTTTGACGCTTATACATAATACAAATATTTGGGGCAGGTTACCACCATTTTCTAGGCTGGATTTAATAATAATAACGTATAAATATACATAACAGCAAGTGAATATGTTAAAGTAAATAAAAAAAATAACAGGACAAATAATAATAACAAATCATTTGTCAAATTCAGACCTAGCATTTAACCCAATTTCATGCTCTTAGTGTTTTTCCCCCATTTACTGTCAACATATTTACTTACTGTTATTTTTATAGCTGTTATGGGCTGTTGGTATACTTTCTCAAGAAGGGCTGTGAACTCGTCGTAAGTGGAAGGTGAGAATTCAAAAGCTTAAAACATTTTCTGCCAAAGAGGTATTTATGCACGTATAGATAAAACAATATCCACAAAAGCCACCAGACACAAATTCTCCTTAAAGTTTCAGAAGTGTTCGCCTCGTTATATTAAACTAGTATATGACTTTTCTCGTTTTTTTTTCGTTTTTTTAAATGATTTCATAGGGAAAATAAATTAGTCAATTTTTATTATTTTAACGGCGCATCGACAAATCTGGGCCATTAGCGCCGACATCCAGGGTGCAGCCAGGAATTTTCTCAACGAGCCCTGAGATGAGAAAATTTCTGTCGCCGGTGGGGATCGAACCCACCATCTCCCGCTTATGAATCTAAGGCGCTAGCCACTAGACCACGGGAGACCCCCATTAGTCAATATGTGTAAAAAATGAATATATTGTTTGCTTTAGTAATATCCAATTTCTTAAGAATTAGCGTAAGACGAGAAACTGGAGGAGGAAGTAGATTATATTCGATATTGACACTTTTTCAGCGGGCCCATAGATGATGATAAACTCAACCTGTCGCTAGCCGGAGTCGATCCCTCTATTTCTTAGCAAAAGACTAGAGTACACTAATAGAGATATCAGGACAATTTTAGTTGGCAAAATAGAAAGAAGGTTTGGGATCAAAATAAAAAGTTTCTAATATAATCTTTTGGAATCAGTCGATGATTGAGCACTTCCTGTGAGCCTTGCATTTTTTTATGGCCATGGTGAATTATTCCTGCTTTTGGAAGAGAATATCTCGGTTCCCTTAACCAGATGAATCCCATAACCTTCATAAGAGCTTTAAACTTGAAGGAATTAGAAAGGCGGGGAGAGGAAGAAAACCTGTCCTACAAAAACTTGCCTACCTGCCCTTACCTTGGGTTCTAAGGTGGATAACCCAAGTCTCTCCCTCCTGCCGCATACCTACAGACCCACACGCCCTACATCAACACAAACATATGTGAGGAAGGAACATTATTACTCTATATCATTCCATTTTATGTTGTTCTACTTTACAAGGGACTCTAAAAATGGAACAAAACTGATCGAAATTCATTAGGAATTTACGATTCACGAATTCTCAAAGAATGCAATTATTACAGCTGTCACGATGAAAGTATAAATAAAACACTTCATCTTGATCCCTACTAGATACCAATAAAAACATAAAGAAATATATACACAATCTAATAATCTCTTAAAACTTTTTTTTATCTCTATTTTTTTAATCAGACAGAATTTCTTTGTGATGGCAGCCAGTACACAGATGAACTGATTAAGTACCAAATATACACACATTTTTACAATAATAATTAAACAAATATATATATATATATATATATATATATATATATATATATATATATATATGGTGCAAAATTAAAAAAAAAAAATAATATTTTAGGTACAAATATTTTCATTTGCAACATATATCTAAACATTTTATTAGAAAATTGACTTTCTAGCTGAATATTGCTGATATTTCTCTAACAAAGAGCTGTAAACAAGCAGATAAGAAAACTCATTTGACACTTGTCATTTCTTGATTCTTTATGCATACGTTGCACCAGTATTAAATAAAACTATCAGGGCCGTTTAGATCATAATAAAAACAATGAATAATAGTAACAAATGGATGGATGGATGGATTGGGTGTTTAAGGGCAGAAAACGTCTAGGTCCTCACCGCACAGTGGGACAGAATCCCGATTCCGTGGCCAAAAATCAAATTTTCGAGTTTTATATTTTCGTCTCTATACGTTCAGATCTTGTTTAGGGATAGTCCTAGAACAAAATTCCAGCCCAGACAGGTAGATACCTGCTTTAGGGTAGCCTTGACATCAGTCGAAAGTCAGCCTTTCTTCGGTACGTACGAAACAAGTAGACGAGTCGAGAAATTCTTGCCTGTTTTGAAGTGCTGTGAAACTGGATAAACTTATTCAATTGGAATTCGGCAAAATGGAACCACTTTCTGGAGGTATGTAGAATATAAGGTTATGCACAATTATTGCTCATTTAATGTAGGAAATATTTAAATCTGGCGACAAGTAAACATAAAAAGATTTACATTTTTTATCTAAAATCGATTTTCTAATAGAGTTTTAAAAATACTGCGAGGTACGGTCTTCTTTCGACAAGGAACTGATAGTGTATAGTCTTAAATATAACATATTAAAAAACTTGCTGCTACAAACTGCAACTTTAGTCGTGAGGCCAATTTTAATAGAGGAACGCGTGGCGCGACATTAACGGGCGTGTGAATGTAATGCATTGGATATTACGTTATAGTGTATTGGTATGTTTTGTATCTATTAAAATAGGTTAATGTCTTATAACGATCATGGAAATTAGTGAATTAACATTAATTAATGGTCCTAGTTAAATTTGAATATGATAATTTATTATTTTAAATAAACGCTTTACAAGTTATTTTACTCTCCGTTTTATGACAATTTAAAACTTTTATAATATAGTACTGAAATAACTCTCTACGGAGTTAAAACTGTATTTGCGACATGTTTGTAAGACCTAACGGTAGGTTACACCCTTCGACTGCACTGTCGGCTTTCTGCAGTAAAGAAAGTCCGTCACGCAGGAGCTGCATAACTAAGCACTTTCCTCAGAATTTTTTTAGTGCAGACTACATTACTGAATAATTTGCTGTAAATAACCTATATAAATAAAATAAAAACGTGAATAGTTCTGCTCATTTACATTTCTTATGAGGCCTGTTCAATTATTAATTTTGTAAATAATTTGCTTCCAGAGTTATGTTAATACATGATACTGTACTACTTAATAAATACACAAAAACTTCACATTCCGTCTTTTGATCTGACGCAGGAACAGGATACAGTCCCCATAGTGGGAGATAGCGCTCCTTGTAGCGCCTTTGCGAACCTACGTCTGGCTGGCTAATTGTAATGAAACAGACATTAAAGTAAACCCTCCTTTCCAATAGACCGATTTACTTCATTTTTACAACACTTCTTTCTCATGAGATACCCACGACGCATACCGCATTTCGTTACAATACAGCAGAAATTACGACCGTTATGAGTATATTAGTACTTTAGGTCCGGAGTAAACCCCCCCCCCTCCAAATAACCCGATTTAGTTTATTTTTACAACCCATTTTTATCTGTTGATTACCACCACGAATACCAAGTTTCGTTGAAATGTAACAAAAATTACGGCTGGCAGTGGCAAATTGGTATTGTGGGTCCGGTGTAAACCCCCCCTTCTAATGAACCGATTTAGTTTATTTTTACAACGGAATTCTCTCTTTAGATCAAAATAACGAATACCGAGTTTTGTCGAAATATAACAAAAACTACGGCTGGTATAGTCAAATTAGTGTTTTGGGTCCGGGGTAAACCCCCCCTCCCGGTGGACCGATTTTGGTGGTTAACGAACTCGTTCAATCGTTTGCTATTTGAACGCTATATACCACGTTTCATGAAGAAAAAACAAAAACTCTGGCCGTTATCGTGTTAACAGACACATATATATATATATATATGTTTTGTTTTAAGTTTCTTCGCTGGGGTTGATATGATTGATTTGGGAGACGGCTTCTCTCTCCAGCGGTGTTCTTCCTCTCCTTTGCGCAATATTTTGTCGGGTTCATCTCCGACTTCTTCGGGCTGCTATGTGTCGTCAACGGTGGTTGTCAAGGGAATGGATATTCCCTTGACAACCACCGAGGACGACACATAGCAGCCCGAAGAAGTCGGAGATGAACCCGACGAAATATTGCGCAAAGGAGAGGAAGAACACCGCTGGAGAGAGAAGCCGTCTCCCAAATCAATCATATATATATATATATGCATATATATATATATATATATATGCATATATATATATATATATCTATATATATATATATATATATATATATATATATATATATATATATATATATATATAGATATATATAAATTTTAACGGGGGTCATTTTCGGTGTCTACTAGGTAGGATCGATAAATTTTGTTAAGTATAAAAATAATTTCTGAATAATGCCATTGAATTTTGAACATGTTTATATTGGTATTTTACAGTCTTCTAAATCTTCAAATCTGGAATTGTCAAGAAAAGATGTTTTCTTCATGGTGAAAGACAGTATGAAATATAAAAAGAAATTCGTCATTGACGTTTTGAAAGATGCAATTTTCAAAAAAATCGGACATATGATACATGTAGACGAGGATGAAAAGTCATTAGGACTGTTACTTCGAAATTTTCGATCGAAATGGACAGCAGCAAATAGAATCCAAGGAAAGTTTTACCCATATCAAGTTACTCCATAATAAATGCATTTTTTTTTTTTTATAATATTAATTTTACAATACTTTTACTGATGTTTTTGCTGTAATTTAACTCTTGAATCGTAAGCAATCACTTCAAAAACCAAATTAGATGAGATTTCACTTCATATTTTCAACGTAAAAATAGTTTTGGCCGACATTTTGGATCCGCCATTTTGAATTTTGAAAATCTGATCTCAGATTCGTAATCAGCAACCTCGAAACCCCTGGTACAGATAATTTGAGATTTTTGGCCACGAAATCGGGATTCTGTCCCACTGTGCACCGCCCTAAAGTGTAGTGTTAGAGAGTCGTGTATATGTCGTGAGAGGGATTGTAATTTTGTTTTTAGGACAGTGCATGACAATGAACTGTAATACAGACAATGAACTGTAGTAACAAATGAATACAGGCGATTACTTATATATATTATTATTGGTTATATCATACTTATATATATTATTATTGGTTATATTCATGAGCTTTTAGCGGCTGTTATTTTCGTTTTCTCCTTTTTCTTACAAATAAACTCACTATTTCACATTCTGTGCTTTAAAGAGCGATTTTCTGGACGAATAAGTAAAATCTTTCCAGTAGGAAAAGGAGGTTTGCCTGTTACCTCCTCCCTCTCCTGATCAAAATGTTAATATTTGCCAAATCTTTAAATCGGCCAAAACGGATGTAAATATTTGTTATCTTATTAAATATTTGTTAATAATTGACCCCGCTGCTTTTACCAAAAATAAAACCACAAGACCCGCGTTTTCTCTTAAATATCCGGATATTTTAAATCCCTGAATTTAGTTATTCACGTTCATTTTATCGTGGCAGAATGATCAATATTAGATATTTCCTTCTAAAAAGCGCTTTTCATCTACCTAGAAAATTGTAAAAATTAGTTGCCAAAGACATGGATTAGGTACGCGCATTTAAAGCAAAAAAAAAAAAAGGTGTAGATACACTAAAAAAAATATCGTAGTTAAAGATGAGACGCGGATTGCATATCGGGCCTTTGACCTGCGAGATAACAAAGCCTTTCTCTTATCTCTACCCCTTCCGTTAGGTTCCCGGTTCTGTTCACTCGGCTGGTTTTTCCTATTCAAGGGATTTCGGGAATTCAGTAAATTTGCATTTGTCATTTTAAAACATAAAATGGAAGACTTCATTGTCACAACGAAGCAAGTAAGGGAAACATACGAAAGGTGGCTGTTGAGATTTCATCCGGTTATTTCTAAAGATTTGAATTTTCTGTTAGAATTTCTTTTTACTACTATCAATCGCATATTACCTAAATAATTTATAAATATTACTTACTAGCTGAATACCCGTGCTTCTTCATGGCAGATAAGTAGTTATTTTATTGCGTTAAATAATGTTTCATTAAAATTACGTTACTATACAATTCTGTGCAGTTTATTACAGCACGGTTCCCGTCATACTATATTTTATTCAATGGGCGTTAAAATTTAAAAGTTTATGTTTCCAAGAAGTCATATGGTAACACCCAATATATTTACGAGTATTACCAAGGTTATAGGCGAGGAGGCTGTGCAAGGGTTCCGGATATTATTACCTCGCCTGGAAAACATAAGGATATGCCATACATCACGGTTTGACCGGGACTGTCCCGGTTTTTTGCAATTGTTTCGGTGTCCCGCCCAGTTTTCTCAATGTCCCAGAAAAGGCTGTAAGATGTAAAAAGTAATGAATTTATGTTTATAAGAATCTTTTTTAAATCGGTTACTTTTCTACAATTAACATTTTTACTACTGCTCACAGTGTCAAAGAAATCAGAAGTAATCTAACTGTAAAACGCTGGAAATACCTGCACAGCGCTGCCAGCTGCCACACACTACTATTTGGCTGAGAGATTTTTTTTAGAAAATCAAGTAGCAAAAAAAGTTCCGTTCTTATTTTTAAGGTTTGGGTAGACTAACAGTTTAGGATCCCCCCTTCCCGTTACTTGCTAGGCTTAAAACTCACCAACCATTTTGCTTATAATTTGTACTCTTTTTATTCCCCCCCCCCCAAACTCTCCAACGCAATTAAAACTCTATGAGGGACAGTTAATTTCTAGTAATTCAAGGTCTGCCATCATAGTTGAAATTAACCTCAATTAGAAATAAAACTATGAAATAGATAATGTACGGTAACAGCTGTTCTTTATCGTCCTAGCAACGCAGGCTACCTAGGCTTGCCTTCTCTAACCAACTCAAACTTTAAACCCCCCTAAAAATGCATAAAAATACGAATATAAAAAATCCTTTCTTAGCGAGCGCCTACGTTATATAGGGAGTGTCCATGCAAAATTTCAAAATTTTCTGTCGAGCGGTTTGGGCTGGGCGTTGATAGATGAGTGAGTGAGTGGTATTTGACAAATATATAGTAGATGACAATATTCGATTATCTACGTATATCGTCGAATGAAAGAGATTTAAGGCTGGAGAAGAGGAAGCTGAAAGAAGCCAATTACAATCTCGGAGAGCACAAATAGATGCTGCAATATATTGAGAATGGCCAGTGACCTTCGGCGATCTAAATATAGTTACGTCTGCATTGTAAAATACAAGTTTCAAAGAATAACAACTTATATATCACAGAATTTACAATTGTTTTCTTATCTTATAATTAATACTCACTTGGTTGTAATTAATACACGAGATGAATCGCGTGTGTTGTGTTTTCATGTGTCTGGTTAAAAGAAAAATCTATTTATCTGGCTAACCTTTTTCCATGGGCGTATATAGAAAATAATTTCGGAGGGGGCTGGGAAAATTTCGGGGGGGGGAGCTAAGACCATTTCCGGTGTATGGAATACTAACAATTTAGATCTTGGAAGAGTTTTAGCCAACTTAAACGCTATTTTTTATTATTTTTTTTTTTTTTTTTAACGGCGCATCTACATCTTGGCCATTAGCGCCGGGCTATCTACAGATCGCCACCCTTTTATAATGCCAACAGCACGTGGTCGTTCACCCATTCAGGTACTGACCACGCCCGACGATGCTTAACTTCGGTGATCTACGGGAACCGGTGCATTCAACGTGGCTGTGGCCGTTGCCCTTAAACGCTATTACACCCAAAATAGAATACGTTTTATGAACTAAATGATCTTATTTAATTTATTTTTAAGGGTTTTATGAAATTTTTACCGATCAAATCAAAATTTCGGGGGGGGGCTGCAGTCCCCTCAGCCCCCCTTATATACGCCCATGCCTTTTTCGGCCATATCTTCTAAGGGCCATGGGCGTATTTAAGGGGGGGGGCTGCAGCCCCTCCCGAAATTTTGATTTGATGGTAAAAACTTGTCGTAAAACACTTAAAAATAAATTAAATAAGATCACTTAGTTCATAAAAAATATTTTATTTTACGCGTAATAGCGTTTTAGTTGCCTACAACTATTCCAAGCTCTAAATGTTTAGTATTCCATACCCCGGATATGGTCTCAGCCCCCCCCCCCCCCCCCGAAATTTTCCCAGCCCCTCCCGAAATTATTTTCTATATACGCCCATGCCGAGGGCTGATAAATTCTCTGCAATCATGGTGTGTCATCTTCAATAGAAACAGCTTTGTGAGTGCTCATTCTTTTATATTTTTTCTCAAAATACATTGACGATATACTATTCCACGGACTGATGAACTTATTCTTTTAGTCCAATACATTTTTTTTTTCAAAAGGCCGTTTTCAGGGAAAAAATATAGAAGTTTTTTTGCAACGATTATTTGTGTTTCTTGGGGTGCTGAATATGAATTTAAAGTGTGTACAAAAAAGTGTCCGCTGGTTTTCGCGCGTGCGCAGTGGCCATGTACGAAAAAGATGACTGTATGTTATAGAGTACATTACATAGGTTTATCGGGTGGACCTACCGTTACACAAAAGTGTCACAAGAAGGTGTCCGCTGACATTCGTGCATGCCCAGTCGCCATATACGAAAAATAAGACTATGTGTTATACAGTAAATTACATAGGTTTGTCGGGTCGACCTATAGTATATTTATGTTTGAGAAGAAGATTCGAAAACGAAATATTTTTTTATTTACATTTTATTATTTATCAATAATATTCTATTTATGTTTGGAATCTACTTACCAATTAACATAGTATTGTTTTGTTTTATTTTCAGCAGATTCCTCATTGAAACAAGATTTCATCGTGACCAGAATTCTTCCATCGTACGTAAAACTCTTTTTTCTATTTAATATTTACATAAGCTTAGTTGTTTTGGTTGCATGAAACAATGAATTTCTGCAGTGCATATATAAAGGCCGAATTTAAATGGCAAATCTTCAGGAGCGCGTATCTTCATTTGTTCGTTTCTGCTTCGTTTTGGAGAAAATCACAAAATAAGAAACGAAACAAGTTTTGCTTCGTTTTGGGGAAAATCGCAAAACAATTTATCAAGTCAGTACTAGATGTAATGCTCGCGTTTCTGCAAGAGGCCTATTTTAGTAATTGGTTTCTTCAAATAATTCGCATTGACAATTTTTTCCATTGAAAATTTAAATAAGTAAGTAAAAAAAAAAATGAAAACTTGTTTCGTTTCTTATTTTGTGATTTTCTCCAAAACGAAGCAGAATTATTTGAAGAAACCAATTACTAAAATAGGCCTCTTGCAGAAACGCGAGCATTACATCTAGTACTGACTTGATAAATTGCAGCTGAACACTGTTCTGATGATATTTGGTGCACTTCATATATGATTCGATCTCTTAATTGCTCTCTTGAGTTGACTGACACCGAATAAACTTCCTGCTTCAAGGATCCCCATACGATTAAATCCATCGGTGTCATATCAGATGATCGGGGTAACCAAGGTACTATTTCAATCCATCTTTGTGGATAATTTATGTTTAGCCATTTATGTTTTTTAAGCTGCAATTTATCAAGTCAGTGCTAGATGTAATGCTTCCGTTTGTAAAAGAGGGGAACATTTGAAGCAATAACTAAATTAAATTGATTATAACAAAAAAATGTAAATAAATAAAATGACCCAGTCATTGTCTATTAAAAGTTGACAAAAAGACTCGTCGATTTGCAAATCGGCGCGCATACTCTCACACCGGTCCTAAAACATTACCGTTGCAGAAATCGTACACGAAAACTATATCTGTATCAAAAGATTGAATTTTAGTAATTGGTCTCTTGAAATAATTCGCAATGACAATGTTTTTCCATTGAAAATTTAAATAAGTAAGCACAAAAATGAAAACTTGTTTCGTTTCTTGTTTTGCGATTTTCTCCAAAACGAAGCAAAAAACGAGCTCATCTCTAAAGGACGGGTTTTCTTAATTTTCCGGTCCCCTACACGGTCCTAAAGTTTTGCCATTTAAATTCGGGACACCCTGTAGAATTAGGGAACTAAGGTTTCGAAAAAGTGTTAAAATAATTAATATTGGTTTCAAGCTGAAAATAAGATTGTTGATCCTAACTAACAGTGTTTAAACGTTCATCATTGTTGAAATGAATTTCACAAGATCTAACATTCAGTTTTGAATAAAATAGGTTCTAGGCGACCAGACATTTTCTGTGTCTCTATTTACAAACAAAGAGTTTCTATGCTCAGTTCTAATTATTTTGCTGTATTAAAAAGAGAAGAGAAAGATAGGTTTCCTTCTGGAAAAGCTTGACTGCGGCTACCTCCATCATTCATTACATTCGTTACCTACCTTTCTTTCCTTGCTTCCACTCTCCAACACCCCTCACTCCCAACACCACTAGTAATTCTCAATGTTTCACTCTTCGAACCACCGTGCTTTAGTTCGGCTTCGTTGACTTCTTTCGGCTGTAGGTACGATAACGGTTTCCTGTGTACTTTCACTTTGGACATCCTCTCGACACGGATAATAAATGAAATCACGTCTGGCCCTGTAAATTCTTCGCACGTCCTCGTTTTAGAGGGTTTCGTCCGTAAATTTGGGGGGGGGCTTACAATTTCTGGATTTGACTAACGGCTCAAAGGTTTTCACAAGCAGGGAATTCCTTAATGCCTTAAGTCTCGTTCCATCCAATCATAAGCTAACCTTCTACTTAAAATTATTTCTTCCCCGTAAGTTATAAAATACCTATTCAAATATTTTTAAGGACTGGAAACTCCATCTCCTTGCATTGAAATACATGAAATGGACAACGTTGTTAGAGTTTCTTTATTGTTTTTTTTAAGCAAAAGGTCATTCAGTTCTATTAGGCTGTATTTAGGTTTTAGGCGCCTCAGTATACATCTGATGATGCGAGTCCTTTTAATATATTAATTTGGAATTTTATTTTGTGACCTTCTGCATACACGTGAAAAAATAAATATTTTTCAATGTTTTCTTTGCTAAGGAAAAGTTAATTGTACTCTAACACAATGGATGAGATCTATTCAGACAATTAACAAATACCTCGGGGATATCAACAGGTGGCTCTTAGTTGCCGGATATATTTCACGGATATTTCTTATTGCAATAAGGTTTCTTTGATTTAATGAGTACTTAATCTTGGATTATAATTGTTCACGACTCGTGGAAAAAATTCTGAGCATTTCCTTGGTCTGAATATCTTAAAAAGAGTAGCGGAGCGAATCGAGGCCGGCGGTGATTGGCAGTGCCAAGAAGAAAATGATCCTCTCTCTTATGTAAGACTTAAGTGGGCACGGCAACATAATCAGGAGTAAGGCTGAGATGAGGTAAGGTCTCATAAATGCATTCACTGCTTATGTATACGGATAATAAATACTACATTATGCAGTTTGTAACAATTAAACTTGTAGTTCTTTAACGCTGGAATAAACCTAGGATGTGAGGTTAAGGCAACAAGTCAATTCCACTCCGGTTAAGTACGTCCATTTACCTTCAATCTATGCTAAAATATTATCTCCAGCGATCTGCGCTCACCCTAGTGATCTTATTTTTTTTTCATCGAGACGGCCTATATCGTTTCCAAATAAGAGGAAAGTATAGCTCAGAACTGCACATTTAGATAGATATTTTGAAAAATGGACCAGAGAATGTAAATATTTACTTTTAAATACTCGAGTCATCTGGTTATTATCGAGTCATTGTACATTTTCGACCCTACCATGGGCGTATATAAGGAGGGGGCTCCAGCCCCCCCCCCCTAAATTTTGAGTTGATCGGTAAAAATGTGTCATAAACCGTTAAAAATAAATTAAATAAGATCACTTAGTTCATAAAAAATATTTTATTTTGTGTGTAATAACGTTTTAGTTGGTTAAAACTAATCCAAGTTCTAAATTATTAGTATTCCATTACCCGGAAATGGTCTCAGCCCCCGAAATTTTCCCAGCCCCTCCCGAAATTATTGTCTATATACGCCCATGGACCCTACATTACTATAAGAGACAAACGATCCGCAGCAAGCGAAAGAAAATTTGCAGAAAAAAAGGAATTTATACCAAATGTATAGAATTTTATCAAGAAAAATTCCATGAAAACTCTGGCGGAAAAACTTTATAGTTCAAGACCTTTGGTTTGTAGCAAGAGGCACTTTTCCAAAACAGACGCAAGACTTCTTTCAAGATCTAGGCGTGGGCCCCAACGATGCCATCAAACTTATCATCATAATTTTTTTCATTTAAAGTGTTATCAAAATAGGTTTAATATTAAAACTATTGAAAACTCATCATCAAAATTTATTTTTCCAAATTAATAAAAAAAACTTTTTAACCAACTGAAATGAATTTTCGAAAGATTGATAAGTACGCTGTGGTTATAACACCCTAAAACATTTGGGCACCAAACTAAAATTTATTTTTAAATAAATAATTTGTTCTTCTAATAACAAGTCGGACTCGCAGGAACACTATTTCTTAAATTTGTTATTTTTCGTGGATCTTGTGCTAATAATAAATTAAGACTGTTTTCCAACATGTTTGGACAAAGTTCTACGAATCTTTTGTACCAGAAATACGAGACAATTGTTTGTTAAACATACTAAGATATAAAAGAAAAATAAATCTAAAAACATACGAAGAAAACCTTCACTACATCAGGGGACTAGAGACAATGCTCCAAGTGTTTAATGACACATCTGCATGAAAACTTGGTGACCCTTGAGGACAAAACAATCCCGTTACCAGACAGAACACAATGGGCTTAGCCAATTAGTTAGTTGGCTTGTTATGTTCTTGACTCCCTTTGCTCGCATTCAAGATGTCCTGCCTTCCTTTCTTCTGCCATTTCATTACTTGTTTGTAAAGTATTGTTATAACCAGCTCCGATACAGTAATTCAACGTTTTTCGAAAGTTACAGTCCCGAGAACTTTTGCAGAAAACGTTTGGACATTCATGTTCCATGAAGACGTTTGTTTAATCTATTTATATATATAATGTCATCCAACCAGTTCTATAAAAGTTCTGAAACTTTTGCTCACACTAGACCATTATAAGAATACGTTTTCAGTTGTCATTTGTCATCAAACAGATTAATCCCTTCGCTAAAAGTGACTTTATTAGCCAAGACCTTTCGAGAATTAAGAAAACTATATGCTTTCAGAAATTATCCATGAATCCTAAAATAAAAATAATGAAAAAGAAATCGGAAGTTACTGTTCAATTATGCTTGAAAGTTTTTAACAAATATAAAACTAATCAGAGGCTTAAGTATCAGAAGACAGAGACGTTTGGATTGATGTAAAACTATTTTTGAGCTTCCACGATCATGACGATAACAGTTCATTTTAGAACAAAACGATTGATTTTCGAACATATTTACAAAAAGTCCGTCACGCAGGAGCTGCATAACTAAGCACTTTCCTCAGAATTGGGTTGTGTCGAGTGCATTCCTGAATAATTTGCTTAAAATAACCTATATAGATAAATAAAATAAAAACATAAATAACACCTGTTTCAATTCAATTCAAACATAGTGCAAAGTAAATCCCCCCTTCCAATAGACCGATTTAGTTCATTTTTACAACAATTCTTCCTTATTAGATAGCCAGGACGTATACCGCGTTTCGTTACAATACAGCAGACATTACGACCGGTATGAGCAAATTAGTAATTTGGGTCCGGAGTAACCCCCCCCCCTCCTAATGAACCGATTTATTTTATTTTTACAACACATTTTTCTCTCTTTTCTGGCTTTAGTTGACCAGAACGGATACCGAGTTTCGTTGAAATACAACACAAATTATGGCTGGTATTGGCAAAAAACTACTTTGGCACTAGAGTAAACCCCCTCTCCAGATGGACCGATTTTGTTGGTTAACGAACTCGTTCAATCGTTTGATTGGGGAATACTACATACCAAGTTTCGTGGAGAAGAAACAAAAACTCTGGCCGGTATCGTGTTAACGGACACATATATAACTATATATGTATATATATATATATATATATATATATATATATATATATATATATTAATGAGCAAATTAAAGAGCGCTTGGATTGTGTATAAGGGCAGTCCTCCCCCTCGTATTCCACATTGAAAGAATGGGCAAAATTATTTAAGTTAGGGAGAGAAAGTCTAGAAGATGACCCATGTCCCGGTCGCCCATTGGAAGCTGTCACTTCTGAAACAATCCAACTTGTGGAATCTGAATTGCTGTCTGACCAGCGACTAAAAACCAAGGAAATAGCAGCGAGGTTAGGGCTTTCAAAAACAAGTGTTTTGAAGATCATCAAAGAACCTTTGCATATGAACAAGGTTAGTGCAAGATGGGTTCCAAAAATTCTTTCAGCTGCTCAAAAACAGGAACGAGTTCACTGCTGCAATGAATTTTTACGCGAGTATAATGCCGACCCAAGGAATTTTTTGGACTGAATTGTAACTGGGGATGAGACAATGGTTCTATATTATGACCCACTCAGCAAAAGAGAGTCCATGGAATGGAGAGGACCAGGAGAAGCGCCTCCTTTAAAGGCAAAAGTCACGCAGTCAACAAAAAAGGTAATGGCCACAATTTTTTGGGACTGTAAAGGAATACTACTGATAGATTTTAAAGAAAGGAATACCACAATGAATGGTGAGTATTATGCAGCCCTACTTCACCGGTTACGAGACGCCATTAAAGAGAAGAGGCGAGGGAAGTTAAGCAGAGGTGTCCGCCTCCTTCACGACAATGCCTCTGTCCACACAGCATTGATTTCCAAGGTCGCTGTGAAGGACTGTGGATTCCAAGAAATCTCTAATCCACCCTACAGCCCAGACTTGGCCCCTAGCGATTTCTACCTTTTCTCAAAGTTAAAATCTGACCTTCGTGGAAGGCGATTTCACACCTACGAAGAGCTCCAAGCAGCCGTGGAAGAACATTTTTTTAACAAAGAAGAAAATTATTTTTTCATGGTATAGAAATGTTGCCAAAGCGTTGTATTAAGTGTGTTGAACTTGGAGGAAAATATATTGAAAAAAAGTAAAACCAGTTTTAGCACTTTCCTCCGAAGGAAAGTAGTTTGAGGTTGCACTCATGACGGAATTTTCGAAAAATTTCTTCAAATCTTTATCGATCCTACCAAGTAGACACCGAAAATGACCCCCGTTACAATTTATATATATATATATATATATATATATATATATATATATATATATATATATATATATCTGTTAACACGATAGCGGCCAGAGTTTTTGTTTTTTCTTCACGAAAATTGGTATATAGCATTCAAATAGCAAATGATTGAACGAGTTCGTTAACCACCAAAATCGGTCCACCGGAAGGGGGGGTTTACCCAGAACCCAAAACACTAATTTGAACATGCCAGCTGTAATATTTGTTGTATTTCAACGATACTTGGTATTCGTACTGGTAATATAGAGAAAAAAGTGAGATGCGAAAATAAACTAAATCGGTTCATTAGGAGGGGGAGTTTACTCCGGACCCACAATACCAATTCGCCACTACCAGCCGTGATTACGAACTAAATCGGTTCATTAGGAGGGGGGGGGGGGGGTTTACTCCGGACCCAAATTACTATTATACTCATACCGGTCGTAATTTCTGCTGTATTGTAACGAAACGCGGTATACGTCGTGGGTAATTCACGAGAAAGACGTTTTGTAAAAATGAGCTAAATCGGTCTATCGGAAAGGGGGGTTTACTTTTTAATATATTTCAATAGAACAGCCCGCCAGGCGTAGGGGGACTGTATCCTGTTCCTGCGTCAGATCAAAAGGCGAAAATATGAAGTTTTTTGTATTTATTAAGTAGTGTAGTAGGTACCATGTGTAAACATAACAATGGAAGCAAATTAATAATAATTGAACAAAATTAAAAGAGAACTATTCATGTTTTTATATTATTTTTATAGGATATTTTAAGCAAATTATTCTGGAAAGCAGTCTACACAACCCAAATTCTGAGAAAAGTGCTTAGTTATGCAGCTCCTGCGTGACGGACTTTTTTTCTTGCAACTTTCCTTCTATCCCAGGCTGTAAACTTTTGGACCTTACTACGTATATTAATAATCAAAACTTTTATTATAAATGTTATCACTAATACGTTCTATCGCGAACTTTTCTAATGATAAACTTTTGCAAAGGTTCATTGAACATTCATTATAAGAGTTTTTATGATGACGTTTACGAAAGAACTTCATCCCAAACAGTTGAACAACGGTAACAAACTAATTCTTGCGTAAACTTTCTCAAAAGAATGTTTGAACTGGATCTTTTCCAAAATAAATTTGAACTGTAATTTTGGATATTTGATAAGTAGCTTTTAGCATTTCATTTCATCTAAAATTATTTCCCTATCACTTCAATGAGTATTTTGTTTAATGTTATTGGGAAGATTCATTCACCCCTGAGGAAAATAAAATATCTAATTCCGAACACATAAAATATTCGAAGTTTACACTATTTATAACCCCTTGGTACGAAAATATCAATACTTAAAAAATCTATTTACCCAGTTGAAAGAAGTTTGTTGCCTCAAACCCGATATTTAATTATTCTATTTGGTCTCCTGAAAAAAGTTCCTGTAGGTCAATACTTGAATAACTAAAGAAAAAATACTTCAATTTAATCAAAAAATATATATGATAAAATCACTTTGGATGGGCATCTCTTTGGAGGCACACTTGAGTTGGAGAACATCTGCGACGTTATGTATACCGGAAGTGTTGTTGTAAGATGTATACCGATCAGTCTCTTGAAAGTATATTATACATATATATATATATATATATATATATATATATATATATATATATATATATATATATATATATATGTGTTGGTATAAATACAGATGTGTGTTTATATACATACACATATATATTATTTCTTTACCGGGTTTGTTTGGCTTCTGTTGATGGCGGCATGGTTTTTATTTTATTTTTATTTAATTTTATTTTGGGGCGTCTACATCTTAGGCTTAAGAACACCATAACCTGGTATTTCCCCCCCCCCCCCGAATTTACAAAACTTTTATCTAATTACTTACCTCTGAGATCTCATAAATATTACTACATACCAAATTTACAGCTGTTAACAAGCTTTCATTTTCAACGCGTTCACATACTTAGTTGGTGTTGTTTTCATAATTTTATTTCCTCATTTCAACAGAATTCATCAGATCGTTCAGCTTTTCTTTTTTGTTGATGGCTTTGTAAAATACAGAAGAAAATTCACCATAATTACAATACCACCGATTTTTTACATAATTCGAATAATCAATAGACATCGATAATAAAATAAAATTAACTTGCTAGTAATGTTTAAAAGTCAATAAAAACTGTATATATACTTTTTTATTATCAAATGACGCTGTAAAAAGATCCAGGCGATTCGCTGTGATAGTTTGTAAAATTTGAACTCTGCTTCGTAATCGTTTTGTTCCTCTGAAGTTACTTCTAACAACAACAATGTCGGATATCGTTGCTATCTTCATAGATAAGGCCTGCTTACTTAGACAATAAAGATAAAATTAATTGAATATGGGAAAATTTATTTCCTTGATAATACAGAACAAAGAACAACTTCAGAAGAAAACAGCCTTCCTCATAAAGTGAGGACATTCGTCAGAAAAGAGACAGTTGCAATAAATATAAAATTATTTGCTCTTCTTACTTATAATAACCATTTATTTTTGTCTTAATCTTTAGTGAAAATAAAACAGGATACAGTCAGTTTCCTATCCATTAGATATTGCTTCTCATTGATATTTAATTTTACATCTTTACATGTGTTTACATTTTCACGAAATATTACTACAAAACATTAACTGTTTCTGTTCAAAGGATTCCAAATGACTCTAGGGATTATAACGCAGATCCTGTGCCTTGGACGTTATGTTTACTTATTAACACTCAGAGAATTTGAAATTTGTTTAGCCAATGGCTACGCTACGAACATTATCGGGTCGCCGAGAAAGTCTTTTCAGATTATACTCGCTTTCTACGCTGAAGACATCTTCTTTATTAGGTTCTATAAAACAATATCTCTTTGTGCTTCTTTAGTAAACAACTTTTATAATTTTATTAAATCACTGCAGGACGGAACGCAACGTCAGTGACTTCATTATTTAACACGTTGACTGCTGCAATATTTTTCTGGGTCCCGATGTCGCCTGAGTTTAAAGGTCAGAGTAAAGAGCATGAATTGGCATCGTAGGAGTCAAATTCAATTGATGAAACTAGACTTCATCTATTCGCTGGCAGTCAATATGTTAATAACTAGTCAAAATATGGTGTTAGTGACCCAAGCAGTCGAAGCATCAATTAAAAAAAAACTAGTCATAATGGGTGTACCTGCTCAAAACCTCATATGAAAATAACATTGACTTCAGATGAATACGAGATTTCTAAGTTATCATACGAAAACCCGGCAGTCTATTTAGCTAGGTATCTGAGCATAAACGGGAGGGTTTTGATTTAATATCCTTGTCTTAATTGAAAATCAATGTTTTGTCAAATAAACTCGGTTACATTATTAGTAAGACTAAATAATACTCTGACCCATCCTGTAATTGTAATTCAGTACACACCCTCTGCTTTTACTTCTTGCACGTTACAAGCCTCGTGAGGTAGGAAACGCGCTATACTCTTACTTTTTTAATATTCCATAATTTTAAGTTTTATTTCATAATTATTTTACTAATCAGGGGAATGATTGGAAGTGTTCCATCTGATGGGAATATTTCTAATCAACTGATATACTACCATCGCTGAAATACTTGCCATCAGCTGCAAAATCTCCCATCGAGCATCCCTACCCTTTCCGTCACCTTAAATACTTGGATTCAGATGAATTATGCCCCATTAGCTGAAATATTTTGATTCACGCATAACGCTTTCGGGTGGTTAGGTCAAGTTTTACACATGTTTCATGCTAAAAAATGATTAAAATTATTTTTAATAACTGAAGTTTCCCCCAGTAGATTCCTTAAACCCAGTAATAAGTATTAGGATATTTTTTTTAGATAAAGACAATTCCCATCTTGGTATATCTTTGGGATCATCGATACTAAAATAAAAATGTAAGGACAAACTGTAGGCCCATTGCTATTTGTCGGACTATCAACGGTCCGCACCAGAGGGGCAATAGCAGCAACAGCTAAAAAAAAAAAAGTTAGGAGAATCTTGTGAAGATCAGAAAATCACTCACACGAAGCCCTTAATGGACCTAAAGAAATTGGGTAAGAAGGACACCTTCCTGGGTATAGTCAGAAGAGACTTGAGGGAGACAGATGCGGCTGTCTCATGGCTTTTGTACTCTGAACAAAGATATGCATGTTATGAAGAAGTAGTCATCACCAGCCAGTCTGTAGATGGTGCAAAGCCAAGGATGAGACACCTAATCATGTTACATTTGAGTGTGTAGCACTGGAAAAGAGGGTATTCCTGCATTTTGGTAGCCTCGATGAGGATGAAATCAGGAAGTCGATGAAAGTCTGGCAGTATCAGAGATTCATCAGGAGTTTGAGGTAAGCCTCACCAGCTGCATAATAGACTCGCACAATAGGACAACGATCGATGTGCACCCAGGAAAGGCGAGGGTATAAGAGTCAGGTTTTAATGTAATTACAAAAGAATAACTTCCTTATTTGCCGACTGTTACAAGGTAAATGTTAAATAAATATTTACTATGTTGATTGCAAACTATAAGGATTGCATTTAAAATCAACTCTGACCTAGAGACTAGTCTCTAAAAATGAAGCAGCTGGCAGGTTGCCTGTATACTACGAATGACATCGCTGCATTTTGGAACAAAGCGCGAACACCTTCTCACTAGCTCTATAAAATCATCCGTACATTTAGTTATTTTCCCAGTGTGTTCACCTTTAATCCCATTAGTCATGTCGACTTTTGCTATTATTTCGAGATCATATTAGGCGACTAATCAGCTCAAGAACAAATCGAAAACTGGGGAAAAAATAGAATTTAGAGTATTTTTCTTTCTTTTTTTTTTTTCTTTTTTTTTTTGCAAACGAAAGTACCGAATGCATACATTTTCGGATTATGTTTTTTTTTCCTGAAGAGTTCCACAGGAATAGTGCGATCTTCCTTAAAAGACGTTATACAAATTCATAGCCCCTGATTATAAAATAATACAAAAAATTATGTAATAGGAAAAGCCGTTTAGAAGTTCTATTACAAAATGACGCATGGATGAATTTCGTATATATATATATGTTTATGTATATATATATATATATATATATATATATATATATATATATTATTGTTAAATTGGAGCAGATTTCATCGTATCTCCTTCGTCCTCTTTCAATAAACACGATTGATTCCTATAAAGAGTTTCCAGGCCAATAAGATAGCTTTCGTAAGTTTGATTATAATCAAACTTACGAAAGCTATCTTATAATCTTATTATAATCAGCTATCTTATTATATTATAATAAGATCTTATTATATTATAATAAGATCTTATTATATTATAATAAGATCTTATTATATTATAATCAGCTATCTTATTATATTATAATAATTATAAGCTATCTTATTATAATCAAACTTACGAAAGCTATCGATTGCTTTTCTTTGGAAAAATAATTATTTTTCTAAAGAAAAGCAATCGCGACAGCTCTGGGAGAGAGCGATGGAGAAGATGCTCTGAGAAGGATGGCTAATTGCATCATTAACGATGCCATTTTTTATGGAAATGGTAGTTCATCAGGCAATCGACCCGATCGGCGTCTCACCACCAGATTTAACTATCGTTGTTAAGTTGAGGTTTTACAGCATCCTGTTCATAGACGGCATGAGAGATAGTTCCAGCAGAAATAGCAGCATAGAAAGACCAATCACCCCGGCTTGTATGAAGCTATTCACACACTAAATGCTTTAAGTAAAATAAAGAAATAGTTATGCGAAACAGTTTGCATATGCCGAGTGGAACAGATTGCATATAATAGCTTGTTAGAAAGGAATATTGACAACAACACATCTTAAAGAACAAACATCTTATTCTAAATGGTTTTAGAAAACAATCTTGTTAACTTTAATTTATCTATTAGCCAACGAAATGCAATTATTAGAATTCAATTTATTCAAACTGTTTTTTTTTCTAATAGCCATGAATATATATATATATATATATATATATATATATATATATATATATATATACATACATACATACATATACATATATACACATACATACATACATGTACATATATGAAGTTGCTTTAAGACATGGGGTTACATACTTTACGTTTTCTTGCAAGGGACGTCGCAATACAACCGCATAAAAAATATATATAGAGCAATGAACAAATAAAATGGTTTCCTCAGAATATTTGTAGTGTAGACTACATTACTGAATAATTTGCTTTAAATAACCTTTATAAATAAAATAAAAAGGTGAAGTGTTCTGCTCATTTACATTTGTTATAACAACTGTTCAATTATTAATTTTTTAAATAATTGGCTTCCAGAGTTATGTTTATACCAGATACTACACTACTTAATAAATACACAAAAACTTCATATTCCGTCTTTTGATCTGACGCAGGAACAGAATACAGTACCTCTAGTGGGAGATAGCGCTCCTCACGGTGGCTTTGGGAACCTACGTCTGGCGGGCTAATTCTAATGAAACAGAGGTTTAAAGTAAACCCTCCTTTCATATAGACCGATTTACTTCATTTTTACGACACTTCTTTCTCATGAGATACCCACGACGTATCGACGTTTCGTTACAATACAGTAGAAATTACGACCGGTATGAGTATATTAGTAATTTAGGTCTGGAGTAAACCCCCCCCTCCAAATAAACCGATTTAGTTTATTTTTACAACCCATTTTCTCTGTTGATTACCACCACGAATACCGAGTTTCGTTGAAATGTAACAAAAATTACGGCTGGTAGTGGCAAATTGGTAATGGGGGTCCGGAGTAAACCCCCCCCCCTCATAATGAACCGATTTAGTTTATTTTTTCAAAGTATATTTCTCTCTAGATCAACATAACGAATACCGAGTTTCGTTGAAATATAACAAAAACTACGGCTGGCATGGTCAAATTAGTGTTTTGGGTCCGGGGTAACCCCCCCCCCTCCCGGTGGACCGATTTTGGTGGTTAACGAACTCGTTCAATCGTTTGCTAATTGAACACTATATACCACGTTTCGTGAAGAAAAAACAAAAACTCTGGCCGCTATCGTGTTAACAGACACACACACACACACACATATATTATATATATATATATATATATATATATATATATATATATAGATATATAGATATATATAAATTTAAACGGGGGTCATTTTCGGTGTCTACTAGGGAGGATCGATAAAGATTTGAAGAAATTTTTCAAAAATTCTGTCATGAGTGCAACCTCAATAGCTACTTTCCTTCGGAGGAAAGTGCTAAAAGCATTTACACCTGTGTTAGAATCCTCGTTACATGTAGGCTCCTAATAGACCATTGTAATGACAGGACACCAGATGGCGGTGTCCACAAACAATACGTTGGTTCAGGTAGTAGGTTGGTCATGTTGGAATGGAATGCCACTGTGGCCGTCAACCCAACACCTGCTCAATACTCCTACTCACGTACCATAACCACTTGTATACCTCCTCAGGTCATCCTAATGCTACATTATTACTCGACATTACATTCTTTTGTGTTTTATGTGTCAGTTAATCAGGCACATTTTAAAAACATTTTTCCATAATTTCTTTTTGTTATTTTGGGCGTAAGTATCTCTAGTACGGCAATACGCTTACGACGCCCGAACCATACAATAAACGGCAGGTTTCTTTGCTTGGCAATTAGTTTTCGGAAACACCTGATCATTCAGTGAGTGAGTGAGAGCTGGGTGTTTGGACATTATACATCCATATCCATATATATTCGAATTTTCGTTACAGGCGGAAGGACAAACAATAGTTCACAAACTTTATTTTTCCCTCCATGTTTCGCAAATTTTTGGTGTCTTTTCAGGGCATAATGTAATGCACTAGTGGGGTAACTTCCAGACTGGTCATGGACTGATAGAATCCAATATGGTGAACATTAGTCAGCTGATCGTTAATCGATGTCATATGTTGAAAATTAATCTCCCAAATAAATACAGTCTTAAAAATTAAACACCCAATTTTTCCTCCCTCTAATTTAAACACATTTTTTATTATTTGCCAAATAAGTTAATAAAAATATTATTTATATGTTGTAGGTAGTAAAATATTACATATAAACGAGAATACCGTTCTAATCGTCTTATTTTGCAATTTTCATACGCATAGGGCTCACGACCGAAAAAAATCAAATATGATAATAATGTTTTTAGCGCGTTAAAAAAATATTAGAATGATCTCATATTCATTATTCTTTTTTTTCTTTTTTTTTACCTTGATCATTAATGTACTAGAAGATAATAAGGCAACATGTAAGGATAACTAATAGCTTTGAACTATTGAAAATATAATAAATATAGTATCTTTTTATTATGTTCGAGCGTTAATTATAAGCTATCCTCAAGGCTAGGACGATGAACGATCATCGCTTCGAATCATCTCGCATCAAATTGCTAGCTTAACATGTGGCCTATTCTGCCCTCTCTGTCTTCATCATGGACACGGATCTTGAATGTAAGCCGGAATCTTATTCAAATCAGATAGAAGTATTTCATTTTAGAAAGAATCTATACCGAATCCTTACACACATTCTGCCTTAAAAGTATGTAAATGTTTTTAAAGTTCATTTCGTATGATAAATATAAATGTCATACGAATGACTATAATACGTGTATTGTCACTTGTAAAACCTCCGCAGGTTCTAATAAGGCCTATTACTACGGGCATATAATCTTTTCACTATTAAATAATTAGTTTGTTGAACACATTCTTGTCTTCATCTTGTGGCAATTGTAGCGTCGAGGAGCTTCAATAAATTGCAGCCATTCCTTCCGGTTCCTGTTAAGATCCTTTTTCAAGTTTGCTTCTTTCCCTTGCCTTTTTCTGCACTTATATATATATATATATATATATATATATGTGTGTGTGTATATATATATATATATATATATATATATATATATATATACATATCTATACAGAATAGATACATATTTGATGAAAATAAAGAAATATCCAAGTAGAATTGATTGGGGGGACAATTGTTATCATTGAATGAATATGATTCGGCTAACTAGCCGAAACAAAGTTATGAAGTCAAAAATTGTGTTCCAAACATTTCCATCTATTAATCTTAGTTACCTGGACTATTAGTCGCTAAATTTCAGATTTCACTATGAACACTGAAATTATTTTTACGTTTGAAGGAAAATACATAAAACAGCAAAAAGACATATATTATTGAAGGGAATGCAATGCTCTACAACCGTATAACCGTTATTTATTTTTTGGGTTCATCGTCGAAGAGTTATCCCGTCAAAAAGGGGAAAAATATGCGGCGAAAGTGTTTTTTCCCAAAATCACAGACTTTCAAGAGCGGATATTTCGAAACCTAAAGATATCTCGAAAAACGTTATAGAATAGAACTTGTAGGAAATTTAATCAGCTTTCATTTGTTATAGAATAGTCATGTCGCTAGGACGCGGGGTTTCCGAGATATAAGTGAAAACCCGAAAAATGGGACCTTCCAAACCCCCCTCCCCCCGGCACAAAGGATTCGGGCGAGGACTTTTGATATGTTCACCTCCTATCCAGCCCAAACAAAGTTACGAAGTCAAAAATTGTGTTCCAAAAATGTCCACCTATAGCTGTTTTTAAGCATTCGTTGACTGGACTGTATTACCTTGACTAAACCATACGCAAATACATCATGACATCTGTATGTACACTTCTTCTGGGCTTCTAATGATGCTACTTATTATAAGATCTTTTAACTGTCTTTCTACAGTCTACGAATTATTTCTACTGTTAAGTTTTTATTTTGAGACAGTCTGACCGTCGAATCACCATGTCGATCTCAATGAATTAAATCTTGCTTTCTCTTGTTGAAGAAATATGACCTCTGACGGGTTGTTTTGCACTGGTAGTTCTCGTTGTCCGAAGTGCTATCCTCGATTCCATTAGATAAACAAGCAGTGGAAATGACCAAGGTCGTTGGCTCTCTTCCCGTATGCATCATGTCTTGTTTAATCCGGCAGAGCGTTCCTTCTCGCGCCTCATGAAGGTCAAAGAGGTTCTTAATTCACAATGACCTCACTAACGTATCCCCCTATATATTGAATGGGATCTCATTTTCACGTTTTTCTTCACTACGTACAGTTAGAGAAACAACTTATCATGAGTCAAGGTATCATGAGTCACATAAAAACACCTTTAATTATACTTAAATAGGTATGTATATGTAACATTGAGCTCTGCATAGATTATATAGAAGACCGATGGTAAAGAAATAGGTAATAACAGCACGTACAGGGCAGGTAGACGTTTAAGGAACTGGCTTCGGTGAGTTCTCATGAAGGCATTGCTTAATTCTTCACCTTCAAAAACTTTTGATCTTCCACCACTTCTACCAGTTTTCCACGAAAAAATCACCGCTCTTGGAGCGCAGAAACCACTCTGGCGTTTCACTCGTAGTGCTTCTATGAGCATTTAGCGAGCCTCAGCCGCAGATTATTTAATATTAAAAAAAATAAATTAACACTTCCCGCAAAAAATGAGAATTCGCTTCATAAATTGACATTTTTCAAAAATAACTATATGATGTAAACTGAGATAAACTTCTGGTCCTATCAGGATATGTTCACAAGATACTATGATTATTGTAAGTCGTCTATAATGTATGTACTTGACGACTACTTTTTTTTTTTTTTTTTTTTTTTTTTTTTTTTTTTTTTTTTTTTTTTTTTACAGCGCATCTACATCTAGGTCATTAGCGCCGACATCCAGGGTTCAGAGAGTCATTTTACCAGCGAGCCGTGGGAAGATAAAATTCCTGCCGGACGTTGGGAATCGAACCCACCATCTCCCGCTAATGAATCCAATGCGCTAGCCATTAGACCACGGGAGACCCCTTGACGTCTACTTGTCGTTAACCCCATCAATAAAAAACGGCGGGAGGAAAGTTGTGTACCTAATATATAAGGACACAACAAAGCTCTATTCTAATTCATATAGTTTATTATATTCTATTATTTGACCTAGGACGGCACTTATATTATGGTAGTATAACAACAAAATAGAAAATAATTTCAGCAAAGTTAAAACGAAAAGTAAAAATAATAGGGGAACCAAATACAACGTATACTTCCTGCAGTGAGTGAATTGCAGTGCAAAATACATATAAGGATATTAACAAATCCTAAAGCCTGACTCAATTCTAGCACCACTTTCAGTCGCCAGTCTCTTTCAAAGCCTTCTGCCTCAATTCTAGCCTCATTTACAGTCCACCCAAATTCCAGCGCATCTTTTTTAGAGAGGGAGAGATTGCAAGCGAGATTTCATGCACAAACAACATCTGGTGAACGCCATTGCCTTGTCACGTTGGACTCCAGCAGGGGGTGAATTATGTGAACTTCTTCGATACATTCATATATACAAGTGAGGCTTCGACTTAGAGATATCCAAAAAGTAAAACTTTTCAGGGGACACAAAAAATGCCTAAGGTAGTAAAATGTCTTTAGGAAATTAATATTTACGACGTTACATTAACATTCATTTCCTTGAAAAGTTTTTGCTTTGTGAAAAAGAAAGGTTTTTGGACAAAAAATTAGTTTGATGAAAATGTGTATTTAACCCAATTTGAAAGTCATTGCGACAAGGGCACGTTCCCTCAAGCAGCCCCCCCCCCCCGATGGTCTAACATTCCTGGAGACCAAACCAACTAGGAAGTGAAGTTCGCTATTTCCTTCCATTTTCGTTTATCCCTTGAGGCTTTCAACCAATTTGGACCAGTTACGGAGTTTAGGAGAGTCTTACACATTAAATAAATTAATTCAGTGATTTAGAGCCTTCAAAAGACGAGCTGTCATTTAATGCGCGTGACTTTGGCCTTCTTCGGCTATTCTTTAAGGCCGAATTACGAGGTGGCGTGAATCGGGATCTATCTACATTAACTGTGTCACTATGTCAAGACATAGTGTATGTTAAGTAGTAGTGATTATTAAAACAACAATAATGAAAATAATTACTATAATAAACAAACATCTTTAAAGCAAGTTGGGATTGTATTCACATCTTGAAACGGTTAATTCAAGACTATCCTGCAGAAGGTGTGCAAAAAGAGATTCTTCAATCCAGTTACTTCAATAAATAAAAGATGATTTGATCTTTTAATTGCCTATTGAAGTAAAATATAACCTGCTAGCTCAAGTATTTAATATAACATTAATGAAATTAAAGTAGAATACCTAATAGCCTCCGATTTTCTTGGTTTTCCTAATACTTATTATTAGTTTCTAACGCTATTTCATTAGAGTGATGTGTTATGTAGCCAGTTATACACAGACACACGTACACATACATATGTGTGTTTGTGAAAAATGGAAAACTTAAATACATAGAGCCAACTCTCATATATTATTATACACATAATGTGGGTTTTTATCTCCGATCGTATTCTCAAACAATGGGGAATGTACCACGATGAGCTACGATATGGGTATTGTTTGAATATCCTGTTCCTGCCTTTTCGATAAGTATCTTTGTATTATTGCTAAAAATCTCTCAATTATTTTGCCGTGATATTTCCCGCATGTTAGCCGAAAATTTCTTTTCGCCATTCATTCAACTGAGTCGTAATAAAGACTGTCCAGTCAGACATGGGCTGCTTAACTTAAGAGAACAATAAAAAAAAAAAAATCAGACTCCTGAAAAATGTGTTGTCTTTGCGCGTTTCTGTAACTTTATTATCCCTTATGTGATTTATAAAGCTTCAAATAGGTACAGTTTAGATATTGTTTCAAGTTTATGTGGAATATCTAAACACTAACTCCAATCTCAATGAAAAACCAGATTCAGGAGCTACAATGCAAAGAAAACAAGTAGTGTGAAAATTGCTCCCTCTCTCATCGATTTCTTCTAGAGGTGACATCTATTAAAAATAAATCATGATGATTAGATAGTTAGCCGTCGAGGTGATAAGTAAAGATGGAATGGTTGGGATTCGGCTAAATAAACCTCAATATGATTTTGTTTTAAAAAAATCTATATTTCGGACGTTTCGGCTACTCATTGGTAGCCTTCGTCAGCTAAAATGACAAAAAAAGAAATTAATACAAAAACAAAAAAAATTATAATTGTGATAGGTAACAGAACTATAGATACAATTAACTTATAAAGGAACATATCGTCTTAAATTCTTAGAATGAGTAGAATGAAAAAGTAAATAGGTACAATAATTGATTTTAATAGTAATTAGTAACATTAATTGATTTTACAAAGCAATAAGAAACTACATACCAATGACAAATATAGTAGCTAATAGTAACATTAATAAATTTTTCAAAGAAAATAAGATACTACATACCAATGGAAATGCCGAGCGGCAGAGGAAGACCAAGGTAGGCAATTAAGTAACCATTGTGAAAGTGTCTAAGGAAAAAGGAATCTACTGGAGTATATGTAGCTGAAAACAGCAGGTGGTGGGAGACATGTCGGTAAGGATCAAAGGCATGTTTATGACAGGAAAGGAGAAAGAGGTGTTAATGGAAGGATACCCAAGGGGCATGGTAAAAATCTAGGTGGGAGGTCGGGAGAATATTTGGAAAATATTAGCGTACATAGGAGAAATGCCTTGTTGGTCAGTTTTGTAGTTTATATTGTTTTTGTTTAAGTTTATGTGTACACATTCCGAGATCTGTAGTCTTATCTTAGGTTACATTTTCTTTTAGGGTGACTATTTACAGTATTTACATCAAAGTAACTAGAATTTGAAACACGCTTCTCATTTACTTAATGTGTTTTCCGAGAAAATAATTTTAAAAAACAATTTCAAATTTTTAGTGCCGATTTCTCGGAATAAGTTCGGCCTATAATAATCGCATTTGTAAGAAATTTAGCAAGCTCCTGAATCAATCCCTTACACGATTCCCACCAGTTTTTTATATTTTATATTATAATATACACAATAATATATTTTAAAAAAGTCCGACTCGCAGGAACTGCGTCATCTTAGCGCGGTTCCGTATATCTCGAAGAAGTGGAGTAGATTAGGCATCACAAATAACAGGAAACTGACAGTAGCCAACTTACACAGAAGCGGATAATTCTTAATCCTCATTCTTGAGGAAGGCTGAATAAGTCAATACAATTATGTACTAAAAACGTACTCACTCTACGAATACTGCTCAGCAGGCTCTATTCCAAACAACCGAAAATTCGTTGTCATTTTAAGTTCCTTGTTTTACTAGCAAATTCGTTTCACAGTAATAATCAACTGTAAATATGTGCTTCATGGCAAATTAACGTTCATTCTCTCGTGGGTTAAATCTTTCTATAAAATAAGAAATAATGATAACTTCAGTTGTAGCACGAGGAAGGTTATATAGATAGGAGAATTCAAAACAAACCTATGTATACGCCATCATGGTTAGCCACAGCCATCTTGATTTCCACAGCTATTCCAAACGTATTACCTATACCTTTTACCGTTTTTTAGCTTATTTTACTACAATACTAATTTTACTGATAAATGCAATTTAAAACAAAAAACAACCAATTAAAAAGTGAGATAAAAAAATAGAAAAACCCTTTCAAAACAACAAAACAAACACTTTTTAAATTTTAAGCGCTTATATCTCTGATTGACGTTGTCCCATCGAATAATACTTCAGAACCTTTTTTGTAGAGAATTTAGTAAGCATTCGAATGGTTCCCTTCCACTTACCACGATTTCCCAACCGTTATCGAGATATTTACGAAAAATGCATGAAGATCCGAAAACTTTTCAAGTCTATTAATAAAATATTTTTTTTCCGCATACTTCCTTAACTCCAAATATAACCAAAATTTAAACATCTCAGTTGGGATTAATTTCCACGATGTAGAAAACATTTCAATTGAATACCGCGATTTTAAGTACCCACAATAAAATAATGACATGCGAAAACATTGATTCCAATTTTCTCAAAAACGGTTACAGATATCGCCTTAAAAATGGTTTCATTCGTATATACATATATATACGAAATTCATCCATGCGTCATTAGCGCGGTTCCTCCCTCCCTTCATAGGGAACCCGCTTATAAGGTTGATCTCATGAAAAGATCCGGAAGTGCCGACTAGAAGATTTCGCGTTTCAGATGAAATTTGTATATATATATATATATATATATATATATATATATATATATATATATATATATATATATGTATATATATATATATGTGTATATATATATATATATATATATTTGTCTGTTCGCTCTGTAGCTCCCAGACGAATGGTCCGATTTTGAAAAAATTTGGTACAAAAATCTTTCGTCTAATTTGAAAGGTCAAGTTCGTTAACCAGCAAAATCCGCCTACTGGAAGATGGCGTTTGGGGCGAAATTCGCGCAAAAAATTCGTAACGCTTACGTTTTTGAGATCATAAGCTTGTAAGTACTCGTTTTATATGCTTCCTGGGCTAGGAAAACGAATGAAACCATTTTCAAGGCGATAGCTTTAACCGTTTCGAGAAAATGGGAAAAATAGTTTTTGAATACCGTTTTTGGTTTGGGTACTTAGAATCATTGGATTCAGTTGAAACATTTTCAGCATGTTCTACTTTCATCAAAACTAATATGTTGAAATTTTGGTTACGTTTGGAGTTAAGGAAGGGTTAGAATAAAATATTTTATTAACAGACATAAAAAGTTTTAGTAACTGTGTTTACTTTCCTTAATATCTCGAAAAAGGTTGAGAATCTTGGTAAACGGAAGAATACCATTAGAAAGCTTATTATATGCTCTAAAAAAAAGGTTCTAATGAAAGTTTTGATTAGGCGATGTCAATCGGAGAAATAAGAGCTTAAAACTTTAAAGTAATTGATTTCGCTTATTCGAACTGTTATTTTTGTCTGTTTTTTATTCCTCGTTATTTTTTAATTGCTTATAGTTGGGTAATGTATTTGAAAATAAAACAGGTTAAGAAAAATAAGAAAAACAATTTAATGTTAGAGATATGGATTTCCAAGATATATAGCTTTTCAACTGCCTAGCGTCCTTCCGAGGGAGGGTTGTTTGTCTTTGATTTTGTTACTTAGAATTATGGGATACAGTTGAAACATTTTCTGCATGTTCGAATTTCATGAACACTAATATGTTGAAATTTTTGTTACGTTTAGAGTAAAGGAAGGGTTAGAATAAAATATTTTATTAACAGACAAAAAAAAGTTTTGGTAACTTTGTATACTTTCGTTAGTATCTCGAAAACCGTTGACAATCTTGTGAAGCGGAAGATTACCATTCGAAAGCTTACTAAATGCTCTACAAAAAAGGTTCTGAAGAAAGTTTTAATTAGGCGATGTCAATCGGAGAAATAAGTGCTTAAAACTTTAAATTAATTTATTTCGTTATTTTTGTCTGTTTTATTCCTTGTTATGTTTTAATTGCTTATAGTTGGATAATGTATTTGACAATAAAACTGGTTAAGTAAAATATCAAAATATCAATTTATTGTTAGAAATATAGATTTCCAAGATTCCAAGACCTTGTAACTAGCGAGACCTAGTGTTAGCCGACCCTTCCAGGTAAGATCGTATATCATGACTTTTCAAGACTTTACTACACACAGGAATGGCGTTAGTGACCTTAAGGGTTGACACGCCATTATAATAATTAATTAAAAAAAAGACTGGTGGAACCAAAATAATAACTGCTTCTATTTTAATCTTTCCAAATTAGACTAGGGATATGAACGGAACCGTGCTAAGATGATGCAGTTCCTGCGAAACGGACTTTTTTCTGATTTGTGTTTTGAAACGTGAAATTTTGTAGTTGGCACTCTCGGTTTAAGTCGGGCCCCGTCAGAGGTCAAACACGCTAAAAGATTAACGTCTACATGTTCTGTGATTGAGTTATTTATACAGGTTATTAGGACATAATCAATAACAATAATTAAAAAAATATAATTAAAACATAGTTCTTGTAATCAACGCAATAAGCGTACATGAAAGAGCTAGACAATGTCATCAAATTTGTGAAGAAAGGTAACGTTAAACTTACAGTCAGCATAATTGGTCCTAAACCTGATTAGCCAAAGAAAAAAGGATACGATAAAGACTGTACTATAAGTACACACATCGTAACTAGAGTGCTTTTCTATAGAAGATCAAATATGTAATTAGAAATAGCAGAAATGCTTTCCTATGATTTCCTGAAAACGAATATGTCAATTTTGAAATGTCAGCACAGTGACAAAACCAGTTATTTAATCCCCTCGGTTTCTCCTGATGACGCCATCTCACCTAACTCTAGCTCAACAAAATATTCCATTGGGAAACACCCTACACATCTCACTGCAATAAACATCCGACTCGCTGAAACCGCGTCATCTTATCGCCTTTCCATAACATCCTTATCACTCATGTCTTTTATCATTCATGTGTGAGTATTAATACATGAATGATGTTCAGATGTTGGGGACACATGATAACGTCATAATGTGTTTTCCTTCCGGGAAGATAGTGACAACACGTTTATTAGGAGAAACACAACATTGGAGACACTGCCGAGATCCTTTCGAAATTGGCATACCGACAGTGAATGAGGGAAACATTATACGCTATTGAATGTTCACCCTTACACAGATATACAACCACTTTCCAAGTATTAAACAAGATATAAGAAGACTTAACAACTGCTGAGACTTGATTTGATTACATTTTCCAAAATACATATCTACTATTAATGCGCGATTCTCGGATATGAATAGATATTTTGAATCGAAATTAAAAAATCTATCCACAAAATAGATAGGCGAGCTCAGATCGATCTTCTAGGTTTAGAAGATCTTTCTATTATTTGGATCGGTCTTCGATATGGATAAAAGTCACGTTTACTTACAATTACCTACGAAATTCCTATTTAATTTCGATTGGAATCGGTTCACACAAAAATAAAGAAATAAAAAAACACTTTACCTGACGGTATTCTGGATAGATTCTTCAAAAGATCTGTCCTTGGAGATCGATTCATTAAAAGATCGCACCTTGGAGATTGATCCCAAAAATCGATATATCGAGTTGTAAATATCTATATTTTAAAAGATCTATTCAGCTCGCCCATCTCTACCTTACACTGATATATAACCGCTTTCGAAGTATTAAACAATATGGGCGTAGTCTGCTTCTTAAAGAACTATTTCTGTTTTAGGAAATTAATCTTTTCTTAACTAGTTGCATTAATAGTGGAATAGATATCTAGATATTAGAGCGCGAACAGAGAAATTGATATGTACACACATATGCATGTATTTAAACACACATGTATATATAGAAACAAAATATAGATACAAAAAAAGAAAGAAAAAAAACTTTTTTTTTTTTTTCTTTATTATCACAATGATCACTTATCAGAGCTATATTTGATCTTCCTCCATCCTGTAGTCATTCATAGCCGAAGAAGGCTCTCAAAGAGCATGCCGAAACGTTCTATATATATATATATATATATATATATATATATATATATATATATATATATAAAAATATATATATATATATATATATCAGTCCCATAACAGGCCACGAGGGCCCTGAGGGGCAGATGCTATAGAGGTATCTGATTCATGACCATACGGCACACTAGGGAGATAGTGTGGTCAGTACTATGCTCCGGCCGCCTGATTTTCCCCTTGGCTGCTTCGACTGCTAGTGCCATTAGCACCCAAGGTACCCATTAATAAATTTATTAAAGGCTGGGTTGGCCTAGGGACGGTCAGGGAGGCCGAATTCAACCCATGAACGAAGACACTAGAAGAAAAAATCTTAAGTGCTTGCTCGGGATTTGAACTCAGGCCACTTTAGTCCAGTGCTCTACCACTGAGCTAACCTCACCCCCATATATATATATATATATATATATATATATATATATATATATATATATATATATATATATATATATATATATAATTTTACGAAAATCTGGTTTTTGTTCTTAGCCGAACCCCAATTATTCTTTATCTTATTATGTTTATTTGTGTGTTTAGCAATTTTATTTTATACTTCTACTGTCAATGCAGTTATTTCCTTAGTAGTATATTTCTGATATCTACTATCTCCAAAGTACAAAAAAAATTGATTTATTCATCAAATTCCATACAATTAGTACTGGTATTTATTTAAGTATTTGAAATTTCGTTTGAAATAGCGTTATTGTTTTTGTTTTCTGTTTTTTTATATCTAAAGCACAGAGTGAGTAATGTTTGTTAAAACACTAATTTTTTCTAGGTAATGATTAATTCGTGTGAACTTTATCTGTTTTTATATTACTCATTTTGCATCCTTACAATGGAACACAATTACAAGTCGTTACATGCTCGTTTAAAACAATGTCCCGTTCACAGACAGTATCTTCAAGGGAGATATAGTCCATGACTGTTATCTTCATCATATGACCTTTCTTGTGGCCATGAGAACGACTCATGAGGATGATTTGTCTCTTTTTATTATTAGAAAGCAATAAAATAGCAAGATACGTCGTGAATCACTTTCATTTCTTTCTTCATTGACGGAATCTAGGAGCTGTGACGAAAGTTACTGAAAAAAATCTCCTTCACTGGAAACATGTTTTCCTTTGTTGAAATATTTTTTTATTTTTATATCTGAGCATCCGCAACAAAGGCGATTCGTCCAATATAATTTTTACATACACTTACCATTATACAATGAAAATTATATATATATATATATATATATATATATATATATACATATATACACACACACACACACACACACACACACACAGACACACACACCCACATCCAATTATACAAACCGATTAATATTTTTACACAATCAATAAAAAAATGAAATAGTTCTAAATAACATAATATAAAAACAGCTCAAAGGAGAGACAGGAAGCAGTAATAAAGGTTTTATTTTTAAGAAACTGGGTCAGTATTTAAGAAAAATATGTATATATTAAAAAACGAACTATAATAAATAATATGACACTTATTTATTAAAGGAGCTCCGCTCCTATATATATATATATATATATATATATATATATATATATATATATATATAGTAGTAAGCAAATTGCGGAGCTCCTTTAATAAATAAGTGTCATATTATTTATTATAGTTCGTTTTTTAATATATATATTTTTTCTCTCTCTCTCTTTCCCTCTCTCTCTCTCTCTCTATATATATATATATATAAACAAATATAAATATACAATTACATATTATGTAATTGTATATTTATATTTGTTTGGGTAACCATGCGATAATGGCGCGATTTATTTTCCCCGTTTTTGGTATGTGGTTATATTTTAGAAATTATTTTATTGTTTATTTATTATTTATTTGAATTTTAAATTTTTACATCCATCATAATTAACGAAGGATTTTAGGACGGGTTATCTATAGTTCACCACCCGATTGTGTTTTAATTTATTGTGTTTAAAAGTTGGAGTTTAGTGTAGATATGGACTGCCATCAGTGAGTAACTCATGTAAGTCATGTGGTATGAGTAAGTTCTCTAGTTTCCTGCAGTCTGTCAGTATGTTACACTCTGGGCATATTGGCCTTTCTTTTCTCTCCATTAAGTGTGTAAGAAGCGACTAACCAATTCTCAGCCGTTTTAAAATCATACACGGTAATCAGCTCTCTGTTCGCCTGGCTATCTCTCTTTCTCTCCATTGGCGGCTCGAGAGAAACATTTTTGGGGGGTCTAATTTAGCACGGGCCGTGCCTGGGGGTGTCGAGTCATTTTTTTTAACCAGGCACCTGGAAATTATTAAAGAAGTATTTGATAAACTAAGAACATACATTACAGAATTAGAAGTTATTACAATTAATTTGCCTAAAAAAATTAGTTTCCTAACTTAATCGAAAAATAGTGTGAATTCATCATTCAGCGGGGGGCTAAACCCTCCCCCCCGTAGCCGTCACTGGTCCTCTCTCTCTCAATGTAAGTTTAGGCATTTTTTTAAGGGTTAATGACATTACTTCTTGGAGCCACCATGAAAGTTCGAGGAAGTTTGTTTCTTTGCTTTGAACGGCTCTTTACGTTTTCTCCCTTAGTGTTTTATTGTTTGTCGTTTTTATTATTTGCTAATAAAACGAGATACTTAAAATGAAAACTAATTTTTCGTTGTTTGGAATAGAGCTTTCTGAGCAAAAGTCGAAGAGACCGGGTGAGTAATTTCCTCTACAGAAAACCTCACTTATCTTCAAGATTTCATGAGAGTACCTAGCTGTTTAACGTTTTTATAAAATATTAAGTACACTTATTCGAAATGACACTAGGAATAAGAAGCTATGGAAGCACGCTAAGATGACGCCATGGCTGCGAGTAGGACTTTCAGCTAGTATCTTCAGTTAGCTCATTGGAATCAAAACAGTTTTAACTTTTTAATTATCATTTTATTTCACATTATTTTCACGAAGTGGCAGTTTCTTAACTACTTTATAAGAATTATACTGTTGTGAATAATATCTAATGACTGAAATAGTAACCATCCTTGTCCTTCTGGAGACCTTTATAGATTCTATTGTCTCCTTGTCATTTCATCATTCCTGATCATTGGACCTTGTGCTCCATTATGCATTGTATCTTCTAGAACTGCTACTCAGTGTTTTTGTCTCATTCAGCAAATTCTCAGAAGATAATTCTGATTCATTGTCAAAATAGGTCATCAAAAGACAAAGATATCATTGGATAAAAATTAAGGAAAAAGTATGATATTCGACATTTATCATTATTTCTATGGGTCTTCAGATTTATACATATAAGCGGTATGTATTTATCACAGATCAGATTTATCATTTCCTTCTGGTATGTATGGAGTGAGATACGAGATTTCGTACTTAATGATAATTAGACATTATATGACACACTTAAGTACTGTGATATAAAACATTAGCTCTTTAATATTCCAATAAAATATATTAGTTACTGAGTAGCTTCTTAGATGGAAACTTGTCCCTATCCAAGAAAATACCTAGAAGATAATTGCACTTTGGTAAATTGTATTTCGCACCTTACATTATTGAAACTGCCAAGCAATATTTTTTACATTAAGACAATTCCCAATGATTTGAACTGGTGTACGTACTGTGACAGATCTGCCAAACGTAGAGTAATTCCGAGAAGTTCACGGCGAATTGAATTCTATTAATTCTCAAATATTTCTCGTGTTTCGTCAGTTTTAATTCAAATTACTATTGAATAACAAATTATTTTTAGTACATTAAAATTATCCTGCTTAGTTTCAAAATATGAGCATAGTTGATAGCACTCTTGAGAAACTCCTTTATAAACACAACAGTCTATTTATATAATACTCAATGGAATATTCTATAATCTGCCAATAACAAAGATTACTCTATAACTCTATGTAAACCATTGATGAGTTTGCTTTTCCCAAAGTAAAGATAATAATAGTCCACAAAGTAAACCGGAGATAAGAGAGAACGTAGAACTTTATCCACATTATAAACACTTGCACATAAAGGAATAGTTCCTCGAGATGATTTAATGGAAAGTTGTATAAGCTGGATATAAACAGGTTTTATAAGTAAAAATAACATTGCTTGCTCTTGCCTTGGAAGGTTTTCCCAATAGGTTGCCACAATAACGCATTTCTTTAGAAGCCTATATTCTCTATTCTTTGTAAATATGAAGTAATACTTTGATTCTTCAAACCGCCAAAAAGGACATTCTATATTTTTCTTTTGATTAGACTGTACCAGCCGCTAAAACTCGGTAAATATTATGCCCAACTATTTGGGAACATGCGTTGTTTGTCTTGTATTTCAAAGTATTACATTCAACATAAATGTATTTATAAAAATATAGAAGATACATGTGATCTAAAAAACTTAACGCAAGTAAAATAATTTGCTTCCGATAATTGAAGATTATCAGAGAAAACAGCTATTATGGAACGCTTAATGAATGAAGAAACGTCTTCTCAAACGTCTGGGAATACAACTGGAGGTAAACGTTTATGGTATAATGAATCTAATACCACAAATGAACCAACCGAATTTGCACCACGATATTTAATAGATAAGTTAGTAGACAATGGGATGTCCTTCACCCAAATTAATCCGTTTATTATCAACAAATGGCTGAATACATTCTCAAAACACATTTTTGTTAAAAAGTTGAAACGAGATGGGGTTCTTCTTCTAGATGTTGAACAAACCTCAGTGTCACTCAAGTTACTCAAAGCTAAATTTTTTAATGGCCTTTCAATAGTAGTGACTCCACATGAAAATTTAAATCACTGTCGTGGAGTATTCTACTGTCGAGATATTGCTGATGTTCCTGATTACGACATTCTTAATGAGCTTTCGGAGCAAAAGGTAATCAGCCTCAAACGATTGCCGTGTAAAGGAATGAAACATTCTCCTCTATTTACAGTAACAATAGCTTCAACTGTGTTACCTGAGAACCTGCACGTTGGCTATCTTTCAGTAAAATTAAGGCCTTATATCCCCTTGCCTTTAATGTGCTATCGTTGCTGCACTTTGAATCACCATTCCAAAACATGCGAAAAAGAGGCGAAATGTGCCAAATGTTCTAAAGCTAAACATAAAGGAGAATGTTCGGAAACAACGTGCTGTTTGTGCCACGAACCTCATTTCTTCAAGAAGTGCCCAGCCTATCGAAAGGAATCAGAAATCAAGAAAATAATGGTATTTCAGAAGTTAAGTTATTCTGAGGCAAAAAGAAGATTCAATGAAAACGGCTTAAACACATATGCTGAGAAAGCAAAAGCAGGCATCAGCGAACATGCCATTAACAAAATTCTACAGCTAATCGAGAACATTGACAGGAGATTAGGGAAGCTGGAAAATAGTCATAACAGCAATATTCCTCTTGAACATCCTCAATTTCCCAACAATCCTGAGGCAGTTGAACAAGATGTACAAAAGAAGGCTCCTGAAGTAGTAGAACTTAGCTCCGAACAACTCAGAAGAAACAAAAAGGACAAGAAACCTTCCCTGAAGGGTCCAAATCAACAACCTGTTTCTGCCACGACTTCCAAGACCGATAAAACTACAGAATTATCGACTAACAGTTCTGGTAGATACCAAGAACAGGGCTCGTCACGAAAAAAACGTGTCACATGAACAGCAACTACACGAGTAATGTATACATATTTTTAACCTAAACAAAATAGCTATGGCATTCCTTCAAGTACCTGTTACGACAAAAAGAGTTTGGTATAGCTGGAATACAAGAGACTCACTTAACCCCAGGTAAGGAAATCAATGTCCCATGGCTTTTCGGTATATAGAAATGATTACTGTTTGGGAGGACGAGCTTGTGGCGGGGTCGCTATACTTGTTAGGGATAACATTTATAGTGAACCTGTCCGATTACTGACTACATTACTCAGTTCTTCTACCGCACCGGCTTACTGTCTGTTCACTCTATCTTCCACCGAGTCAACCGATAGACGTACATGCCCTACAGGACTTACTTACTCAACTTACTCCACCTGTATTAATTCTTACTGACGCGAACGCGCTAAGCGAGATGTGGAATTCCCCATTTACGAACAATCGTGGGCAGCATCTACAACAAGTACTGGAACATTTTGACTTAATGACACTTAACGACGACTCACAAACTCACTTATGCCCAAGAACTGGTACTCTGTCGAATATTGACATTACTATATGCTCACCATCAATATATACACGCTACAACTGGGAAGTGCTCAATGACACGCTCTCAAGTGATCACTTTCCTATCTTAGTAACACCTATGACTCGAACTCCTCCTTTTCAGACAGAACCAACTTACAACACCAAAAAAGCAGACTGGGACTTGTTTAGACTGTATTTAACAGAGCAACTTACTACGAAGGAAATAGACGATATCGACAGCTTAACCGCCGTCATACGTGAAGCAGCTGATTACAGCATTCCCAAAAAAATAAACAACTACCACAAAGTGCCAGTTTCTTGGTGGAATGATGAGTGTAAAACAGCAGTAAATGACCGGAAGAGAGCACTTCGTTTATTCCGTAGGCATCCGTCTGACAGGAATCTCCAAGAATACAAAAGGTTGAAAGCAAAAGCTCAATGGGTGATTAGGACTAATAAAAGACAGTGCTGGACAGAATTTCTTTCATCAATTAACAGACACACACCATCACATGAGATTTGGGATAGCATCAATAAAATCAAACATAAAAAATACAGACAACCAATTACAGGACTCGTACAGAATGGACTTACGTTTATTGACCCGATCGAGATCAGCAATATTTTTGGAAAACAATATGAACAGACTTCTAGTGACAGAAACTTCACAAAAAATTTTCTTGAATTTAAAAATGAAGTTGAACAAACAGAAATACCTATTCTAACTGACTTTGACCACCACATCAATGACCCCATAACAGTTAAAGAACTTAATTTGGTACTCAGCAATATCAGACGAACCTCACCTGGACCTGACAAAATTACTTACGACATGTTAAAGAACTTACCACCCTTGGGCCTTGCTCTTCTTTTAAAGATGTATAATAAAATATTCCTGGACGGAGTATATCCTCACTCATGGAATCAGGCTATTATCGTACCGATTCTGAAGAATGGCAAAGACAAGAGGCTACCCTCTAGTTACCGCCCGGTGTCGTTGACCAATTGCATATCAAAAATTTTTGAAAAAATAATATGCAAAAGATTGGTCTGGCTTCTAGAAAGGGAGAATCTACTTTCACCTTACCAATGTGCATTCAGGCCTGGTCACAGTACATTAGACCACATTAGCCGGCTTGAAAACGATATATTAAACTCATTTATACAGAAGAAGTTGGTATTAGCAGTTTCTCTGGATTTGGAGAAAGCATTTGATACCGTCTGGCGAAGGACAATAATACATCAGTTGAGCAATTGGAGACTTCAAGGTCCAATATTGTCACTCATAAAGAATTATCTACGTAATAGACGATTCCGAGTGAGGATAGGCTCAGCTCTATCAGATGAATTCCTATAGGAAAATGGAGTGCCTCAGGGAGGAGTTCTTAGCGCCACCCTGTTCAACATAGCAGTAGATTCGATCAGAGCTTTCATCCCAAATACAGTGACCTATTGCCAATATGCTGATGACATACTCATCTACACTACATCTAAAGACGTAAATATAGCACAAGACCAACTACAAGACACAATTCAGCGACTTGAACATTGGTGCTCCTTAACTGGGTTTAAGATTTCCAAAGAAAAATCCAGCTGCATACTATTTACTCGGAAGAGAACATTCCCCAACCCAAGTCTCAAATTGTACAATTACTATTTACCATTAGTAAATACAATTAAATTTCTCGGGTTGGTGTTTGATCGGCGTCTGACTTGGATCCCCCACTTAAAAGAACTCCTCATTAAATCTAAAAGATCGCTTAATTTATTGAGGATTCTTAGCAACACAGAATGGGGTGCTGACAGATGCTCTATGCTCACTTTCTATAGAGCATACACCAGGTCACTTCTGGATTATGGAGGTCAAGCATATTCATCTGCCAGTAAAACATCATTACAAATGTTAGACCCGATACATAACGCAGGAATCAGAATATCCACAGGTGCATTCAGATCCAGTCCATGTGCCAGCTTGTATGTTGAAGCCAGTGAGCCGCCATTGGAGTACAGGCGTCAGGAATTTTGTTTAAGATTTTACACCAAACTGAAGTTCCTAAATACACCATGCACACAAACATTAACGCAAAACCCATTTATAGCTACTTATAACCGAATGAGAACAAGACAAAGACCACTGAACATCAGAATATTAGACTACGCTCTGAACACAGACCTACTGACCAGTCCTACGTACTCACGACGCCAGCAGACTTACTTACCGTGGAGAATAAATAACTTAGAAATTAATACAAATTTATCAAAATTCAATAAAACTATCTAAACTGTTTTACAAGAATAACTTTAATTATCTTCTATCGCTGTATCCAGATGCACTCCTAGCATTTACAGACGGATCAAAATCTAGAGAAGGCACTGGATTAGCAGCTATAATAGGAAATTCAAAATTTGGCGTCAAATTAACCTACAAATCAACCGTTTTGTCAGCAGAATTACAGGGAATACTTTTGGCTTTAAGAAATATAACTATAGTTCTAAATACGACAATCATGTTATGTTCAGATTCACTAAGTTCTCTACTCTCCCTCATTAACATATACGCGACAAACATACTAGTGACAAAGATATTTCAAGAAATACACGACTTACAAACTTACAGCATAAAAGTAGTGCTTTTGTGGATACCCAGACACATGGATATCTCAGGGAACACAGAAGCTGACAAATATGCAAAACAAGTTACAGAAACATGTACAGTCGACGTGGAAGAATTGACGGTACAAGACTTACACACTAACATAAAAACTTACTTACAAAATGAGTGGCAAAAAACATGGACGAACACGACAAACAACAAACTAAAAGAAATCAAGAAAACAGTTTGTGTTTGGCCCTCCAGCAACCGATCGAGCAGAAGAGACGAGGTCGTCCTTACTCGATTGCGTATCGGGCATACATTACTGACACATCGCCATTTAATGACGAGACAGGACGGACCAGTTTGTGACATTTGCAACAGAAACTTGACCATAAAACACATACTAACTGACTGCAAAAAACGAGACGGATTAAATCTACCAAACGACTTGAATGAACTCTTGACGGAAAACAGTCCACACACAAACACAATTCTCACTTACCTTAAAGATACAAACATTTACAATTACATTTAAAACATACACATTATGAAATCTGTAAAAATATGTATGACTTAACGTGAAGTTGCGTAATAAACACAGTTTTTTAAAAACCTAAAATGTGCAATACACATTCACGTATTACCTCTTTATAAATTTTGGAATAATACAATAGTGTAACATTTTTTTACAAGAATAACTGCAAATACTTATATTTTACTTGTCTAACTGTTACTGGTATCTACTTGGAACATCTGGATAAGAGCGAGTCGCTACATATGCGAGCTCTGTAATAAATAATAAATAAATATAAAAATATATAAGTCTCTTTAATATAATTTTAAAATATTGGTCCCTATTATTATTATGTAATATTTTAGTATTTATAAGAGATAGATAGGGAATGTTATTCTATCATGGTAGGCCTGTATTTTCGCTCTTTCAAACATTTAACGCATGAAACATTTCTTGCGGGTCAATAAAAAGTGACCTGCTTATGCTCTCCTTTGCAAAATTTAAGTTCTTTGCTTCCCTAATAAATTGAATTTTATGAAATATTAGTTATAGTTGTGTATTATAGTTTCTTTCAGTTATTTAGCAGATTACTCTTGATGTGGAGCTCTCCTAAAAAATAAATAAATGTCGAAAAATGCTTTTAAAATGTTTAAATAATAGTGATTTCAGTGTAAAGAGCCTTTTTTTGAACGTCATATTATCATATTGATAGTTCTTTTGGAAAACCAAAACATCAAGTATTGGACTTATTAGTTGGTTAATTTTATTATGATGCAATTAGGTACATCTAGAAACAATCAAATACCTTACATATATTAGGACTTTGATTAACTTGAAGTTTTTCTTCCTTAAAACTAGCAGGCCGACTATAATTCTCAATGAAAGTTTCAACGAACAATTCAGTGCCAATAATAATAAATATTAATATCAATTACAAAATTTTAGGAGAGGCGAGGCACGGTTTCAGTAGCTCAGGTAAAATCTATGTATTTTTGAAAAGTTTTATTTTCAATGTCAACGTTTCCAGCTTATTTTTATTTGTGAGGCTTGTATCCCTATACTGAGCGAATTTATTTACTTTGTTACATTTTTAGCGTGGTTCCTCCCTCCCCCATAAGGAGGAACCCCGCTTATAAGGTTGACCTCATGACGCAATCCGGAAGTGCCGACTAGAAAATTTTGCGTTTCAGTTGAAATTTTGCGTTGGTCCGATTTTGATGAAATTTGGCTCAAAAAACTTTCGTCTCATTTGAAAGGTCAATTTCGTTAACTAGCAAAATCCGCCAACCGCAACATAGTTTTTGGAGCGAAATTCGCGCGAAAAAAATCGTTCCGCTTACTTCATATGTTTGCAAGTACTCATTTTCTAGGCTTCTTGGCCTAGGAAAACGAATGAAACCAATGTATACAAAATATCTCGAAAACGGTTGAGAATCTTGGTAAGCGGAAGGTTACCACTCGAAAGCTTACTAAATGTTCTACAAAAAAGGTTCTGAAGAAAGTTTTGATTAGGCGATGTCAATCGGAGAAATAAGTACTTATAACTTTAAAGTAATTGATTTCGTTTATTCGAACGGTTCTTTTTGTCTGTTTTTATTCCTTGTTATTTTTTAATTGCTTATAGTTGGATAATGTATTTGACAATAAAACAGGTTAACTAAAATAAGAAAAATAATTTATTGTTAGAAAAATAGCTTTCCAAGAGAGAGATTCAAAGACCTTGACTCTATTCAACTGCCTCTATGCGGGAGCCTTTCTGGGGTTGGCCGACCCATACAGGTAAGATCATAAATCAAGACCTTTCAAGAATAGTGGAACCAAAATAATAACTGTTTCTATTTTAATCTTTCCAAATGAGACTAGGGATAAGAACGGAACCACGCTAAGATTTTGCAGTTCTTGCGAGTCGGACTTTTTTAAAGACAATTTAACCACGAGGGTCATAGTTTATGTCCTATTTTTACTCTTAACAGAACATCATCCAGCCTTGTGCCTTGATTCTTATTGGTTGATGTACGAGTAAGGAATGTCTTCTTTAATTGATTGTTTTGCTGATAAATCCGCTTCATATTTCATATTGCTTCATAGCATTTTTGTCCTCCCCATCCTTTGATTCTGTCTACCATGTTGCCGCTTGATTTCAAGTATTAATAAGGATATGAGTTGAGGTGTAAAATGGTGAGTTAGTTATTGATGAATGTATTATCCCGGTAAATCTTGTTTTTTTTTTTTTGTTTTAATTTCTTTAAAAATTTATTGTTCCTCGCTCAGATACAAGTATCAAATTGATTAATTTCTTCATTTTTTTCGATTCTTTAAAAGTAAAGAGTTAGTTAATACCCCAGACCATTCAGGCCTATTTGGGCGGTATCTGATGGTAGGCCTACTACTAGACCTCCATCAAAAGCTTCATCGCCGGTCTGATTATTTCTCTAAAACAGCTGATGATTCATATAAATCAAGCAGTCATCACAATTCCCAAGGACCCCCTTCGAGCGGGTTCTCTCCCCAAATAACTAGGTGTCCAAGAGGCATGTCTAAAGGAAACATCTAGTCTGGAATTATAATGATGCTTAATAGATATTCAGACCACCTTAATCCACGTCAAACATTTATGGCCGGGCTTCTTGAGCATTCTGCGCGAGTCTTGGGAGATACTTTCTCTGAAACTCTCTTGACCTCTTGACAAATGTCTTCTAGAATATAAATCAAGCAAAATTTGTAAAAGTTCATTAAATGTAATTGGTTTAAAATTGAAACGAGGAATTAAAAAATTAATACATAAGTAATAAATTTATACGTGGCAGAAAGTCAAATTAAGTAGTAAAAAAAAGGAAACTTTTAGCTCTTCACTTGAATCCTACGGAACATCACCGTAAAAAAAGCCGTAGTGTTTAACAATGTTTTCTTAAACAAAGCTATATTGAAGATTTATTTGCTTCCACAAACCTCAAATATCTCACGACAAACATGTTGAAAGAAAGATGCTGGTTTCTTGGCCTCCCATTGCAACTTGCGGTTAAATATTAATCCAGATTTAGAATTCTTCAAGGCACGCTGAAGCATGAATAGATTTTTAAAGCTGATTTTAAACCATTGATTAAATCATTGATCTGTTTTGCGTGTTAGTGTGCTAGCAACGAAACACGCTGAAAAAAGTAAAATGATTCGAACTTGAATAAATACTTCTAGTTATTTTATTTACTTTTTCCTTTGAAAAGTATCGTTAATGCAAAGTCTAATTAAAATATATGATAAGATAACATTTATATAGAGTCATCTATAAGGTGCCAAACCACTTACATTCGATACTTTGCATTCTTATCGACGATATGTACTCTTATATCTTATATCTTATTTCTTATATCATATATTTGGTCCAATAACGTTTCAAATCAAAAACAAATATGCTGCTTTTTTTATTAATTTTAACGTTTTGGCAATCAAAATAGCCATGAATTCACCAAGTTATTTGGCAAGAAGCAAGCAGTGTCCAGTCGAGGACCACGACACCGCCTACCACAACTCCCACATAAGCACCAAGCCCCTACCTACTTCTTCTTACAAGGACGTTTTATAATATTTCATTTAGCTAACTTTCACATGGATAACATTAAATGGTTCACATTTATTAATGTTACCACGAAATACTACTATTAATACCTATTCATTCGCCAGTACAGGAGTAGTTAAATAAACACACAAAAAATGAACTTAAACAAAGACCATACAGGAGTTAGTTTTGTTAACCCTTCTAAGTTGGTCATTTGTCCCATTATCAGATACCGTTTTTTAATTTTTGCAATTTATTATTCCTTCAATCTCACTTAATGCCATCCGGCCATTTTCGTAAAATGGTTAAATATTTACAAAAGCTTATTCACTATGATCATTAATAAACATTGAGAGAGAAAATTACCCAAAGAAACTACTCCATGACTTATATAGACAAAGTATAGCACAATATGATTTAGTCTCTTATGTTTATACTTAGTATAATTTGGTGACTTAATATCGTAGTCTACTATTCTCTTTATATATGGATGAGTGTTAAGTTCAATCATTAAAAAACTTAACTGCTACATGATATATTTTCAGGTAGACATTTTAATAAATTTCTATCTACTTCAATAATGTTCCGAATAAAAATTATCTTCTACAAATACGTGGTTTGTGTCATTACATGCACCCTGGTTCGTATCTCAACTATTAATTATTTTAATGTGTTCCCTCCTTCCCTATAAGTAGGAAAATCTGCTTTTGATTCCATCCCGATGACACAATCCAGAGGATGTGACACGATAAATGCATAGGACTTGTAGAATCCGGTCGTTCAAACGTGTGTAAAGAAAAATATTTGAAAAATATTAGCCATAAATAGTTTATACGATGAATATTAATTGCAACTTAATTAATTATTTCTGATGAAAACTATGATAAATACTGAAGAGTGTGTGACAACTCATACTGAAGAGTTATGAAAGGAACGTTTTTATTATTAAATTTTCAATTTATGCTGTATTAATCAAATCTATTAAAAACACCAAAACCTGGCGTTAATGACCTCAAAGGTTGACACGCCTTAAATCCAACCAAAAAAAAAAACAAACAAAAAACACCAAAACATATAACATTTTGAGGATGAGCGATCTATGGTTATCTAATCTCTTAGTCTTGAACGTGCTCATAAAAATGGATTTATACTTGTGAGTATCCGACAAAATGTCAGTTAGGACTCATTTTAATATTCTGCAAAGGGAGCTTTGAACGCATTGGCCATCAATTCGTTTGTGCTTTGTAAACACGCAATAATTATTGAACAAAGTCGAATTCGTGATTTGGAATAAAGTACACGTTTAATTTGGTGGAACATATATATACTAACCGAAATTTCACTAGGAAACCTGACTTTTGCGGGTCTTCAGTCTTAAAAAGTCCGTCTCGCTGGAGCTGCGTAACATAGCCATTACTCAGGAAGGTGGGTACTGTAACAGGCATTCCTGATGAATTTTCTTAAAATAACATATGTGTACCCTGGAAGTAAATGACACCATGCCCATTTTTTAAAATTAATTGTCTTAACGCCGTGTTCTTAATGTGGATTTTTCGACCCAGATAATCGCGTATGACACTATGGCGTATTCCCATAAATAACGAAGATAAAACAGTGAAAAATAAAATCATGTCCGTTTTCATTAGAAGTAAACGACACCATGTAGACTTGGTTTTGTTTGACTACGATAAATAATTCCAATTACTTATCAATGCCAATAAAAATGTAAAAAAAAATATAAAACTGTTTCTATAAGTAACGATGAAACAAATTTTAATAGTCCAAAGTTATTGCTCTTCTGTACAAATATATGACATGGTGGTCTTTACCTCCGGGTTACAGACATAAAAATACAAAAAGAAACATGAATAATTTTGCTCTTTTATATTTGTAATAAATACCTGTAAAAATTACAAATTATTTGTTTAATCTTTTTTCTAGAGTAATGGAAAGATTAAGTTGTTTTCTTACATCACATGTTCCTCATTAGTTGGGTAAGCTATCTACCGAGTTTCGAACAAGCAAGTAAAAATATCTGCCGGTTCGGGCAAATTAATAATTTCTGGAGTAAATTCCTATCACTAACTGACTAATTAAGTTTATTTTGACATGACCGCTTTCGCCCCAGATGGGCGCAACGTATGCCGAGTTTCGATGGAATGCAACAAGAATTTCGATCTTTAAGGGCATCTTAAAAAGTTAGAAGGGCAAACCCCCTCTCCAGATTGACTGATTTTTCTGGATACCGAACTCGGTTAATCGTTTGTTATGGGAGTGATTACATGCATTCATTTTATATATGGAGATGTTGAAGACATTTTCATAGATACCTACAAAAATAGATATCTTTTAAATTCTTTGATGAATGTAATTTAAATACATAGGTACTCTTTCGGAAAGTGTTAAAAAAGGAAGGAAGAAAAAAAAAAATGATGGCATTAAGCTATGATACCATCACTAAAGCTTGCAACTAGAAAGATATTTTTGTACAGAGTGAAGTCACGTTTCCATTTAGCGTTCAAAGATAAATTATTTTTACACTCAAATAGACTGCATTGCGCAATTACTCTGTTGTCCCATACTCCAAAGACTATAATATTGTACACAGGTGTGTATCTGTGTGTGTGAGTGCACATATATTTGTGTATATATATATATATATATATATATATATATATAAGTATAAATTTGGGAAACGTATTAATGGACATGCCCTTAATACGTGTTTTCTTCTTATGACAATTATAAGATTAAACATGGGCAAATATACAAAATAATTTCGGGAGGGGCTGGGAAAATTTCGGGGGGGGGGGGGGGCTGAGACCATTTCCGGGGTATGGAATACTAAGAATTTAGAGCTTGGAATAGTTTTAGGCAACTAAAACGCTATAAAATATGTTTTATGAACTAACTGATCTTATTTAATTTATTTTTAAGGGTTTTACGACAAGGTTTTACCATCAAATCAAAATTTCCGGGGGGGCTGCAGCCCCCTCAGTCCCCCCTTATATACGCCCATGAGATTGAACTATCGTTAGTTAAAATATTTTTTTGGACTTGGCTTACTTTGACGAAACGCTAACCTTGATCTTTAAAATCGAAGATTATTCTTGGACATCCTGCCTTCTAATTTTTTTTTTTTTGTTGTTACTTATATCAATCAAAATTTATTTTTTTATAAATATTTATATATTTGTTTTTTTATATCCCGTTAATTAACAAACTGTTTATACACTTTAATAAGGCAATAATAAATTATTGTCTTTGGTTCAAAATACCACAGATTTATTATAAAACGGTTTAATTTTTTTCAGGTATTGGACGAAGCCTATTTATACGAAGTACTGAGAAGCATTAAGGTATTTTTTTCAACTATTATATTATTATTATTATATTTTGCTTAAGGTTGCTTAACGTGATATATATATATATATATATATATATATATATATGTACTTGTATGTATTTATGTTATTATAACAAGGGGAGAACATGTTATCATCTTCCCCAACCATGTCAAGTGACATTAAACTCACACTTAAGATTTGTTTAATGGACTATCAAACAATATTGAATTTGCATTTTTTTGGTACAAGAACCCTTTCTTCCGGCGTTTAATATTTTTTCTCATAAATGTATTGGGTACACATTATGAAGTTATAACATGTGTAATAGGCTAATACATGATGCCTTATTTTTATTTTATTTGTTTTTTTTTGTGTTTATTTTTAGTTGTTTTATTGTTCATAAGTAAGAACGTTATTAGTAAACTATTCTAACTCTTGAAAACTGTTTATCAAACTGATTCTCTTTATCTATGCAAATTTGCTACAATATGTTATTTTGATGACTAATTGTTTTGGAGGATGTAATATCTGTAATTAATATACTATTGTAGATCGCCTGAAGATGGACCAGTGTGTCCGAAACGTTGTGATGGAGAAATAAATGTAAAGTTTGAAGTTTTGAAGGGTTATTCTTCACCTGTTGGTATTATTACAATAAGTTAGTTCTCATTTGTAAAACTGCTAAAGAAACGATTATTGTCCAATGAAGCCTTAATGTAAAACATGAGAACTAGGAGGAATTGATGCCTGTTAGATACACTCCATAAATATGAGTGTCGCGACCTTTTAAGTGGCTATTTCACAAACACATGCTGGACGATGCTCTAATTCAATTACCATGTCTACGCTCTTACTAGACATTTTCTACTACTGATAGTAAATTACACAGTAGGGAAGGGATAAAATCTAAATTTTGCTAAAAAATAAACCAGGTCGTTTGCAGAAATCTCAACAAGAATAAATGTAGAATATGATATTAATTATAATGTGAGTAAGAAATAGCAATTCGAGTTTGCTCTAATACTTCATATTTATTTTAATTTTACATTTTCAGGTTGATTCCATATTCTAATAATCCGAATCCGATTTGCATAAACTATACGTTATAAGGTTAATTGCTAGAAAACTAAAATTACAGCACTAAGTCCGAATTTAATATTTTCTCATTCATTACACTTGTCGACGACGGCCAGCCTAAGGGTGCCTTGGTCAACCCTCATTGAAAAGCAATTTTTCTTTTGAGACATGAGTTGGTTCAAAATAGACTCGATGTTTTGGAGCGTATGTTATTCAGCATTTAAAAACCAAAAACATTTATAATAAAATATAAAGCTGAAATATTATTGAATGCATTTATTCATTATTATTGCAAGGTATCATGACCCACTATTAGCCAGATGAACTAAAAGTGCTCACATAAATAACATATATTAAACCTCAATGTGAAATGTAAGTATGTTTAAGCTAAACTAATTTTAGTAGTATTATTAGTATTAGTATTATTAGTTATTAATATTTTAGTGTTAATATTTTAATTATTAATATTATTAGTATTATTAGCATATTATGTGGTATATATCCAAATTGTAATTAATATCATGTGGTATTGTAAGTTAATATTATAGTGTACTTAAGAATATTTTCATTAGATATTAGAATTTGTATAGGCCAATGTGCCTATAATAAAATGTAACAATATAACGAGCAAGTCGCTACTTCGCGGGCTCGTAAATACAATGAATAAATAAATAAATATAATATAAGGTTTGAGGTAAAAGACCAGTTTTAATAGCAAGATAATGAAAAATTGTTGGTCTAGGGCCGAATTTCACGACTCGTTAACATAAACATACAGATTCTATTCCACGTATTTCTGACCTTTATTTACGTATATATATTTGTTTTTTATATATATGTCGTAATATGGGTGGCGAGCTAACCACACATGGGGATTTAATGGCCCCTGAGGAGGTGGCATAAAGGCCACGAAACATGTAGGGCGTGCCAACAATAAAGTAGTACATGGAAAATGGAGTACTATTCTTTTGACCTGTGCCATATATATAAAAAATAAATAAACATACAAATATATTGCTTCAAATCCTATCAGAACAATAACTATTCAACCACCCTACAAAAATGCTGTTACTCGGGAAATCTGCTTGTGGATTGTTTCGTTGATGAATTCAAAGAAAGTTAATGTGCTCATGATTTCTTTTTATGATACAATAGAAGTACAGTCTAATTTTCCTATTCTACTTTCTTCATCAATTTTCCTAAGAACCTATTCTTTTCTTTGTAACCGATTTCCCAGACTTATTCCCGACGCACTGTGTCAAGAGCAGTGTTCAAAAATAAGAAAAATAAAGTTCGGTAAAACATTTTCTTATGGTAAATATTAAAATTTGAACCTTAGAACAGAAAGAAAACATCAAAATTAGAATATAAAAACAAAGGCTAAAAGCTAAGAATTAACTTGAATTGTTGATACTAATGCAAATATTAAAACTGGTTCGGTTAGTAAATAGTTACTTTGGCTGTTTCAACCTTATCACTTGAACATTTTCATTTTCCTTTTAACCTGTTGAACCGTCAGTCCTAAGTGAATCGTTGGCTAACTTATCTTGGCCAATAGTGCAAAAATGGGCAAGCTTTATCCCATCATTTTTTCAAGTTTGGAATTGATTTAAGTAAAAACGTAAAATAACGGGGTTTTCATACTTTAACAATAAAAGTAACTTGCTTGAAGATTATTTTGATACCTAGTTTACCTGCTTTTGACTGCTTATTACAGCGATTTTGTGCTTTTAGATTTTATAACCAATGCACAACTGTACATCTGCCGTAGTAATGAACCTTACACTAGATACGATGCTTTATTCGATAGAATCGTGGAAGACTATAATTCATCTGAATGTTCGGATAAATTTAAACAGAATATACGATTGTTTTGCCTGCATGTTCAACAAAAGTCGGATCACTGTAACAGGTGTTCAGAGAAATGCAAAACAAAATACGAAGTTTGGTCGAGTAAATACGTTAAACTTCCAGACTACGTCTTTGAAATATGTTGTCGGGAAAATAATCAACCAAGTCCTTCACGTGTAAGACCGCAAGTACGTTTGAAGTACGTAGGAATGATTGACAAATAAGAGCCGGGCCCAGGACCAGATCACGGGCCCCCACTTCTCAGAGCCAGACTGAAAATTCTAGTACTTTGCTATAGGACTTTAGACATTTTAAAATTATTTTCATCTTGAGTTTTGAGCGAAATGAGAATAAAAGCCGACAATCGGTGCAGCAAAGGTCACTTTCGGTACTTGTAGTTTTATTACGACTCGTAATGAAATATACTTTTCTGGGACTGCACTTGTTTTGTCGTTTATATACATCGTACATGCACATGCGCCCACGGAGCCCGGGCCCAGGACAACAGTACTCGGCAGTCCCCCCCCCCCCCCCCATCTGGTGGCCCTGTAAAAGAGCATTTATCATAAGCAAGAAGTTACAGACAGTAGACTTTTGTTATAAATAGTGTGAACGATTTGTCCAGGACTCGTGTTGGAGGAACAGACAGACTCCTTCATCATAAGATACTGTGTGTCAGGCCTGTTTGATTATCTATATGCTGTACATGATTCCATTCTGACAAATACGCCCCTTATGGCCTCTTAATCTTAATTTTCATCTCAAATTCAAAACAAACCATGCTTTTCAAGATTCAATGTAAAACGACCGCTGGGAACCAAGATGTCCGTGAAACTTTGCCAAATCTGTTCCTGTTTTGATTAAGATAACTGTCTATTGACAGCGAACTTTCTCACGGCCTAGATATTTTTTGTTGTACCAGCTGTGCTCAGTCTGTCAGAGTCTAATTTCAGGCTCAAAGCTGATTTCCTTTCGGAGCGAAGAAGAATCCAAGGCAAATAGTCCTCCTACCTTGGCCTGTCCTGTGTTTTATTATTATTAAATTTTAACGTCTATTTATTATTAACTACGAATTTTAGGACGGGTTATCTATAGGTTGCCACCCTTTTCTAGCCAGGATAGGGCTGATGCCTTTTCTTTTTTCTAAAGAAAAACCACAACCCTGTGGAGTGTTAAGTACTCACGCCTTAATGGCCACCGGGCCTCCTGTACTGTGTTTTTAACCGTATTATTAAAATTCAACTTTTTAATTTACTGGGGTGTATTTAAATATATATAAATAAAAAATTGTGTTAATATATAAGTCGTATGTTTGTGCGGGCGTGTGTGTATTAAATATGTTTTTTTTTTTTTTTTTTTTTTTTTTTTTTTTTTTTTTTTTTTTTTTTTTTTTTTTTTTTTTTTTTTTTTTTTTTACGGCGCATTTTTTTTTTCTACAACTTGGCCATTAGCGCCGGGCTATCTATAGGTTTCCACCCTTTTATAATGCCAACAGCACGTTGTCGGTCACCCTTAAATATGTTTTTGTTAAAAATTATATAAACTAGGTACTCTACATATTGTTTGGCCCCTTTTGAATAATACGATTATGATTCAGAGCCTTATTATGAACATAAATATTAATTTTTACTTTGTCGAACCTGGGTTTTGAGCCACATTCTTTGGAACATTAGATGTTACAATATTAATTTCGAGTCTATAATCTTTCTTGTGTTTAGGAAATTTTCTCTCTGTTATTGTTTATATATGATTTTATCTTGTTAATAGTATCTGTAGACATAAGTAATGCATGAATTACGATTATGGAGTTATAGTACTGATAATGCAGCTTTTCCTAAGAAAGAGATAAAACAAAATAATAAAAACATAGAAATGAAATAAAGAAAGGTCCCCCTCCGTGTTGAGATGCGGAGATGTATGTGTAAGATGATTATATTATATATTTTTCTATATAATCACTTTAGTTTGAGAAAACGGTATCCAGTTCTTTCATAGAACGAAAATTCAGTGATCGTTCAATTACAGGGCGAAATATTTAGTATTTATATTCTAAAATTTCCAAATCACGTTAGGGATGAGCATTATAAGAAAACACGCAAAACGTACGCAGTTCCTGCTACTCGAAGTATTTAGAGGAAGAAATAGCTAAATTGAATAATATTGTTGTCCACTACCAGTTTTCTGTGCATTAGATGCTTAGATTAGACACTGTATCCAGGGTCGCTAATACCCCCTACTTGCTTCTTTGGTTCTAACAATTGCTTTCCCGTGAGTCACAATGACATCATAATTTAATTTAATTTAAAGATGATAACTTATTTTAATTTAGGTATAATAGGTGTACCCAAAAGTAATAAACATTTTTTCTTAGGAATTAATTTTATTTGCCACGGCCGGCCAACCACACACACAGCAACACCTTCCTGACCGACAAAGTCTTTTTAGGGGTTGGTAGATTCCACTAGGGTCTTCAAGGCATCGTGGTCACACTGTTTAACCTCTACCGCTTCGAGGCTTGTGTCAGGTCAAAATCACCCTTGGCAAACCTCTTTTACCAACGTCAGCACTTGTTTATGGTCAACACGTCATCATGAACTTCATTTATTTTTTGAGCCGGAGCTGTCGCTTTAATTTCCTTAAACTTAAAAAGCATGCAGATGCGAATATGCTCTTCAGAAGGTATGAGCCCCACCATACTCTATCAAGGCTGTGAACATTTTAATACTAAATGAAACGTCGAGCAAAGAGACTGATCCACTGATAAATGTAATGGTATGATTATTTACTCCACAAAGATTAGTGTAGTATTAATAGCAAAATACATCTTATCAAAATGTTGATTACTTTTGGGCACCCCTATTATATCCGATTGCATTTATGACACTATTCCACTACACTTGGGTACTCTTGAACCTTTAGGTGACAATTGTATGTTCTATTTCTATTTTACGTTTAAAATATTCCAGTTCTATTTTAATTGATGTTTAATTCATAAATTTTCTTCCAATATATTTGTTTCAGTTTGTTGTCTTCTCCTCCTTCAGAACCTGTATTTTCTGTTTCATTTTTTTTTTTCTACTGACATTGCATTATTCACTTGAATTTATTGATTGGATTGTCCGTTATACCAGGTTCAAAATCATGTCTTCTAAAGCTAGGTACACGTATTTGTGTGTGTAAAATAAGCGCAAACAGGCATTACATTATAATATTGATCAGTAACTTCTCATTAATATATATTCTTTGGGGAGGGATCATTTAAACTTATATTGTTGTTGTAATTTTCATTTTAATATAATTATTATACTAAATAATAATTTAATTTGACCCTCTTCAGAGGTCACGTTATTTAGTAAATGTTCCTATCTCAAGAACTCTGAGACAACTACTCTGTTTAAGCTGCAAAGTAAATTTATAAACATATATATGTGCGTGGTTATTATGACGAGCTGGAGAGACAGCAAAAAGCAGATCAATCTGATAAGAACCGTCATAACCAATTTCAATCAAGGAAATAAGCGCGTACCACAGTGACGTCTTGACGTAGTATTACTCTTGGGCATTATGCAACATCAGAAGGTTTCCTCAGAAAAAATGTCACGGGAATCCTGCATATTGCAAGCGGAAAGCAAATTATCAAACCTCAATATAATTCCCATTAAATCGTCATTTACTTACGCAAGACAAATTTCGATGATGGAATATGTTTTCCTCTCTTGAAAATGATTTCAGTTCCGTTAAAATGTATATATGAAATTATATATAACCACTTAATATCTATCGTGAATATATATATATATATATATATATATATATATATATATATATATATATATATATATATGAAATGATGAATATCATTTCACGTGGAATGGATTTTTGCTCTAAATACAAAGTTCGTCTTGCAGGAACTGCGTCATCTTAAATCATTTTCCCTTCATATCCCTACTGCCGTTAGTAAATGAATAGAAGCAGTTATTGATAGATTTTGATCTTTCGGTAAAGAAAGAAAACTTTATTAAAATAATTAATTACAATTAAATCTCAATAAGAAGGAAGATTTAAGGCCACAACAGCAAACTGACAGTATCCTGTGCGGAAATGACTCCCACCGCCTTATCAAACGTTATTACCTATACGTTTATCGTTTTCCTACCTTGTTTTACTAATATCCTCATTTTGCCATTTCAAACAAAAAACATCCAATTAAAAAGTGAGTTAAACTGAGACAAAAATCCGTTCAAAAGAACAAACCTAGCACTAGTTACTTCTATTGACTTCCTTTACTCCTTCTTCTAACCAAAATTAAAATATCTTAGTTCAGATAATTGTTAAACGTGTAGGAAATATTTCCAAATGATTCTAAGAACCAAAACCGAAAATTAGCTTAAAACTATTATTATCCACTTTTCTCGAAAACGGTTACAGATAAACCTTGAAAATGGCTTCATTCGTTTTCTTCCTAGATCGATCCTGTGAAACGAGTATCTGCAAGCAAATTAACTCAAAAACGTGAGGGTTACGATTTTCTTCGCGGGAATTTCGTTCCAAAAACCATGTACCGGCGGACGGACTGTGCTGGTTAACGAACTCATTTAATCGTTTGCTAGGTAAAATACAACGCTTCCCAGAGCATATCCATCTTTTCGCACTTTCCGAGGGAACATAGCTATTGAGGTTGCACTCATGAAAGAGCGTTTTGAAAAACGTCTACAAATCGTCGCTCCTACCTCCTTTTTTCGGTAGATATCGAAAATGATAGTTCAAAAAGTCTTTCATGAGTGCAACCGGAATAGCTACATTCCTTCTGAAAGTGCTAGTATAATGTGGTTACTGACTGCGTGCCTAAAAGGTATTGTGATACAGTTGTGCACAATACGACCATCTCTCTTGGACAGTGCCCATTGAGGGCTGACCATTGTAAGGTTTTAGCTGTTGTAAGACTGTATTGTGTTCACTCTACGCTATCATGTTCCAACACTTTAGAGGCATCGGGGGCATGGAAACCTCTATAGGCTAAAGTTTCTTTTTTGGTTAAATTTAGGCTCTCAATTCATTAATTAATACCGCTTTAATAGATGTTGTTACCTTACTTTTCTACAAAAAAGTGCACGAAAATATCAGGTCATTCAAAAAGTAATGCCGATGGACTGTAGAATGTGTCGATCCAAGTAATACTGCTAGCTTTTTGACTGTTACACTACAGGACTTTCTTCTACAGTAGCCTGCAGAAGTTCTTCGTCATGCTCTGTTGGTCGACCTGTACGAAGCTTGTCTTGAAGCTTGCGGTTTCCCGCTCGAAATCGTTCAAACCACCGCTGCACTCGTCTCTCGATAAGTTGAAGCAGCTTTAACTCCTTTATTCAAACCCCAAAGCATAACACAGCGGAAGTGGTGTCTTCGGAGATCCATTTCAGATGAAATTTCAGCACGGAATAGATAAGTTTTAGCAACCAAAACATAATAAATAAAAGTGTATTCAATTCTATAATAAACAAAAAATGTAAACAAAAATAAATTAAAGAGAAGGGAACGTAAACAGGCAGAAAATTAAAAACCGACATTACTTATGGGATGACCTGATATACATACATCAATGAGGAGTACTGGCTTTTCTTTCGAAATAAGAAAATACATTAACCCTATCCTGGCTAGAAAAGGTAGGTACTTATGTATAAGTACGTTCAAAGGCGTTAATATTTAAATGTTTAGGCTATTTTAAGGTATACGCTGTACACTGTTGATGAGGCAAGTAAGTAGTTATGCAGCTGTTGCGTAACGGAATTTTTATATTTAAAATTAACTATGACAGTTTTGGTCCATGCGGCTAGCTTAAACTAACCAATAATCAACCTTACAACAATGACTGTGGGGTTAATTCTGGTATAATTTAAAGGGGAAAACATTGATGTCAAGCTAAAACCAATTTCTATGAACCATAATTTAAAATATTAACTTTCTCAACGAAGCTTAATTAGTAGGTCTTAATAAGGAACATGTGGGTGCCTGGTTTCTAGACTCTGACCTCTCAATTTAGACTTAAGTTATTTTGTTTTTATTACTAAGCAAAGACATTCCTAGAATAGTTTGGAATCACTCCAGAAAATCTTGTTTTCTTTGTGCTAAATACAATATAAATTACCGATTCTAAATGTAATTCAGTCTTTGTCATTTTTGCATTTTACCTCCCTCCCCCCTTTAGGAGAATAACACAATCCAGAAGTGCTGACACGAGATGTCGACGAACTATAACTCATAGGTCACTTTGTACTTGTATATACAGGGTGTATCGCTAGTGTATGACAATACTCAAGGCTGTGAAACTGGACAAAAAATGTAGTTAAATGCTATCAACCTCACGCTTCTATGATGACCTATTGACACAAATACACACAGTGAATATATATTTTTGTGAGCACCTATTACGAATATTCCTGTAAATAAGAAAACATTAGCCCTTAATCAGAGAATAGATTAACATGTATCAAAACTTTCATGTTCAAAAAAATATTGTGCCAAATATACGTCATGGAGTTCAACAATTGAAGAGATATATCTATGCATGAGCTAATCATGCCATGTGTGTTTGGTTACTGAGAAAGGATGTGGGGACAAGATTAGACCTATCAAGCAGATAGAATGGGATTTTGATAGTAGGAAATTCATCAAAGGATGATAACTAGTTCTGGAAATAAAACACAAACATAGCATATCATTCAAGTATAGGAATCCTATCTATTGTGTACTTAACTATATTATTTCAAGCACAAACAGTAAAAAGAAAAAAAAAAACTGAGGGTAGGACCCGAGTAACTACGAATTCCCCAGCACACCGAATAAAAAGGTTTGGCACATGAAATGTGGCACAAAAAAAATGCATGTCACTTCTCACTCCTGATGTGCTTATTTTGTAGGAATCTGCACAATGAAAATAATAATACATTCATACAGAAGATTCAAGTATTATGCTTTCAGTGCGGTCTGAAAGAAATATCATTTATTTGGGTGTCATCACTCTGAGGAATTACTCTTAACAAAAGAGCAGACTAACAAGGTAATTGCGTTCAAACAGAAAACGAAACGTTAACTAGGAATATGGTGTCAATGGCCATATCAGTCGAAATAAAAAAAATTAATAATGTTACGTTTGAAAAATGTCGCAAGAGAGAAATAGAACCTCACTTGGTTTCGTACCCATCGCAACAAATTCATATAAGTAATAAAGAACACAGGTACTTGTACTATGGCTCAACGACATTCCAGACGGGAAGAGACCGTTTTGACAAGACTGAGAATAGGACACGGCTAACTACTTAACACACAAAACACTGTATAACGTATACTGATAAACTACCACAAATACAACCACATCAGACTAACACTCAAGACATCCGAGAATCTCCAGACAGTTCAAAATCTCCTCACGTTTATTAACCAAATCAACATTTACTAAGAAATTTAACAAGACACGTAATAAATGAGGCTTTTTAATTAAAAAAAGTTTTTTTTAATTAAAAAGTTTAGGTCTAATTTTTTAGAAGACCGATGAATCTCCTACTAAGAGTGATGTGTAGGCTTAGTAATAGCAACCCATTGAAAATAGACAGCATATCATAAAAATGATTTATAACCCTAATCATCGTATAGATTACTCGATTTCCGATGTCAGTACTTATAATGATGTCAGCATGAGTATAATAAAATAAAATAAATAAAAAAATATGTTATTGGTTTTATATTGTAAAATGTTGACCCTTTTTCTTTCAATATATCATTTGAATAGGCGGAAGGTCATGTATATATAAAACTCGTCAAGTTCACTTCATATGCTTTATTTTTATGCTCTAGATGTTTCGCGTCTCTTGACGCCTCTTCAGGAGCAACTTAATCCTGTATACATATATTTAGCCTTAGCTACGGAAGACCTTCCACAGGTAGGACCACACGTCCATACTAATATAATAACGTTAAAAGGCTGTTCTCCATCAGCTGATTCAGATCGATCCTGGCTTGTATCGATTCCAGAGAAAGCTTTTGTCGTACATCGAAAAGTTTAAAAAAAAAAAAAAAAAAAAAAAAAAAAAAACATTATTTGAATAGGCGGAAGGTCATGCATATATAAAACTCATCAACTTCACTTCATATGCTTTATTTTTATACTCTACATGTTTCGCGTCTCTTGACGCCTCTTCAGGAGCAGCTTAATCCTATATACATAGATTTAGCCTTAGCTACGGAAGACCTTCCACAGGTAGGGCCACGTCCATACTAATAAAATGACGTTCAAAAGGCTGTTATCCATCAGCTGATTCAGATCGATCATGGCTTATATCGATTCCAGAGAAAGCTTTTGTCATAGATCCTAAAGTTAAAATAAAAATAACACGAATGATATTAATATTCCTAATTACCGTCGAGTATATTAAAAAATATATTGTTTAAATATTTTATCTCCGTTTTTTTATTTAAAGTTTTTTCCTATTTTTAATTATATGTATATTTTCTTTTAGTTTTCTTCGTATGGGGTTCTTTTCTTTATCCAAAACTTTTATACTCTCAAAATCAAATTTGTATCTATGTTTTATTGCATGGTCTACTAATGCTGTTCGGTTGTCATTCTCGTCTATATTTTTAACGTGCTGTTTTATCCTCTTTTTTAGAAGCTGTCCAGATTCTCCTACATATACTTTTTCACATGTAGCGCAATTAATTTGGTAAACATTATATTTGGTTTCCTTTTGTTTTAATTTATCTTTAATTCTACTATAAGAATTTTTAATTTTATTTTGGTATCTCCAAGATATTTTACCTAGCTCCTTGCATGCGTTTTTTTATCTTATTCGCAATAATCGGGTTATACTGAAATGTGTTATAGTTAATTATTTATATTGATTTTATTTTAGTTTCTTTGTCTCTTTGTTGTTCTAGAATGTGGCTATTGGTAGTCCGTTCGTCAGAATTCCAGAAGTCCAGTCATAGTTTTAGTGGGAATTTTAATCAAGAAATCGTCCAGCATTGTCTGCATCAGTTTTCGTCGTTTCGTTTTAATGTCATTGTCATCCGCTAATTGAGTTTCGTTAATTTTGCGTTTTAAATTCTTACAACTATTATTATCTAATCTAGTGTTTTTTTGTTTGGATAGTTTTATCTTTTTTGTTAAAATCGGTATATCAGTCACCTCATTAGTTGATTCTTTTGTTTTTCTTTTAAGTTTAGTGTTTTCGTTAAAAAAGTCGTCAGAAAATTTAAAAATATTTACGTCAAAATTTAAAAGGTGCTTTTCTTTTAAACCCTTCTTATCTTCTCTGTTACTATAAATAATATACTTCTCAGCCCTCTTGATTTCTCTATCTATCATCTCATAAGGATCTAGGCGCACGGTAGTGCGCCAGGCCAAGTTCCGGCCTAAGCATACTGTGTGTATATTACAGGCGGTCTTAGAGCCGATTTTTACCCTCTCATAACTTTCAACCAGGTAAAGATAAATTTATGAAATTTTACACAGGTATTAAACTACTGGATGTGAGTAAAACTGGAAATTTTCATAATTCTACATCGAATAGTTTCTGAGATATAAGCGATCGAAAATCGGGATTTATAGGACTCACTCACTCACTCACTCACTCACTCACTCACTGACTCATCAAAATTATTAGGCACTTCCCATGATGCTAGAGACTTGAAATTTTGCATGAAGATAGATATGAAGGTGTTATTAAAGGAAAAAATCGAAAAATCGCGAAAAGTTGTGTTTGACTCCGCTTCCGGGGCGGGGGCGTGCCAGTTTTGTACTTCCATCGGAAACCCGTCATTCCGTCCGAAACCCATGATGTGGAGTATCAAATGAATTGTCTCGGTATGAAGAACCTATATTTGATGTTTTAAGAAACAAATAGAGACGCATACAGGCTCGGTAAAAATCTTATACCAGCTGTCTGTCTGTATGTTTGTTCCTCTTACAAATCCGTACCGTTTGACCGATTTTGACCAAACTTGGGACACAGATGGGTCTTGATACGGGGAGAATCATAGGCTAGGAAAAATTGTCTATCAGCTGTCTGTTTGTCTGTTTGTTCCTTATATAAATACACACCGTTTGACCGGTTTTGACAAAATTTGACACACATGTCGGTCTTTATCCGGGTAGTGCCATAGGCTAGTCAAAATCGTCTATCAGCTGTCTGTCTGCATGTTTGTTCCGTACACAAATTCACACCATTTGACCGATTTTGACCAAACTTGGCACACAGGTAGGCCTTGGTCCGGGGAATGCACTAGGCTAGGTAAAAAAGGTCTTTCAGCTGTCTGTCTGTATGTTTGTTCCTTATACCAATTCACACCGTTTGGCCTATTTTGACCAAACTTGGCACGCAGGTAGGTCTTGATACGGGAGTGTCATATTACCTATGACGTTTTCTACTTCTTGATCCATCGAAATGCCATCATTCCTTCTGAAACCCATCATGTGGGGTATCAAATGAATCGTCTTGGTAAGGAGAACCTATATTTGATGTTTTAAAAAACATTTCGACGCATCTTAAAAACAGTTCTGACTTCTTTCTTAAATGTAGTAAATAAAGTCGTAGGGGTTCACTGCATAATATACTTAAAAAGAGATACTAAGTTTTTCAAAGTCGAGTCATTTTTGTTCTTATATTTTTCTTGAAGGCCTTCTACACTTTCCCTATTGTGATCTTTATCCTCGGGATAAGGTTCCTGTGTTTTACTGTGTAATAGTTTAGTAAAGAGAGCAATCAATTTGTCCTCTAAAGTAATGTCATTTGGAAGAGCTTCTAACTTTTCTAGTCTAGTGATTAGATGTATGTAGGTTGATTATTGGTATCAAATATCAAGCAGTATGGAGAACCTTATACAGAATCCAAAGACCCTGGTTTTATATGAAGTACAAAAGCCAGTAGGTATGCGGCAACTAAATTCTATTTAATACTTAGAAAAAAGCAATGAGATCCCCAAAAAAACATAAATGTGAAATAGAGGCCAAGTTCCTGCCACCACAAAGAAACACTCCCTTCCTCAAAAATATCCCCTCCTAAAACCCCCCAAAAACGCCTTACCATTCTACACTCCAAAAAAGTAGTATGGGTTGGTGTATTAATTCAACCAAAAATATTTGCCAATACAAGAGATGATACAAGAAAGAAATGGCCAAGTTCATTACTTGGAAGACCTCATAGTTACTTACTAAGAACAGTAAAGACACTTCAACTGACCTTTAAAAACAACAATAAAAATACTTATATCCAGTTACTAAAATATCACTTTCCTCAACCAGGTATATTCTTAAACTTGGCAATGTTTTTTTTGTGCCGAAATTATCTAGGCGCACGGTAGTGCGCCAGGCCAAGTTCCGGCCTAAGCATACTGTGTGTATATTACAGGCGGTCTTAGAGCCGATTTTTACCCTCTCATAACATTCAACCAGGTAAAGATAAAGTTATGAAATTTTACACAGGTATTAAACTACTGGATGTGAGTAAATCTGGAAATTTTCATAATTCTACATCGAATAGTTTCTGAGATATAAGCGATCGAAAATCGGGATTTATAGGACTCACTCACTCACTCACTCACTCACTGACTCATCAAAATTATTAGGCACTTCCCATGATGCTAGAGACTTGAAATTTTGCATGAAGATAGATATGAAGATGTTATTAAAGGAAAAAATCGAAAAATCGCGAAAAGTTATGTTTGACTCCGCTTCCGGGGCGGGGCGTGCCAGTTTTGTACTTCCATCGGAAACCCGTCATTCCGTCCGAAACCCATGATGTGGAGTATCAAATGAATTGTCTCGGTATGAAGAAACTATATTTGATGTTTTAAGAAACAAATAGAGACGCATACAGGCTCGGTAAAAATCTTATACCAGCTGTCTGTCTGTATGTTTGTTCCTCTTACAAATCCGTACCGTTTGACCGATTTTGACCAAACTTGGGACACAGATGGGTCTTGATACGGGGAGAATCATAGGCTAGGAAAAATTGTCTATCAGCTGTCTGTTTGTCTGTTTGTTCCTTATACAAATACACACCGTTTGACCGGTTTTGACAAAATTTGACAAACATGTCGGTCTTTATCCGGGTAGTGCCATAGGCTAGTCAAAATCGTCTATCAGCTGTCTGTCTGCATGTTTGTTCCGTACACAAATTCACACCATTTGACCGATTTTGACCAAATTGGCACACAGGTAGGCCTTGGTCCGGGGAATGCACTAGGCTAGGTAAAAATGGTCTTTCAGCTGTCTGTCTGTATGTTTGTTCCTTATACCAATTCACACCGTTTGGCCTATTTTGACCAAACTTGGCACGCAGGTAGGTCTTGATACGGGAGTGTCATATTACCTATGACGTTTTCTACTTCTTGTTCCATCGAAATGCCATCATTCCTTCTGAAACCCATCATGTGGGGTATCAAATGAATCGTCTTGGTAAGGAGAACCTATATTTGATGTTTTAAAAAACATTTCGACGCATCTTAAAAACAGTTCTGACTTCTTTCTTAAATGTAGTAAATAAAGTCGTAGGGGTTCACTGCATAATATACTTCAAAACAGATACTAAGTTTTTCAAAGTCGAGTCATTTTTGTTCTTATATTTTTCTTGAAGGCCTTCTACACTTTCCCTATTGTGATCTTTATCCTCGGGATAAGGTTCCTGTGTTTTACAGTGTAACAGTTTAGTTAAGAGAGCAATCAATTTGTCCTCTAAAGTAATGTCATTTGGAAGAGCTTCTAACTTTTCTAGTCTAGTGATTAGATGTATGTAGGTTGATTATTGGTATCAAATATCAAGCAGTATGGAGAACCTTATGCAGAATCCAAAGACCCTGGTTTTATATGAAGCACAAAAGCCAGTAGGTATGCGGCAACTAAATTCTATTTAATACTTAGAAAAAAGCAATGAGATCCCCAAAAAAACATAAATGTGAAATAGAGGCCAAGTTCCTGCCACCACAAAGAAACACTCCCTTCCTCAAAAATATCCCCTCCTAAAACCCCCCAAAAACGCCTTACCATTCTACACTCCAAAAAAGTAGTATGGGTTGGTGTATTAATTCAACCAAAAATATTTGCCAATACAAGAGATGATACAAGAAAGAAATGGCCAAGTTCATTACTTGGAAGACCTCATAGTTACTTACTAAGAACAGTAAAGACACTTCAACTGACCTTTAAAAACAACAATAAAAATACTTATATCCAGTTACTAAAATATCACTTTCCTCAACCAGATATATTCTTAAACTTGGCAATGTTTTTTTGTGCCGAAATTATCTTTAGATAAAAACTAAACATTGCCAAGTTTAAGAATATACCTGGTTGAGGAAAGTGATATTTTAGTAACTGGATATAAGTATTTTTATTGTTGTTTTTAAAGGTCAGTTGAAGTGTCTTTACTGTTCTTAGTAAGTAACTATGAGGTCTTCCAAGTAATGAACTTGGCCATTTCTTTCTTGTATCATCTCTTGTATTGGCAAATATTTTTGGTTGAATTAATACACCAACCCATACTACTTTTTTGGAGTGTAGAATGGTAAGGCGTTTTTGGGGGGTTTTAGGAGGGGATATTTTTGAGGAAGGGAGTGTTTCTTTGTGGTGGCAGGAACTTGGCCTCTATTTCACATTTATGTTTTTTTGGGGATAATTATTATTTAAAAATAAAGTTTTAAGTCTTTTCTTGAAAATAAAGCATATGAAGTGAAGTTGACGAATTTTATATATACATGACCTTCCGCCTATTCAAATGACATATTATTGGTTGTTGTATGATGAGAGTAAAGAGTGTATTGAGTGAAAGGAGAGAGCTGCCGTTGTGGGTTTAACCTACAAAAGACACCGTTATACAAACCTCATGGCTAGCACATGCTGTATTACAGGGATGCTCGAACTTAAACTGCTGGCGTTCAACCTCAACATTGTTTGACTGCGATCGATCTACTCTGTGAGGATGCAAGTATGTGTGATGCTGGATTGTCGTCTAGGTAGAGTGTATCGTGGCATAGGTTTTAGCATTCAACACAATATGCATTCTTGAAATCAAGCTAAGTTTATGTCTGTTCTAAAATTTCATTGAAAAAACTCGTAATTATTCAAAATTGCGAGTTTATTGGTTCGTACAAAACAACGAGTTCTAGTGTCTAAACTTAACTAAGAGTGACTTCGGACAGTTGAAGTGTGGTTCTGCAAGTCCTCACCATACTATGGATGGTACGTCATTACCGAGTGCTAATCCCAAGCATCATGATTTAATGTCACAATTATTGTTGATTTTGCCACTAGCAGGGGGTTATTAAAATAAAAGAAAGCGATGAAGAGTTATTCTGGATTAATAGTGTATTGAATAAATTTTAGTTATCTGCCTACTAATACAGAATCGGTGAATAGTTCTATATCGGAATGTTTTGCTCGAGATCGACTAAAAAATCACTCGTTTGATCGACCATTTGAGAAATTTATGAGTTTCACTTTCTTTTAATTACAATTTGGAAGGCAGTACCTATGAAGAACTTGAAAGTATGAGAATTTGACTCTTTTAATATATATGGTTTAGATAGTCCTTATAATTAATCATACCACATGAGCAACCTAAGGTGAGAATTTTACTTGTATTCTACATTCTTTGTGTCTCTTTTCTTTAGTATTTCCAAAGAAGATGTCCTAACAGCATAATAATAATGCAATTTGATTCCAAGGCCTGAAAAAGCGAAAACCGTTAGTGAAAGATACGATTTTCCTCGTTTAATATTCCTTCATTAAGTTCTGGACATGCAATCCCATATCGTCCCATCGAACTCAATATCCAATCGTTAACTATTATTCATTATTGGAATGACCTTCACCTAGATGAGATGATCTACTGCCTCTGAAGTCCTATTGTGTTTTGTATCCTTGAAATTCCTACAAAAATGTCATGTTCTCTAAAGAATTTTGATGTAATCTCGGCTTTTATACATTTAGATTTTATTCTTGAGAGTTGATAATTTATTTTCCTAAAAATTAGATAAAACTCAGAAAGACGAGTAGCTGCTTTATTTATTTATTGTCTCTATTATGCGCCGAGAAGTCTATTCATTTTTATACTTTGAAGCATGGTTCGGAAGTGTATTTCATGTCGCTTGAATGTCAGAAAATTGATTTCCTTTTGGGAAAAAAAATTCGGTATCGATCCGTCTTGTGATGTTTAGATTATCCATACCTTTTCTAGATTATCCATAATTGTCTTTTATAGTCAGAGAAACGCACCTAATGCTATTGGATTCCACTGCAGGACGTCTTCTATTTTATTACAAGAGTCTGCAAAGGTGTTTCGTATGACGTTCCCGCAATTTAGGTGTGCTGGTAAACATATAGATAATTATCTCTAGAATGGCTTCGAAGATCCTTGATGTTTTCACCATTAACGAAGACAGACCTATGTAGCTTTGTGATTTGCCTTCCTCCTGTGCTATTTTCACTGGCTAAGGGGCGTTTATTAGCTCTCCCTCCACGGCCAGAACGCCTTTTATCATAATAAACGACATTTCTAAATTTGATCAATAACACATCGATTTTCGCTGCTCAACCCAAGGCCTGCAAAACGGGTTAGCGAATGCACGGGAGTCAGACCTTTTTAATAATTCATACTTACTGAGAAACTTCCATTCCTCTATTTTAGCCTCCTTGTTCTATTTTATTAACTAACACGTCATCGGCTTACAAGTTCATGGTCAATTCTTAACCAATTTAATCTGTTGAGGTATTTACACTTTTTATGCTTGTTAAGAGGATGCATACTAACTATTCATGTTGGACAACAGTTGTTGCTTAATGGTGTTGCTCCTTAAAAATATTATACTGCGTCATTTTTGCGCGACTCCATATTAAGCTTATCTACAGAGTCCTTTGGAAAGCACGGAAAAGAAACTTTTGATATTTTTATTTCTGACGTTTTGGTATTTGTTCTGGAAACTTACATTCATAAATTCATTCCCTCCTCTGTTAAGCCAATTTAACTGAAATGGAAAAATACAGATCTTGGTACTGAAATAATCCTACTGTACAAATTTTTGCACTTTCATCAAATGTAGACCATTTTTTGAATGGTAGAATGTGAACTGGACTGTACTCAAACATCAAAATATACTCTATTTTAATTGAAATTTCTGAAAAAGTAGGAATGGATAGAAGTAAGCATGCCATTCACGTTGTGTCTATTAAGGTTAAAATATGTTTCCGTCGATTTTATCTTATCTCTGTTGTAGATAACATTGAATAAGCAACAGATAAATTGAAGCCTTTCGATACCTCTCGATTACTCTTTTTCCAAATAATTAACTAGTTCAGGATATCTCAAACTTTTCGTCCTGAGCCTTCTCATTAAGTACGATTTGCTTCCGTCTATAAAATGTGTATATATATATATATATATATATATATATATATATATATATATATATATATATATATGTCTGTTAACACGATATACACTTTTTTTGATTTTTCACCACGAAACTTGGTAGATATCATTCCTCAAGGAAACGATTGAAACAGTTCGTTAACTACCAAAATCGTTCCGCCTGAAGGGGGGTTTACTCCGGACGAAAATTACTAATTTGTCCATAGCGACCGTAATTTTTGTAATAATGTAACGAAAATAAGTATACGTCGCGAGTAGCTAAAGACAAATATTTAATTCTAAAGACAAGCGAATAAGCAAGAGAAGTTTTCAAGAGAAAATCATATTCATCATAAATTTTCTAAAACTCTGCGCAGTTGGCAGAATTAATTCTGTTGCCTTTATTTACATACATTAGAAGCAAAAATGGACATTTTTAACATAATTATGTTACTTAAACTTTTTTTTGGTCATGTTGACTGCTTGGTCATTAGCCTCTAGAACTTCGTGATTAGGAGGAAGACCTTAGGTGAGATAGTATTTACATATTTGACTTCGCAACTTCGGCGATTGTCTAGATAAACATAAAGGTATAAGTCCAAACGGTATTGTATTTTCAAATACAAAAAGTCTGTAATGCAGGAGCTGCATAACCAAGCATTTATTTATTTTTTTTTTTTAAATTATAGGTGCTCCGACCTAATGCCGAGGTCATTAGCACCAACCAAGCATATTTCTCGAAGGGGCGAAGTGAGTAGCTTGAGCCGCATTCCTGAAGAATTGGCTTAAAATAACCTGCATAGAAACAAAATCAACTTGTTTAGTTTTATATCTGTAATGAGCACAAGCTTTGGTTGTTAACCACTAAAATTGGTACGTAGCTCATTAATCAGCAAAATTGATCCATCTGGAGGAGATTTGCTCCGTACACAAATTTCTAGTAAGCCCCTAACGGTCGAAATTTTTGTTATATCCCGGCTTGCTTCGTGTCCATCTAAAGAGAGGGGAGTGACATTGATAGTCACCACCCCATAGTGGGAATGAAACCCACGACCTTTGGCACGGAGTGTTAAGTGCTCACGCCTTAACACTCACGGCCGCCGGGCCTCCCAAGGTCCCTTGGAAGATGGAAAATTAAAGTTTCGCGGCGAAAACATAAGAACTGAGCCCTGTATCGTTCACACACACACACAAACATATATGTGTGTATTAGGTTGGCCCTTATTTTACAACTTTCTAAAAGCTTAACCCCCCCCCCCTATCTTGTTCCAATCAACAAAATAACGATCTGTGCAAAATTTTAGCTAAATCGAACCACTCCAAGGCGACCCGCAATGATCTTGAAATATTGACATTTTCGTCCGAAAGTAATTTTTTTAGATACTTTTTTTTTTTTTTTTTTTTTAAGTTATGTTATTTTTTAAGCACTTTTGAGCAGGTAAGCACTAGTAATGGAAATTAAATTAGTCATTTTCTTGTTAATGTTGGATAAAAAGATAAACAATCAAATCCGTTCCTGCTTCCTGAAAACGCACTTGTTTGCACAGGAAGAAAGGAGTATCGTTTCGTGTACCAGGAGCTGTAAATCATGCTAGGTGAATGGCAAAGGCGATTTAAAATATATCTGTAATATATTTGCATTCAAAATATATCCGTTCGAAAATCAATTTCAGTTATCTCATGGCGAGAAAAATTCTTTAAGGAGGACATGTATTTTTCTTGCTCGAGGGTGCGTTCGAGCCTGGTTTCTATCATCAGACCCAATTAAAGCACTATATCATGACTTTCTATTCATGCATCAACTGATATATTATCACTGGTACTTAGTTCTCTAAACCGATGCTTCACCCTTATTTGATGACAAACGTTCCATCAGCGGTTAAGGCAAATATAGCTTATAGGCAAGTTATGCTGGAACTTATGGGCATTAGTAAAAGTATCACATTTTTTCATGTTATTCCCAAAATTTTTAGAATCGACTTTTGAGATATTTGATTCAGAATGATTTTAAACAATTTCTGGAGTCACCTTGATGTAACTACGTAAAGGTTTTTTTGAGAATATGATTTAGATACAACAGTATATCCCTTTTTAACGGAATTAATCGCTGCGTATACTATGTTTCAATTTCAAACCGTTTGCGGGTCGCCTAGCAGTTGTCCGATTGCCCTGAAATTTTGCAGAGCTAGTTTTTTTGTTGATTGGAACAGAATTGGGGGTGGGAGCAGCAACATTTTGACTTTCAAAAAAATTCCCTATAGCTAAGGGCCACCCTAGTGTCTATATATGTATATATATATATATATATATATATATATATATATATATAATTTCAAAAGAGGGTCATTTTTAGCATCTAGTGGGTAGATTCGATGAAGATTTGAAGAAATGTTTTAACAAGAGTGAAGAATTCTTTCAAGAGTGCAACCTCAAGAGTTGTGGAATGATCTAGCTTCATTTAAGATGATTTTCCATTTTCATACTGTTGGTTTGGATAAACAAAAGGTTCGAAAATAGAAGTTTGTCTTGCTAACGGAAAGCACTCTGGGGGTCATATCCCAACTTCAGTGTCTTATAATTGTGTGACATGTTCGTAAATAATTGTTTGGTTCAAGAAGAGATGCCGATTGACTCATTGAATCTGCCGTATCGAAGTTCTGGGATGCACCTACATTTTTTATTTGCCTAAAAGAAGTAAATATTTTGTTTGAGTAATTCAGAGGAAGTAAGATTTAAAAATAAATTTCACATTCCGAAATAATCGGCGGGGCTCGGTCATAATAAAGCTAAAATTCGAAATGAAAATGATTTTATTGTCAACGTTCCAGCATGAATTTTATGCCTTCATCAGGGCTGTGACCAATTTTCCAGGCAGTGACGAGAGGAAGACCTCATGTAGGCTTAAAATTCAAGTCAAATGTTTCGCAATAAAAACAAATTTTCTATTCTAAGCTTTTCAAATTACACATTTTAAAATAAGTAGTTGTATTAAAAAATTACATAATTAATTGAACGTTAAAAATAACAAGCACTACGAAGATTAAACTAAATAAAATTTTTGTTGCCGCACCTTCCTGAACTGCTTTCAACACACTTACGACTGTAAGTGCCCTGCTCAGGGCATAAGCTGAAAATGAATAATGATAAATTCAATACGTAAATTGACTTTTTCTCAATCACGACCTCTGTAGAGTATATACGAAGAAATAATGTGTTACATAAGTGTAATTTGTAAACTTACGTAACCCTTATACCACAATAATGATAAGATTGTAAAAACCATCTCCTGGTTTGAAAGAGTGAGCAACATCCTGGAAATGCCAAATACACATCCATCCCCTGTAACCACTGCTATATTATTCTAAATTATAGCAAGTACCCGGTCATTTACCAGCCATCTGATCCGGTAAGGTTTAGAGGACACCGGCACTAAACAATCTGAAATCTGCTCAAACTAATATAAGTAACATGTCTGCTTTTCCGGACAGCTCCACAATATCTATATCCATTTTCTCTCTTATTTTAAGAGATTCTACGGTCGACATGAATTTGAGGGGCGATAAAAATTTGCAAAGAAAAACTAAATAAAACTGCAGTTAAATTTTAAACTAGTCATAGTTAAATGTCAATGATTTTGAGACTAATTACCAATCAATAATAATTAAGAAGAATGAATGTAAATTAATAAGAAACCAATTAACATTTTCTACACTTTTATTTGTTACACCTGTGATCATCTAGATTCGCGTTCTATGGACTTTTCTTCAGGAACTAAAACTACTCTAACTTAAGAGCCTATATTTACGTTTAGGAACGAAACTTTGTTAATTCTTGACTGAACGTGATCTCAAGTCATTATAAATTAACCATATTAGTAACAAATATACTCCCAAACGGAGAAATCTGCAGGATATGTATATACTATGTACGCATTTATAAGCGTTATATATAGTATATTCCTATACCGGGTATCCTTACCCGAAAGCTAATATATGGATATGTATCCTGCCTCTTATTTCGTTGCTTGGGAGGTTTTTTGTTACAAATATGGCTTTCATCTCCTTAGATGGTTTTTTATCGTTATATTTCGCAGGAAAATCAACCTGTTTCCTCAATTTTTTAATGCGCATTTGTTTCCAGGCCATTTGGGCTTCCTCAGGCATTTGACCATAATTTTATTGCCTTTAAAAAAACGTTTATGAAATTTAAATTAGAAAAAAGAATGGGGCGAAGAATTAAAATCATGTACAAACTTCTGTGGGAGCTAATGCATAATAGTAAGACCAATCTATTAGTTTTATCCACGTTTCTCGAAAACGGTTACAGATATCGCCTTGAAAATGGTTTCATTCGTTTCCCTATGTTAGAGAACCTATAAAAAGTGTAACTGGCCTACAAACGAAAAGCGATTTTCGCTCATAAAATAGTGTTTGGGTTGGCGGACTCTTAATGAATTTGGTATAATCGTACACATTTTTAATTTGTAGACTAAAGTCATTATTAAAGAATAATACTTTTAACCAAGATGATGGCCAGAGTGAACAATTTTTCTGTTTTTTCCGAAATTTTGTTTTTGCCACCAACAACGACAGGTAACAGGTGCATCAGCTAGTTATAGAGTAACTAATATTTCTTTCCAAATATCCTTTTTGGTGGACTTTTCAATGACTAAAGAATCTTCGTTTATTCTTTACTTATTTTTTATTTGTTGCTACTTAAACATCACTTCGGCGGTATATTTACTAAAAGCATAACCGTTTCTCAGTTCGATTTGGATTGATAATTGCTATTTTTCATTCATTAGTCCAGTGACTAAATGAATGACACTTGAAGGTCCATTTACTCACTATGACGTTAGTAGTTAAGCAAATGTAAACTGAATAAAACTGTTGTAGGCCACCTGTGCAATCATTGTCAAGATCAAATTCAGAGAGGCTGAGGTTCCATTTTCAGTCGCGGCCATCTCAAGGTAAGCTCGTACTTTTTCACTGATACAACCTGAAGGTTACGTTGTAACTTATAAACTAAATTACTTTCGAAACAAAATTCCAACCATTCTAGTTTCATTGAGATGTTTCTTACAAAAGTCATTTTGTTTCCGTTTGTTCGGATGACATGAGTAATATTACGAGGCTCCCTTTTACGTAAGGATATTTTGAAATCTCAAAGCTTTTTATTAGTCGTCTACTCCTGTTTAAATATATATAACAGAGTGAGAGAGAGAGCGTTCGAATTGAAATTACATTGAACCCATGCGAAATTATTTGTAGAGCGTCCGGATTTTTCAAACAATACTATAAAAATGTAACAAATAAAGTATAGGAAAAAAAACAAATGAATTGCTAACGATTTTGAGGTTACATACATCCAGGTGCATTGTTCAATGTCTATTCACATACAGCAGACACGCAGAGTTCCGATTCAGAAGCGTCGCACAGCGGGCGAAAATCACCTTTTAGGCGGACAAAATTCATATAAAATATTTTACAAATCCCCCATTAAATATTGTCTAGTATTAGTTGGAAGAAGGAAAAATGTAAATATTTACTTTCTTGGGTCGTCAACGGGCGAGTGAGGGGTTTATTATTAGGACTGTAAGAAAGGGGATATTTTTCTCAGTGTTCATTGCAGTACTGTTCTTGTAATTACGTGTACATTGCCATTCTTTGGGCATAAACTATACTTGATTATTTAAATTCCATGTGAAATGGATACCACAGAGACAAGTAATTGCTAATATTTCACTATTCAGGGTGCTTCATTGATATAGTTTTACCTAGAATAAATCATATCATTAGATACAACATTTCCACAATTCAATGGAGAATAAAGGTACGTTTCCATTACTACAAATCTGCCCTGCGACATGTCGCCGCGATTTGTCGTAATGGAAACGTACCTCAAGTTGCAGAGGGCCAAGAAGTGCCAAGCTAATTCTTTCATCATTTTTCAGTCAAACCATGTGATTTTCATATTTGCATCGTTGTTTTTTTTTTTTTGTTTTTTTTTTTTGCGTTTTGGGGAATATTTACAAATTTAGATAGGATTGCAGGTTTCGTTCTTATCATTCCACGAAAAGAATTTGTATCTGAATGGTAGAAATGTGGATCAAAAGATAACAATAAATGATTCTTAATATGATTAAATTATCCATGAATGCAATCTACACTATCCAAATTCTGAGGAAAGTACTTAGTTATTTAGCTCCTGCGTGACGGACTTATTTTTCCTGAGACTGGCCAGTGGATGGAGTAGAACCGCTTTCAACTCGATGTATTTAATATGTTTCGAGAAAACCGTAAAGAAAAATTAGACGGTTTGCATTTATTTTGTGAAATGAATTTATCCATGGTCACCTAAACGTTATCGTAGCCTTTTTGCATCCTCATGGCATTCATTGCTGACGAAGGCTGCCAAAGAACATGCCAAAACGTTCACAATGTAGATTTTTCCAAAAATATGTGGTTTTCTTTTAGCCGAATCCCAAGTATTCCTTGACTTCGTACCACCTCATCGGCTAACTATCTCCATCTCATTAATCAGTATTAACGTTTCATAGAAATGCTTCGTAGGTAAAACTGTTTGAGTCCCCATATTCGGAAGACATAAGCAATAAAACCAGGCCGGTGGGTAAACAAAGAGAAAGTGAATACAACTATTGCAGGAGTCTTGTAGAAATGATTGCCAATAGTAGATTCAAAGAGGTAGTGGAGGTATCAGTTTTAGCCGCGGTCATCTCAAGGTAAGCAGTTTTTTTCATTGATACAACCCGAAGGTTTCTTTGTAATTTATAAATTAAATGACTTTCGTAACAAATTTCCAACCACCGATGTTTCATTGACATGCTTCGTCCAAAAATCAGTATTTGTTTCTGTTCCGTTATGTTGTAGGACAAAAGGCTCCATTATACGCTAGGATATATTTAAATCATAGAACATTTTAAAATTCCTCGAATTACACATACAAACGCATATATATATATATATATATATATATATATATATATATATATATATTCTGCTTATGGATTTTTCCTGGGTATTTTCTTATTAGTGCGGCTTTCGTATACGTTATGTTAAGAAATAACCTCTAACAAAGCCGTAATTATAACAGATAAATATATACCGCAACCATCTTTGGCCATTCCTCTCTTGAGCCAGTTCCAAACTCCTATCTTTTGTAAATCGCCCTCCAGGTCATTTAGCCATCTTAGTCTGGGCCTTCCTTTTCTTCTAGCTCCTACTGGTGAACAACATATTTTCGGTAGTATATCAACCTCCATCCTTTCTGCATGACCCAGCCAGCTTAATCTGCCATATTAATAGTGCAGAGGATATCAGGATCGCCATACAAATTCTTAAGTTCGGCGTTACTACGGATCCTCCACACATGTCTCTCCTCTCCCAGGCAGTAGAGCTTTCCTATTTTGCTTGTTCAGAGTCCAAGTCTCGCCGTTATACATTGCAACTGGCCTTATTACTGCCTTAAATATCCATTATTTTAAAACAAATTAAATAAGTAGGCCAACGGCCATAGCACCGGTTTCCATAGATCGCCGAAGTTTAGCAACGTCGGGCGTGGTTGGTACCTGAATGGGTGACCGACCACGTGCTTTTGGCATTAGAAAAGGGTGATAACTTATAGATAGCCCGGCGCTAATAGCCAAATAGTTGATGCGCCGATAAAAACGAAAAAAAAAATAAGTAGGCCTATTTTTTAAGAATTTATTTATTTTTATTATATTTGTTGGGTAGCTCGCACATCCCTTCCCAATTGTTTTCCCCTCTCAGAATTACCAAGTTAGATCCGTTATTTCCCCCTCCAAACTGTCATAGATCTCGGCTGTCGGTGGTTCTCTGTAGATGATGAGTCAGGCTGAATCAGAGCATATTATCTTCTTCCTTCCATTATCTTGTTCAAAGATAAGTAGCAGGAGTCTTCATTTTCCCAGGAATCGCTGCACGTAGTTAACTGTTCACGTTTATGAGATGTAAGCTGACTTCTCGGCTCAATTTTTTAATGGATCGATCTCTTTTGTTTGTAAAATTTGAATCATGTAACATCTGGAGCGAGGAAAAAAGGGATCCATAGGATACCAACCTTTTCCAGCTGTGATAGATGCCTTGCCTTTATTTGAAATGAATGCTACCGTCACTAGTCTGAATTGAACCCTCATACAGGCTTATCTACAGGTCACCACCCTTTTCTAGCAGGATAGGGATGTTGCCTTTTCTTTTCTCCAAAGAAAAGCCACCACCCTTTGGCATGGAATGTTAAGTGCTCCAGCCTTAATCTTTTTGAAAAAAAAGTAAATAATTGAGCCAGATGGTTATGACAAATATAAAGCCAATGGCCATAGCCACGTTGAATGCACCGGTTCTCGTTGTTAAGTTAAGCAACGTCGAGCGTGGTCAGTACCTGAATGGGCGACCGACCACGTGCTGTTAGCATTATAAAAGGGTGGCAACCTGTAGATGGCCAAGCGTTATTAGCCCAATTGTTGATACAAAAAAATAAAAGAGTTTTAATAGTGGTTGTTGCCTTCCTGAGGTCTCAGTTTATGCCACTCCCTTAGGTTGCAGTTCACAGTAGTAAAGATAAATAAATGCATAAAATATAAAATTAAATACATTCCTTCTTGGACAAAAATAAGTATATTAATATGGACCTCAATATGGCTCCTCTATAATGGTGGCCACAAGAATTAGTTTGTAAGTAATTGGTTGGCAAAATGTGTTATGCTCTATGATTATATCCTAAGACTTATGCATGGTATTATGAAGTCAATAACTCACAGCCTGGAGTGTTTCTGACTTATAAAGATTTGGGGATCTTGTAAATTAGCGTATTTTCTCTGTTAATTCTCTTATGAAGAGCTGCGCTGAAAAGTTGAGATTTTTAACTTTCGAAGTTGCTTCCTTTGAGCATCCATGTATTGAATGAAGTCCATAATCCTTTTTCAACTGTCTCTGTCCCGAGGTGCCCACGTTATTACCCAATACCTCCATTATTTCATCTCTCCACTTTCTAACCAGCCTTCATCTGAACCTGACATGCTCCCTGGAAATCCATTGGTGAATAATTTTAATTATTTAACCTCTTGACTTTGCAAGATTGTCTACCCATCTCTATTTCAGTCTGTGTGTTTCTTCCTAGATTTTCACCATTCCAAAGACCTTACAGTTATGAATCTTCTATCTTCTAATAATCCTTATAAATGCAGCATGAGTAGACTCCAGTTTTTTTTTATAAAGTTTCCCACGAGCCGATCAAGAAGCCCAAATGACTCAATAGTGTTTGAATTGCCGTTAAATATTAAAGAATATATATATATATATATATATATATATATATATATATACATATATATACATATATATATATATATATATATATACATATATATATATATATATATATATATATATATATATATTTATATATAAATTTTCTTGGTGAATTCTCAGATTTGAGAGCCATATAAGATTGTTGAGAAAGTGTAAGTAGGGAGCACATTGCCTTCAAGTCCAGTAAAACATCAAGCTTGAATACATTTCTCAGCTTTCATCATGTTTTCAACCCAGCTTTACTATTTTCCCATTTTGTATTCAAAGTGCGTGTCCCTAATAGACCTAGTCTTGTACATAAAATATTAGGTGACCCTCGATTATGATCCTGAATTTCCCATACCTCATAGAGAGAGTTCTGGAATTATATTAAGCAATGTTTGTGAGTCCTCAGTGAGCAGGAAAACATCTTATGTATAACCCAAGTTACTCAACCATCTTCTGTTAATTTTTTATAACAACAACAATTGAACAATGCCCAACATAGCAATGAATAATTATCTAATTCTAACCAGTTCTATGCCTTTAGAAGTATCCTAATTTGGAACTAATCAGAGAATATTATTAACTTTCTCCATTTCCTCAGTAATTAGGTTTAAGAATTTAGAAAATGTAATTTTTAACTTACAAATTGTTTTTCATAAAATTTGTCGTTTCTGGTTTCAGTTTGAAAGGAGCTATGACAACCTGACTTATGTGAAAAAAACATTCTTTTGAAGAGATGTTCCATACAGAATCTGTGATATTTTGGCTGCTTGCAGCTGCCTTATGCATTGTGCATTGTGATCTGGGGCCACTCGAGGGACCAAATGTTTGTACAAAACAAGAACCGTAAGTAAACAGAAGAATTTATTGCCAAATATATCTAAGTTATAATAATGAGCTGGGACTTTCATCAAAATGTCCTTTTATATTTTCTGGAAATTGTATAACTATTTATTTTAGATTTTATAATATAAATATTTCTATGTGATTTAAAATTTAATGTACTAATTTGGAAAACAAAAATAACAAATGTCAACAAACTTGAATTTTTTTTAAATAACATTGGTGAAAATATGTGTATATTTTGTTATCTTGAATTATAAAATGAACAGCTGATTTCTGTATCAGATTTTTGTTACAGGGGTTGGATGGTAGAGAAAAAAAGGAAACAACTTATTTTTACAAATAAAATACTTATTTAATAGAAACCTGTAAAATTTGTCCAACTTTTCCAAAGTCATACTGAAGATTTTGTAAATATAAAATATAAAACGTATCATTCCATACAGCAAAAGAAACCTATGTTTTATCTTTATTTGTTCTGCACATTCCTTTTTAAAACATGCAGTAGAAACCCAACATCGTGCCAGAGGCCGAGATATATTGATTCCATCACCCTTACTGCATCAAAATGTTCTGAAAAAAATCCCAATCTGAGTGTAAATAGTACATCTTAACCCTTTGTTGCATCGTGATGCCTGTAAGCATCATATTCTATTTTACACTCCACAGAGCACTATGTCGAGTTTTTTCAAATTATATTTTGTTTCCTGTAAGCTTCAACAAGTGTCAAAGGGACTGGAAGATTTGAACATTGTACTTTGTTCCCAAAAAAGAATAAACAAGTTAATGTTGACAAAACCAGGAGTCTTGTTTCTTACCCCGAGGGGACCCGTTTTGCAACGCCACAATACTATTAAAAACGCCCATTCTGACCTAAAAAAAATCGTACTCCTTAATACTAGTGGTGTATTTTACGAAGTGAAAGTTTTTTTTATTGAAGTTTTATTTTTTTGTGCTAATTTTTTGGTTCTTCATTTGTTTCCTGTGGGCACCATCGTGCATCTGGTACTGAGGTCCGAGCGATGGATCCCATTATCTGATCGATAATGGGGAGAAGAGAAACAGATTTTTCATATAATAACAGCACCAGACGGTAGTGCGGATGATGAAGATGTCTATGACAATGTTCTTTCTGAACCTTCGCGTATTTTCAGCCGATGTTTTAGTGGTAAATGGCGACGATTTGAATGAATCCCTTCTCAGATTTGAATGATTTGTTTGAGGGTGTACTGCCTGATGTATCTCAGAAGATGAGATGCAAGATGGAAAACTGCAAGAACCAAACTTTTGGTTACTGTGATAAATGTGAACTTTATTTGTGTTTAACTAAAGGCAAATCATGTTTCAAGGATTACCATTTGTGATTTTGATGAAAAGAGAAGAGAGTTCTTTTTAACTTTAACTCATAAATTCTTTATATGTTTCAATAAATGTGAGTGCTTATACATGTCCATTAACAAAAACATTCCTCCCTCTACGCATAATGATGCCTACAGGCATCTTTCAGTTTTTCTTAAATTTGTCGACAAAAAAAAATCGATGAATTTTTTTCTGTATTTTTCCCGTTATCCTGAGGCCTATTTCTACCTCTCAAATTTTTTTTATGCGAAAAGAAAAAGTCATGCATCAAAGGGTTAAGGACATGCCCCATCCTAGTATTTCATTGGTTTTCGAGATTGCTTTTCTAAGATTTGTATACATTCCATCTTTCTTGTTGCCCAAAAATCCTTTCCCAATAATTAAAAACCCCTTCCAAGGTGTTGATTTATTTTCTTTTAATTTAATTTCCTGGGATGATCAAGAAAAATGGATAATAAATTCCTTTTCATTTTGGCCCAGAAAGACATGGTTTGATGAGAGTGAACTGGACTAGGCGGAGAAATCTGTCAAAGGGCATACTAATTATTAGATTCTTCAAGGATCTTCTCTTATATACTCCAGGGTTGGGCAAAAATTAGCGATAGCTAAAAGCTAATACCTCAAGGCTAATTTAGTGCTACTGTCTAAACCCAGCTCTAAAAATTAGCGCTTAGCGACAACAGGGTGCTAATCGCTAATTTATTTATGAAATGTTTAAATATTTGACTCAGGTGTGCTCAGAAGTTCACAAGAGTAAAGCAGAAAAGGAACAGGAGTTTAAATATTGTTGTACCTAATAGCTTATGAGCTTTAGCTACTACAACATAATGACATCTTAAAGTTCACTTCCGGTCTACTCTGGCCCTCTTCCAGCCCGCACAAGTCCACTCTGGTCCACTTCCGGACAGCTCTAAGCAACTTCCAGAGGAATTCTAGCTCACTCCTGTTCCTTTTCTGCTTTACTCTTGTGAACTTCTGATCACACCTGAGTCAAATATTTAAACATTTTATAAATAAATTAGCGATTAGCACCTTGCCATCGCTTTGCGCTCATTTTTAGCACTGGGCTTATACAGTAGTGCTAAATTAGCTCTGAGGTATCAATCAGCTTTCAGTGATCGCTAATTTTTGCCCAACCCTGATTTACACATTATGGGCTGGAAACATTATTGGATGAAATAGTGAGGAAAAGAAAGCCAATTTTTAGTTAATAAATCAAAGATTATTGTATTGTATTGCAAAATTATAATTCAGTAATACTGAATTGTACTATTTTTTATTTTTTTTTTCGCAAAATCACCCACATGGGTCATGGTTAACGTTAAACAAAAGTAGGGATTTAAATAACTTAATGCTTCGATTCTGTTGGAATAGTAATAATTGAAATTGTAGAAGTACGAATTTATTACGGAAAGGATCAAGAGAATTTGGAGGAAATAATAATTAAGATTTTATAGTGACTATGATTAACACCTTCACAACAAAACTGAAGGTGGTCAGCTAAGCTTCACAGGGTTGCTCAAATACTTTATGACAATTTTATTTATTAGTTTATTAATTTTATGTACTATTTTTATCCTGATGAATTTAAAAAATATTAGATTTGGGGGGCAAAGCAAAATAAACTTATATTAAATATTCTTTTTCAGTTACAATGTGTCTGTACAAGTCACTGAAAGAAAGCCAAGGCAGACAAAATCCTACGTATGGTGCATGAAGATTCCTCCGCGTTGCTCAAAATATACAATGGATTTTGAAGTAGTGACTAAAATTGATGTAAGTAAAAATCATCAAAATATTAATCTGAGGCAAAGTAAATTTTTAGATTATTCATGCCTTTATTGATTATCTACCTTTTTTGTCAAATGTAAAGTGAGAATTCAATTATTTCAAGGGCAAACAAAAACAAAATTTATTTTTGTTTGGTAAAAGACCTTTTTTAAAAAATAAAGATTGGATATTATTAACATTTTATTTTAATTAGCTCCACATGGCATTGAATTACTCTTCTGTGGTTAAATATTGGTCATAGGGAAATTTGCTATACTATGTCAGCAATAAAAAATACAAAACATGTTACAATTTCTTAAAAATAATTAGATAGGAATATATTTTAAAAATGTCTTATAGTTGCTATACCTCTCTGCATGCGTTGTGAATACCTCAATATATTATTTTTCTGTTTTCTCATTTTTTACAAGAGAATTATTGATGTTTATTGATTGATGATGTTCAAATCCTTTCCTGCCAAAGTAAACCCATACTCAAGTTTATTATTATTTAAATTTTAACGTCCATTTATTATTAACTACGAATTTTTTAGGACGGGTTATCTATAGCATTTTTTATTTTATTTTATTTTATGTAGATAGAAAGCCCATAAAGCATGTAGCCTTACATACATCTATTTTTTTATTATTTATTTGTTTGCCTTTTTAGCACTAGAACCATTATTTTTTTTAATACTTCCTGATTTCCAAATGTAACCAAAATTTAAATATCTCAGTTTGGTTGAATATCAAACGTCTAGAACGATTTTCAACTGAATCGATCGTTCCTGACAAATCAAACCGAAATATTAGTTAAGAAAACTAGTTTTATCCTATTTTCAAAAAAATGGTAACAGATATTTCCTCAAACATTATATCATTCCTTATACTAAATTAGAAAATCTATATAACATGTATCTGCAAGCCTATCAATGCAAAAATGTAAGCACTACAATTTTTGTCCTAAGAATTTCACCCAAAAAACATTCCAGGGGATGGATTCTGCTGGTTAACGAACTTGACTTTTCAAATTAGATAACGTACTTTTGTGCCAAATTCGTATTGATCAGACCATTTTTGAGGCTGCTAGAGATATATTTTTCTAGTCAGCACTTCTGGATTCCGCCGTGGGGCCCTCTCTAAGGAGGGAGGGGGGAAATGCACTAAAAGTAAGTCGGAAATTATGATTTAAGCTGAAAGCTGCTTTTCCTTTTCAGTCATAATACAAATTTTAAATTTTGAAAAACATCTAAAAAGTCCTAAAGGCTAAGAATAATTTAAAACTTTAATATCTTTCTTATTTTCTTTTTTTGTAATTTATTATTGTGCATCGAGTGCAGTGATCATAGTCATCACTATCCTCAATTGGTTTAATAGCAGCAGCAAAGTTGGTATCCTCATTTTCATTGGAATTTTCATGTTTTAGGTATTAACTAAATACAAGCCAGTAGATGTTTGCTGTGAAGGATATGTTGCTACGGCATCGAGAAAATGTGCACCACATTGTTTAAACGACTGCCTACATGGAACATGTATTGAACCAAACAAATGTAAATGTGAACCTGGTTTTGGAGGGCCTTATTGTGACCTATGTATGTTTTTTATTAATAAATTAATAATAATTTTATTATAATATATATATAAATAAATATATATATATATATATATATATATATATATATATATATATATATATATATATATATGCATACATATACAAACGCAATTACTAACAAAAGTCTTTGCACATCCCAAGCAATTTTTTCCATTGTAAAAAAAAATGTAAGAACAGGTTTGTTGAAATAAAATTCATGTAATTTTGGACACCATTTATTATGGTGATAAGAAATAACAGAGCATCCAAAATAATTAAAATAAAGAATAAAGAGAATTTAAAAACTATTGCTCAAACAAGAGTGGGAGAAAATTACTCCTGAAACAAGTTTATGTAAAGTGATAAGAAATAACAGAGCATCCAAAAGAAATTGAATTAAAATTTGGTATCAATTAGTGTGATTAAATTAAGAAAAATAAGGTGTGCAGAGACATTTGAGAGTTCAGAATTCATCATATTATTTGTTAATTGATAAAAAAAAATTGTAAGGATATTTTGCAATTATTTACATTCCATAATAATAATGGTGTCCAAAGTTCTTAAATTATATCCTTACAATTTTTTTTTATCAATTAACAAATAATATGATGAATTCTGAACTCTCAAATGTCTCTGCACACCTTATTTTTCTTAATTTAATCACACTAATTGATACCAAATTTTAATTCAATTTCTTTTGGATGCTCTGTTATTTCTTATCACTTTACATAAACTTGTTTAAGGAGTAATTTTCTCCCACTCTTCTTTGAGCATTAGTTTTTAAATTCTCTTTATTCTTTATTTTAAATTTGCCTTCTACCGAACCAATTCATCCCACAGATGCTCTATTGGGTTAAGTTCAGACAAATGCGGAGGTGGGGGTCATTATAGAGCTACCACTCTTGAACCCTTTGTGCTGTATGTTTGGGATCGTGATCCTGTTAGATAATAAACGTCCTTTGGAGATTATTAAACTTTGCAACAAATTTGCTTTCAAAATTTCTATATAAATGTGCTGGTCTATTGTTTCATATAAAAACTGTGTTACCAGCTTCCGCAGCATACATACGTCCCCAGACCAAGGCATCTCCTCCTCCATGTTTAACTGTCCCAGTTAGGTTTTTTCTCAAGAGGTATGTGTTTGTATATGTATGTGTATATATCTAAGAAACTATAAATAATTGTCATACAAATAATTGAATTCAAGAAACTGACTGCTCCAAACTAATGCTTCTGTTATATTAATGTAATCTTTTCTCAATTTTGATTTGGGCTGATTATTAAATTATTTTGCATTAAACATAAATACTAATCAAATAAATTTAGTTGACTGGAAGTTTTTTTTTTTTTCAATAAGTTAAAATTATAAATTTTTATTTAATTTTCTGAAAAAATTCTGCCACCCTGAAAAATCTTATTGAATAATAGTACTAACAACTTCATTTATGCTAAGGCTAACTACTTCATATAATATGTTATGTTCAATTTACATACTGACTTTTTGTAGCTTGGCTGTGGTACAAGAATTACTCAGCTTTTAAGTTCTTACCACTACCCAGCCTATATACTTTGACTAGCGAGCACAAAATAATTTTCAGAGAAAACTATTATGGTTAAAGTCCCTTAAAAGTTATGTTTTTGGATAATTGTAAATAATATTTTTAGAAATAAGAAAATTAACTTATTGTTTTGTATTCATTTTGCTGGCATGACTTGCAGACAAAAGTAAGTAGTTTTTTTAAATAATAAAGCTCTATGGTTTTTATATCAAAAACCTTATTACACACAGCCAAATTTATATATGATTTTTCAAATTAAAAAACACATAAAACACAATTTTTTTTTATATAATCATGTATGTTTATATTTAAGTTTTTTTGATAGTGCATTGACTCACATAGCCATAAGTGTTGTAACTTCCCGTGGTTAATGCTTTTTTTTAAACTGCCACAATGAAGAGTAAACATCCAGGGGTGATTTACAACACCACTGAGAAATTCTGTTAAACCAGCTCGGGTTCTACTGATCTAAAACATTGAACTCACTTTCCTTCAACTTCTCTTTATATTAACTCATTAATTGTTTTTTTAAGACTTTTTTGAAAGAAGTATCAATTAACCCTTTAACGGGCACATTTCGCTAGCTATGTTGGAATTTTTTTAATTTATATTTGGGAGTCTGGGGGGCAACCATTTACTAAATATGAACCCAGGATGTTTAAAAAAAATTGTATTCATAAATAAGGGGTAGGCCGCTTAAGCGGCCCTTGCCCATTCCAGGCATCGGGAATCCCCGATATGAAATGCCGCGATACGTCATAAAGCCGATTCCGAGTCCCAAAAAAAAAAAAAAAAAAAAATTTGCTGAATGATTTATAATAATAGTATAATGCTAGCCCACAATATCATTTCAGACAGAATTGAGAAAAACATTTCATTAGGAATGCCAAAAAAGTATTTTTTCCTCCCATTCTCACGAGAGTAAGGTACTTACGAGACAAATCAGTCAATAACATGTAAGCGATATACTCATTTCAATTAAAATCAATTAATTCCTAATCTAGAATGTATAAAAGAATTATTATATACTTTGAAAGGATTTCCGGATAAGATGAGTGATCCAGAGAGCCAATAATGCACAGCCAACACTGACTCAAGACGGGCGCGGGAATGGGCAAGGACCGCTTTATCGGTCAACTTCGTCATATCTCGGCTCCTCGGGCCCAAGACCTCCAAATACTATTTTTTGGCATACCCCGGCATCTAGCAGGAAGCATTGGAACCAATTCCAGATACCCCCCAATTCCAGATGAACCAATTCACTTTTTAATTTCAGCGAGTAGCGGCCACTTACGCGGCCGTTGCCCGTTAAGGGGTTAAATAACATTAATTCTATTCATTCTCCTTTAGTGACTCTGCTTTAGAGGTGTGATTTCTATTATACCCAGTAATGATGATAATGATTATTATTAAATTCAATATTAATTTAACCTTTGTATTTTAATATATGTTATTTATTTATTTTTGTTTTTAGCTTGTCCAAAAGGGCGATGGGGTAGAGACTGTTCAAATATATGTAAATGCAAAAATAATTCCACGTGTGACCCATTCCTTGGAACCTGCGATTGTGGACGAGGTTGGCAAGGTAAATTTTGTGATGAACCTTGCCCCAAAAATACATATGGTGTAAAATGTGCTGAGAAATGCAGATGCAAAAATGATGCTACTTGCAGCCACATATCAGGCGAATGTAAATGTTTGCCTGGCTATACAGGACCATTGTAAGTTATAAATTTTCCATTGAAGAATATTCTATTTTATCTGTTTCTATGTTTGTAATATGTATGTATGATGTATGCCTTTATGCTGTATTTATGAATGTACATGTAATCATTTATGTGTGCCACAACACAAAGAACCTATTAATTTTATCTAAGTATTTTGTGAATTAGGGACATTACTCATCCCTCTCCCGGCTATTCCTCAAGAGTTTGTTAAAGTTCAAGCACACAAGTTGACTATCTTAAAAAAATAAAGTCTGTCTTACAGGAACTGCATCATCTTGGCACGTTTTCTTTCTTATCCCTAGTGTCATTTGGAAAATGTTGAATAGAAAAATTAAAACACCCCTTTGCAAGATTGTTTCGATGAAAATTGAGATGTATGTTCTCAACACACTTCTCATTTACTTATCTTCTTTTAATGAATAAATTACAAATAAAAATAAACAACAACAAACAATTGCCAAAAAACTGAGGCTAACAGATAAGAAACCCGTTCAAAAGAACGAAACCGACACTTTCAGATTTTCCAAATGAGGGTGCTCGAAAAAAAATTGCATAACAAACGTTTTTGTAGGAAATGTACTTAGTTTTCGAATAGATGCCTTAAATTTACAACAATTTCCTGTCCGGTTTCAGGATATTTAATAAAATATGTGAAAATCCCAAGAAAAATCTAGTTTTTCCCACTTTCCTAGAAAATGGGTTCATATAAATGGCCTTGCAAATGGTTTTGTTTGAAACTCCACCTCAAAAATCCTTTATTAGTTGTACCTGGAAGCCTATAAAGGCAATTCAATAAAATCTACAGTTTTTTCGTGCCAACAAACTGGAATTTTTATTTGAGACAAATTATTTTTTGTTTGAATCAAAATCTGGCCATTTTTGAGCCTAATATAGTGTGAACAAACAAATATATGCATATATATATATATATATATATATATATATATATATATATATATATATATATATATAAATTGTTTCCTCCTTACAGTAACCCTGCAAGAAGGGAGTTTATTTTTGTCTGCAAGTCTCATGCAATAAACAGCATATTACTTGCATTTGTATATTAACATATTATTTGCATTTGTTTTTTTAAAACATATTATTAGTTTTAGTTAAAATTTAAAAGTTTAAAAAATATAACTATACAATATACTACAAATGGAGAAAAATTAACAAAAGAACAGAATATAAAAATTAAGTAAAACAAAAACATGAATAATAAAGAATAAATGGATAATCAACAAGATTTAAAATTAGGAAAAATTAAATTTTAGTAATACAACATAAAATGCTTAATACCACGGTTTATTTGTAATAGGCATTCAATCTTCCCATTGCCATGTAAAGTTGCTCAGCAAAGTCTCTTAATGCCTTATTATGGCACATAAACAGAGTTTGTTCTGGTGATGGCCAGACTCCGTTTTGTTTCATAATTGTTGTTTTTAATTTTGTCCGTTCCTGTATTAGTAGTCGGCAGTCGTATATTAAGTGTTGGTAATTTTGTTCTGTAAGAAAGTCGCATGGACAAGTGTTTTTGTTTGTGATTTTGAAACTGTGTAAGTATGAGTTTATTGATCCATGTCCTGTGACAAGTTGTGTCGTTTAAAAATCTGTCATAGTTTGTTTTTTTGTTAAATATGTTTGAATTTGCGGTATGAATAGCTTTAAGTGTGTCCCTTTGTTAGTATTTGTCCAGCGGTTTCCCCAAGTTTGTATAGTCTTAGTTTGTAACATATATTTTAAGTTTGACTTGCTAAAAAAACACAATTTAATGAAATTAAACCCTCCTTAAATAGGCAACAATGACCTGTGTGGTTGAATTGCCTTTAAAAAATCAAAATAAAAAAAAAAAAAAAAAACCCTCCACAGGTTCTTTTTTTTTTTTTTTTTTTTTTTTTTTTTTTTTGCGCGCTAGCCACTAGACCACGGGAGACCCCACATGTTCTTATTATTACTGTTATAGTTATAAACTTAAATAAAAACGTATTTATTTAAACAAAATATAAACAAAGAATGAATTTTTGCTTATACACAAATAACCTAATATGTTAACTGTTAAAAATATTATAATTGAGAACATATGCTTTGTTGAATAAAGAATTTGGGTTAACAAAATAAAAAAGACCCGAAAAGTGTTGTTTTTAGACTTTTTCAGGCAATTTTTTTAAATTTTTCTCCCCTTAAGAACCATCCTCGTACTTTAAGGAATATTATTAAAAAAAAATTAGCGCAATTGGTTCAGCTGCTCTCGAGATTTGCGCTTAGCAACACATTTAGCAATTCATTTTTATATTATAGATAAATCATTTGTCTTTAATAGAATAAATAAATATTTTTTCAGATGTGATGTCCTTTGCCCAGAGGGCCGTCATGGCGACCAATGCAAATCAGAGTGTCGATGCCAGAATGGAGGTTCTTGTGATCCAGCAACTGGGGCTTGTTCATGCCCTCCTGGATGGACGGTATTAATTTCATTACTACATAAACAATAAAAAAATATATTTCCAGGCTTCTTTGTTTCTCGTTACTAAAACTAACTTATCAAATATAATTGAAACTTTGTCAAATTTTCTTGTTTTGCATAAAAGATTTACCACTTTATTGTGTCAAGAAAACTAATGAGTCTATATTAGAAAAATATTTAAAAAATAAATTACTATACTTCAGATGAACAAAAAAACATTCGACTTGGAGTTTTCTGTATTATTATTATTATTTTTTTTTCTAATGAAAACATTTTTTTTTTTTTTTAATGTTTATTTGATGGTACTTAATGTCCTTGGTATAGTGATGATTAAATAGGAAGATGTCCAAAAAATTGAATAACATTACAGAGTTTAACATTTGTTACATGGCATGTATTGAATTGTTTTAGGGTGATGTTTGTGGAAATAGATGTCCAACAGGAACATTTGGCATTGACTGCAGCAAACAATGTGACTGCTATAATGGTGCGGAATGCCATCATGAGAATGGATCTTGTATCTGTGCTCCTGGATATGTCGGAGAAAATGTATGAATAATACTATAAGTTTAACAAAAATATTGAATTAGCAATTGAATAATAATTGAAGTAATTAAATATTTGTATTTGTTAGTGTTTAGAGAAATGTCCTCCTGGAAAATTTGGTGAAAATTGCTCTGGTGAATGCAAATGTGAAAATGGTGGTTCTTGTGAAATATCATCAGGGAACTGTATTTGTCAAGATGGTTGGGAAGGAGAAATCTGTGAGAAGAGGAGCTGCCCTGAAGACAAATTTGGTCCAAATTGCACAGCTCACTGCAGTTGTGTTAAATCTCAAACAAAGTCGTAAGATTTATTTTATTTTTTTTACTTATACAATAAAAAACTTTTTACCAAAAGACATGAAAAGAACACAGATCACCACAATACAACTTTTATTCAAAGTTAGGGCTTTAAATAAATAATAATTTGGCTCCAAATTGTAAAAGTATCTAAGTTCCTCTCACAAAATGGACCATTGAGGTATATTTCTACAATTAGAAATGATCTCCAATATCAGGGTGTCTACTGTAGAAAAAAGTTTCGAAAATGCCCCAAAATGGAAAATAGGGCACAAAAAAGTCATGAATTTTGAAACTGTGTCACGAAATTTCAGTTTTACCAGAGTTTAATGTAATCCTAGGACTTCTGGATATTCGTCATTTTCGCAGTTTTCATAGGCGACTCACTTCGATCTGCCTCCCCCACCCCTAACTCTGTTAGATTCCTTTGTTGTACCATTTACACGTCAATTATCCATTATTTACATAAACTTTTATTTTTCTTTATTCATATTTACAGTTTTTCATGCAGACTTAAATATTGAAAGTGTGTACACATTTATTTACTACATCATGTACATTCACAATAAATATTTAGTCTGTCATATTTTTAGAAATTTTGAATTCTGCTACCATTATTCAATATTTTTGAGGCTGCTAATTCCATTGTCATTCTAAAATTGTTAGTATCATCGTTTCTTCTCTTTTAAAATTAATATAACTATCTTATTTAACATGTGAAGTACTGTACATCATGTACATTTTATAGTTTTATTAATTGTTTTTAATGTTCGTAAAATTGTAAGTTTATAGTATTATTTGTAACTTTACACGGATTACCGTGTAAAGTTCCAAATAATTTTGAGCTCAAATTATGCTTTCAGGTGTGATCCTTGGACAGGAAAATGCGAGTGTGCTGCTGGTTTTGTTAGTGAAGATTGCTCAAGACCCTGCCCATTCTATATGTGGGGCGATGGATGCAAGAATGTTTGCCAGTGCTTCAATAATGCTCTCTGTCTTCCTACGAATGGAACATGTGTTTGTTCTCCAGGTTATTAGATTGAAAAATATAAATATTTTATAATACATCAGTATTATTTTACTTTTGAATTCAAAGAAATGTATATGAAAAAAAAAATAATGAATAAGATATTGTATGAATTGAATATTATCCTCACTAACAGGAAATTAATGCAGAGTATGTTCTCAGGTTATCGTGGGTCAAACTGCAGTGAGCCATGTCCAAGTGGTTTATATGGTGAAGATTGTGAGTTCCTTTGTAACTGTAAAAATGGAGCAACTTGTGATTCAGAAACTGGACAGTGTTTGTGTCCTCCAGGTATGTAAATCTGTTTTTATTGTTGATAAAATGACTTCTTCATAAGTTGAAACTTTGGCTGCTACAATAAAAAATATGGAGCATTGTTTTACATCACAAATGATATTTTAGTAAGGCACTATCAGTTATTGCTAGTAAAATTTCAGAAAATAAAACTAAATTTATTTAAATCACAGCCACCAACCCTAGAATCAGAAAAAAAAAATCACATAAGCATTCCTAATTATTAACCTTTTGTGGAATTGAAAGTCCAAATGATACAATGCCTAGTAAATATAAGTTTATATGTCGTTCCTATTACTGCTCTCTTTGAAATCAATTTCCTTTCAATTATTATTATTATTTTTTTTTTTTTTTACATTTAAAATGCAATTGAATAAAACATAATCAAGCGCTTTGAAGATTTTGAGCACTAAATACAATAATAAAAATGTTAGAAAAAAAAAACTAACTAAGCATGGACTTAAATATAACATCTATACTAATATCTCATAAATAGGGTACAGATGTTATCAGGGCCGCCACATCTCAGAGCCGGGCCCGGGACCAGATCACGGGCCCCCACTTCTAAGAGCCAGAATGAAAATTCTAGTACTTTGCTATAGGACTTTGGGCATTTTAAAATTATTTTTTGAGTTTTGAGCAAAATGAGAATAAAAGGCGACAATCGGTGCTGCAAAGGTCACTTTTGATACTTTTTTTTCCAATTAGCGAGGATCGGCCCGGGCCCCCGCAGTGCCCGGGCCCAGGACAACTGTACCCGGTTGTCCCCCCCAGGTGGCGGCCCTGGATTTTATTGTATTTACATATTTTTTTCTGATTCTTAAATCGAAATTTTTGATGGAATTCTGCTTGTTTTAAGTGATTTTAAAAGGTTTTTATTCTTCTTCATTTCGTCAAAAATCCATATTTTTACATGACATGTGTAGACTATTTGTTGATGCAAAATCACCAGACAAAATTGGGCCTGATCGGATACCCCACCACTGTATTATACCCCTTATGAGATTAGACCGGCGTCATTTCACATTAGACAATTTAAAAATTCATTTTGTAGGTAACAATTTTCCAAAATAATGTCCATCTATAGAAATGTTCAACTTCTTTTTCTCCTCTTTAAATTGAGTTCCTAATTTTTATTTATGCTTTTTTTCATATGTTATAGAGTTTTAGTCATTTTGTTTTATATATTTTCAACTTTTGTTCTTTCCATTTACAATAACAGAGTTCTTACTGGTTATCTATGTTTTTTTTTTAAATATTTTATATTGTTCATTTTACAATTTACATATTTTGATTTTCATTTTACATTAACATCCGTTCCCTACTCATAACTATATTAGGCTCAACAATGTCAAAATCAAAATTATGTTTATATTTCTATACCTTGGAACAAAAAGTGCCTAAGTCCAAACCTCTGAAATTTGAGTGAACTACACGATTGACATCAGGGTGGGATAAATATTAATTGTTAAAAGGGACAATGTCTTCCCATCGTTAGTTAATGAGGAAAAGAATATTTGTCTTTAACATTGGCCCTTTTAACAATTATGTTTATCCCACCCTGATGGCTCTCGTGCAGTTCACTCAAATTTCAGAGGCTTGGACGCTGGCCCTTTTTGTTCCACGGTACAGATTTAACTGCACTATATGCCAAAGCTGTATTATAGTCACCTTCATCCGCATTTTTTCAATGTTGTTTTATTCTCTTCTTAAGGACTAGTGATGTCTGTCTACTCTATTTTTCATTTTAATTTATTTCACATTGAACAAAATATAAAATTGAGTCTGGAGATCAGCATATAAAAGCATAATACCATCAGACTGGCAGACTGATGGTATTATGCTTTTATATATCCAGTGAGTTTAATGAGTTATAGTTGCTGTTATTTCTAACAATTATTTATCGCAATTATATCAAATTGAAATTATATGTTTTTAGTTAGGAGGGCCTTATAATAATGAAGGAAGGCCAAGGCTTTAGAATTTATTCTTTTCGGCCTTCAGTAATTTTTTGGATTTATAAGTGGAGACACATGATTAACATATATTTATTTATGAATTTAAAGGATGGGAGGGCCCTTCATGTGAAAGACCTTGTCCTCAACACTACTATGGAGAGAACTGTTCTAAGAAATGCACCTGCAAGAACTTAGGAGCTTGTGAGCCAGTGAATGGTTTGTATAATACATTTTTTCCAGTCCTTTTCTTTGACTCCATAAGTTTAATCTCATCATCATTATTATTGAGAAAATTTAGTTTTATAATATTGTGTTAATCACAGCGTCTTCATTGCCATTTTTTTTTAAGAGTTAAGAACCTATTTCCCCTTGAATATGCATAATATTACAGTGATATGCAATTTATATTTATGGTGGCAAATTTGGTTGTGATAGACCACACTTCTGCAGTACCCGAGTTCATTGACCCGTATTGAAGACATTATCTTATAGTGTCAACGTTTGAGGATTGGTGTTGGGATCCCAAGCTCATCCAGCCTTTAATCGGTATTGGCAAAAATCAAATGGCCAGAACTTAGTTCTAACTCTCAAGCATATTGTCGATACAAATGTAAAGTATCGAATGTGAACAAAAAACTTTCTTTCATTTGCAATCTATACTGACTGCTGTTGGACTGATGTACGTTGTGGCGAACTCTTAAAAATTAGAGAAAAATGATTATCTATTTCAGAAAATCGAACTAACAAATGTGCTTTAAATCTAATTAAAATATATAATAAGATAAAATATATATAAAGTCATCTATAATGTACCAAACCACTTTTCATATTTGATACTCTGCATTTGTATCAATGATATTATCTACCTAGAGTGCCATAAGATCAAGAATCCCTCTGGGCATTTTTTTATTTTTTTTTAATCTCTCTCTCTCTCTCTCTCTCTCTCTCTCTCTCTCTCTCTCTCTCTCTCTCTCTCTCTCTCTCTCTCTCTCTCTCTCTCTCTCGCTCTCTCTCCCCCCCCTCTCTCTCTCTTCCTCTCTCTGTTTTGTAGTTAAATTTATTTAATATAACTAAAAAACAAATTCTTTTTGGCTGTGGAACATAACTTCCAATAAGTTTGTCTAAAAGGGATTACTTAATATACTTATAATAAGAGTTTGTTTTTTAGGAACTTGTGTGTGTCCTGCAGGATTCAGTGGGCCTGATTGCAGTGATAAATGCCCTCCCGGCAAATTCGGACTTGGCTGCAAACAGGATTGTGAATGTGTTCTGAATAACACTTTGTCTTGTGATCCTTTGACTGGTGAATGTACTTGTAAAGCTTCTTGGAAAGGTACAATTTTTTATTTGAAGCTAAAAATATCATATAAGTAAGTGTGGCATGGCACGCTGGGTACCAGCTAGTCAATTAAAAGAATATGCATAAATTAGTGAGGAGCAGGTGGAATGGTATAAGAATAGCTGAATTTAGCGAAAAAGGCAACAATATTCAGTAATTCGGGACCAAGTTAATATGAATGTGCAGTCAAAGAGTTAGAGTTAATACTCTAGAATTTATGGAGATAGTTTTAATGTTTAAATCAATTTGCTCAGTTGAGTTTTCTAAACGGCCTGTTCCAAACATATAACTGCGATTTCTATAATGAATGTTGTAGTAAAATAAAAATAAATATATAAAACAACAAAATTAAAAAAAAAAAAAAAAAAAAAAAAAAAAAAAAAAAATACTTCTTCTTTCTGAAGAATTTGAATGTAACTCCCATAAGACAATTTTAAAACATATAGCCACTGCGTTTTATCAATATTATTTGTAATTTTGGTTTTAGATTTTTAAGAAGTTAAATTTGTCCCTTATATAAAACATCAACTTTATTTAATAAAAAATAATCTTAAGCACATTAATTGAATTTTTACAGGTGTAACTTGTGATTCTAAGTGCGAATCTGGTTTATATGGAGAGGATTGTTCTAAAAAATGTGACTGTTTCAATAATGGTTCTTGCCTTCAAGAGTCTGGGGAATGTACCTGTGCTTCTGGATGGACTGGTGAAACTTGTTTTGCTCCTTGTGAACATGGAAAATTTGGAACTTCTTGTAAGCAAACATGTCTTGAGAGAGATTTTGGTAAGTTTTACTAATTATCTTGAGATACTAAACGTAGAAGTTTTTTATAGATTTACTGTAAGTTGTGTCTATCTATACTATTATTAAGTATTATATTAATTTGACAAAACACTTGATTATTTTGAACAGACACAAAAACAATAAAAAATAAAAAAAATAAAATCAGTCTCATAACAGGCCTCGAGGCGCAGATACTATACAGGTATCTGATTCATGGCCATACAGCAGACTAGGGAGATAGTGTGGTCAGTACTATGCTTCGGCCGCCTGATTTTCCCCTTAGCTGCTTTGACTGCTAGGGTCATTAGCACCAAGTTACCCTTTAATAAATAAATTAAAGGCTGGGTTGGCCTAGGGACAGTCAAGGAGGCCGAATCCAACCCATGAACGAAGACTAGAAGGTAAAAATCTTTTGAGCTTGCTCAGAATTTGAACTCAGGTCTTCCGGTATATAAGCCCAGTGCTCAACCACTGAGCTAAAATCGCCCCCTTACAAAAGAAAATAACTTACAAAAAAATGAGCCAAGTAATAAATTTAAAATTTCAGTAGAAAATATATAATCAAACACACTCCCCTAGAAAATTATAAGTGATTCAATTTTTTTATGAAAATCATTAAATCTAGTTGACAAGACTTGAATATATTTCAGATGATTATAGCATTGCTAATAAAAAATAAAATATTAAAAAAAGAATTATTTCTAAATCAAATAAGAAAAAAGTCAGATACATAAGACCAGCATCATCTTAGGGTGTGACCAGAAACGGCTTGTTTCAATTGTCACACAAAGGTCTTCCCTGTTTTCGACAAGTTACACGGTTTGAAACTCTCACTTTGACAGCAAAAAATGTCATTGAGGATACCCATTCACTTACATAGGACGTAATGTGGAGGGGTTTTGTTACAGGTTCCACCAATAGTTTGGAGATGTAAGTAGTTTTAGTATAAATATGCTTTAGCGATGACTAAACTGAAAAAAAAAGTGCTACAAAAAAGTGTCTGCTGGTGTTTGCGCATGCGCGGTAGCAATGTACGAAAAAGAAGACTGTATGTTATACAGTTCATTACATATGTTTGTCGGGTGGGCCTAAAGCATATTTATGTTCCTGAATTTGAACAGAAGGCTCTAAACGAATTGGTTGTTATGACTATTTTTTCATCATCTTTTGATGAATACTGGTCATGTTTTATTCAATGAAAATTTTGAATTTGTTTATGGCTTTATTAAATAAATATAATGTATTGAAATTTTAATGTTTTACGAGTTATGAGAATTTTATAATAATACGTTGTTTTTATTGGTGTAGAAAAAAATGGTACTTGTGATCACGTGACAGGAGAATTTGAGTGTCGACCTGGTTATATTGGTCTTATGTGTCAACATCCTTGTCCGGTTGGGAAATTCGGCCAAGGCTGTAATAGTATTTGCAGTTGCAAAAATGGTGGTGACTGCAACCATGTAACAGGTGAGATATATTTAAATATTATGTTTTCTTAATTTGTTATTCTTGATAGGTAAGCTTTTCTTCGTAGAAGTTGAGTTCATTTTTCTTCTTTTGCCAGCTCCTCGGATATCAGTTTAGTCGACCATAACAAAAACTCACGTCTCCTGCTTTGTTTACTCTATCTACAAAATAATATTTGAACATTTACAATTACAGCTGACAATTTTTTTCAGTAATAAATTTAATTTTATTCTCAAATATTTTCCAAAAATTTGGTGATAGTTTTAACAGGTTTAAAAGAATTTCATTTTTAATTAATTCTAGAGTCCCTTGCATTAAAAGTATATTGCAATTGTATCATTCGTTTAATGAAATACTTGAAGATGCTGATTGTTTTTAGGGCATTGCCAGTGTATGCCAGGCTGGATCGGCCTTACATGTTCTAGGCCTTGTCCTGCTGGCAGGTTTGGAGCAAATTGCTCACACACTTGCAAGTGCCAGAACAATGGCACATGTCGACTTCATGATGGCTACTGTCAATGTAAACCTGGCTGGATTGGCCCTCAGTGTACAGAAAGTAAGTATATAAATATATTACAGCTTTAATATATTATATTGCCCAATAAGATCAATTACACAGTTTTGTGCTTCAACTTTTTTTTGTAAATAATTTGTCAAATATTATAGGGCATCAAAAATAAATTATTCATTTTGTAGCAGACTTCTTAGTCAAAATCATCTCAGTTTTTATAAAATATTTTTATATTCTATTCAGCACTGTTATCATGTTTTAGTTTGCCCAGATGGTTACCATGGAGAACACTGTATGCGCCCTTGCCAATGTAAAAATGACAATTTCGTCTGCCATCCTGCTGATGGATGTTCTTGCAAAAGAGGATTCTATGGTAAGTGATAATTTTTTTATTTAATCATACTTTCTTCATTAGAACATTTATTTTTTTCCTGAGGGGCTGAAAATTACTATAAATTTCAAAACTAATCAGTGACTCACATCGCCAGTTAGTTTATCTAAATATTACGAGGGCAACAACTCAATTGAGTTTTACTCTGGAATATTACTAATTTGCTCTTACCATTCGTAGTTTTTATTTCCTTGCTATGAAACTTGATAGCTATTATCCAGTTAATGAGGAACATTTGTTGTAAAAAAAAAAGGAAAATCAGTCCATGTCCAAGTTGGGCTTTACTCTAGAATAAAAAATAAAAATTTGATATTTGACTTTGATTATATTTCTTAATTGCTCATAACAAATATCATTTATTATTTATTTCAATTTTAATTTCCACTTATATAGATTTTTAAGACAAACAAACACAAAAGGGAAAAAGTTTGACTCATAGGAACTGCATCATCTTAGTGTGTTTCCGCTCATATGGAAAGCTTAGAATAAAATCACTTCATGTTTTGTTTTGATCGTTTGTGAAAATGTATTAAGCGTTTTCTGTCTCTTTTTGCCTTAGTTTTTGATTGGTTGTTATATTTTTTAATCATTTTTAAGAGTAAAATGAGTATTTTAGTAAACCAATGTAACTAAATAAGAAACATATTTGTAATAGTGTTTTCCTAGAGCTAAAGTTGAGATGGTGGATGGAGTAATTTCCACATAGGATACTGTCAGCTTCCTGTGCATTATGGTGCCAAAAATTTTGCTTTTGTTTGAGATTTTATTTTACACTTTTTATGAAAGATCAAAACAAAGCAATTACTGTTTCTATTCCAAGCTTTTGAAATAACTCTAGGATAAGAACAGAAACGCGCTAAGATGACACAGTTCCTTTTAGTAGGACTTTTTAACTCATATTTGATTTCTGTTATAACATTTAAAATTAATTATTTTTATTTTATTTTTTTAGGTGAGAACTGTGACATACCAATGATAGAAAAGAGTGTAAGAGTGCCAGAAAAATCAAGCGCAGGAGCAGTTGTTGGTGTGGTGTTTTTAGCTGTTTTGATGTTAGGAATCGTCGGATTGATAATTATGTACTACAGAAGAAGAGTGAACACGCTCAAAACACAAATGATGAGTATACACTACACTCCAGAATCGGAAGGCTCAGGTAAATCATGTTTGTCTTATGGTTTCTTCTATTATGCAGATTTTAAGACACCTGATTAATATGCCAACAAAATTAGGCGCATGATGCATTTTCCCAGCCCATATTTTTTGGAGAAACACAGACTTAAAAATTCATTTGTCCAAATTCTCATGTTGCATATTCAAATGCAAATTAATTGGTTTTTAGAATCCTGAAACTGTTAAAATGAGTTTAAATAAATTTTGAAACATTCAAATGATGTGAGAATGAAAATAAAAATATTTTATCTTCAGATAACCTTTGAGAGTTAAAACTAATTCACCAGCCTGTGTACTAGGGCTCATTTTAAAATTAGTTTCACAATCTGAATTTTCTTTATTTTAAAGATTATATATAACTGCACAGCTGATAATCATTTTCCATTTACTCCTTGTTCAAACAAGGCTTTTCATTTATACCATTTCTTTTAAATGTGGTTCAGGTTGGATTTGCTTTTGCACAAACATGTGTTCTTTTATAAGCTCTTCCTTCATGCTCAGCTCACATGCATGCTTGCTGTATCATGCTCCATTTTGCTTCAAAAATCAAAGCGATAGTTATATATAAAAAAAAATACATAACTGTGCTAAATAAAAATCTCATAAATCTAGCTTATGCATGCCAATTTGCCTATCTAAAAATGTATCGAAATCAATTATGATTTTGAAGAGAATAAAGAAGATAGAAAATCCACAACCAAAATGTAAAATATATAAACGAATATGAATTTTTATTAAAATTATTTTGAGGTGGTTAAAGTTTTAACAAAATATCAAAGCAAAGTATTAACAGTTTCCAATCCGAGCCTTCTAAACAACACTGTCTAACGGAAATACTCTTTCGAAAGCGAGCCAAACTGTTATTTAGGTCATACAAACCTTGGACCCATGGATGATTCTCATCCATATTCAATATATGATATCAGGTGAAAATTTAATTTTTTAATGACAGCTTCTAAGCTATTAAGGTATGGGGTGAATAGGGGTTTCGTTATCACTTCAATCCATATTTCATACATATTCTTCCATTCCATTAAAATTCAAATAATGATCTCACCTTCGTACTTCTGGCTGCTTGAACATACTGAAGGTGAATTTCAGGAAGCACACTTACAAACACCTTGTTTTGAATAATGGATACAAGAAAAAAAACAAAAAAAAAAACAAAACGAACTTTGCAGGATTTTCTCTAGATCAATTTTTCCTACAACAGACCAGGAGGTGACAAAACCACTGAAAAGCTGAATAAAAATGAATTTGAAAATTTACGCCTGGACGGCCTTATAATAAACATGCCCAATATATTATAAATGATAATTAGTTTTTCTCTATTTGACCAAAATATAATAATTAGGTATTATCTTTACATTTTTTTACAAGAGAAAAAAATGTTATTTTATTCGCCTACAGTATTAATTTAAATACATTTATTTTCTCTATTTGATAATTTTACTTTTGCCTTTGAAAAAATAACTTCAGTGAAAGATGTCTTGATAAGCCAAGTTTGATAAACCACAATAATATATTATCAGTCTAATACAAATATAAGATATAAAAAATTTGAAGGGACATTATTTCTTAAGTCTAAGATAAGAATGTCCTTAGAATTTAGACATGACTTAGTGCTGGATTAAAGTTTCTTCAATTATCTTACAATAAAACCTTGTTATGTTTTTTATATGTTGTAGCCAAGTTATTCTTTCACTACCCTCCTCATATAGGGCCTCCCTTAAGTTATATAAATTCTGTAGTTCCTCTTTAGCCGTGAACTAGTCAATTCAACTCTGACCTATCGGTTTCACTATTTGATGAACAAGGCAATCTCTAATACTTTTAAACTCATTTTTGGTTCCTCCTCCCTCACCCCTCCTATCTTCTATTTGTATTACATAACGTTCCTTGGGGAGGGATAATGTCAAATTTTTGGGAGGGATCATCACGGGCCATTTTCTGGGTAGGATAGGGCTCATGCTTTCTTATATTTTGAAAGTAAATCCTTCAACCTTAGTGGTAATCGAACCCAAACCCTAGCTATGGTGTGGTCATACCTTACCATTCATGACCACTTTGTCGCGAAAGTATGTCTTGTAAGATATACATGAATATTTCTGCCGATTTCTAGTATCCTCCACATGTGGCTCATATAATCTGAGAATATTCAAGTAAAGAACATTGATGCATCAAAAAATCTGAGCTTTACCCCTAATATTGGATGTTCTTCTTCCTTATTTTCTATATAGTTCTGTAGGCTCTCCTTAGTCAACAGTGTCAACTCAACTTTGGTTTATCAGTTTCACAATTTGATATGCGGAATACTTTGTATTAGAGCTTTAAATAAAAATGTTTAAAGCATCACACTACAACTGAAGTTTTCTTTGTCCTTCATATAATGATTGCTTAGGAATAACTTTATTTTATTAGCATCTCTCTTTTTCTTTTTTTTAATGTAAATTATTTGTCAATTTAAATTATACTTAGTTCACTACTTACTACGCTTTGAGTACCTAACATTATTTTCAAAATGTAATATTCCATTTTATTTTTATTTTTTTCTTAGAACGGCATCATTTTGATAATCCTGTTTATTCTTTTGGTTCTTCAACGCGAGATGATGTATCATCACCTTTAAAAAATCAAATTAAAAATAATCTGAAGCGTTCAAATCTTGAAAAGCAAAAAATGGCATATGCTGTTGATGATGACGATGACGACGATTTTAAAGGTAGGTAAAATATTTTAGTCTGTAAGAAATTTCTTATAATCAATTAATATTTTTTATTTTCTTACTAATTGTATTAAAAAAAAATATGTTTTATGAATGCAAAATAATACAGTCTTTCCGATATTTAAAACAATAAAATAACTTGAAATAATTGTACAAATGTAGCTCTTGTTTAAAAAAATAAAATTACTAATTTCAAAAATATTTTAGAAAGTTTTATGGCTGAAGAGTTGGAAACATTTCAAATGATGGCTGAAATGGAAATAGAACACATTTCAAATTACTTAATAATAATAAACGTTTTAACACTCTTAAATACCGTTTTTCTAAAGTTCATTAAATAGGATTTTATGTTTTACGTTATAGTATTATAAGTTTAGATATAAGAAGATATCTGTTAATAAGAGATCTAAATTGCAATTTGAAATTCTAATCCTTTTATATTTATTTGTGTACATTCATATATCTTTACACGTATAAACATACACACACCTGCCTCACACACATACGTTTTTTTATAATTAATTAAAATATTTCTTTTTTTCTTCTGTTAAATTTAAGAAGTATTTCGTGTTGCTTTCAAAAGCGTATGTAAAAGTTTTGCTTCTTGTAACTTATAAGCAATAATAATAATAATAAATAATTTCATTGATTCACAAATAAATGATGTAATTGCCTGAATCTTTTAAGTAACAATTCTCTAGTTATTGGAAAGCTGCTTCAGAATGCTAGTGATAAAGAGAGACAGGAGCTCATTGCCTTTGAGCTTCTGTTATAAAAAAGGCAAATTATTTTTAATCATGATTTCCTTTAAAACCCTTCTTAAATGTAAGGCATGAGCTACTAATTGTACTAAAATTCCCAACCAGACAATAAAACTAACTATTGCCAAGAAATTTTGAAAATATTACATTTGGACACAAATCAATCTAATGTAGCATGTATTTATTGCTTTATGAGCATGACATTAAATAACAGCAGCTTCACTCTAACATATCCTAAGTACTCTTGAATTTATGTTTGTACCTCTCTCGTCATGCAAGGGAAGTGTATGTGTGTGGGCTTGCGGATTGCATCCGCATCATTGTGTAGGCGAGAGGGTGGATAGGTGAACGATTTTGGAGCCTTAAAGTGCTGGGCACATCTATTATTGATTTCTGCCTCCTTCGCCATACAATATACCTCTCTAATTCTTACTATGTTTAACAATTAAATAGTTTTTAATGTGTCTTCTCTCACAGGAGAAAACAAAGTTTATAATGACGATTCCTTGAAACAAATGCTGATATCTGTTTAATTACATATATATATATATATATATATATATATATATATATATATATATATATATATATATATATATATGTAATTAAACAGATGTATGTATATATATATATATATATATATATATATATATATATATATATATATATATAACACAGTGGAACATGGATAATTCGAAATCGTCTTTAATTCGAATATTTCTCTCGGTCCCTAGAATTTAGAGCATAAAGAATGTAAGAAAATCGTTGTTAATTCGAATACAATTTTGGATAATTCGATTTTTTTACGTATCTGTGTCTCCAATGGGAAGTGGACAGAGAGGCGGTCGATCTTAAATCTTGTGAAAATATTCTCCCCTGGGGTAAGGCGGATAGTAAGATACGGATGTAGGGGTTCCGGGACAAGAAGCGCGGTGGTCTCATAGTCTAGTTCTTGGTCTCTAGGAGTTCTGCAAAGTGGTGGATCGCGCTTCCTCCATTCCAGGGGTTGTTATAGTTACATCTTGTCGTTTTATTCTAGAATTCCCTCCCACTATCCCTCTGATCTTTTCCCCCTCCCTTCATTTTTTATTCAGTTAGAAGTTAGATCTGTTGCATTTGTTTGTGCGTTGAATTTCTAGTGTACAGTGTGGTTCAGTGAGTTGTTGATTTAAGATGTCGAAGCCTACAAGTTATAAAACATTAACGTTTTCAGAGAAAATAGCTGCGATTAAAGAAGTTGAAAAAGGAATAAAGAAAAAATCTGAAATTGCCGAGGCCTTTGAAATTTCTCCCGACACTTTACCAACTTACCTGAAAAATAAAGAAAAAATTCTTGCCCATGAAAATGACTTTTTTTTCAAAACAATAGACTTTTATTTTTACTTTTTTGATAAATTATTTATTACTTATGTATGTAATCATCAATTCATGAAATGTTTGTTTTTCTTTAAATAAAATGTACTTTTTTAAATTAAAAAATGTGAAAATACGAAGTTCGATTTTTTAGCCCTTTATTTTCAAAAACTTTTGTAATTCGAATTTTGGATAATTCGAAGTTTTTGATCGGCCCCTAGGGGTTCGAATTATCCATGTTCTACTGTATACATATCCGTACTGTTTCAGGTTTCTTCAGTGGGGAGAATTATGTTATATATTCCAAATACCATATGTATATATATATATATATATATATATATATATATATATATATATCACATTAGCAGTTTATGTTCACTAGTTATCGAGTTACGCCCCGTTACCATATGGTAACGCATGGTACCTGGACTAGTATGGATTTGCCTTTGATAGTAGCTTAAAATAATAATGTTTTCTATAATTTCATCTAAAATATAAGAAGTAATGTTTGTTTTTTTTATAGTAATAAAACAATAAGTATGTTTAGACATTTATATATTTACAATAGAACCAACATATTACTAATAATACAAAGGAAACAATAAAATATTCTAATTTAGCGAACATTTTTATAACTTTTTTTACATATTTCAAAACCAAAGCAAGCCTGATTTTCCCCTTGCTGCTTCGACTGTCTAGGGTCATTAGCAGAAAGGTACCCTTTAATAAATGAGTTAAAGGCTGGGTTGGCCTAGGGACGGTCAGGGAGGCCGAATTCAAACCGAACGAAGACACTAGAAGAAAAAATCTTTAGTGCTTGCTCGGGATTTGAACTCAGGTCCTCCAGCTTATTAGTCCAGTGCTCTACCACTGAGCTAAATTCGCCCCTAATTATAAATTATAATTTATCAATATTATATTCCCAATATTTTTTTTTTTTTTTTTTTTTTTTTTCTTAACCATTTTAACTTTGTTTAAAAACATAAAAAAATATGTTGAATAAATTAACTTGTTGACTATTTTTAGGAGCAATAGGAATTTCCGCACTCACAAAGAATAAAGAAGCAGATCTTGCAAATCCAAATATGTATCACAGCATTGATGAAGAAAAATTTGATCACTTTTATGAAGAGTTAAAAGGAAACAAAATGCCAGGTAAGCAAACAACAAATTTAATCAGATTAGTTTGGATTCAACTGAAATAAAAGCAATAACTGCATACTTGATGTGCAATAACTGAATAATACATTATAAATACTGGTAGTACTTTCAGAGGGCCTTGTATAATTTTTCAACTTATAGAAAATCTATTTTTCAAGTTTATCATTGTTTGATCTGTGACACTTATCTAAATGTAAATGGGAAATGTGAACACATCATTTTAATTCACATCTATATGTATTTTGCACAAATACAGGTTGGGCATTTCTACTTACAAAGCCAATTGACAATAAACAATTAACTAAACATTGTATTAGATAAATGTACCACACTTTTCATATGTCCTTATTTCAGTTCGACTTATTTACATTTTGGGGGGGGGGGGGGATTGTAATGACTTATTGAGATGAAATTTACATTTAGTGACTCAGGACCAGAGATTCTGTTTGACTTATATAAGAATTCAACTTATTGAAGTTCGAAACATTGACAGTCTATTGTATATGATTCCTGATAATTAATCATTGAATGTTTTTTTTTTTTTAATTTTATTTTAAAATAATATAGTTTTCTGGCACTAATAGCCAAATATTTGATGCACCGTTAAAAAAAAAAAAAAAAATATAGTTTTCTTCTCTGTTTGTAAAGTTACTTACCAGAATATATAAATCTTAAAATTTAAGTAGATTCATATGTAAATAAAAATTACTAATGCTTCCTATTTTGTTGCAAAATTAAACTTTTAAACAATAAATAGGAGGGGGTCTCCCCGTGATCGAGTGCCTAACGCCTTAGATTCTCATGCGGGAGGCGGGGGTTCGAATCACTCCAGCGGTAGGAATTTTTCTCATCAAAGGGCCTATTTAGAAGGTTCCTTGCCTCACCATGGATATTACCACTATATCTGTAATGGCCCAGTTGTCGGTACACCTTAAAAAAATAAATAAATAGGAATCTGTTTTCCAGTACATTTTTGTTTATTCTTAGAAAACAATTAATTTCAAAAATTGTTTACAGAAGAAACTTATGACCACCTGGACTACAATCGACCTGGCAGCTCTTCAAAGACTCATTATCATCAGATGCCAAATGGTTTTAAAAAATTGCCTCCAAGTGATGGTAGCTCTTCGTAAGAAATTAATGAAGAAACATCATTTCTTAATTTTTGGGCCTTTTTAATACTATTACCACTGAAATCATTATTTTTTTCTATTGATATTGAAAGTTGTATATACATTCTTTACATTTATGAACTGCAGATTGAACAAAACTCAAGTGGTAATAATTGAAAAAGGTTCTGAGGCATTATATTTCAGCTGACTTAAAATTAAAAAAAAAATAAGTTATGTTAGGTTCAAATCTATGTAATTACAAGGTTATAAAATTATTTAAAAGTCAGTTGAAGTATTAGCCCTTGCATCAACTGTGATTATTTTTATAGGAAATTTTGTGAAAAGAGTGCCTTTAGATTTGTAAATAAGTATGTATTTTAGTGAAGTTTGCAAAATACAATCGAAAAAACACTACATAATTGAAGAATTAATGTGATAATAGACAGGACCAAATGCTTTATCAAAAACGACTTTGAGAGAGTCTCGAAGAAAGTCCTTCCAATTGTCATGTATGTAATAAACCATGAACTAAGAACATGGCAACAATAGGATGTTATGAGCTAACAAACACCTCGGGATGTGGCAAACTATGAGTTTCAGTGTCCATCAGCCTCCTAGGATAGCCAGTACAAGGGTGTCACAATGTTTGTGTTTTTATAAGAGCAAAGATTTGTGTTGATCGTCTTTCCAAATTACCACATGTATAATACAAATTTGTATAAACCTTTTAGAACAGGCTAAAATTTTAACTTGTTAATTATCAATTTTACATTGTATTAAAAAAATAAAAATAACTAAGTGAATTAAAATTATATTGTTTTTTTATTTTAAATATATATTTATAAATAAGATAATTCCTAAAATGTTTAGTATTTTTATTTACCAATAAATAAGGCTACTGTATTTTGTGCGATGATTGTCTTCCATAAAACTTCTAATTTTAATGGGATTGAGATAGTCAGCCGTTAAGATGATAAGAAGTCAAAGAATGGTTGGGATTCAGCTAGGATGAAAAAGTCTGATGTTCAGAGAAATCTATATTCCAGATGTTTTGGTTACTCTCAGCTAAAAAACAAACTCAAATGTAGAATTACAAGAAAGAATAATGAAACCAATATAAACAAAATGTTAGGTCGACAAATAAACGTCGCCAATTATGTAATGATTTGATCTAACATATTGTACCAAAGAATATCCGAAACGTCTAGAATATATTGTAATGATAATTGTTTAATATAATTAATAATAAAAAAGAAATGACGATCTCGTGTTTAGGCGGGAAAACTTTAATATTCATCAACAACTTGAAATCATCGGATTAAGATTTTTTAAAATTATAATCACTATTTATTTTTAATTTAAATCTCAGGTTCAGTTCAAAGTAATTTGAAAAAACATTTATATGTAAGGCTTAAATAATATCTAATGATTTAGTAAAGAAAGCTTACTATAATGGAAAAATATAGATGTGAAAAATAAAATTAACAAAATTTACCTTTTTTACACAGTTTTTATCTTGTAGTCTCATTTGCTTAGTTCAGCAACCTCATTCATTTCCGGTTCTCAGGATATATATATATATATATATATATATATATATATATATATATATATATATATATATGTATATATATATATATATATATATATATATATATATATATATATATATATGTATGTATATATATATATAAGAATAGTAAAATTTGTTAATTCCACATCGTATATTTCTACAAAATAGTAAGTTTTTTGTGGATGTGCCAAATGTTTTAATTACTTTAGAATGTATATAAATTATATTATTTATTTACGAAAAAAAAACTTTTATTTTGCCCCCCCCCCTCCATACTATAGCTTTTCACCGTATTACTTATGTTTCTTATTTATTTTGAAAATTTTTATGTTTGATGATATCACAACAATATTTTCTCTAAAAATCTGACATTTTTTCTTCTAGCCGAATCCCAACGATCCCTTGCCTTCTTATCTAATATTAAGTATTTACTGTGATGGGACTAGTCAATTTTCTGATTGTGCGTTTTAGTTCCAAGTCATTTGATTGTTTCGAACACTGAAAGGACTAAAATTTTACGGCAATTTATAGCTTTACACGTTCTAGCAATACATGAATAAAATTATAAATTATAAATGTATTTGTTGAATGGAACTTTTTTAATAATTTAATTGAATATTCTCACAAATTCATGTTATTGATTGATCATTTAAGATTTTTATTTATTAATTCAGAATGCCCTTGTTAAAATTTTATATATTTAGAAATACAAAAATGGTGTGAATCGACAACTTTTTCCAAAGGTATATCCCTGTAATTTAGGTCAAGTTTATCCAATTTGGGTTTTCAAATCTTTACCTATTCCAAACACCATTGCTGTATAAGCCTGCTATTCAGCATGCGGAAATATTTGTCTTTTGGTAGAGTTGTGTTTGTAACCAAATACCAACATATTCAGATGTTTTTACATTTTCTAAAACTTAAAACCTTTACTTTATTGTAAAGTTCATTAATTCATATTTTTGAAGAGAATCTGTTCTTGTTAATCATGGATCTGAAAATAATTTGCTTTCACTTCTCAAAACTAACATTTGAATAAAGTTTTCTAATTCCATTATATTCTTCCTAACACTGTAAATATACCTAATATATTTCAGAATGAGATTGTTTTCCATGTATAAAAATGTTAATTTTTACTCACTTTTCTTCCAAAATAAATATAAGAAATGTAGTTGTTAAAAAAATGTGATAATATACCTTTATTTTTCATGATAAGGAAATTACAATTTGGAGTTGTAAACCATTAAAAATGAATTATGCTTGTATAAACATATTTTTTAACATATTGTATAAACATATATTTCTGTTATTAATGTATTTTAAATGTAGATATTTTTGTGAACTTTTATGTATATTGATGATGAAATTTTATCTTTATCTCATAGTTTTAATAATCTATTATTGTAAATAAATTGTTTCGGATACAGAATTGGTATCTTAATATTTTATTAATAAATAAAAATTGATTCAGAGTATTTATTGTAAATATATAGTTGTTTGTAAGATTTTCTTGTCATTACTTTTTCCCCCTGATTTAGATAATTGTGTACCTTGGAAAGCAAAAACTGTGTATTAATTAGGGTAAATGACCCAATCGTTGACACTGCTCTTAAAGTTGACACTTCAAATTTAAATTTATTTATTTAAATTTTTAACGTCCATTTATTATTAACTACGAATTTTAGGACGGGTTATCTATAGGTTACCACCCTTTTCTAGCCAGGATAGGGGTGATGTCTTTTCTTTTTTCGAAAGAAAAGCCACCGCCCCTAGTGGGAATTGAACCCACGACCTTTGGCACGGAGTGTTAAGAGCTCACGCCTTAACCCTCACGGCTACCGGGTCTCCAAAAAAATTGTTATTTTTCAAATTTAAATTTGAAAAATAACAATTAGATTCAAGGGAATTCAATAAGTTTGCATCCAAACGAAAGAACAGTTGTTGAAGAATAATGTAGACTAACCTGATCAACTATGTAACTCTGTTAATAACATCTGCAGCCATTTTAGTATGAAAAAACCTCGATTTAACTCCTCTTCCTCCCTTTTCTTGGTGAATTTGATAAGAGATTAAGAATATTTCTTAAGAAGCTTTTTTGGTAATGCATGCATTAAATTGTTTCATTGTAATCTCTATGAACTCTATGATACTTAAATTTAGGAGTGCAAATGGTTTGACATACATTAAATTAACAGATCTTGAGATAATGGTAGTGTCAACATTGGGAACACATTATGCAACCATGGCTCCTATTCTTGAAACTAATGTCAACTTTAGGAAAACGGTAGTCAGTGATGCATAGTGAATGATTTAGTTGAGATTTTCGTTAGGAATCCATATATCCTTATTTTATTAATTTCCGATGCCTGGAACCTTAAGTTGACAGCCTGTTTTCCTAATGTTGACAGGCAACTTTTTATAATAGTTTCCAGCAAGTTGAAACGGTCACACAATTTCTTACTCTATTTTTGGTACACTGTTTATAACTGGCGTTGCCTCTAAATGCTTCTCACATCATCCAACATATGGATGTATCAGATTTCCAAACATTTAAAGAAGATTGGAAGCTGAAAGTTCATGAATGGAGCGTTAACCATATGGAAAGTCCTGTATTAGGAAAAAGCTGAAATAACCAAGAAAGGAAAAGCTAAAGTTCGATTGAACAAACCAGAAGAAAATTCCTTAAAAGAAATAGCTTTTAAATACTTCTCGTCTGAAAAATAAAGTGAAGAACTCCATGACTGAGGAAGATGGTGACTCCACCAATTATGTACTGAAAATGTACTCACTCTTCTACTACTACTGCTAAGAAGGCTCTATTCCAAACAACCAAAAATTCTTTGTCATTTTAAGTTTCTTTTTTTAATAGCAAATTCATTTTACTGTTATAATCAACTGTAAATATGTGCTTCATGGCGAATAAAATTCAATTCTCTCGTGGGTTAAATCTTTCTATAAAATAAGAAATAACGATAACTTCAGTTGTAGGCTTTGAGGAAGGTTATATAGATAGGAGAATTAAAAACAAACTTATGTATACGCCATCATGATTAGCCACTGCCATCATGATTGCCACAGCCACTCCAAACTTATTACCAATACCATTCAAAGTTTCTTGGCTTATTTTACTAAAATACTAATTTTACTGATAAATGCAACTTAAAATAAGAAACAACCAATTAAAAAGTGAGATAAACAAAGACAAAAACCCGTTCAAAAGAACAAAACAAACACTTTTTTAATTTTTAAGCGCTTATATCTCTGATTGACATTGCCCCATGGAATATTGCTTCAGAACCTTTTTTGTAGGGAATTTAGTAAGCATTCGAATGGTCACCTTCCAATTACCACGATTTTCCAACCGTTTTCGAGACATTTACGAAAAATGCACGAAGATCCGAAAACTTTTCATGTCTATTAATAATTTTTTTTCGCATACTTCCTTAACTCCAAATATAACCAAAATTTAAACATCGTCGTTGAGATGAATTTCCAAGATATAGAAAATATTTCAAATGAATCCCGCGATTCTAAGTAACCACAAAAAAATAATGACTTACAAAAACATTAGTTCCATTTTTCTCAAAAACGGTTACAGATATCGCCTTAAAAATTGTTTCATTCGTTTCCCTATTTTAAGAAACCTATAAAACAAGTACCTGCAAGCATGTGAACTCAAAAACGTAAGCGTTACGATTTTTTTGCTCGAATTTCGCCCCAAACACCATCTTCCAGTGGGCAGATTCAGCTGGTTAACGAACTTGACCTTTCAAATTAGACGACAGACTTTTGTTCCAAATTTCGTTTAAATCGGACCATTTTTGAGCTTGCTAGAGCGCGAACAGACAAGCATATATATAAATATATATATATAATATATATATATATATATATATATATATATATATATATATATATATATATATATATTGTAAGGGACTGATCAGCAAGGACGGGATTTAGAGATATAGACATTGGGGAAATATTTTAGAGAAGCGGAAATTCCTTTTTAAAACTATAATTTACACAGAGGATACAAAACATAAATATCATAAACCATTGCTACGATGAGAGAAAAGGTTGAGTGAGAGAGACGGATAGGTAGAGTTATCAATATGATCATTTGGGGAGATTATAGAGAATTTGGAACTGGCCTACCTCTGAACAGCATCTGGGCCGAAGTCTCAGGAACGGATGCAAACTCTCCCCGCTCGGAGGTAAGCCAGCTCTTTTTAAACCCTTTGTACCCCACTCCTGCTTTTGCAGGTGATTGAACTAGAAACTCTTGTCAGGTCTTAGATCTTCCAGGAATCTTACGAATCAGCCACGTGCAGTGCCAACATCCCAGACGCAACGTTTGCGGATTCGTGGTTCTCACATCTCTAGAGATGGACAGCCAACCTTTTCTCTCATCCTTATTCACTTAACAAGGCCAAAGGGAAAACGGGGCCTTACATCACCCCCCGATTTTTCAAAGTCATGTTTCCCTTGGAACATTACTTTACCTTTAACACTACCCATCCTTATGTTACTAATAATAATAATAATAAACAATATTAGTGCTAATAACAATACAGGTGATGCGCTGTAAAAATTAAAAATAAAATAAACATTATTGGCATCTTTACAAGACAAAACCTCTCCCTTAGGAGGTAAAAATCCTTATGTTACCATTATTTTATAACTATACCGGACACTGTCGTCACAATCACTGAACGGCTGCTACACTTTCGAGCGGTCTATATCCGCTCCGTTATTACAGATACGACACTTTCAGCTGCCGGTCGATGTATTACGAATCCTGCTGCCCCACTTCCTTCTAGAACCCGCTCTAGCGATTCTACTCCAGCACTCCCTCTGCATTGAAGATGGAGGCGAGTGGGCTTAGACATGCTATACCACCATAGCTCCTTGTGCTCGTCCCAAATCCATGTGGGTGAAGATCTAGGATTCACCAAAGTCCACGGGCACCATTCCTTCGACGTATTCTCCTGGCGAAACGATGAGACAATACAAGATGGTGTTTGTCCGTGAAAGAATTTGAACTCGGCAGGACAGATCCATGGTATCCCGGGACGACATCTGGCTATATCCTTCTCCTGAAGAATTGAGTAGGCCTTCTCGTTGTGGCTCTCCAAGAAGAACTCCCCCTCCGGCTGAGCTGCAACCATTCTTCCTGTTTTATTCTCCTTAAGAGGCAAGGAGAGAACCTGATAAAGCACCATCTCCTGACCCGGAGTTTTTAAAGGCAATTCCACTACAGCTATTACTCCATCATCGGTTGCAATTGCATGTACTTCAGAAATTTGGTAGTAAATTTGGTCATGATATCGGCTTCCCTCCGAGAGGAGAGTCAGTCCAGTTGGCAGAGCCTCTCTTACCTTCCCCAAAATCAGAGTTAACTCTTTAGGACCTAGCATCTCTCTACTCAACTTTCCACTCATCGATGCACCTACTCCATTAAGAACTCTGCGGAATCTAAATAGGAATTCCGTTACTCCAGTTTCTAGGCTTCTGAGGGACGAGGAAAGGTACAGGGAACTTTGGATGAGGTTAGTAACACGCGATATGTTCGTTTGAAGTTGCGCCTCTTTTTGAAAACCTTCCTTCAAAATTCTACGGACCACCCCAGACAAGCGGGTAACCCTTAAATAAGATATTCAGGAATCATTTTCAGGCGACTTAGCTCTCCTCCTAAGCGGGTATGGGGACCTACGAGAAAAAGTTAAAGTTTTCCCCTTTGGTGTCCAAGTAGCATCAGGTTTCCCCTTTGGCTGAGCTTGGCTCTCGCTATCTGAACCACTGGAACTTTCCCCGGAAGTCCCACCTGTCTCAATCCGTCCTTCGTTTCCCTCCCCTTGACTATCCTGGGTTATTTCCCTGTTTTCTTCCTCAGGAGAGGATCTAACGCCCAGAGGGCAGGCAGGGTCATTACATTCTGGCGATCTTCCCGCAGCAACCGGACAGTGTCTGTGAATCTCACTCTGCGTTTCAATTTCCTCTTGGTCCTCACAAGAGTCGTCTTCTGAGCCATAACAACACCCTGGGTTAATTTCCCATTCCGGCTCCATGACCTCATCTTCCGACCCTTCCACTTCCCGGGTTGCCCCACCTGCCTTCGTCATAACCTTAGGGTGCGAATCCCCTCCTCCCCCCGGGGCCCGTCTTAGCCTATTTATATGAACTACATTCAGAGATCCAGTGGCCAGTCGGATCTCATAGTTCACTCGCGAAAGAACCCTTTCTACTTTGTGTGGGCCTGTCCAGGGACAGTGGAATTTTGGGCAGTGACCTACCTTCACTGCCGGCACATGGAGATATACGAGGTCCCCCACTCGGAAGAGTCTGTCTCTGCGATTTCGGTTGCAGTACCTAGTTCTCTCCGCCCATGCTTTTTCTGCTCGCTCTCTGGCCTGCTGGTAGGCTTGGCTAAGTTTTTCTTGTAGCCGCGTTATTGGGTTCCGCCGACAATCACCTTCTACATCGACGACCGGTTTTGCTTGCCCACTGGGAGGTTCTAACTCCCGGCCAAACAGTAAGTAGTTCGGAGAATATCCCGTCGAAGAATGGGGAATTCCCCGATAGGCCATTACTGCATAGGGTACCCATTTATCCCAATCTCGGCCGTCCTTCCGCACGAAGTGGGCCACCGAATCAGTCAACGTCCTGTGAAGCCTCTCCACCATACCATTACCTTCAGGGTGGTAGGCTGTGGTTTGCAGTTTCTTGATCCCCAGGATCCTACAGACCTCCTTAAACAGCTGCGCCACAAAATTTCGACCTTGATCTGTCAATACTCTCTGCGGCACCCCATGCCGTGCTACAATGTGCTCTACAAAGGCCTTGGCAGTCTCTTCGGCGGTTTGCTCCCGGATAGGGATGGCTTCGGCATATCTGGTGAAGTTGTCTATCATGGTGAGTAGGAACTTGTTTCCCTTCTTGGTTTTCGGGAGGGGCCCAACTATGTCCAACGAAATTTGTTCGAAGGGAGTCGTCGCCATGAAGGGTTTATCGAGCGGTACCTTCAGTCCTGCAGGGGTCTTGCGTTTTGCACACTCCTGACATCTCTCCACAAAGGACCTCACCTCTCCCTTCATACCCGGCCAGTAGTAGGAGGAGCTAACCACCGACGCAGTTCGTTCTACTCCTGGATGTCCTGCCCAGGGTGGAGAGTGGCAGGCCTCAATTATCCTCGTCCGTAGTTTAGGCGGTACTATAGCCTTCCAGCTCTCGGAGTCCTGGCAATTGTTGGTTCGGTAGAGAACCCCTTCAGCATCCTTATAAATCTGCTTACTTTTGCCTACTAGTCCTTGGCACCACGGGTCAGATTCTTGTGCCTCTTTTAGCTCGGACCTAGTCACTCCTCCTTTCCCGGCGTCCACCCACGCAACTCGCCGACTAAGCGCATCCGCATTCTGATGCTTCTTTCCTGGCTTATGTTCGACTTCATAGTCGAATTCGGAGAGCCTCAACGACCACCGGGTTAGACGGGCAGAAGAGTCCTTTATGTTGAGCATCCATTTGAGCGCGGCATGGTCAGTTATCAATTTAAAGCGTCTCCCCAAAAGGTAGCAGCGGAATAACTTAGTTGCCCAAACGACCGCTAGTAACTCCCTCTCTGTAGCGGAGTACTTGGTCTCGGCCGTGTTGAGCTGTCTGCTGGCGTAGCAGATAGGGCGCTCCCTTCCGTTCCTGACCTGAGACAGCACCGCTCCCAGAGCCACCCCTGAGGCATCCGTACTGAGAAGGAATGGGTCTCGGAAATCCGGGTAGGTCAATACACCTTCTGAGGAAAGAGCGTCCTTTAGCTGTTCAAAAGCTTTTTGCTCCGGTTGGCCTCAGGCGAACTGGACGCGGGGACTGGTCATTGCAGTAAGGGGTCTGGCTTTGGCCGCAAAATCAGGGACAAACCGCCTATAGTAGTTTGCCAGCCCTAAGAAGCTCCGTAACTCCCCTGCGTTCTTTGGGCGCGGAAAGGACTTTACAGCCTCAACCTTCATGGGGTCCGGCTTCACTCCTTCGTTTGTTACGATGTGGCCTAAGTAGTTTACCTCGCTTACCGCGAAGTTACACTTTCCCCAGTTGGCTTTCAAATTCGCTGACCTGAGAATTCCTAGGAGCTGCTGAAGCAATTTGATATGACCATCCAGGCCTTCGCTGTAGACTACCGTGTCATCTAGGTATACTAGGCATCCTCGCCCTTTTAGCCTTCCCAAAAGTCGGTCCATTGTGCGTTGAAAGGTCGCCGGGGCTCCAGAGAGGCCAAACGCCATTTTCTTATACTCAAAATGACCTTCCGTGGCGCACAGCCCCTCGCACCACCCTGCCCTTAAATAGCTTCTCCGACAGGGGAGGAAGGGTCAGTGTACGCCTTGTCCTAACAGGATACGTCGACTCGGGCCCGTTCTGCTTTTCCTGGCGACGGACGCCCGTCGGCATTTCTTCTCGTCGATGCCCCGGCCTAACGCGACACTTACTTGGACTGTACCTCTCGGCAAGCGCCTGCGACTCTCGGATAACCTCCTCGATCCATCGCTCATCCTTCTCTCTTTTCTCAATGCACCTCCGTTCCTCTTCTCTCACAGACACTGGGTCAACTATCACCTTCCGGAGTACCTCCTCCCTGCCTGCTGCCACTTCCCTTGTGTTTAGATTGACCGTCACCCGAAGCCTTTTCAGAAGATCCATACCTAAGAGGCCATCGCACCCGATGTCCACATCGGCCACAGTAAGGACGTGCTGAACTCCAACCGTTCCGAGACAGACCTGTACCTCCTGTACCCCCTTTACCTTCAGCGGGTTGCCTGTTATTCCTCGCACTACATCTCGGGCTGGGATGATTGCCGTTCCTCGAATGGGCTGTCGTATCAGCGAGATATCCGCCCCAGTATCCACGAGCATTCGATGTGGTATCCGGTTAATCTCAACCCTTGCATACAATCCAGCATCCCTTTTTCCTTGTAAGCCCATAAGCCTATTGCCCCTTCTCTCTCTTTTTTTGGGAGAAATATCACTAACCCTCTCTGGTTGTCGACATCCCCTGGCCCAATGATTCGTATCCCCGCAGCGATAACAGCCACTTGGATTACCCCTCTCAATGACCCTTACTTCGCTTTGTCCAACTTCCTCGGGACTGGGAATTTCGTTATCCTGGGGATTCTTCTCTACAGTAAATATTCCCTTTTCGTGTCGCCCTAACTCCGTTTCAATGGCTCTAGCCTTCTCAATCGCGGTTTGTAATTCCTTTGGGAACGCGAGTCTCGTCAGCCTCCCAATCTCTCCTCCGAGCCCATTTAAATATGATGTAAGGACGACTTTATCCAGTTGTTTGCGAGCCCCTATAACTTCTTCCTCCGATCCCTCACCTGAGAGTGATCGTTCACCCATCTCCCGACAACGATCTCCGAAAGTTCTGACATCCTCCCCACGCTCTTGTTTCATTGAACTAAGCTGAAGGAGAAACTGCTCAGGTTGCATAGTCGCCTTAAAGCGGTCTAAAAGAGCATCTCGAATCGTGGAATATTTTACATTTGGCCCCTTGAGATCCGATCTGCTGGCCAAAAATTTCGCAGCCATCCCTTTCAGTCTCATCCTTAACACAAGGGATTTATCACGATCTTCCCAGTTTCCGCTAGTTGCCACTAATTCCAAACCATTGAGATAGTCTTGGATTGGAACCCCAGAATCGTCACCGGACCATGGACCGACCATTCCCTGAAGAGAAAGATCCCTCTTTCCTTGCTTACCCTCATGCCTTGTCCTCTCGAATTCTTCCCTGAATTGCTCATTTGCAGCCAACGCCTGATCCAATGCCGTTTTCAGATCGGCAAACTGCTGTTCCGTTACCACCATCGTATAGCTCTATTTTCAACGTTTCCAATGAACCCCAACACGTTATGCTTACGAATAGGGATTGCTTTACTCTCTAACAGGGCTAACCACCAAATATCCGTATTTGGCGGTCCTTAAACCAGGAAACGTGAGGACATTGAATGAACAACTACCCAGCGCCGAGATATCAGTTCGAGGAATTGTCCTATCAGCGTCAGCAGTACAGCCGCCGGCCTATCTCGAGAGCAGGGTTCTTATCTAATGCCGGCTTGCAGCTGGACATTTAAATAATACCCGGAAACCTGACACCATTTGTAAGGGACTGATCAGCAAGGACGGGATTTAGAGATATAGACATTGGGGAAATATTTTAGAGAAGCGGAAATTCCTTTTTAAAACTATAATTTACACAGAGGATACAAAACATAAATATCATAAACCATTGCTACGATGAGAGAAAAGGTTGAGTGAGAGAGACGGATAGGTAGAGTTATCAATATGATCATTTGGGGAGATTATAGAGAATTTGGAACTGGCCTACCTCTGAACAGCATCTGGGCCGAAGTCTCAGGAACGGATGCAAACTCTCCCCGCTCGGAGGTAAGCCAGCTCTTTTTAAACCCTTTGTACCCCACTCCTGCTTTTGCAGGTGATTGAACTAGAAACTCTTGTCAGGTCTTAGATCTTCCAGGAATCTTACGAATCAGCCACGTGCAGTGCCAACATCCCAGACGCAACGTTTGCGGATTCGTGGTTCTCACATCTCTAGAGATGGACAGCCAACCTTTTCTCTCATCCTTATTCACTTAACAAGGCCAAAGGGAAAACGGGGCCTTACAATATATATATATATATATATATATATATATATATATATATATATATATATAACTTAACTAGAGTTCAAGAAAGAGAACGTTTTTAAAAAGGGTAGTATGCACGGGGGTAGATAAGAACAACTCCAAGTCTGGATAACAACTGATGACTTTAATCCTGCTGGTCCTTTATATAGGCTCAGCTTGTTTATTTACAGATAACTGGGCTTCCTCCTCCCTAACAATCCCCCCCCCCCCCAGTTTCTGTCACTTTGGCTGAAACTCCTAAATACAATACAACGAGAAATAGGAAGGCCCAGTGAAATTGGTGTACAACTAAACATACAATGCCCAACAAAAAAGTATATCTACACCATTATAAACAAGTAATTTAAATAAACAAAAGATAGAGAGAAACGGAAAAAATTTACAAACTAATAATAATAATAATAATAAAAAAAACATTAATAAATTTATATTGTCTTCGACTCATATAATAAATAAATAAATATATATTGTCTTCTACATGCATAATAAGTAATTAAGTAGATAATGTCTTCTACACATAAAATAAGTTGTCCCAAGGTCAACTGACCCTGTAAATCCGCACAGAAAGACGGTAACAAAATAGAAAAAATAAAAATAAAAAGAAAGAAAGGAAAACATACTGTCAGACACCCCACACATGTATCACCTCTGTCGTTGAGTCGGTTGTGGCTGTCCTGACGGAACTTTCAACTTTTCCATGTGTGCATTCTTCTGTCGGAAGGGGGGTTCCGTCGTCCTGATTGTGACGAGATTCCGCTCGCGCAGGGCGACTACGGTGTATGGTCCATCGTATCGGATCTCCTGCTTAGATCGATTGGACGGGACGCGACGGTAAACTGTATCTCCCATTCGCAGGTTCCTGTATGTGGAGATTGTGTCGCTGGACGCGGTTATGTTTTTCTTTTTGAAGACGAACAGCGGTGGTTTGACTAACTCCTCTCTGATTTTCCTAAAGTCGTCTAATCACTGCGACCGTTCCCGAGTCGCCCGCTGCTTCGGGGACTTCCCTTCCTAACTTCAGTGTTCCGAACAGGATTTCGAAAGGGGTGAATCCCGTGGCACTATGTATGGAGTGATTATACGCCACGATGGCTACTGGCATTGCTTCCTCAGGTTTCCGCAAGGCTGACGCGCAGATGTTCGCTGCGCGTATTGCGTAGCCTCTCTATGACTCCATGACTCTGCGGTCTCCCTGGTGTGGTGTAATGTCCTTTAGTGCGCCACTTCGCGAGGAGCTGTTTGACCTGGTCGTTCCTGAACTCACGTCCGCTGTCGACGACGAGCAGCTCTGGGGTCCCGTAGCATTGCCCACACCTACACAGCGCACGACACACCTCAACCGCACTCTTGGATGTGACTTTGACGGCCATTGCAACTTTGCTAAAGGTGTCGATGATGGTGACCCACGTCCTTCCTTGCCACGTGAAGAGATCTGCTTGGAGGACCTGGAGCGGTCCTGTGGGAGTTAGTGTTTCCTCCTGGCTCGTTTGTGGTGGTTTTCGATCGTATTTCGTCTTGTTAAAGACATCGCACTGCGCTACGATATCGCGCACTGTCTTCGACATTTCTTTCCAGAAGTACTTATTCTTCAACGCCGCCAGCATCTCCGTCAATCTACGATGGTTGGTTTTTCCCTGGTGGTGGGGAGCGTGACATCGATCTGAACTTGCGGGTCTGTCACTACCTCATCCAGGCTTGTGCAACGGACGAACTTTCGGTCGAGGCCTATGCGCTGGAGTCTCGCTAATTTGGCAATTTTACCCCAAAGTACCCCGTTTCCGACGGTATGTGGTTTTCCCTGTGATGGAGGCGTCTTCCAGTAACCGACAGATGGTATCCTCCGCGACCGTAGGCATGGTGCAGGTAAGGCTAGACCTCGTCCTGCGTCCATACATAATTTGCGGGGATCCGGATGTAGCTGTCTTCCAGATAATGTGCCTCTTCTTTGCTACAACGATCTCGTCGCATTCCTCTAGTTCCCTGTCGCCTTCATCTGCTAACTCCGTTCCCGAACTGCTCTGCCGTTCTGCCTGATCATCATCTGGTGTCTAATCCTGGAAGAACTGTCGTAGGGACAAGCCCACATCTCCAGCAGCTGTATCCACGGCGTTAATTCGTTGAAGTCGAGAGAGCCAATCTGCTACAACATTTTCCCGGCCTGGTATGTAGTGTACCTTGAAGGTGTATTGAGCCATCCTCTCATTCCACCGAGTTATGCGGGCTGAAGTTTCTCGGAGAGTGGTCACCCACTGTATTGGTTTGTGGTCCGTCCGAATGATAAACTCTCGACCATACAGGTATGGTCTGAAGTGCTCCACGGCCCACGCTATTGCGAAGAGTTCCCTCTCTAGGGCACTATAACGCTCCTCTGCTCCCGTGAGTCGTCCACTCGCGTAGGCTATAGGTTTCTCTCCTTTCGTTCCGCAATGCTCGAGTACTAGTCTTACGGCTCTGCCACTGGCGTCGGTTGTGAGAAGAAAGGGTTTCGTAAAATCTGGAAATGTCAGAATCGGTGAGGACTTCAGCATATCCATGCAGGATTGCTTATTACGCAGCATGGTCAGAGTCACTTTAACTTTGCGGCCTTTTTTTAGCAGGTCGTTCAGCTCTGCTATTTCCTCCGCCATATTCGGCACGAACCTCCTGCTGTAGTAATTGACGGCGCCAAGGAGTCTCCTTATTTCCTTCGAATCTTTGGGGAGTTTTATGTTCTCGAGCGTTTCGATCTTTGCGGGGTCTGGTTGGATTCCCTCCTTAGAAATAATATGGCCTAAAATGGTCACGCTCGTCTGACCCAGGCGTGCCTTATCCGTTGATAACCTCAACCCAAAGGTACGGAGTCTGTCAAACACTCTCTCCAGATGCTCTCGGTGCTCGGCGTTCGACTTGCTGAAGACTAGGAGGTCGTCCATGTATCCTTGGACGAACCCGGGTTCTAAGCCAAGAAGGAACTCATCCATGAGCCGTTGGAAGGTGGATGGGGCGTTCTTCAGTCCAAACGGCATCATAGTAAAATGATAATGGCCTCTTTCGAATGAAAACGCCGTATTTTCTGCGTCTCTAGGGTGCATTTCAGTTTGGTGGTATCCGGCCTTTAAATTTAGAGTACTGAAGACGCTAGCTCCTTCAGGGCCTGGGGGTAACGTCTGTCTTTTACGCAGACCGTCCTTTCTGTCGTCAAATGTATCTCATGCCTTGTCTTTCCCGTGGCTCCGAGGGTTTCTCTGTCCACATAGAAGACATCCTTGTACTCGTTCTTCAGGTCTTCAAAGGTCTCGTGTTTAGTTACCACTGTTCCAACTTTCATGCCTTTCAGCTTCCCCTGCACTCTACCGTATCGTTTGAGCCCTACGCGCACAGTCCACCTTCACTTCTTAGTCTTCATTTACACGCCGAGTTGATCGAGCGCGATGCTGCCGAGAATTCCATAGTACTCTGCAGGCATCACAGGCACTATGACGGTTTTTCGCTAGGATCCCAATTATCCACTGGTAACTCGACTTCTCCCAGAACTTCACATTCGCCTCCGAGCGTCACCAAATTGCATTTACACTCGACGACGGTTGGGTCACACCACTCCTTGCGGTTCTTCTGCATCGCCTCCTTGCTAGTCAGGGTACAAGTGCTGCCTGTATCGACCAACCATCGTACCCCTGCTTCTCTTATAATAGGCAACTCTCCGTTTTTGTTTTGACTATACCTCTCTCGGTTGCCTCTCTGCCCACAACGTCCTCATTGTCTCTTCCTGGTGACCTGGCTGGTCCGTAAGATCGATGCGTAGGACCGAACGACCCTGGGAGGATCCTGTTTCTGGTCCTGTTCGGACGCGGTGTCGTCGTCTGAGTCCTGCTCGGATTCTTCAGTGTCTCTGCTTTTCAAAATCCGTCTCCATATCCGCTGGTGTTGACCTACATTGGTTTCCCTCGGTCTGGGACCTTCCTCTTGATGTACGGGCAGTGCCTTGCGACGTGTCCTGTATTACTGCACGCGAAACATTGGATACGGGGACACCTTGCCGCAATATGTCCTCTTCTGCCGCACTCATAACAAGTTTTAGCGTCGAACGCTGGTTCCCGACAGTCTCTGCGCCTAGGTTACTCCCGTCGCGAAGGACGTCTGTTCCTCGGGTTGTCCATTCTCCCCTCCTGATTTCCGTCCCGAGACATACGCGTTCTGCTTCCTGTAGGTAGTCACTTCTTCGATACCTTCTGACCTGGTTCCAGTTGTTGTCTTCCCTCCCTGTATTCTGTGGTTCCAACGCTTTTTCTCGTTCTTCCATCAAAGCTCGTGCTGCATCTGCAAACTTGATCTCTGCACCCACCGGTTTTCCTGTTTCTCTCGCTAGATGTACCTTCGTTAGGTTCCCCACCACGATAAGTATCGCCGCGGAGTCTGTCTCCTATTTTCGCTCGCTTTGTCCACTATCTTGTCGTACCATGCGAGGAGCTTACTCGCGAAAGTACCATTAGACTCTCTCGGGTTTTTCGTTTCTTGGAGCATCCGAATAAGATCTTCTTCTGCTGTCCACCGTCCGCCGCCGTAAGCTTGCTTCAGCCTGGCCTTTACAGTATCCCAATCCGTACCCGTGTCACATTGGATGTGGTTAAGCACGTTTCGTTTGACACGGCCTACTAGTGCTGCTCGCATTAAAAAAGTACTAATATCGTTATTATAAAATGGGGATTGGTGCTAGAAGGTTAAAAATTTAGAGTTGTATGTATTTTTTTAACCCAAATTATAAAAAATAAAATATTTTTCCTAAAAAATGAAAAAAATATTTTTTGAGGTGGTCCACCCTTATCACTTAGGGGTATGAAAAATAGTTAACATTCTATTCTCAGTCCTACCGAATATACACACAAAATTTCATAAACATCGGTCAAGCCGTTTCGGAGGAGTTCGGTCACAAACACTGTGACACAAGGAATTTTATATATATTATATATATATATATACAAATTTGAACCACCTATATTTTCGTCATCTATGGGGTCTGAAACGAGAAAGTTTCTAGTCGGCACTTCCGGATTGCTTCGTGAGTTCAACCTTATAAGCGGTTGGGTTCTCCCTATGGAGGTAGAGAGAAACCGCGCTAAAAAATCAAATGCAGTATGTAAGATATTTTCGGGAAAACCGTGATTTACACTGATTGGCTTCTGAGCCCTCCATATGAGAAAAAAATATTATTGGAGGTCTTTATCAACGCAATAGCACCCAAAACAATGATTGTTAGATTTTTTGTCTGTGCGTTTGTGCAAGCTAATCTCAGGAACGGCGTATCCGATTTAGATGTGGTTTTCACTAATATATTGTGGTAAGCATCCCTTAACACTTTCAGTGTTTGTTTCATGTAAATCGGTTCATAAATAAAAAAGTTATGCCAATGTAAAGAATCACGTCGAACAATTGATAAACTGTCGTTACCAGGATACAAACCAGAGTTCTTTTGTTTTTTCGTCACGAAACTTGGTATATAGTATTACCCTAGCAAATGATGGAACGAGTTCGTTAACCAGCAAAATCGGTCTATCTGGAGAGGGCCAAAAGTGGTTATTTTCCCATACCGGCCGCAATTTTTAGCGCGGTTCCTCCCTCCCTTCATAGGGAGGAACCCCGCTTGTAAGGTTGATCTCATGAAACAATCCGGAAGTGCCGACTAGAAAATTTTGCGTTTCAGAACCCCTAGAGACTGAAAATGACGGTGGCTCAAATTTGTATATATATATATATATATATATATATATATATATATATATATATATATATATATTTGTCTGTTTGCTCATTTCTGGCTTCCCTAATGGTCCGATATTGATGAAATTTGGTACAAAAATCTGTCGTCCAATTTGAAAGGTCAAGATCGTTAACCAGCAAAATCCGCCCACTGGAAGATGGCGTTTTGGGCGAAATTCGCGCAACAAACATCGTAACGCTTACGTTTTTGAGTTCATATACTTGTAAGTACTCGTTTTATAGGCTTCTTGGCAAAGGAAAACGAATGAAACCATTTTCAAGGCGATAGCTTTAACCGTTTTCGAGAAAATTGGAAAAATAGTTTTTGAATACCGTTTTTGGTTTGTGTACTTAGAATCATGGGATTCAGTTGAAACATTTTCTGCATGTTCTACTTTTATTAAAACTTATATGTTGAAATTTTGGTTACGTTTGGAGTTAAGGAAGGGTTAGAATAAAATATTTTATTAACAGACATAAAAAGTTTTGGTAACTTTGTATACTTTCCTTAATATCTCGAAAAAGGTTGAGAATCTTGGTAAACGGAAAAATACCATTAAAAATCTTACTAAATGCTCTACAAAAAAGGTTCTGATGAAAGTTTTTATTATGGCGATGTCAATCGGAGAAATAAGTGCTTAAAACTTTAATGTAATTGATTTCGCTTATTCGAACTGTTCTTTTTGTCTTTGATTTTGATACTTAAAATTATGGGATTCAGTTGAAACGTTTTCTGCATGTTTGAATTTCATCAACACTAATATGTTAAAATTTCGGTTACGTTTGGAGCTAAGGAAGGATTAGAATAAAATATTTTATTAACAGATATGAAATGTTTTGGGAACTTCGTATACATTCCCTGATATCTCGAAGACGGTTAGAAATATTGGTAAACGGAGGGTTACCATGCGAAAGCTTACTAAATGTTCTACAAAAAAGATTCTGAAACAATTTTTGATTAGGCTATGTCAATCGGAGAAATAAGTGCTTAAACTTTGAAGTAATTGATTTCGTTTATTCGAACGGCTCTTCTTGTTTGTTTTTATTCCTTGTTGTTTCTTCATTGGTTATAGTAGGATAATGTATTTGACAATAAAACAGATTAATTAAAATAAGAAAAGCAATTCATTGTTAAAAATATCTCAGGCTGTACCGTATGAAATGTCAGTTTTGGATTTGTCGATTTCCTTCAAATGTCTTGAAACTGTCGAGGCTCCTATTCCGAGTTCTTTGGCATATTCCCTAGTGTTTTTAATTGCTTATAGTAGTCAAATGTATTTGTCAATAAAACAGGATACGTATAATTAGAATCAATATTTTGTTTGTTAGAATTCGAAGATGCCGTATGAATATCTAGATTACAGTACTGGTGTTGATTTCGTTCTTTAGAATTATTCTTGGTATTCCCTATTTTCATCTGTTACCCATAGTTTTTTATTGTTAGTAGGTTTTTCTTATTGATTATAGAATATAAATCTATTTGGCTATAAAACAGGATACGTAAAATTAGTAACAATATTTCGGAGATTTCTGAGCGAAATACTTTTAAGATTTTCTACCACCACGAACGGCTTTTTTCCTCTATTTTTATCCACTAGATAGGCTTTATTTTGCATATTATTCTATATAAGTTTTATTCAGCAGGGGATTCTGATGAAATGTCGTGATTTTGCTGTGGATTTTAAATACGATGTGTCTAAGATTGGATAACATTAGCGAGTCTACATAGTTAAGAACCGACGACGGAGGATTACTTCTTGCTATGATTTAGTCTACATATGTATATTAAGTCCTAAATCCAAAAAATAAACTTCACAACGGTTAGATACTATGAGCGAATATGGCGGTTCAATGCCCGTAGAAACAAGGGGGCCGCAGGAAATTTACCAGCTAAGAGTTAATCCTCAAGAACTGTAAATATACCCCAGGTATCTGCCGACACAAATACAAAGCCTAGGCGGAGAGCACCCCAAAAACTCTGATCCAAACATAAGGTTATATACTAAATATTCATAAAGACTACTTAGTTGTAAACCGATTCATCAATTAGCAATCAATAGTTTTCAACAAAGGTTATATACTAAATATTGATAAAAAGTATTTAATTAGAAAAAAAACAATATTCCACAAGACTTGTTTTTGGTCCATTTGTGTCTACTCCATAGACTTAATTAGGTATATTATTCTATTGTAGTTGGGCAACTAAACTTTGTTTTATTTTATTAAATAAAGTTTTTTTTCTTGACTTGTTATTCGTCAAGACTTTTATTTGTCCTTGTGTATTTACTAGATAGGTTTTATTCGGCATATTATTCTATATAGGCTATATTAGGCAGGGTATTTTACTCAATCTTGTGTACTTCTTCTTGATCCTTCTGTACATGGGCGTATATAAAACCAATTTCGGGGGGGGGGCTGAGACCATTTCCAGGGTATGGAATACTAAATATTTAGAGCTTGGAATAGTTTTAGGCAACTAAAACGCTATTACACGTAAAATAAAATATGTTTTATGAACTAAGTGATCTTATTTAATTTATTTTTAAGGGTTTTACGAGAAGTTATTATCATCAATTCAAAATTTCGGGAGGGGCTGCAGCCCTTCAGCCCCCCCCCTCATATACGCCCATGCTTCTGTATCCACTAGAAAGGCTTTATTAGGCATATTTTGTATTGATTTATAGAGCTTTGCTTTAGAATGAGAGCCAGATTCTGAATTTCCGCTTCTGTGTAAAAGTTAGCTACTGTCGGTGTCCCTGACGCCTTAATATAGCTTTTATTCGAGATGTTCGAGAGGATTTTGACAATTTTCACGAGATATATAAAAAAAATAAGTTTATTTCTTTTCTAAGCTTATCAAATGGCACTAGGGACATGAACGGAACCGCGCTAAGATGCTGCAGTTCCTGCGAGTCGGACTTTTTGAGTTCATATGCTTGCAGGTACTTGTTTTATAGGGTTCTTAACAAAGGAAAACGAATGAAACCATTTTCAAGGCGATATCTCTAACCGTTCCTGAAAAGTGGAATCAATGTTTTTGGAAGTCATTATGTTTTTGTGGGTACTTAGAATCGCGGGATTCAATTGAAATATTTTCTACATCTTGGAAATTAATCCCAACTAATATGTTTAAATGTTGGTTATATTTGGAGTTAAGGAAGTATGCGAAAAAAATTATTCTGTTAATAGACGTGAAAAGTTTTCGGATCTTCATACATTTTTCGTATATATATCGATAACGGTTGGGAAATCGTGTTAAGTGGAAGGTGACAATTCGAATGCTTGCTAAGTTCTCTACAAAAAAGGTTCTAAAGCAATATTCGATGGGGCAACGTCAATCAGAGATATAAGGGCTTAAAACTGAAAAAGTGTTTGTTTTGTTGTTTTGAAAGGGGGTTTCTGTTTGTTAATCTCACTTTTTAATTGTTTTCTTTTTTGTTTTAAATTGCAATTATCAGTAAAATTAGTTTTGTAGTAAAATAAGCTAAGAAACGGTGAAAGGTGTAGGTAATAAGTCTGTGTGGTAACCAAGATGGCTGTGGCTAATCATGATGACGTAGTTTGTTTTGAATTCTCCTATCTATATAACCTTCCTCATAGCCTCCAACTGAAGTTATCGTTATTTCTTATTTTATAGAAAGATTTAACCCACGACAGAATGGAATTTTATTTGCCATTAAGCACATATTTACAGTTGATTATTACAGTAATTTCGAGATTTTCCTGATCATGAGCTTATCGCTAAAGTTGCGTAGCTTATAATGAAATAAATAAATATTACAGTAAAACGAATTTGTTTGTAAAACAAGATACATTCTTAAAATGACAACGAATTTTTCGTTGTTTAGAATAGAGCCTTCTCAGTAAAAGTCGAAGAGTAAGTACGTTTTCAGTACATAGGTGTTTAGACTTATTAAGAATTATCCGCTTCTGTGTAAGTTGGCTACTGTCAGTTTCCTGTGATTTGTGATGCTAATCTGTTCCATTTCTTCGAGATGTACGTAACCGCGCTAAGATGACGCAGTTCCTGCGAGTCGGACTTTTGTCTGTTTTTATTCCTTGTTATTTTTTAATTGCTTATAGTTGGATAATGTATTTGATAATAAATCAGGTTAAGAAAAATAAGAAAAACAATTTAACGTTAGAGAGATTGTAAATAGCTACTTTAAGAGTAAATGTAACTTGTTTTAAAAGTTCAAGACAATAGGTTTTGGCCAATGGGCCTTTTTCCCTATCGGTCTTTCAAGACTTGTAATCAAGAACAAAATAATTATAAAAAATACTGGATGTATTGTGTAATTTTCGAATAAAGATATATATATATATATATATATATATATATATATATATAAAATGTTAGAGATATGGATTTCCAAGATATAGCTTTTCAACTGCCTAGCGGGGTCCTTCCTAGGGAGGGTTGGCCGACCCATCCAGGTAAGATCGTAAATCAAGACCTTTCTAGAAATGTGGACCCAAAATAATAACAGCTTCTATTTTAATCATTCTAAATGAGTCTAGGGATAAGAACGCAACCGCGCTAAGATGCTGCAGTTCCTGCGAGTCGGACTTTGTTGTATTGCAAGGAAACTCGGTATTCGTTTTGGTCATCTTAATAGAAAAATATGTGTTGTAATAAAAAACTAAATCGGTTCTCTAGGAGGGGAAATTACGAATTTGCAACTACCAGCCGATATCTTTTGGAGTTGTTCGCTATTCTAAAAGCACCAAATTCCAAATGGTTCAAAACTTTATATATCCTCTGATTACACAGGTCTACAACCAAAAATTTGATTTGATGATTTTGGCTAATCTCTGTGTTTCTCGGTGTGCTGAGGCCGAGAATGAAGTCCGTTTTTCTCTATCACGTACAGATTTTTTTCAAATCCATAGAACATAATATACCTGCTATACACATAAATTTGGTAAGAAGTAGGTTTTTTTTTCCCCCAAACGATTTCTCTTTTTATAAACAGACATCTTTCACTAGGTGGTGTAGGCAATGACTCCCTCAGTAGATGTTGTAGGCCTGAGGGTGTCTAGGCACGACCTGTTCAGACAGGAACGTACTTGTTTGGTCTCAGATGTCACCGTCTGAAGCTATACGAGATTGAACCTGTTGTATCAGGAACTTGGAGCTAAATTTCTGTTCATTCTCTCAGTTCAGTAGTATCAACTGAAGTGAACACATTCACTGAGGTCTCTTAGTTGTGTCAAAGTGATTAAGAACTTATCTAGTTATTTTACCTAGGTATTTAAAGGTTAAATAAAGTGCAAGGTTTAAAGGTTTGAAAGTGCATTTAGACAAAATGTCTCATCGTCGTTGTGTTACCAGTCCAGACTACTTCTGTTTTATCTGTGGTGAGTACACAGTTAAGAAATACCAACGAAATATAACAGGTTTTGTCAAAAATGTATATTATGCATATTTTGGCCTGAGAATAGGAGATCAAGATAATGTGTGGGCTCCTCACAAAGTATGCCATAGCTGCGTAGAAAAACTTCGCTTATGGTACAAAGGAGAGTTAAAATCTTTCGGATTTGCTATCCCAATGATGTGGAGGGAGCACAAAAACCACGTTAATGACTGTTACTTTTGTAATTGTCATGTTCAAGGCTATAATTCCAAAAATCATAAGCTCATTAACTACCCTAATGTGGAATCTGCTAGTCGTCCGGTACCACACGGTCCTGGATTGACAGTTCCTCAGCCCCCTCGTGACTTGGGCAGTATAGATAGGGAAGCTAATAGAGAAGACTGTATGTCGGAGAGCGATGAAGTACACAGTGAGTTCAAAGCAAGCAGTTCAGAAGATGAACCTCAGCTTATTTCTCAACAGGAGTTGAACGACTTAGTGAGAGATCTTGGACTTCCAAAAGATGCAGCTCAGTTACTTGGCTCCCGTCTTAAAAACAAAAATTTATTACAGCCAGGCACTTCTTTTTCATGGTATCGACACCGTGAAGCAGTTTTTGTTCCTTACTTTGCTCTGGATGAGAATCTTATTTATTGCAAAGACATTCTTGGTCTGATGGGTCAATTTGGTATACAATATGACCCGATTCATTGGCGTCTATTCATAGACTCATCAAAGCGAGGTCTAAAGGCTGTTTTGTTGCACAATGGCAATACTTATGCTTCAGTTCCAGTTGGCCATTCGGTACATTTAAAAGAAACATACGAAAATTTGTCATTAGTTCTCGAACGAATTCATTATAATGAGCATAACTGGTTGATATGTGGAGACTTGAAAGTACTTACTATGCTCTTAGGTCAGCAATCAGGGTACACCAAGTTTCCTTGTTTTTAGCGCGGTTCCTCCCTCCCCCATAGGGAGGAACCCCGCTTATAGGGTTGATACAATGAAACAATCCGGAAGTGCCGACTAGAAAATTTCGCGTTTCAGAACCCCTAGAGACCGAAAATAACGGTGGTTCAAATTTGTATATATATATATATATATATATATATATATATATATATATATATATATATATGTATATATTTATATATATATTTGTCTGTTCACTCTCTAGCTAGAAGACGAATGGTCCGATTTTGATGAAATTTGGTACAAAAATCCTTCGTCCAATTTGAAAGGTCAAGTTCGTTAACCAGCAAAATCCGCCTACTGGAAGATGGCGTTTGGGGCGAAATTCGCGCAAAAAAAATCGTAACGCTTACGTTTTTGAGTTCATAAGCTTCTAAGTACTCGTTTTATATGATTCCTGGGCTAGGAAAACGAATGAAACCATTTTCAAGGAGATAGCTTTAACCGTTTTCGAGAAAATTGGAAAAATATTTTTTGAATACCGTTTTTGGTTTGGGTACTTAGAATCATGGGATTCAGTTGAAACATTTTCTGCATGTTCTACTTTCATCAAAACTAATATGTTGAAATTTTGGTTACGTTTGGAGTTAAGGAAGGGTTAGAATAAAATATTTTATTAACAGACTTAATAAGTTTTGGTAACTTTGTATATTTTCCTTAATATCTCGACAAAGGGTGAGAATCTTGGTAAACAAAAGAATACCATTAGAATGCTTACTAAATGCTCTACAAAAAAGGTTCTGATGAAAGTTTTGATTAGGCGATGTCAATCGGAGAAATAAGTGCTTAAAACATTAAAGTAATTGATTTTGCTTATTCGAACTGTTCTTTTTGTCTGTTTTTATTCCTTGTTATTTTTTAATTGCTTATAGTTGGATAATGTATTTTACAATAAAACAGATTAGGCAAAATAAGAAAAACAATTCATTGTTAGAAATATAGCTTGCCAAGAGAAAAAGATTCGTTGACGTCTTTTGAATATTTTCAATTGCCTTTATGCTGTTGGGTTTTTTATTTTATTTTTTAATTGATTTTATCTGTAGAATTATTACTACAGTAAAAGAACACAGGAATGTGTGAAAATATTTGATATTTTCCAATTCATTGAAACGTATGAAATGAAGTATCGGTAGAAGAGGATTCTAGGGTCTTGCGGACCTGACCCCAGGTATAGCCAGCCATAAAACCCTTTGAACAAAGGCCGAGGAAAATATTATCTGTTTCTATTCTATGCTTTTCAAATGAGAATAGGGATATGAACAGGAACCGGGGTCTCCCGTGGTCTAATGGCTAGCGCCTTGGATTCATAAGCGGGAGATGGTGGGTTCGATTCCCAACCTCCGGCAGGAATTTTATCATCCCACGGCTCGCTGGTGAAATTCCTCGCTACACCCTGGATGTCGGCGCTAATGACCTAGATGTAGATGTGCCGTAAAAAAAAAAAAAAAAAAAAAAAAAAAAAAAAAAAAAAAAAAAAAAAAAAAAAAAAAAAAAAAAACCTGGAACCGCGCTAAGATGACGCAGATCCTGCGAGTCGGACTTTTTATGTTTATGGGATAGCCGAGACAGAAATTCCCATTGGAACAACAAAGACTGGCCATCACGAGGAGCTCTGTCGCCAGGCCAAAAAAAATGTAATTAGGAAAAGTTTGGTTCCTTCAGACAAAATCCTGCTACCTCCTCTACACATAAAGCTAGGGCTGATAAAACAATTCGTAAAGTCTCTCAATAAAGAAGGTGAATGTTTTAAGTATTTATGCTCCAAGTTCCCACGATTAAGTGATGCAAAGCTAAAAGAGGGGATCTTTGTAGGCCCAGATATTCGGAAACTTTTCACAGATCCACATTTCACTCAGACCATGAATGAGAAGGAGAAGGAAGCTTGGAATTCTTTTAAAGATGTTGTTGAGAAGTTCCTTGGTAACGTGAAGGATCCCAACTACAGAGGTATCGTGGAACGCATGTTGAAGGCATTTCAATTACAAGGTTGCAACATGAAGGTTCACTTCTTACATTCGCATGTGGACTATTTTCCGGAAAACTTAGGGGAAGTAAGTGAAGAATAAGGGGAAAGGTTCCATCAGGACATCCAGGAAATGGAACGTAGGTATCAGGGCAAATGGAACGTAAACATGATGGCTGACTATTGTTGGATGCTGCAGCGTGAATCATCTGAAGAGTCCTACAGCCGGAAACGAACACGGAGAAATTTTCAAGAGAAAAAAATACGTTTTCATAAAAATAATAACTAAATATGCCACTGTTAATTCTGAAGCTGTTATTTCTACACATTTATGTATTTTGTACAGTAAACAACATTGAAATAACTAAAAGATCATGGAAATAAATGAAAACTCTTATTCGCCAATTCTGTTTTCTTTTAATGGTAGTACCTCTGCCCTTACTTGAGATTGAACAATTTCCTTACGTGATAGAGAGGGACTGACCTCATGTTCGGCTTCAGCACGCCAAGGAGCATAGAGATTGACCAAAATCATCAAATCAAATTTCAGAAAGATTATTTTTGTAGACCTGTGTTATCTATCAACATTATTGTCAATATCTACGCTCGTTTTCACACATCCATTCATAGTTTACCTTCGTAATGACGAAAGACTCATCAACTTTGTGGAGCTCATATACGACAGAATTAAGTGTTAGGCATAGACGGAGTGTAAAAATTACAAAATTTAAAAAAGAACTCACGGTATTTCAGGAACATTGGATGAAATATTACGTGATACCGAAACAGGAATAAACAATTTGATGAATTTTATGAGGACAACCGGTTTATATAATGAAAGATGAAAGTGCGTTATTGGACGTCCAGAAAGTATCTTTTAATAATGGTTCTAGTTAATTAAATTACTGTTTTTTTTTTTTAAAAAAATTTTATTTATTTTATGATGGCATAATTCGAATTTAATTATCTTGAATAGTTTTCTTTTACGTTTTTTTTAACGTAGTCATGTTTTTTAACATGACTACGATAAAAAAAAACCCAGAAAATTGGACATAGCTCCTTTTCCTTTCGGAATCGGACCATACTTCAAATTAACTTTTTTGTTGGAAATTATGTCTACAATCACCTCCTAGAGTTTGGCTACTTAGACCTGAATCACCCTGTATAGTCTTATTAAGATAATACTATTCTGATTATATCTCCTAGTGGATAAATTATCTGGAACTAATTTTTTAATCGGCCAATACATGATTGAATTTAATTATTCTTGGGCATTAAGTGTAACACGTTTTATAGATCTTCTGTGTCAAAAGTAAGATGTTTCTTACATTTCTTGGTTATTATCATACAAAAGAAATTTGAATAGACGCATTCTAATGTCTCAATGAAATTGAGATAGTTCCCACGATAGAGGTAAGTTTCCATCCGTATAGGCATGTTAATAGGGTGTGCCATGGCCCAAGGAGACTTTGAAGAGATACACAAGGCTGATGAATGAGTGCCAACATTAGATAATCCCCCGGGCTAACTTAAAGGGAGGAAAAGTACAAGCTATTTAAACACACATCAGAAGCTTGGAGTCTACCCGAATACTCAGGATAACTCATGAAATAGATTAAATTCAATACTTCTATTCATAACAACACACAAAAGTCCGTCACGCAGGAACTGCATAACTAAGCACTTTCCTCAGAATTGAGTAGTGCTGAGCGCATTCCTGAATAATTTGCTTAAAATAACCGATATCTACAATATAAAAAGTCCGTCACGCAGGAGCTGCATAACTAAGCACTTTCCTCAGAATTTGGGTAGTGTAGACTGCTTTCCAGAATAATTTGCTTAAAATATCCTATAAAAATAAAATAAAAACATGAATAGTTCTCTTTTTATTTTGTAATGAGTAAGTGTTCAATTATTAATTTTGTAATTAATTTGCTTCCTGAGTTATGTTTACACATGGCACCTGCTACACTACTTCATTAATACAAAAAACTTCATATTTTCGCCTTTTGATCTGACGCAGGAACAGGATACAGTCCCTCTAGTGGGAGATTGCGCTCCTTGCGGCGGCCCTGCGAACCTACGCCTGGTGGGCTATTCTATTGAAATATATTACAAAGTAAACCCCCCTTTCCGATAGACCGATTTAGATCATTTTTACAACACTTCATCCTCATTAGATACCCAGGAAGTATACCGCGTTTCGTTACTATACAGCAGAAATTACGACCGATATGAGCAAATTAGTAATTTGGGTCCGGAGTAAACCCCCCCCCCCCCCCCCTCCTAATGAACCGATTATGTTTATTTTTACAACACATTTTTACCTGTAGACTACCACTACGAATACCGAGTTTCGTCGAAATATAACAAAAATCACGGCTGGTTGTCGCGAATTGGAATTGTGGGTCCGGAGTAAACCTCCCCCCCCCCCCTCCTAATGAACCGATTTAGATTATTTTTACATCTCACTTTTCTCTCAATATTACCACTACGAAAACCAAGTTTCGTGATTTTGGTGGTTAACGAACTCGTTCAATCGTTTGCTAATTGAATGCCATATACCAAGTTTCGTGAAGAAAAAACAAAAACTCTGGCCGCTATCGTGTTAACAGACACATATATATATATGTGTATATATATATGCATATATATATGCATATATATATATATATATATATATAAATTTTAACGGGGGTCATTTTCGGTGTCTACTAGGTAAGATCGATAAAGATTTGAAGAAATTTTTCAATAATTCCGTCATGAGAGCAACCTCAATAGCTACTTTCCTTTGGAGGAAAGTAGCTATTGAGGTTGCTTTGTTTTTTATTGCTTTTTATTTTTGTAATTTCTTATGTTGGGAAAATGTTGTGTGTAAAACAGGATATGAAAAATGAGACCAATTTTCTGTTGCTAGAAATAATGTAAATTTTTGGAACTTTCATTAATATCTCGAAAACGGTTGAAAATGTTGGTAAACGTAAGAATACCATTAGAAAGCTTATTAAATGCTCTACATAAAAGGTTCTAATGAAAGTTTTGATTAGGCGATGACAATCGGACAAATAAGAGCTTAAAGCTTTAAAGTAATTGATTTCGCTTATTCAAACTGTTCTTTATTCCTTGTCTGTTTTTTATTCCTTGTTATTTTTTAATTGCTTATAGTTGAATAATGTATTCGAAAATAAAACAGGTTTAGTAAAATAACAAAAACAATTTATTGTTAGAAATATAGAGTTCCAAGATTCCAAGACCTTGTAACTAGCAGGAAAGTTTCTAGTGATGCCGACCCTTCCAGGTAAGATTGTAAATCCTACCTTTCAAGACTGTTGGAACCAAAACAATAACTGTCGGGGTTCGGTCACTGCTACTTTTATCGTAAAAATGTTTTTATTGTGCCGACGTTTCGGCTTGATACCGATATATATATTGATATATATATAAAATGTTAGAGATATGGATTTCCAAGATATAGCTTTTCAACTGCCTAGCGGGGTCCTTCCTAGGGAGGGTTGGCCGACCCATCCAGGTAAGATCGTAAATCAAGACCTTTCTAGAAATGTGGACCCTAAATAATAATAACTTCTATTTTAATCATTCTAAATGAATCTAGGGATAAGAACGGAACCGCGATAAGATGCTGCGGTTCCTGCGAGTCGGACTTTTGTAATTTTTGTCTCTTTCCCTTAGTTTTTTATTGCTTTTTATTTTTGTAGTTTCTTATGTTGTATTTGTAAGGAAAATGTATTTGTGTGTAAAACAGGTTAGGTAAAATGAGACCAATTTTCTGTTGCTAGAAATAAAGAGAAGTTTTGGTAACTTCGTATATTTTCATTGATATCTCGAAAACGGTTGAAATTCTTGGGAAGCGAAAGGTTACCATTCGAAAGCTTACTAAATGGTCTACAAAAAAGGTTCAGAAGAAAGTTTTGAATAAGCGATGTCAATCGGAGAAATAAGAGCTTAAATTTTGAAGTAATTGATTTCGTTTATTCGAACGGTTCTTTTTGTCTGTTTTTATTCCTTGTTATTTTTTAATTGCTGAAAGTAGGATAATGTATTTGACAATGAAACAGATTAATTAAAATAAGAAAAACAATTCATTGTTAGAAATATATCAGGCTGTACCGTATGAAATGTCAGTTTTGGATTTGCCGATTTCCTTCAAATGCCTTGAAACTGTCGAGGCTCCTACTCCGAGTTCTTTGGCATATTCCCTAGTGTTTGCAATTGCTTATAGTAGTCAAATGTATTTGCCAATAAAACAGGATACGTATAATTAGAAACAATATTTTATGTTTGTAGAATCTTGGGATTCTCATATGCCTTATAAATATCTATTAGGCCCCCTTCGTATATTTTCCTTGATATCTCGAAAAGGGTTAGGAAATCGTGGCAAGTGAAATGTAACAGTTCGAAAGCTTACTAAATTCTGTACAAAAAATGTTTTGAAGAAATGTTTGATGGGGTCGTCACATTAGGAGAAATAAGTGCTTAAAACTTAGTTAGTTAGTTTCGTTTATTTAAACGGATCTATTTGTGTGTTTCCTGCAGTTTTTTTTTCACTGCTCGTTATTTTTGTACTTGCTTAGAGCAGTCAAATGTATTTGTCAGTAAACAGCATACGTATAATTAGAAGCAATATTTTGTTTGTTAGAATTCGAAGATGCCGTATGAATATCTAGATTACAATAATGGTGTTGATTTCGTTCTTTAGAATTGTTCTTGGTATTCCCTATTTTCATCTGTTACCCATAGTTTTTTATTTGTTAGTAGTTTTTTCTTATTTATTATAGAATATAAATCTATTTGGCTATAAAACAGGATACGTAAAATTAGTAACAATATTTCGGAGATTTCTGAGCGAAATGCCTTGTAAGATTTTCTACCACCACGAACGGCGTTTTTCCTCTATTTTTATCCACTAGATAGGCTTTATTTGGCATATTATTCTATATATGTTTTATTAAGCAGGGGATTCTGATGAAATGTCTTGTTTTTTCTGTGGATTTTAATTACGATGTATCTAAGATTGGGTAACATTAGCGAGTCTACATAGTTAAGAACCGACGACGGAGGTAGACTTCTTGCTATGATTTAGTCTACATATGTATATTAAGTCCTAAATCCAAAAAATAAACTTCACAACGGTTAGATACTATGAGCGAATAGAGAGTCGATTTAGTACCCATAGAAACAGAAGGTCCGCAGGAAATTTACCTGCTAAGAGTTAATCCTCAAGAGTTGTAAATATACCCCAGGTATCTGCCGACACAAATACAAAGCCTAGCTACGGTACAGAGAGCAACTTAATGATATCATTCACCAAAAGTTCTTAAACTATACTAGATTCTGAAATAACACAGTTCCAAACATAGGTTATATACTAAATATTCATAAAGATTACTTAGTTGTAACCCGATTCATCAATTAGCAATCAATAGTTATCAACACAGGTTATATACTAAATATTGATAAAAAGTATTTAATTAGAAAAAAAACAAGATTCCTCAAGACTTGTTTTTGGTCTATTTGTATCTACTCCATAGACTTAATTAGGTATATTGTTCTATATATTGACTTGTTATTCGTCAAGACTTGTTATTTGTCCTTTTGTTTCCACTAGATAGGCTTTATTCGGCATATTATTCTATATAGGCTATATTAGGCAGGGTATTCTACTCAATCTTGAGTACTTCTTCTTGAAAAGTAGAAGACTCAGGATTCAAGAAAACTTCCACTAGAAAAGGCTTTATTAGGCATATTTTGTATTGATTTGTAGAGCTTTGCTTTAGAATGAGAGCCGGATTGTGTAATTTCCGCTTCTGTGTATAAGTTAATATCACTTTTATTCGAGATGTTCGAGAGGATTTTCACTATATATATATATATATAAATAAAAAGTTTATTTCTTTTCTAAGCTTTTCAAATGACACTAGGGATATGAACGGAACCGCGCTAAGATGATGCAGTTCCTGCGAGTCGGTCTTTTTTTATCTTACTAGCTGGCCGGGTGTCCTAAATAGCAGAATAAGTATTAAAAAAAATTAAAGAATTGACTGTTTGGCGGTACGAAGTTCGCCGGGTCAGCTAGTAGATAAATAAAATAAAAACATAAATTGTTCTACTCTTTTGCATTTTTTATGAGCAGCTGTTTCAATTATTAATTTTGTAATTAATTTTCTTCCATAGTTTTGTGTATGCAGGGTACTACACTGCGTACTAAATACACAAAGCTTCACATTTTCATCTATTGATCTTGATGAGTTTCTGGAACCTACGTTTGGCGGAAGAATTCAATTCAAACATAGTACAAAGTAACACCCCCCCCCCTTCCAATAGACCGATTTAGTTTATTGTTACAACACTTCTTACTTATCAGATAGCCAGGACGTATACAGAGTTTCGTTACAATACGACAGGAATTACGACCGGTACAAGGAAATTAGTAATTTCTGTCCGGGGTAAACCCCCCTTCTAGTAACCGATTTAGTTTATTTTTATAACAAATTTTTCTCTTCAGTTGACCACAACGAATACCGAGTTTCGTTGAAATCTAACAAGAATTATGGCTGGTATTGGCAAATAACTACTTTGGCTCCGGAGTAACCCCCCCCCCCCCTCCAGATGGATCGATTTTGTTGGTTAACGAACTCGTCCAATCGTTTGATGGGAGAATGCTACATTCCAAGTTTCGTAGCGAAAAAACAAAAACTCTGGCCTGTATCGTGTTAACGGGCATATATATATATATATATATATATATATATATATATATATATATATATATATATATATATAGCAAGCAGGATCATATCACAGAAATGGAAATGGGCTGGGCACCTCATCAGGACATCAGATAATAAATGGACGAAGATTGTAACACTTTGGAAACCCCTTCATGGAATCAGGAAGAGAGGAAGACCATACACAAGATGTGAAGACAATATTAGCAAACATGCTGGTCCTTCTTGGTACAAGCTGGCCAAGGATAGATCCAAATGGATGGAATTGGGAGAGACCTTTGTTCAATAATGGACCTTTGTTCCTTAAAAGAAACTACCTAATGTATTTTATTCGTTTATTTTATTATGTATAATTATGGAAATATATTTGTTTTTGCATTATTATATTTTGTTTTTCATTTTTATTCTTATATTTTTGTATTATTGGAACAAATAAAGGCTTTATTATATATATATATATATATATATATATATATATATATATATATATATATATATATATATATATATCACCAGTGGTAGCAGACATCTTTATGGAGGAATTTGAGAAGCAAGCGATAAATACGGCAACTCTCAAGACGACGTATTAGTAATCTGGCAGCATGGTCCTGAAGAATTAAAAAAGTTCCTAAGCTTTCTGAATGCTTCCCATCCATCAATCAATTTTACAATGGAAGAAGAGAAGGATGGAAAGCTTCCATTTTTGGATCTTCTGATCATCAAGGAACCAGGCGGCGGATTGGGACATACAGTCTACAGGAAACCTACATCTACCGGACGATATCTGCATGCTGAATCCCACCACCATCCAGCGCAGAAGAGAGGAGTTGTGCAGACTCTGACTCACAGGGCTTTCGAATTATGTAGCAACGAAGCCTATCTAGATAAAGAACTCGCTTTCCTCAAGAGCGACCTCAAGTCAACGGCTATGCAACAAGGGAAGTAGATAGAGCAGTCAGTCGTATTAAAAATAAAAAAAAGTCCGACTCGCAGGAACTGCCTCATCTTAGCGCGGTTCCGTTCTTATCCCTAGTCTAATTTCGAAAGATTAAAATAGAAGCAGTTATTATTTTGTTGAGAGGAGATCGTTAACCGTTGATGATGCAAGGTAGGGATTGTCCGGGTTCGGTCACTGCTACTTAATAATACATACCCCATATGTGTATGTATGTGGGCATATATATGTACATATGTGTGCGTGTATATGTGTATGTGTATATGCATATATATAAATATATATATATATATATATATATATATATATATATATATATATATTATGTATATATATATATATATATATATATATATATATATATATGTTAGGTATATTTACATAGATATGTGCATATATTAGTGTTAAATATGTCCTACTTGTATTTACAGCCCTGATGAAGGCTTGAAGTTCAAGCCGAAACGTCGGCACAATAAAAACATTTTTACGATAAAAGTAGCAGTGACCGAACCCCGACAGTTATTGTTTTGGTTCCAACAGTCTTGAAAGGTAGGATTTACAATCTTACCTGGAAGGGTCGGCATCACTAGAAACTTTCCTGCTAGTTACAAGGTCTTGGAATCTTGGAACTCTATATTTCTAACAATAAATTGTTTTTGTTATTTTACTAAACTTGTTTTATTTTCGAATACATTATTCAACTATAAGCAATTAAAAAATAACAAGGAATAAAAAACAGACAAAAAGAACAGTTTGAATAAGCGAAATCAATTACTTTAAAGCTTTAAGCTCTTATTTGTCCGATTGTCATCGCCTAATCAAAACTTTCATTAGAACCTTTTATGTAGAGCATTTAATAAGCTTTCTAATGGTATTCTTACGTTTACCAACATTTTCAACCGTTTTCGAGATATTAATGAAAGTTCCAAAAATTTACATTATTTCTAGCAACAGAAAATTGGTCTCATTTTTCATATCCTGTTTTACACACAACATTTTCCCAACATAAGAAATTACAAAAATAAAAAGCAATAAAAAACAAAGGGAAAGAGACAAAAATTACAAAAAGAACGACAAAAACCCGTTCTTAAGAACAAAATAGACGTATTTGAAGTTTTATGCACATATTTCTCCGATTGACATAACCTAATCAAAAATAGTATTAGAATATTTTTTGTAGAGAATTTAGAAAGCTTTCAAATAGTTTCTATCCACTTACCACGATTTCCCAACCGTCTTCGAGATATTAATGAAAGTATACGAAGTTCCCAAAACTTTTCTTGTCTGTTCATAAAATATTTTATTCTAACCCTTCCTTATCTCCAAACGTAACAAAACTTTCAACATATTAGTTTTAATGAAAGTAGAACATGCAGATAATGTTTCAACTGAATCCCGTAATTCTAAGTACCCAAACCAAAAACGGTATTCAAAAATTATTTTTCCAATTTTCTGGAAAACGGTTAAAGCTATCGCCTTGAAAATGGTTCCATTCGTTTTCCTAGCCCAAGAAGCCTATAAAACGAGTACTTACAAGTATATGAACTCAAAAACGTAAGCGTTACGATGTTTGTTGCGCGAATTTCGCCCCAAACGCCATCTTCCAGTGGGCGGATTTTGCTGGTTAACGATCTTGACCTTTCAAATTGGACGACAGATTTTTGTACCAAATTTCATCAATATCGGACCATTAGGGAAGCCAGAAATGAGCAAACAGACAAATATATATATATATATATATATATATATATATATATATATATATATATATATATATATGTATATATATATATATATATACAAATTTGAACTACCATCATTTTCGGTTTCCAGAGGTTCTGAAACGCAAAATTTTCTAGTCGGCACTTCCGGATTGTTTCATTGTATCAACCCTATAAGCGGGGGGAGGGAGGAACCGCGCTAAAACAAAAAGAAATTGTTGAGACACAAAAAGAAGAACTGGGTCACAGAGTATCGCTGCCATACGTCCGAGGGATAAGTGAGAAGATAGGCAGACTGTTCATAAGTCGTGGAGTAGACGTCGCTTTTCGACCTTTGGATAAAATAGGCGACTGGCTAGGATCGGCAAAAGATAAACAGAGGCTGCAAGACAAAGGCGTTTATCTTCTCCCTTGCGACTGTGGGAAAATCTACGTAGGACAGACGTGGAAGAAAATAGCCACTAGAATAGGCCAACATTGCGCTGACTACCGCCTGAGACGCACAAAAACGTCTGCCGTTGCAAGACATGGTGAAGAATGTCCCGGGCAAATGCTTTTGGACGAAGCCAGAGTCCTAGCCAAAGAAGACAATCGTCAAAGAAGGCTAGTAAGAGAGGCTGTAGAAATATTCAAGCAACCTAAGAATCTGAACAGAGATGAAGGTGTCATTCTACATCCTACATGGAAACCCGTTCTCAGAACTATTGAAGGAAGATCGGGTGGGAAAATACAAGCAAGCGCAAAGAAGCAAGACGTAGAACAGTCTCAAAGCAGTCCCATCGGCTCTACTCTATGTCAACAGGCCTCGGTACAACAATGCACATCTGAAACTTGCCATATGGCAATATGATCAATCGAATATATAGGTTATTAAAAAATAACAAGTATACAAAAAATTTAAAGCCATGGACCGTCTGAAGAAGCAGAATGTGATTTCTGCGAAATATTACGCAAATAAATCGACCGCTGGAGAATGCCGTATTAACACAAATAATTCTCCCCAGCGAAGAAACCTCAAAAATAATATATATATATATATATATATATATATATATATATATATATATATATATATATATATATATATATATATATATATATATATATAAATTTGAACGGGGGTCATTTTCGGTGTCTACTAGGTTGGATCGATAAAGATTCGAAGAAATTTTTCAAAAATTCCGTCATGAGTGCAACCTCAATAGCTACTTTCCTTCGGAGGAAAGTGCTAAAATGTATTCGTTGTGGTAATCTAAAGAGATAAATGTATTCTAAAAATAAACTAAATTGTTTCATTGGGAATTAGAAATTTTCTATTAAATCTGTCTTTAAAACTGTTAAAGCTATCGCCTTAAAAATGGGCGTATATAGAAAATAATTTTGGAGGGGGCTGGGAAAATTTCGGGGGGGGGGGCTGAGACTATTTCCGGTGTATGGAATACCAACAATTTATATCTTGGAAGAGTTTCAGCCAACTTAAACGCTATTACACCCAAAATAGAATATGTTTTATGAACTAAATGATCTTATTTAATTTATTTTTACGGGTTTTATGAAATTTTTACCGATCAAATCAAAATTTCGGGGGGGGGCTGCAACCCCCTCAGCCCCCCAAATCCTGGTGGACGGAATTTGCTGGTTAACGAACTTGACCTTTTAAATTAGACGAAAGATTTTCGTACCAAATTTCATCAAAATCGGAACATTTTTCTGGCAGCTATAGCGCGAACAGGCAAATATATATATACAAATTTGAACCACAGTTATTCTCGTTCTCTAGGGGTTCTGAATCGTAAAAGTCTCTAATCGGCACTTCCGGATAGCGGCATTAGTTCAACCTTACAAGCGGGGTTCCCCCCTATGGAGGGAGACCCGGAACCACGCTAATATACTTGAAAACTAAGTGAAGCCCGCAGCGTGTATCCTAATCGATTTATAGCCTGAAGCTTGTAGCGCGAAGGTTGGTGGACGACTCCTATCGCACGTAGCCGCTTCTTCCTTAGTGTGTAGCGCGAAGGTTGGTGGACGACTCCTATCGCACGTAGCCGCTTCTTCCTTAGTGTGTAGCGCGAAGGTTGGTGGACGACTCCTATCGCACGTAGCCGCTTCTTCCTTAGTGTGTAGCGCGAAGGTTGGTGGACGACTCCTATCGCACGTAGCCGCTTCTTCCTTAGTGTGTAGCGCGAAGGTTGGTGGACGACTCCTATCGCACGTAGCCGCTTCTTCCTTAGTGTGTAGCGCGAAGGTTGGTGGACGACTCCTATCGCACGTAGCCGCTTCTTCCTTAGTGTGTAGCGCGAAGGTTGGTGGACGACTCCTATCGCACGTAGCCGCTTCTTCCTTAGTGTGTAGCGCAGCGGCGTTTCCAGTGGGCGACTCCACTGACTCCGTGAATCCATGTCCCAACGTCTTTGCCTCGACCACGGAGACCAGGTGGAAAAACAAGACGTACTAATTTGTCGGCCATGTGAGATTAAGGGTCGATTCACGCTAGACCGTGCCGCGTCCGGGTCCCGGTAAAGTTATCACACACGCATAAAACACGGACTCGGCCCGGTGTAGCGTGAACGAGGCTATTGAAAATGCTGGTGTGATTGTTTCACCGTGGCCCGGCCCGGACCCGGCACGGCCTAGTGTGAAACAGCCTTAATAATTACCATAATAAGTAATCTAATAAACGGGTATAAAATAAATTCAAAGAGATTCTCTTTTAAAATACGAAAAAGTCCGACTCGCAGGAACTGCGTCATCTTAGCACGGTTACGTGCATCTCGAAGAAATGGAATAGATTAGGCATCACAAATCAGAGGAAACTGACAGTAGCCAACTTACACAGAATAATACGGATAATTCTTAATCCTCATTCTTGAGGAAGGCTGAATAAATCAATACAATTATGTTCTGAAAACATACTCACTCTTCGACTACTGCACAGAAGGCTCTATTTCGAACCAAAAATTCCTTGTCATTTTAAGTTTCTTTTGTTTTACTAGCAAATTCGTTTTACTGTTATAATCAACTGTAAATATGTGCTTTATGGCAATAAAATTCCATTCTCTCGTGGGTTAAATCTTTCTATAAAATAAGAAATAACGATAACTTCAGTTAGAGGCTATGAGGAAGGTGATATAGACAGGAAAATTCAAAACAAACTACGTCATCATGATTAGCCACAGCCATCTTGATTACCACAGCCACTACAAACTTATTATTACCAATACCTTTCACCGTTTCTTAACTTATTTTACTACTATACTAATTTTACTGATAAATGCAACTTAAAATAAGAAACAAACGAATTAAAAAGTGAGATAAACAAAGATAAAAACCCTTTCGAAACAACAAAACGAACACTTTTTAAGTTTTAAGCGCTTATATCTTTGATTGACGTTGCCCCATCGAATATTGCTTCAGAACCTTTTTTGTAGAGAATTTAGTAAGCATTCGAATAGTCACCTTCCACTTAGAACGATTTCCCAACCGTTATCGAGATATTTACGAAAAATGTATGAAGATCCGAAAACTTTTCATGTCTATTAATAAAATATTTTTTTTCGCATACTTCCTTAACTCCAAATATAACCAAAATTTAAACATCTTAGTTGGGAGTAATTTCAAAGTTGTAGAAAATATTTCAATTTAATTCCGCGATTCTAAGTACTCATAAAAATATAATGACATACAAAAACATTGATTCCACTTTTCTCAGGAACGGTTACAGATATCGCCTTCTAAATGGTTTCATTCGTTTTCTTATGTTAAGAAACCTATAAAACAAGTACCTGCAAGCATATGAACTCAAAAACGTAAGCGTTACGATTTTTTTGCGCGAATTTCGCCCCAAACACTATCTTCTAGTAGGCGGATTCTGCTGGTTAACGAACTTGACCTTTCAAATTAGACGACAGACTTTTTTTTTTTTTTTTTTTTTTTTTTTTACGGCGTATCGACATAAATCTTGGCCATTAGCGCCGACGTCCAGGGTGCAGCCAGGAATTTTCTCAGCGAGCCCTGAGATGAGAAAATTTCTGGCGCCGGTGGGGATCGAACCCACCATCTCCCGCTTATGAATCTAGCGCGCTAGCCACTAGACCACGGGAGACCCCACGACAGACTTTTGTACCAAATTTCGTTAAAATCGGACCATTTTTGAGCTTGCTAGAGCGCGAACAGACAAGCATATATATATATATATATATATATATAAATTTGGCCCACCTATATTTTCGTGATCTGTAGGGTCTGAAACGTGAAAGTTTCTAGTCGGCACTTCCGGATTGCGTCGTGAGGTCAACCTCATAAGCGGGTTCTCCCTATGGAGATAGGGAGTAACCGCGCTAAAATCAATGATTCATTAAAAATTATAATCCCTTCTGCATAAAGGGTTAAACGATGCACATTGCTTTGCATTTCATTTAGAGTTTCTGTCAACTTAAATGCAATAACTCGCATTGCAGTTAGTCCTCGCACTGTTGTAAGTCATACCAACCTGCAGTACAGAAAACGTAAGAGTCCAAAGAAATTTTGTTTGGTTTTTATTTAGGAATACGACTTCTTTCCGTTTAAGCAAAGAAAGATGTCGCTGCTTTCCAATTTAGTTTTCGACCAGTTAATGTGATTACCAAATATTTTATTGTTTCTACATGGTATACATTATTGTTATAACGCTAACAATCAATGGATTTACATTTTTTTTACATGGCAATTTATTTTATTACTATGAAATTTTTTCTTTTAAAATAGCGTTGCATGCAGATTTTAACTCTTTAAAATACCTACTATGAATTTTTATAAAAATATTTTCTGCGTTCCTTTTTTTTTTTTTTTTTTATTTCAGCAAGCCATTAATAAATATTGTATAGTAGAACAAGCCGAGCCTTGAGGGGTTTATTTTATTGTATTCTTATCTTTTACATTTCCCATTGTTATATCTCCTGTCCTGAGAGTTAAATAATCTATATACAGGGTGTCCCACATTGAGGTGTCATAATTTTAAGGATTTATTCTGCACCTCATTTGTAGTTCAGGGGCGAAGAAATGAGCGTCCTATCCTCAACATGTAGTAGAGCTATTCAAACTATTGTATATTTTCGAAACTATTGGGTTTTCTCATGAAAAACTGTGTTTTCCGGATTTCTGGTCTATGTATCGTAAATGACGACCACGTTTTTAGAATCTACATTAAATTTCCAATAAGAAACACCCGTTATTGAAATGTTGTCATGAAAATTAGGCGCTACACTAAGAGTCATATAGATGAGAAATATTTTTATTAGGGTTTTCTGAACTTATTCAATATTTTCTTAATCAGCTATTTGTAGGCTGAGCCTCAAAAGTTGCCTTATTTAATAAGCTTTAAAATGGTACCCTGTTGTTTTAAAAACAAAAATTATTTAAGTCTATTTTTTCTGATTTCTAAGTCAAAACCAATACATTTGCTTTTGTGTGAATAAGTCATTAACAACACATTATTTAATTTCACGCGAATATGGTGATGTCCCATCCTTCAAACATTAGGTATACACACTTTTTGCTCTAATTAAGGATTAGGGGACACCTTGGAAAGAGTGAAAGATGACAGAAAAACATTTTGGAAATAATCACAATTATTGTTAACATAATAAATACAGATGTTATATTTTTATGCTTTGAGAGTCTTGTTTTATTAAATTTCTAATTTTAATTCTAGTCTATTTAATAAAATTAGACACTACAATATCTGCTTGTAAGTTATTGCTTATAAGTAACTTGGTTATTCATTAGAATCATTAGAAATTGTATTGAAAAACTCTCTCCAGCAAATATAAAGCGAAAAAAATAGATTTAAATGAAAAGACTATTATACTACTCTTAAATATAGAAATTTCATAAAAAAAGACCCTGAAAGCATAAAAATATGACATATGTATTTATAATGTTAACAATTATTGTGATTATTTCCAAAATGTTCTTCTGTCATATTCCACTCTTTCCAAGGTGTCCCCTAATCCTTAATTAGAGCAAAAAGTGTGTGTACCTATTGTGAGAAGGATTGGACATCACCATATTCGCGTGAAATTAAATAATGTGTTCGTAATTGCTTCTTCACACTAAAGCAAATGTATTGGTTTTGACAGAAATCAGAAAAAAATAGACGTAAATAATCTTTGTTTTTAAAACAACAGGGTACCATTTTAAAGCTTATTAAATATGGCAACTTTTGAGGTGGAGGCAAACCGCTAAGTCTACAAATAGCTGATTAAGAAAATATTGAATGAGTTAAGAAAACCCTAATAACAATAGTTCACATCTATATGGCTCTTAGTGTAGCTCCTAATTTACATGACAACATTTCAATAACGGGTGTTTCTTATTGGAAATTTAATGTAGATTCGAAAAATGCGGTCTTCATTTACGATACATAGACCAGAAATCCGGAAAACACAGATTTTCATAAGAAAACCCAATAGTTTTGAAAAAGTTTGAAAAGCTCTGCTATTGTATTGTGGGTCCGGAGTAAACCCCCCCCCCCTTCTAATGAACCGATTTAGTTTATTTTTACAACACATATTTTCCTGTAGATTACCACTACGAATACCGAGTTTCGTCGAAATATACCAAAAATCACGGCTGGTAGTGGCGAATTGGTATTGTGGGTCCGGAGTAAACCCCCCCCCCCTCCTAATGTACCGATTTAGTTTATTTTTACAACACATATTTACCTGTGGATTACCACTACGAATACCGAGTTTCGTCGAAATATACCAAAAATCACGGCTGGTAGTGGCGAATTGGTATTGTGGGCCCGGAGTAAACCCCCCCCTTCTAATGAACCGATTTAGTTCATTTTTATATGTCATTTTTCTCTCTGTATTACCACTACGAATACCAAGTTTCGTTGAAATATAACAAATATTACGGCTGACATAGTCAAATTAGTGTTTTGGGTTCGGGGTAAACCCCCCCTTCCGGTGGACCGATTTTGGTGGTTAACGAACTCGTTCAATCGTGTGCTAATTGAATGCTATATACCAAGTTTCGTGACGAAAAAACAAAAACTCTGGCCGCTATCGTGTTAACAGACTCATATATATATATATATATATATATATATATATATATATATATATATATATATATATATATATAATTTTAACGGGGGTCATTTTCGGTGTCTACTAGGTAGGATCGATAAAGATTTGAAGAAATTTTTCAAAAATTCCGTCATGAGTCCAACCTCAATAGCTACTTTCCTTCGGAGGAAAGTGCTAAAACGTATTATAGCTGTCTGTCTTTATGTCTGTCCCTTATACAAATCCACACCGTTCGTCCGATTTTGACTAAACTCGGTACACATGTAGATCTTAATCTGGGGAGTGTCGTAGGCTAAGTCAAAAAGTCCTACTCGCATGAACTGCGTCATCTTAGCGCGGTTCCGTATATCTCGAAGAAGTGGAGTAGATTAGGCATCACAAATAACAGGAAACTGACAGAAGCGGATAATTCTTAATCCTCATTCTTGAGGAAGGCTGAATAAGTCAATACAATAGCATACTACAAACGTACTCACTCTACGAATACTGCTCAGCAGGCTCTATTCCAAACAAACGAAAATTCGTTGTCATTTTAAGTTCCTTGTTTTACTAGCAAATTCGTTTCACTGTAATAATCAAATGTAAATATGTGCTTCATGGCAAATTAACGTTCATTCTCTCGTTGGTTAAATCTTTCTATAAAATAAGAAATAATGATAACTTCAGTTGTAGCATGAGGAAGGTTATATAGATAGGAGAATTCTAAACAAACCTATGTATACGCCATCATGGTTAGCCACAGCCATCTTGATTTCCACAGCTATTCCAAACGTATTACCTATACCTTTTACCGTTTCTTAGCTTATTTTACTACAATACTAATTTTACTGATAATTGCAATTTAAAACAAAAAACGACCAATTAAAAAGTGAGATAAACAAATAGATTAACCCTTTCAAAACAACAAAACAAACACTTTTTAAATTTTAAGCGCTTATATCTCTGATTGACGTTGCCCCATCGAATAATGCTTCAGAACCTTTTTTGTAGAGAATTTAGTAAGCATTCGAATGGTTGCCTTCCACTTAACACGATTCCCAACCGTTATCGAGATATTTACGAAAAATGTATGAAGACCCGAAAACTTTTCATGTCTATTAATAATTTTCTTTTTCGCATACTTCATTAACTCAAAATATAACCAAAATTTAAACATCTCAGTAGGGATTAATTTCCAAGATGTAGAAAAAATGTCAATTGAATCCCGCGATTTTAAGTACCCACAATAAAATAATGACATGCGAAAACATTGATTCCACTTTTCTCAAAAACGGTTACAGATATCGCCTTAAAAATGGTTTCATTCGTTTTCCTACGTTAAGAAACCTATAAAAGAAGTACCTGAAAGCATATGAACTCAAAAACGTAAGCGTTACGATTTTTGTTGCGTGAATGTCGCCCCAAACGCCATCTTCCTTTGGGCGGATTCTGCTGGCTAACGAACTTGACCTTTCATATAAGAAGACAGATTTTTGTACCAAATTTCATCAAAATCGGACCATTTTTGAGCTTGCTAGAGCGTTAACAGAAAAGCATATATATAAATATATATATATATATATATATATATATATATATATATATATATATACAAATTTGAACCACCTATATTTTCGTGATCTATGGGGTCTGAAACTAGAAAGTTTCTGGTCGGCACGTCCGGATCGCGTGAAGTCAACCTCATAAGCGGGTTCTCCCTATGGAGATAGGGAGGAACCGCGCTAAAACGTCTACCAGCTGTCTGTCTGTATCTTTGTCCCATATACAAATCCACAGCGTTCGTCCGATTTTGACTAAACTCGGTACACAGGTAGATCCTAATCTGGAGAGTGCCGTAGGCTAGGCCAAAAACCTCTACCAGCTGTCTGTCTGTATGTTTGTTCCCTATAAAAATCCACACCGTTCGACCGATTTTGACCTAAGTTGGAATACAGGTAGATCTTGATCAGGGGATTGTCATAGGCCAGGTCAAAAACGTCTACCAGCTGCTGTCTGTATATTTTTTTTTAATAAAAATCCACGCCGTTAGACCGATTTTTACCAAACTTGGCATACATGTATGTCTTGATACGGGGGTGTTATAGGTTAGGTCAAAGTCGTCTAGCACTCACAGTTGGGAGGTCACGGGTTCGAAACAGTTACAGATTCTTGTTATAAGATTTTAATAATACTTATTTGGTTTCTAATTTATTTAGGCTTTTCTATATGGAGAAAGTAGGTGTCGCGTAGCACGCCGGGTAACAACTAGTCTACTATATACTTGTCAAATACCACTCACTGACTGACTGACTCACTGACCTGTCATCGCCCAGCCCAAACCACTCGACAGAAAATTTTGAAATTTTGCATGGACATTCCCTACATAACGTAGGCACTCACCAGGAAAGGATTTTTTTTTGATATTCGAATTTTTAAGTATTTTTAGAGGGGATTATTTACTATTTTATTATTTTAATTTTAACGTCCATTTATTATTAATTACGAATTTTAGGACGGGTTATCTATAGGTTACCACCCTTTTCTAGCCAGGATAGGGGTGATGCATTTTCTTTTTTCCAAAGAAAAGCCACCACCCCTAGTGGGAATCGAACCCACGACCTTTGGCACGGAGTGTTAAGTGCTCACGCCTTAAACCTCTCGGCCATCGGGTCTCCCTAGAGGGGATTAAATTTTTAGTTGGTTAGAGCAGGCAAGCCTAGGTAGCATGTGTTGCTAGGGCGATAAAGAACAGCTGTTACCTTCCTGGCTAGAAAAGGGTGGTAACCTATAGATAACCCGTCCTAAAATTCGTAGTTAATAATAAATGGACGTTAAAACTTAAAATTTAAAAATTTAATTGAGGTTAATTTCCACTATGATGGCAGTCCTTGAATTACTAGAAATAAACTGTGATTTTGTCCCTCATAGAGTTTACGCCCTGGTGATGGCCCATCCGAGGTAATAATATCCCGAACCACTTGACACAAAATTTTGCACGGACAATCCGTTTAGATTGCAAACACTCGCTAAGAAAGGTTTTGGTAGAACTGAAGTTTCGCGTCCTCAAAACCGATTTCTTTCAAATTTTGTACAATAACGTATTTTGATGCACTACACACGAATCCGTTAAAAAAAAAGTTCGCTTTCAACTAGGAAAGAAGTTATTAAGCACTAAAGTTCATTGTTATGCGGGTTATGAGAGCTAATGTAAACAACTAAATTTGTCAACATGCGCATGCGCGGGTATGAAAAAGTCCGTAATAAAGAAGTCTAATTGAAATTACCATCAATTATTTAAATTAACCAACAGTTATTTATTTACAACAATTTTTTTAAATAATGAAACATTCTTCACATTTATTGTTTCGTTCATGAAAAGCATTATACAGGGTGTCCCACATTGAGATGTCATAACTTTAATGGTTTATTCTGCACCTCATTTGTAGTTGAGGGACGCAGAAATGAGCGTCCTATCTCAACATGTAGCAGAGCTATTCAAACTTTTGTCTATTTTCAAAACTATGGTGTTTTCCGGATTTCTGGTCTATTTATCGTAAATGAAGACCACATTTTTCGACTCTACATTAAATTTCCAATAAGAAACACCCGTTATTGAAATGTTGTCATGTAAATTAGGAGCTACACTAAGACTAACTGAACTATTGTTAGTGTGAACTATTGTTATTAGGGTTTTCTTAACTCATTCAATATTTTCTTAATCAGCTAGATTTTTTTTTTTTTTTTTTTTTTTTTTTTTTTTTTTTTTTTACGGCGCTTCGACAACTGGGCCATTAGCGCCGTTAATCAGCTAGACTTAGCGGTTTGCCTCCACCTCAAAAGTTGCCTTATTTAATAAGCTTTAAAATGGTACCCTGTTCTTTTAAAAACAAAAATTATTTAAGTCTATTTTTTTCTAATTTCTAAGTCAAAACCAATACATTTGCTTTAGTGTGAAGAATCAATTACGAACACATTATTTAATTTCACGCGAATATGGTGATGTCCCATCCTTCAAACATTAGGTATACACAATTTTTGCTCTGATTAAGGATTAGGGGACACCTTGGAAAGAGTGAAAGATGACAGAAGAACATTTTGGAAATAATCACAATTATTGTTATTATTTTAACACAATAAATACACATCTTATATTTTTATACTTTGAGGGTCTTGTTTTATTAAATTTATATTTTTAATTCTATACTATTTATTAAAATTAGACACTAAAATTTCTGCATATAAGTTATTACTTATAAGTAACTGGGTTATTCATTACAATCATTAGAAATTGTATTGAAAAAAAACTCTCTCCTGCAAATATAAAGCGAAATAAATAGATTTAACTGAAAAGACTATTATACTACCCTTAAAGATAGAAATTTCATAAAACAAGATCCTCAACGCATAAGAATATAACATCTGTACTTATTATGCTAACAATAATTGTGATTATTTCCAAAATGTTCTTCTGTCATCTTTCACTCTTTCCAAGGTGTCCCCTAATCCTTAATCAGAGCAAAAAGTGTGTATAGGGGAAAGTTGGATAAAACCGGGTAGGTGGGTAAAACCGGGACCTGGCTATTTTGACTATATTAGTAGTGATATCTGTCGGAAAATGCATGAAACTAGTAGCAGACATCCGCTATATTATTTGTAGACATCGAAAAGCCAGTGTAGATTTTTTGTTTGCTGACGCCGATGTTTAGAAAAATTCAAGCTCAGAACGATCGTTTTTTACTCCACCGATTTTACTCTATAGTTTCTAATTGCCTGAAGATTTGTGTTAGACAAGTAGAACATTTGATAACACATTTTCTACCTGTTATTTTTAATTATTAAACCAGGTTTTAGATCATGTATGAGAAGTGCTAAGCCTTCTTTTCTGAATAATGGCGTAGTCGGATAAGTCCGGTTTTGGAAGACATTTTTTTGCTGTGTGAAATGGAAATAATTTCTTTGATTAGTATCAAATAAATATTTACTGGGGAAGAATCATCTTAAAAATTGTTTAAAAAAAACTCTTTTTTTTTTAAGAAGATACTTTACTTTATAATTTGACCAATTATAAAATTTGTATAAGAAAGCATTGGATTCATTCAATGTACTTTAAACCATGGGCGTCTATAAGGGGAGGGCTGCCCCCCCCCCCTTAGAAAGTTTGATTTATTTGGTACAAATATATAATAAAACCCTTAAAAATAAATTAAATAAAAACACTTAGTTCAGAATAAATATATTTTTTGTGTTTAATAACGTTTTAGTTGGCTAACTATTCCAAGTTTTAGATTGTTAGTATTCCACACCCCCCTAACGCTCCAGGCCCCCCCCCGAAATTATTTCTTATATACGGCCATCCCTCAAAGTACCCTTGAGGGCAGAGTAAGAAATGCCAGGCAGAATGGGTTGTCTGCGGAGGTGGCTGCAAAGAAAGGTTTGGTAGATAAAAGCCTCTATTTTAAGTAGATGAAGAAAAGGAACTTGTTGGGCATATCCTCATACTGGGAAAAAGACTATTTGTACTGAGCCTGACAGATTTAAGAGAGCTTGCATTTCAGTTAGGGAAAAATAGTTTTCCTCATACAATCAACAAAGAAAAAAAAAGATGGTCCGAAAGGAATGGTTTTACATCTTTCTTTATCGAAACCCACAACTTTCATTGAGAGGTCCTGAGAAAATATCCTTAGCAAGGGCAAAGGGCTTCATTCGTACCTTGGTAAAAACTGTTTTTATTCTAATACTCGTTGCATATTTAAGGGTATTCCTCAGACAGCTGTAGGGGTATGATCTAACCATTCAGCAATGATCCATTTCCAGACTAGCTCTTTACACCCTCTGATGCAACTGGAAAACCAATGGAGGTGCGGGATAATCCTTTACCAGAACAATCGCAAGTTGAATCAGAAATAGCCGACAACATTTGGCCTGAATAAACCTAATTTGACTCACTAATCACTGACAATGCTTTGGCTAAGCAATATCAAGTTGAAACGGGTTCGGAAAGTGACATTTCTTCGCACACCGATGATCGCAAAAAGGCTGTGATACAAAAGTCGATGATCAGCAACCATAAACTTCTACGCAGACTACCGTGTCTTCTTTCTGAATATCCTTAAGAAAAATAAAGCCTGACCCAATTTAAAAAGGCCCAAGGTATGCGAAAAAGCCCAACAAGGGGCGAGGAAAGACAGGGTAATTCTTTCTTCTTCGCCTTATGATTTGGAACTGAAGCTTGAAGCCCCCCCCCCCCAAAAAAACAACAAAAAAGAAATCCTAAAAGCAGAAAGAACTATTTAGGACCCCTATGTAAATAAAAAACTGTCAAAACACGTACGAATAACGAGTTGTGCATTAGAACAGATTTCTCAACATCGGATGAATAAGACGAGGAAAATGAAGAAGCCTGTCTCTATTGTAATGAATTTTTCACTAGGTAAAAATCACTGTAAGGATGGGTACGTGAAGTCTGTAGCAATGCAGTGAAACACGATCGAAATTCTATTTGTAATTTTTGTTATAAAATGTCTTTCAAATCTGATCAATCATCTTAAATTACAATAAATTCCTAACATATTACATTCAAAATTACTTTTTTTCAGTGATTTTTTACCCCACGTATGTTCGTAATTGTAGAACGGCTATTGTACCCATTTATTGTTATAAATAAATATTTCAGTAGTAAAATATCAACATTTTATAATTATTATTTTATGTACCCGGTTTTATCCGACCTGGTCGGATAAAACCGGGTACTTGTATACTTCCAAAAAATAATTTTGTTGCCACCCAAAATATCGTTCTTTTACACTAAAACATATTTATATTAGGAACTAATGAACTACTCTATCATTCAAACAGAAATTGGAGCAATTTTATTCACGTAGCTGTTCAGGAAAAATCAAAAACTTTTTGGGGCCCGGTATTGTCCGAGTTGCCCCTACCTAATGTTTGAAGGATGGGACATCACCATATTCGCGTGAAATTAAATAATGTGTTCGTAATGGCTTCTTCACACTAAAGCAAATGTATTGGTTTTGACAGAAATCAGGAAAAAATAGACTTAAATAATTTTTGTTTTTAAAACAACAGGGTACCATTTTAAAGCTTATTAAATAAGGCAACTTTTGAGGTGGAGGCAAACCGCTAAGTCTACAAATAGCTGATTAAGAAAATATTGAATGAGTTAAGAAAACCCCAATAACAATAGTTCACATCTATATGGCTCTTAGTGTAGCTCCTAATTTACATGACAACATTTCAATAACGGGTGTTTCTTATTGGAAATGTAATGTAGATTCGAAAAATGTGGTTTTCATTTACGATACATAGACCAGAAATCCGAAAACACAGATTTTCATAAGAAAACCCAATAGTTTTGAAAATAGACAAAAGTTTGAATAGCTCTGCTACATGTTGAGATAGGACGCTCATTTCTGCGTCCCTCAACTACAAATGAGGTGCAGAATAAACCCTTAAAGTTATGACACCTCAATGTGGGACACCCTGTATAACAGAAATCCCTTAATGATTAGCTAATGCCTTTATAATTATAATTCGTTCTAATTCGCGCCTGCTGAACTTTGATTGTCAACATACTTTTATTTAATAAAAAACTAGCAATGAAGTTGCACGAATTTATTATTCTCGTCCACAATAGAGAAGAATTACTCAAATTTCTCTTTAAACGTGCTCATAAATGAATCGATCCATGCAAAAAGAGCTTCAGTCCATATTTTTCCAAATATGAGCTAGTGATGGATTGGTTTTCTCTGACGGTCACTACACATTTTTATGTGAAGAGGACTTTAGACCAATACATTGTTGCCAAAGAAACATATGTAGCAACAAAAAAAATCATTAGCGGCATTGTATCACATAACTTTCGTTTTCGCCAAGGTCTTCAGGCTCCAGTGTTCCCTCCCAATCCTGCATACCCAGGAGTGAAGGTCCTCACCAAGCAGAAAAAAATTAAAGACATTAATAAGTTGATGCCATATGTTTCAGAAGAGCACAAGGATTTTTACTATGAAATATTGGGTTGGCCAACAATAGATGAAGAAGTTCAAGACGATTAAGCATTACATTACTCATTGTATGAACTTTATATCATGCGAATATTTCTTACATATTGTACCATTGATAATAAACTGTTACTCAATATATCCTACAATATGTTTTACATTATATTAGACCTTATATTTTGCAAGGAGGTTCTCGTTAGGCTGTTCATGCAAGAAGAGCTTCAGTCCAAGCACTATTATTATATTTTAATAATATAATGCATTTATTAGTAATAACCAATGTTTCATATATAACTTGTGTCAGTATTGGGTACTCAGACAAAAAAAAATAGCACAATAATAAAACATATGAAGGGTGTAGACAGTTTTTTCTCGTTTTCTCAAAACTACTGATTATGGACTGAAGCTCTTTTTGCATGGATCGATTCAAATATGAAGAGCGCTTAAAGGCATTTTTCGGTGCGATTGGAGATTAATCGCCAACTCGCTAAAATTAATAGAATTCCGTTAGTTTTAGCGAGTTGGATTGACTAGGGTTTTGATATCTTCTTGAGCGAGCGGAAACGCATAGCATGTCTGCCCATTAGCGACAGGTGACAACGGGTGAGGATACCCTTAAAATTGACAATATTTCTGAATAAATGGTTTATGAACATTTCAAATGAGAGATATTTGTTTCCCAATGTTACATATCTGCGCATGCGCATGTTTACAAATACGCTGTCTACGCCTACTTTTATAACCTTCCTAACAGTGAACTTTAGTGCTTAATAACTTCTTTCCTAGTTGAAAGCGATTTTTTTTTAAACGTATTCGTGTTTAATGCATTAAAATACGTTGTTGTGAAAAATGTAAAAGAAATCGGTTTTGAGGACGCTAAACTTCAGTTTTACCAAGGTTTTTTTTTATATTCAAATGTTTAAGTACTTTTATGGGGGTTTGAATTATTAAGAAGTTCCTCATCGGCTCAAAAATGGTCCGATTTTGATAACATTTGGTACAAAAATCTTTATGTATTAAATTTTAACGTCCATTTATTATTAACTACGAATTTTAGGAGGGGTTATCTATAGGTTACCACCCATTTCTAGCCAGGATAGGACTGATGCCTTTTCTTTCTGATGCCTTGAAAAATCTTTCTTCTTATTTAATAGGTCAAGTTCATTAACCAGCTGAATCCGTTTACTGGACCATGGTTTTTGGAGCATTTGCGGGAAAAAATCGGAACGCTTACATTTTCGAGTCAATATGCTTGCAGGTTCTCGTTATGTAGGTTCCTTAACGTAGGAAAACGAATGAAACCATTTTTAAAGCGATTTCTGTAACCGTTTACGAGAAAATTGATAGAGATACTTTTCCAAACTAATTTTCTGTTTGGGTATTCAGAAACGATGATTGGTTCAATTGACACTTTTACCAGGTATTTGACATTCATCTAATCTAAGTTTTTTAAACTTTGGTATCGTTTGGAGGTAAGAAGCATATGAAAAAAAAATTGTATTAATGTCGGTACTAAGTTTTTGGATCTCAGTATATTTTCTAAAATATCTCGAAAACGGTTGGGAAATCGTAGTAAGTGGAAGGCGGCTATTCGAAATTCTCTACAAAAAAGATTCTGTTGTAATGCCCGGTAGGGCGATGTCAATCGAAGAGATATGTGCTTAAAACTTCAAAGTTGTTAGTTTTATTCTTTTCAACGCGTATTTGTCTCTGTTTACCTAACTTTTTAAGTGGTTGTTCCGTTAAGTGGGGGGGGGAGCCCCCCCCCCCCATTATTTTATATATACGTCCATGATTGGAGCAAACAAATGTATCCGTAACAAAAACAAAAGTGAGAATGAATTAAAACATGAAATTCACATGTCACAAAAGTAATTGGAATTAGCAGTTTTTCCTAATTCTAGGGCCTTCTTTTTTGCTGGGCCTTATCGCAAAAAATTCGTACTTACTATGTAGGAAATAGTAAGTGCATAAATCCAAATTGATTTTAATGCAACGGCCTGTTGTTTTCTAGGTGGTAAATCAATCTAGAATATACAATTTACTCGATAACCTCCGTTAAACTTATGGACCTGTTGAGTATGCAAAATGTGAGGACCGCATTCGGTGTATGGGGTTGAATTCAGAAAAGCATGCAGATTATGATTCTGAATGTTGCCAGGAGTCGTATTGGTCCAATTTTTTTTTACACCCCACCCCCCTAGACATCTAAAAACTGGACTGAACACATGCTTTGTTATCATTATAACGATTGTTTTAGTGAGAATATCCAATTGACTTTTATGATCAAAGATACTTTCAGCTAATTAAGTAAAAAAAGAACAGGAATATTAAAAATAAAAACAATAATTATTAATAAAAAAAATTATTTAGTTCAAAAAATCAAATTTAAACATAACATAAAAGAAAAAATTAAAATTATCAATCTGTTTTATTTTGACAATCGTTATTTATGCATTTGCATAAAGAAATACAATCAGTATGTAATTTTTTACAAGAGCAAGCCATTGTCTTACAATTGGATGTACATTTACACGGTTGAATCAAAAATTCCGGCAGTGGTTGCTTGGTCATTTGTCGTGGGTACATTACGTGGTATTTTTTTTTTTTTTCGAGCCAAATCTGCTAGTTGAATCGCAACCACTCAGAGCGTGTAATGCTGGCAAAATACTACAAATATTTTCTCCAAGGGATTGAGCAGCCAGATGAAATCCTGAAATGAATTTCTTCTTATAGGAACCGTCGAACCATAAACCTAAACAGCCTAGACGTGCAAGGTTGTTCCAGAAGTGAATTCCAAGAATGAAAACATCTGTATCAGCGCTAAGAGAGAAGGGGGGGGGAGGGAAAGGGACCACCACAGCTGCTGGCAACATGTGATTTTCTATTATTTAGGGCATCAGGTAAAAGAATTTGAGTATAGTTGCCGGTCCTCACATTTTGCATACTCAACTCCATCCAGCGCCTGGACTAATGGGAATTCAACTACGTTTGATATGTTGTTGACAGCTCTTTTCGTCTGTTTCCCTTAGTTTTTTATTGCTTGTTATTTTTGTAATTGCTTATAGTAGGAACATGTATTTGTCAATAAAACTGAATAAGTAAAATTAGATACAATTTTTTGTTATTAGAAATAGAGCGGTATTCGAAGATACCGTGTGAATACTTTCTACAAGAAAGAAATGTCCAAGTTCATTACTTGGAAGACCTCATAGTTACTTACTAAGAACTGTAAAGACACTTCAACTGACCTTTAAAATCAACAATAAAAATACTTATATCCAGTTACTAAAATATCACTTTCCTCAAACAGGTATATTCTTAAACTTGGCAATGTTTTATTTGTGCCGAGAGAAAACTAAACATTGCCAAGTTTAAGAATATACCTGTTTGAGGAAAGTGATATTTTAGTAACTGGATATAAGTATTTTTATTGTTGTTTTTAAAGGTCAGTTGAAGTGTCTTTACAGTTCTTAGTAAGTAACTATGAGGTCTTCCAAGTAATGAACTTGGACATTTCTTTCTTGTATCATCTCTTGTATTGGCAAATATTTTTGGTTGAAAATATGCTGCACTTAATACACTAACTCATACTACTTTTTTGGAGTGTAGGATGGTAAGGCGTTTTGGGGGGTTTTAGGAGGGGATATTTTTGGGGAAGGGAGTGTTTCTTTGTGGGGCCAGGAACTTGGCCTCTATTTCACATTTATGTTTTTCTGGGATCTCATTACTTTTTTCTAAGTACTAATTAAAATATAGTTGCCGCATATCTACTGGCTTTTGTACTTCATATGAAACAAGGGTCTTTGGATTCTGCATAAAGTTCTCCCAACTGCTTGATATTTGATACCAATAAGTAGCATACCTATCTACATCTAATCACTAGACTAGAAAAGTTAGAAGCTCTTCCAGATGACATTACTCTAGAGGACAAATTGATTGCTCTCTTAACTAAACTATTACACTGTAAAACACAGGAACCTTATCCCGAGGATAAAGATCACAATAGGGAAAGTGTAGAAGGCCTTCAAGAAAAAGATAAGAACAAAGACGATACATTTTGGGTTTGTGATCCAAAACTTTGTAATTTAGATGACTCGACTTTCAAAAACTTAGTATCTGCTTTCAAGTATATTATGCAGTTAACCCCTACGACTTTATTTACTACATTTAAGAAAGAAGTCACAACTGTTGTTGTTATGATGCGTTGATATGTTTAAAACATCAAATATAGGGTCTCCTTACCAAGACGATTCATTTTTCAGAAGGAATGATGGCTTTCCGATGGAACAAAAAGTACAAAACGTCATAGGTAATATGACACTCCCGTATCAACACCTACCTGCGTGCCAAGTTTGGTCAAAATAGGCCAAACGGTGTGAATTTGTATAAGGAACAAACATACTGACAGACAGCTGAAAGACCTTTTTTACCTAGCCTAGTGCATTCCCCGGACCAAGGCCTACCTGTGTGCCAAGTTTGGTCAAAATCGGTCAAATCGTGTGGATTTGTATAAGGAATAAACAGTTAGGCAAACAGCTGATAGACAATTTTGAACTAGCCTATGACACTCCCCGGATCAAGACCGACATGTGTGTCAAATTTTGTCAAAATCGCTCAAACGGTACGGATTTGTATAAGGAACAAACATACAGACAGACAGCTGGTATAAGATTTTGACCGAGCCTATATGCGTCTAATTGTTTCTTAAAACATCAAATATAGGTTCTTCATATCGAGACGATTCATTTGATACCCCACATCATGGGTTTCGGACGGAATGACGGGCTTCCGAAGGAAGTACAAAACTGGCACGCCCCCGCCCCAGAAGCGGAGTCAAACACAACTTTTCAGGATTTTTCGATTTTTTCCTTTAATAAAATCTTCATATCTATCATCATGCAAAATTTCAAGTCTCTAGCATCATGGGAAGTGCCTAATAATTTAGAGTCAGTGAGTGAGTCCTATAAATCCCGATTTTCGGTCGCTTATATCTCAGAAACTATTCGAGGTAGAATTATGAAAATTTCCAGTTTTTCTCACATCGAGTTGTATAATACCTGTGTAAAATTTCATAGCTTTATCTCTACCTGGTTGAAAGTTATTAGAGGGTAAAAATCGGCTCTAAGACCGCCTGTAATATACACACAGTATGCTTAGGCCGGAACTTGGCCTGGCGCACTACCGTTTAGCACTTTCCTCCGAAGGAAAGTAGCTATTGAGGTTGGCCTCATGACGGAATTTTTGAAAAATTTCTTCAAATCTTTATCGATCCTACCTAGTAGACACCGAAAATGACCCCCGTTGAAATTGATATATATATATATATATATATATATATATATATATATATATATATATATATACTAGCTGTTACCCGGTGTGCAATGCTACACCTACTTTATATTAAATATCTGTAGCCGGGCGTACCATGCTACACATGCTTCATATTAAATAGTTGTAACCCAGCTTCCATGGTACGCCTACTTTATATTATATATTTTAAAAAATGAATGATTATATTATATTGGTCCAAATTATGAGAATATAAGATAATAAATTGAGAGCTCGGCTGAAAAAGTTATTTTCCATTTTTTTTTTAGAGAAAGTGGGGTGGAAATTAAATTGATCCTTATTTTTTAAAAAGTACCCTTAATTTTAAAATGGTATTACAATTAAGTGATTCCAAATAATTTAATTGCAATACCGTTTTAAAGAAAATCCAAACCAAACTCCCTGTGTTTAATTTTTTTAAAGAAAAAAAAAATATGTGGTCCATCAATAAATATTCATAAAAAATAGCAATACAAATGAGGCATTTAATTAAGGTTATGATTAGTTATAAGTTGTCAAAACCTACAACTGAAACGATATTCTTTATTTTCATTGATTTTTTTTTTAAATATAATATTTATTTATTTTAAGGTCTTCGCATCTAAAGCTAAAACCTCAACCTTGCGCAAATATAATATTAATATGTTATATTGTTTATTTGTTCATGTAATAATCCGTAACTGAGTTTTTTTTATGAATGAAAAAGTAGGTAAGTCGTGCAGGGTTTATGTTATGTATGCCAAAAGGAAAGTTTTAAAAACATAGTTTGTTGTTTCACATACACTTTCACATATTTTTGTTCACTTTTTTTTTCCTTTCTATTAAAGCTTCTGTTTCAAATTTTATGGTTCATGCACTCTTCTATAAGGATAGTCCTTCTATCAGAGGAAATAGGGGCCTCTAAGAATAAAAACAAATTCAAGATATTTTTCTTGCAGTTATGGACAACAATGAATTAAAGGTATTTGGGAATTTCAATAACGACATTGACTTGGCGAGCAACAATATTTTTACCAGAATTGCAACCGTATTTAAACATTTAGTCCAAGAGCTGGTAACACACTTTTCAAGTGTTTTATGTGCCTTGAAATTGTCGTATAGTGGGTCTCTAGTGTAGATAAAAAGTTAAGTATATGGTTGCTGGACATACCTTGAAACACCAGGTTCTGCGCATGGTAATCAGTAACAAACTATGGGCCAAAAATAGTGTTTTATTCAGAAGCCATAAGTGTTCAATGTAAAATTAAGGCAATTCTATAATGAATAATATATAAGGCAGACACTTTTAAGTGGGATACATATAAAAAAAAAAAACAAAAACCGAAGTGGGTTTTTGTAATATTAAATGAAGTCTCTTCTTCACACTGCTATTTAAACACCATAATTGAAAATAATTACAAAAGGGCAGACACTTTTTGTGAGGTTTAGTAATCAGCAAACATGAAAATAAATTCAGCCGATGATAGACTGCAATACACTGCGTGTAACCGTAAGAGTGAGTGAGAGCACCAATCATCTGGACAGGACAGTTGTGGTAGTTCTAGAAATAAAGCAACTTGCCTTAATTATACATTAAAGATTGTTGGCTTCTGAATAAAATACCATTTTAGTGACATATTTTTTTAACACCTTTCCCCTATGTGCAGTACCTGGTGTTCCAAGGTATGTCCAGGCTACACATACATGCCTTACCTATCCACGACATGCAATACACCAAAATTCCAAGGTGCATAAAACACTTCATGAAATGTGCGTTACCAGCTCTCCGACTAAATGTTGACAGTCAGAGGATATAACTATCTCAGACAAAAGAAAGCATATGTCAGAATATAATGATTAAATTATTATGGATATTAAATTAATAAAAAATTGCATGGAAAATTTAATTACTTATTCATTTATTAGAACACCACAATTCACGTGACTTCCTCTTCTTATAAAAATAATATTTTAATACATTAATTTATCTGCAAAAAAAAATAGCATGCATTAAGACTAACTTTATTAAAAAAAAATTAAAGTGAGGCTGCCCAAATTAATAGGGTTGCTAAACCATACAGCTCTTGTAATAATAAAATAATGTTTCAAAACGTGGTGAAAATTAATTCATTTATATACATTCATTTGTATGATTATAAACATTTATGTAATTTATTATGTACATCTATCTATATGCGAATAAAAAAATAAGTTAAATATAACAACATTTAATATAATATTTTAATAATATTTGCATATGTATGTGAGAGAATTAATTTAAAGTTCATAAATTTAAGTCCTTTACAAAATGACATTGTTCACAAAGGAGTTTTTAATGTTTAAAAAAATCTTTATGTTTTAAACAAAACGTTCTATCTTTTTGGAAAATCTTGGAACCTTAAACTTAAAGGTACATATTCTGCATATGTAGACTCTTCTGTAAGATCTTTTTTCTTTCTCGATTTCCAGTATAATACATTACCAATGTATAAGAAATTATTAATAAGAAAACCAGTGGTGGATTTTCCTTCTAAATGATCATTTAAGAATATAGTCCCTACATCCATCTGTTTGAACAACATGTAGACCCATTTGATATCTTCAACTTTCTTATTTCAACAAAATCTCAAGCATTATTTTATTTCAAACTATCTTTTTCTCTATCCCAAAAATCACAATCGCTTGAACTTTATCAGATTCACCCTCAGCCAATCCAATACAGCTTATGTTTTCTTGGATAACATCAACATGCCTAGCGACAATGATTTTATTATTCAAAAGTACTTTATATCCCACTTCACTATAACCGATTAAAATGCACATATTCACCTTTTTATCCCATTTAGAAGTTATTATTTGTTCTGGTTTCCTAACAAAATTTTTACTACCATATAAATTAAAGTTAGAAACATCTGGTTTCTTTCCAAAACAGTTTTCATAGGGTATTTTATTGTCAATGGTGTTAGCTAAAGAGAGATTTTTCAAATAAGTTGCTTCACAGACCATTTCTGGCCAACATTTTTTTCTACAATAGCTTCTGCCAGTAAACAATGAGATATATACATAATTGTTCTAGTAAATCACACCATTTAATTCATGAACATATGAGGGACAGGGATTAATTATGATACCCTTCTTTTTTTTTTTGGTAGTCATAATTCTTACAATTTAAATATTCCTTACCAATGTCATATCTCACAATACCAATTCTCTTATTTCCTAAGTTTTCGACCTCATTTACTTATTGAACAAAGGAATGAAAAACTTCTGTTTTAGGTTTAATAGTTTAAATCCTAGCAATCTTACTATTTATTAGAGTGAGACCGCGACAAAGGGAATTCATCACTAAACACTTAAATAACAATAAACAATACTGAACAATTATGAAGAAATTAACATGAGAGCAATCTTACTATAATCATCTATAAATGAAACAAAATATTTTTCACCTTTGAGACTCATAGTTAAAAAAAGGTCCACATCAGTGTAAACAATTCCAAAATACTTTTAGCCTTGTTCTTATTGTTATTTACACACTTCATCAGTTTCAATAAAAAAGTTAAGTGTTTTTCCACATACTAAAACCCTCTCCATCAAATACCAGTAAATATTCATTTATTCATTAAACAGAAAAGCGAGTGAGAGACACCGAATACTATAACCGACATTGCAACCTTCCTTTACTAAAGAGATAAAAAAACTCTCTCAACAAAAGTATTGAAATTATTAAAGTTCTGAATAGAAACATGAACACTTAATTATAATATATTAGTCCAAATTATGATTAGATAAACACAGAACATTTTTATGATATACTTATTTATACGATATTAGTCTATATTCTGGTTAGAGCAGTGTTGCCCTAGGCAATCAAATCAAAATTGATTTAATATGAAGAAAACTGATCTGATATTAAGAAAATTAATCTTAAAAAATATGATATTTTATTATATGATATCTTATATGATATTTGTCCAAACTCTGAGAATATAAACCTACTATTTAGATAAACAAACAAAGGTTTTGTATTGCACTTCTTCTTAGAAGGAGGGGCAACACTGGAAAGAAAATGCCGATTTCTGACTATAAACTCTTCTGTATATGACAGTTTCGAACTCGTTACTTCCAAACTATGAATCCTAGAAGATTTTGAGCTAGACTACGAGATTTCCCGGATCAAGACGTATCTATGTGCGAAGTTTGGTCAATATCAGTCAAACGGTGTGGATTTATATAAGGAACAAACAAACAGAAAAACAGACAAACAGACAGACACGTGATTTTTATATATATAGAAGATAACACGATAGCGGCCAGAGTTTTTGTTTTTTCGTCACGAAACTTGGTATATAGCATTCAATTAGCAAACGATTGAACGAGTTCGTTAACCACCAAAGTCGGTCCACCGGAAGGAGGGGTTTACCCCGAACCCAAAACACTAATTTGACCATCTCAGCCGTCATATTTGTTATACTTCAACGAAACTTGGTATTCGTAGTGGTAATATAGAGAGAAAAGTGAGATATAAAAATCAACTAAATCGGTTCATTAGGAGGGGGGGGGGGTTTACTCCGGACTCACAATACCAATTCGCCACTACCAGCCGTGATTTTTGGTATATTTTCACCAAACTCGGTATTCGTAGTGGGAATCCACAGGTAAATATGTGTTGTAAAAATAAACTAAATCGGTTCATTAGGAGGGGGGGGGGGGGGTTTACTCCGGACCCACAATACCAATTCGCCACTACCAGCCGTGATTTTTGGTATATTTCGACCAAACTCGGTATTCGTAGTGGTAATCCACAGGTAAATATGTGTTGTAAAAATAAACTAAATCGGTACATTAGGAGGGGGGGGGGGTTTACTCCGGACCCACAATACCAATTCGCCACTACCAGCCGTGATTTTTGGTATATTTCGACGAAACTCGGTCTTCGTAGTGGTAATCCACAGGTAAATATGTGTTGTAAAAATAAACTAAATAGGTTCATTAGGAGGGGGGGGGGGATTTACTCCGGACCCACAATACCAATTCGCCACTACCAGCCGTGATTTTTGGTATATTTCGACCAAACTCTGTATTCGTAGTGGTAAGCCACAGGTAAATATGTGTTGTAAAAATAAACTAAATCGGTACATTAGGAGGGGGGGTTTACTCCGGACCCACAATACCAATTTGCCACTACCAGCCGTGATTTTTGGTCTATTTCGACGAGACTCGGTATTCGTAGTGGTAGGAGGGGGGTGTTTACTCTGGACCCAAATTACTAATATACTCATACCGGTCGTAATTTCTGCTGTATTGTAACGAAACGCGGTATACATCGTGGGTAACTCTTGAGAAAGAAGTGTTGTAAAAATGAGCTGAATCGGTCAATCGGAAAGGGGGGGTTTACTTTGTAATATATTTCAATAGAAAAGCCCGCCAGACGTAGGTTCACAAAGCCGCCGCAAGGAGCGCTTTCTACCACTATCCTGTTCCCGTATCCTGTTCCTGCGTTAGATCAAAATACGATAATATGAGGTTTTTTGTATTTATTACGTAGTGTAGTAGGTACCATGTGTAAACGTAACTCTGGAAGCAAATTAATAATTGATCAGTTACTCATTAAAAAATTAAAAGAGAACTATTCATGTTATTATTTTATTTATGTAGGATTTTTTAAGCAAATTGTTCTGGAAAGCAGTCTAAACTACCCAAATTCTGAGGAAAGTGCTTAGTTATGCATCTCCTGCGTGACGGACTTTTTAAATCTCTTCGCCGATATGAAACCCACTTCTGGCGTCCTTCCAATGACATAATCCGAAAGTGTCGACTGAAAAATTTCACGTTTTAGTACTCGTAGATAACGAAAATAGCGGTAGTTCAAATTGGGATATATTTTTATGTAATAAAATGATTTTTTGTATGAAAAGTTAAAATAGTTAATATTATAACTATTAACGTAATTGGAAAATTTGAACCTTGGAAGTAGAACTTCATTACCTTTTACAAAAAAAAAAATCAGTCCCGTAACAGGCCACTAGGGGCAGATACTGTAGAGGTATCTGATTCTTGATCATACGGCATACTAGGGAGACAGTATGCTCACTACTATGCTCCGGCTGCCTGATTTTTCTCTTTGCAGTTTCCCATTAATTAATTAATTAAAGGCTGGGTGTGCCTAGGGACGATCTCGGACCCCAAATCCAACCCTCGAACGATGACACTAGAAGAAAAAAATCTTAAGTGCACGCTCGGGTTTTGAACCTGGGTCCTCCAGTTCATTAGTCGGGTGCTCTACCACTGAGCTAACCTTGCCCCCCACAAATTATAATATTTCCTAAAAAATAATCCTAAGGGCTTTACGTATATGGCGATGAGCTCTTGGATAGCATATTAACCCAGGGTAGAATATGGAACAGGAAATTTAATTTGCAGGAAAGGCATATGTTGTGTGAACAGGAGATTCCTCGTGCTAGCCTGATTTATGGCACCTCTTACTATCCCCTTTCACCTACTACCGCCTAACTTTGGTATTTCTGTTCGCTCTCTAGCTAGCTGATAAATGGACTGATTTTAATGAAATTGCGAATTTCAAAGCATGTCTAAAGAGCAATAAATCCACCACGATAAAAGACTTTTGTACGGTTCTGAATGAACTAATGTTTAAATTTGAATGTACGCGCCTCTACCTGACGTGCCCGGTATAGCGGGAGGAGCTGATATTGAACCCTTTGTCGCAAATGCGGCAGAGGGTCTGAAACTCCAGCCATTGTGCTGAATAGTTGTCCAAACAGTACGCTGGTTACTGGTTACTGGGCGGCTCTACAATGTGAAGCATAGGCTGATGTCACTTCTTGAGAAGATTCGCTATAAATGCTATGAAAAGGTGTACGCCATCGCTAGGTGTAAGAACGAAAATGCACTAAGATGATGGAGTTACTGCGAGTGCTACTTTTTAGGATAAGTGAGTGTTGTTTTTTTCTTAAACTGATAGAACTGTTTGTTTTTTAGCGCGGTTCCTCCCTCCCCCATAGGGAGGAACCCCGCTTATAGGGTTGATACAATGAAACAATCCGGAAGTGCCGACTAGAAAATTTCGCGTTTCAGAACCCCTAGAGACCGAAAATAACGGTGGTTCAAATTTGTATATATATATATATATATATATATATATATATATATATATATATATATATGTATATATTTATATATATATATATATATATATATATATATATATATATATTTGTCTGTTCGCTCATTTCTGGCTTCCCTGATGGTCCGATTTTGATGAAATTTGGTACAAAAATCTGTCGTCCAATTTGAAAGGTCAAGTTCGTTAACCAGCAAAATCCGCCCACTGGAACATGGCGTTTGGGGCGAAATTCGCGCAGAAAAAATCGTAACGCTTACGTTTTTGAGTTCATAAGCTTGTAAGTACTCTTTTTATAGGCTTCTTGGGCTAGAAAAACGAATTAAACCATTTTCAAGGCGATAGCTTTAACCGTTGTCGAGAAAATTGGAAAAATAGTTTTTGAATTCCGTTTTTGGTTTGGGTACTTAGAATCACGGGATTCAGTTGAAACATTATCTGCATGTTCTAATTTCATTAAAACTAATATGTTGAAAGTTATGTTACGTTTGGAGTTAAGGAAGGGTTAGAATAAAATATTTTATGAACAGACATGAAAAGTTTTGGTAACTTTGTATACTTTCCTTAATATCTCGAAAAAGGTTGAGAATCTTGGGGAACGGAAGATGACCATTAGAAAGCTCACTAAATGCTCTATAAAAATGGTTCTGATGAAAGTTTTGATTAGGCGATGTCAATCGGAGAAATAAGTGCATAAGACTTTAAAGTAATTGATTTCGCTTATTCGAACTGTTCTTTTTCTCTTTGATTTTGGTACTTAGAATTATGGGATTCAGTTGAAACATTTTCTGCATGTTCTACATTCATTAAAACTAATATGTTGAAATTTTTGTTACGTTTGGAGTTTAGGAAGGGTTAGAATAAAATATTTTATTAACATACATAAAAAGTTTTGGTAACTTTGTATACTTTCCTTAATATCTCGAAAAAGGTTGAGAATCTTGGGAAACGGAAGATGACCATTTGAAAGCTCACTAAATGCTCTACAAAAATGATTCTGATGAAAGTTTTGATTAGGCGATGTCAATCGGAGAAATAAGTGCTTAAAACTTTAAAGTAATTGATTTCGCTTATTCGAACTGTTCTTTTTGTCTGTTTTATTCCTTGTTATTTTTAAATTGCTTATAGTCAGATAATGTATTTGACAATAAAACAGATTAAGTAAAATAAGAAGATCAATTTATTGTTAGAAATGTAGCGTTCAAAGAGAGAGATCCCAAGGCTTTCCAAATGCCTTTGAGCGGAGGCCTTTCTGCCCGATTTATGGTATAGCTGACCCATACAGGTAAGATTGTAAATCAAGACCTTTCAAGACTGGTTTGTTTGAGATTTCATTTGGATAGCTGTTTCGCTATTGATCTAAACAAAGTAATAACTGTTTCTATTCTATGCCTTCATAAACACTAGAGATAAGAACGGAACCGCGCTAAGATGACGCAGTTCCTGCGAATCGGACTTTTTTTTTGTTTTTAGCGCGGTTCCTCCCTCCCCCATAGGGAGGAACCCCGCTTATAAGGTTGATCTCATGACGCAATCCAAAAGTGCCGACTAGAAAATTTTGCGTTTCAGAACCCCTAGAGACCGAAAATGATAGTGGTTACAATTTGTATATATATATATATATATATATAAATATATATTTGTCTGTTCGCTCTGTAGCTCCCAGACGAATGGTCCGATTTTGATTAAATTTGGTACAAAAATCTTTCGTTTAATTTGAAAGGTCAAGTTCGTTAACCAGCAAAATCCGCCCACTGCAAGATGGCGTTTGGGGCGAAATTCGCGCAAAAAAAATCGTAACCCTTACGTTTTTGAGTTCATAAGCTTGTAAGTACTCGTTTTATATGCTTTTTGGGATAGGAAAACGAATGAACCCACTTTCAAGGCGATAGCTTTAACCGTTTTCGAGAAAATTGGAAAAATAATTTTTGAATACCGTTTTTGGTTTGGGTACTTAGAATCATGGGATTCAGTTGAAACATTTTTTGCATGTTTGAATTTCATTAAAACTAATATGTTAAACTTTTGGTTACGTTTGGAGTTAAGGAAGGGTTAGAATAAAATATTTCATGAACAGTCATGAAAAGTTTTGGGAACTTCGTATACTTTCATTGATATCTCGAACACGGTTGGGAAATCGTGGTAAGTGGATAGAAACTATTTGAAAGCTTACTAAATTATCTACAAAAAAGATTCTATAACTATTTTTGATTAGGTTAGGTCAATCGGAGAAATAAGTGCTTAAAACTTCAAATACGTCTGTTTTGTTCTTATGAACGGGTTTTTGTCGTTCTTTTTTTAATTTTTGTCTCTTCCCCTTAGTTTTTTATTGCTTTTTATTTTTGTAATTCTTATATTAGGTAAATGTATTTGTGTTTAAAACAGGATAGTTAAAATGAGAGCCAATTTTCTGTTGTTAGAAATAGATGAGTTAGAAAAATACGAGTACCTTTGCATAAATTCCTAGCAACCTGAAAATTTGCATGAAAGATAGGGACAACATTATAAGGGAATTGGGAAAAGCCCTTATCGATCCCATGAGCGCAAAGAATTTTTTCGAGGTCAAAGTTCGCTAAAAAAGGTTTTTAGGAATTTTCAACGAAACGTTTTGTTTTATGGTAAAAATAGTTCAGAAAAAAATTGTAGATTGTGCAATTATGTACAAAACTTGTCTTCACACTTTTTTTTATTAGATTAACCATTTCTGAGAAAAGGCGATTCCAGAATTATCTTTAGTTTTATTCAGCATAATATGCCAGACTCGGCTAGAAGTTTGACGAGGAAACAATGGTTTGGCTACCTCCTCCTCTTTCTAAGGTCCTGACAATAAGTACCGTTACAGCCCCAGCCATAAGCCTCGCAAAATGACCTGCTTGACATTTGATAATATTAAACTCGAGAAGTAGTTCCTCTTTTTGTGACTCTGTTAACTTCAGTTATTAATTTTTATTTATGTTGTACGCCTTATTTTTTAATTATTTGCTGTTATTTTGATTGCATTTTTTCAATAAAACAAAGCTAGTAAATGAGAAGGATGTTCACGCTTATATAGAAAATAATTTTGGAGGGGACTGGGAGAATTTCGGGGGGGCCTGAAAGGATTTGGGGGCTATGGGATAATAAAAATCTAGAACATGGAATAGTTAGACAATTAAAACGCTATTACACCCAAAAGAAATTATTTTTTTCTGAACTAAGTGATCTTATTATTATTTTTAAGGTTTTTACGATACATTTTTACCGATTGCGGGGTTAGGAGCAGCCCTTTCAGCCCTCCCCCTTATATACGTCCATGCACGTTTTTGTTTTATTTTATTGATGTATAGAGCTTTACTTTAGAATGAGAGCTAGATTGTGTAATTTCCGCTTCTGTGTAAGTTACTACTGCCGGTTTTCCTGACGCCTTAATATCACTTTTATTCAAGATGTTCGAGAGGATGTTGACAATTTTCACGATATATATATATATAGGGTAAGTGACCCAATAGTTGACACTTTAAGGAAGGGTTATTTTACTTAAAATAATTCTTCGCTTAGTTTTTGAAAATAATAAACTTTGAATATATCAAATTATTCGTCAGCTCATTCTCTATGAAATTCACATAAACCAATTTTAGATACATTAAGTATTTCAAGTAAAATAAATCATTAAATGCTGCCTTACTCTGGTCCTAATGTTGACACGTCTGCAGTAGGTCGGTGCCTAAGTTTGACTTTTCTGTTCCTAAGGATGACAGTGAGGAAAAATGAAAATAATACAACTTCATTCTTTAAACAAACAACCAAATTGGATTGAAATCGTGCTGTTTTTCCTTCAACTTGAACTATACAATAATCACCTACTCTAATAACGTTAACTTTGTTTATAACCTGCTTATTACAGCCATTTTCATCTTTCATCCCTTGGTCATTTTTGAACGATCGCTCTTCTTCTTTAACTTTTTGTGTAACTCATTGATGATGGTTTACTTTCACCTGTTGATTCTACACAGTTCATGCTAGTGATGTCCTTCCTTCTTCAGGCTGAATGGAGGAGTCACCATCTTCCTCAGACGTGGAGTTTCTCACCTTATTTTTCCGACGAGAAGAATTTAAAAGTTATTTCTTGTAAGGGATTTTTCTTCTTTTTTGTTCAATCTAGCCTTCGCTCTTTTTTCTTGGCGATTTCAGCTGTGTTTTTTTTTTCTAAATGTAGGACTTGCTCTATTCATGAAATTTTAGCTTCCAACCTTCTTTAAACGTTCGGAAACCTGATACATCCATAGGTTGGTTAATGTGAGAAGCATTTGGAGGTACCGCCTGTTATAACCATTGTACCACAAATTGATTAAGAAGTTGTGTGACATTTAAAATTGCAGAAAACTATTATAAAAAGTTGCCTGTCAACATTAGGAACAGAATGTTGAAATTAGGAAAACATGTTGTCAACTTAAGGCTCCAGTCATAAGAAATTAATAAAATCAGGATACATGAATTTCTAATGAAAATCTCAACTAAATGTTTTAGTATTCATCACTTACAACCGTTTTCCTAAAGTTGACATTAGTGTCAAGAAAAGGAGCCCTGGTTGTTTTTTGGGTTCTCAATGTTGACACTACCATAATCTCAAGATTTTTTTATTTAACTTGAGTCAAACCTTTTACAGTCCATAATTTAAGTATCATAGAGTTCATAGAAATCACAAAAATACAATTTAATGCACGCATTACAAAAAAAAATTCTTAAGAAATATTCTTAATCTCTTATCAAATTCACTAAGCAAAGAGAGCAGCAGGAGTTGACTCGAGGATTTTTCATACTAAAATGGCTACAGATGTTATTAACGGAGTTGCATAGTTGATCGGGTCAGTCGACATTATTCTTCAACACCTGTTCTTTCATTTGGATGCAAACTTATTGAATTCTCTTGAATCTAATTGTTATTTTTCAAATTTAAATTTGAAGTGTCAACTTAAGGAGCAGTGTCAACGATCGGGTCATTTACCCTATATATATATATATATATATATATATATATATATATATAAAAGAAGTTTATTTCTATTCTAAGGTTTTCAAATGACATTAGGGTTAAGAACGGAACCGCGCTAAGATGATGCAGTTCCTGCGAGTCGGACTTTTTTTTTTAAATACCAAACCATGATTTTAATTTACTTTTTTTTCCAGAGACATGCAGACAAAACATGAAGTAGTAATCTCGGGGATGGCTGGAATGTTTCCAGAAACGTGGGATGTGGCTGAATTAAAAGAAAAATTAATGCAAAACATTAACTTGGTCACAAATGAAGAAAAGAAATGGAAAAAAGGTACATAGTTCAAGTTCGCACTTTATTATTAGGCTCTCACATTTAAGTTAATACATGATACTGATCACGTATTTCCTGGTCATGTTTTTCTGTATTTCCTGGTCTGATTTGGAAATACAGTCGAAACAAAAAGTATTTAAAACTTGTAATAATTCTCTTGTTATTTTTTCATTCAATTTTAGGGCACTTGTGAATGAATGAAATAACCATAGAAAAATCCAAACATTTTGAACTCTTGTTTGGTATTTTGCTAAAGTAAATATGCTACAATGTATTACGTACAATATTTGAATGTTTCCACTTATTATGTTACCCACAATTCCTTGTGTGTGTTACCCCATGGTCCCAAGTGTTAAAATGTTAAGTGTAGTACATTTTATTGAATGTGTAATAAAGTGGACCATCATGGCGTTATAAATATCTCAAGAATGTGTTTTATCATTTATCCAAAATGAACGTTTAAAAGTCTTAAGCAAGATCAAATCTCAGTGCACAGTTCCTGAATTAATATGTTTACCTTAAATTATTTCGTTAAAATGTTTTATAACTCATGTATTTTAACTGGAACACAGTTGAACCTTGAATATGTATTTTTCAGGAGAAATGGATGTACCAATTTATTTAGGAAAAGTACCTGAAGCTGATGCTTTTGATGGGATGTTTTTTGGAATACCAAGTAAACATTCAGATTCTCTTGATCAAGGAGTCAGAAAGTCCCTTGAACTAGCTTATTGTGCTGTTGTTGATGCTGGTAGGTTTCTCAAACTGCTATCTTGTATTTTTAAAATATCAAAAAAAGACTTTACAATTTTAACTTTGATAAAACATTTAATTCTAGCTGTTAATAATACAAATATCTTAGAATTAGTGCGCATGTTGCATTTGGTTTTTTTTTTTTTTTTTTGGTGCATCAACATTCAGGCCATTTGCGCTTAACTATCTATTCGTTCCCTCACTTCCTAACGAGGTTGATAAAATACTGAAGAAAAGTTACTTTTTCAAATATTGATTAGTACTCTCATAAACGTGTACAGCTTTATAGCTCATTTACATTAAGCTTTAGTTAATTACCAATAAAGTGATTAACAACCCCACTCTTGGTATCAACCCTCTCCTAAAAAGTGAATATGTAGTTAATTTTTGGTTGATACAAAGACTAGGTTTAATTGCATTGGCTACCATGGAAATAGATGTCATCTTTATGAAACCAGGGTACCAGTATGTTACAATAAATGAGTATTATGGAGCATATTTCTAGAAGCAGTCAAGACAGATCATAGTAAAATCTTAACCTATTTCACAAGGCAAGGTTGAGCACTAGTTATAATCCGTAGTCTCTAAACATCTAGGAAACAGCATCTCTGCCAGGAATACTGTATTACAGATTTGATATAACCCTGTGAAAGCTATTTTACATGTAATTATACACATGTATTGAGTCTAATTACAGTGGTGGAGGCCCAGTGGCCGTGAGCACTTGACTCTCCGTACCAAGGGTCGTGAGTTTGATTCCCTCTATGAGGTGGTGGCTTTTCCTCAGAGAAAAGAAAAGGCATCAGCCTTATCCTGACTAGAAAAGGGTGGTAACCTATAGACGACCCGTCCTGAATTTCTTAGTTAATAATAATGGATGTTAAAATTTAAATGAATAATTACAATGAATTTCATTTTTAACTTTAATTTGTTTCTTCAATACATACAGTATTATTATAAATAATATTTTTTCTCAAATTATTACTTAAATTGTTTGATGGCCTATTATACGAACAGAAAAAAAAACAATTAAAAACATTTTCTGATTAAAAATTGAATTGTACAGGTATAAATCCAGCAGAAATATCAGGAACAAATACAGCAGTTTTGAGCTGCTGCTGCATATCTGATTCAGAATATGAGAAGTCTCTGCGTTTTGGATCGAAAACAGGAGCTCTGATTACAGGACTAAGTAAGGGAATGCAGGCTAATAGGGTATCATTCCATCTTAATGCCAAAGGTATAGCTTTCTTTTAATTATGTTAATAATGAGCTACATAAATCAATGTTAAAACAAGGGACAAATTGTTAGCTTCATTATTAGTATGTTGTTTTTAAATTAGATGTTTAATTATGTATACAGTGAATTATGCTTTTAGAGTGTTTTCTTGCTCCCTGAGAAAGGAATGCAGATTTCCTCCATTCTTGCAAACTGAGGAAACTTGCTTATGATGTCGGCCTGAAGACGCAATCTAGATGTGCTTACTATAAAAGCCTACATTTCTAAATCCATATATCACAAAAATAATAGTGACTTAAATTTGTATGCATATATATATCTAAATAGAAAAACCAACAACTCCAGTTCTCCACCACAAATGATTTATTTTATTTTCCAAAGCATGCTTTCGGAGTCTACAGCTCCATCATCAGTGCTTCTATAGCATAGAAAAAACACAAAATATATAATTTTTAATGTTTATCAATGGGCTCTCCCATTCGCAGCTGACATGTTTATGGATTGGTTTGAGGCCAGTTTCATAAACAACAATAAAAATCCATTCTGTCGCCAGAATTGACCGGATTGTTGCAGTACACGGACGTCCGGTCTATTCGATTCATGTCTGAATTGGAAGATGAGAGAGGGTTAAGTTTTTTAGATTAACGGATAACTAGAGAGAAGTAAGATAACTCATTTAAAATATTTTGATGATTTTTTACTAATTTATTAATAATTTAATTTGTTCAAAATATAAGAAAATGAAATTTAATTAATTTATTTACTAAAAATGGGTCGTGATGGGTTTATAAATTAGAGTTATCTCAAAATATAAAACATGGCTAGCTATACGAACCTCACTACAACGAAATAATATCAAATGTATACAATGTAACAAAAATTCACTTACCTCCACTAGCACAGCCACAGGTCACAATAGATCCCAATATGACTCTTCGAAAAACTTGCTAATGAGATTCCAACAATCTAGTCAGACACTGTTATCCACCAAGTTCTGAGCAAACTCTTCTCACTGGAAAACAACTGACGATCTCCCGGGTGGAGATGCCTTCTTGATTTTAGATTAAGGAAATTTTTGTTATGTCAGCATTCCATATTACTACGAAGTAGTAAGATATTTCTTGATGATAGTTGGGATATCACTACAATATATAGGAAGCCCACCTTCACAGATGCGATGATTCCATCTGACTCAAGGCATAGCTATAGTCACAAGCAGTCTAGTTTTATATATTTAGTGGACAGGATGCTGAGGGTCCCACTTAGTAAAGTAGACTACCAGGATGAACTAAATACCATAAAATACCTAGCGCAGGTGAATGGGTATGAAAAAACAGTAAAAGATATAGTGGTAAAGAAATACCTCAAAAAGATATATGGGAGGGATGGGGACAAAGTTGAGACAAAGAAAACATTGATGAAATGGTGTTCAATCCCATATATACAAGGCCTCTCGGACAAGATGGGGCGGAAATTAGGAAGCCAAGGAATAAATATGGCATTCAAAAACCTTGGTTCCTTAAAATCCCTATTGTGCAATGCTAAAGAAAAAGTGCCTGTGAGGGAGAAGTCCAGCATTTACAAGATCAAATGTACATCGTGTGAGGCTTCATATATTGGACAATGTGGTCAAAAATTGAAGAAGAGGTGTTATAAGCACATGACATATAACTTTTCGGAAATGTTCGCTCACTTCCAGAAAGAAGACCACAATAAAGAGGCCCTGTATGTAACATTGTTACACAGTGTGAAGAAGGGGTTTAAAATGAATGTCCTCAAAGGTATTGAGATTAAATTAGGCAAGCAACTAAATAAAGGTTAAAGACTCAATTAGAAGACAGATACATGGCAGCTGAAATACGGGACTGAAGAGGGGTTACCCTGGCTCGAAGAGTTCCGAAGAAGAGAGCTCAGTCTATGGGTGAACCGCCTGCAGTAAGAAACTAGGGGGGTACCTCAGCATTAGGTTTATTTACTGATTGTGATATACTGTTTTGTTGGTTTGTTTTAATTTTATTTATTTATTTTATTTTTTGTGTCCCGCTTCAATGGCGACAACACAAAGAACAGTATCCTCCGAACTTAGCTATCCCAGGAAATCAGCATGGTTATTGGTGTTGGAAGTGTGTGTGGTCATGTAATGGTTTAGACTTATGGTTCACCTATAAATAGAGCTTAGTATCAATGGAAATATAATATCTTATAAGCCAACAGTGCAGACGTTCATCAAATAAGGTTGTATAGTCCAGTATTCTTGAGGTAGGTCAGTATAGTGTTGATATACTGGCTATCATTGCCTAGGAGTTCATGCATATCATACGGGATGTTGTAATTGCCTCTTCTCTGGCAGTCAGTCAGTAAATGTTTAATCGTAAGTTCTGTGTTACATATGTTGCATATTGGTTTGTGGCGTCTTGTCATAAGAAATTCGTGGGTGAGTCGAGTATGTCCAATTCGTAAACGAGCGAGAACAACTTCTTCTCGTTTATTGTCGCGAAGACTGGATGGCCATTCCTCAACTGTATTTTTTATGGTCCGAAGTTTATTGTCAGTTAGTTGTGTCCATAAGTATTGCCAATGACGTTTTATGGTAGATTTTGTAGCTATTGTTAAGTCTCTGGCAGTTATTTGTGGTACGTCATAAGTCACAAGTCTGACAGCATTTTTTGCGTGATAATCGGCAATTGAACTTTTTCCGAGTTCTTCATGTCCAGGTAGCCAGTACATTGTTGTGTTTCTGTTTAGGGTTTGTGTCTTATTCAAAATTTCTGTCAGTAGTGGATGGGTTGTATATCTGTCTGTAAGTGCTTTCAGTGCGCTTAAAGAGTCAGTAAATAGTATTATGTCTCTGTAGTCAGTTTCGGGTATGTTGTTCAGACCGATGAGGATGCCATGGAGTTCAGCTGTAAAGATACTAGAGTTATCGTTAATCTTCTTGGATATAATTTGATTATCTATTACAGCTGCAGCTCCCACACCTTCATCTGATTTAGAGCCATCAGTATAGATAAAGAGTTTTCCGGCGTTTTCAATAATGAAAGCTTCATAATTCTTTTTATAGATTAATTTTGATGTTGGATCACTCTTATTATATGTTGCTAATGTTGTGTCAATAAATATATTTTTTAAAAGCCAGGGAGGTTTTTGTAGTGTGCCGCATGTTAGTATTTCAGAATTTAAATAATTTGAAATATGTTGCATTTCTCTGTATCTAATACTGAATGGTCTTTGTGCCTGTGGTCGTCTCGAGTAAATTTCTGAAAGTGGGTTGTCAATACTTATTTGATGACACGGAGAGTAGCCTAGTGCTTTGTATTTATGCATCAGGGAAGTTACAAGGATATCTCTACGGATATGTAAAGGAGGTTCACCTGTTTCTGCATACAAACTAACACCAGGACTACTCCTGAAAGCTCCTATTGAGAGACGAAGACCTGTGTTGTGTATCCTGTCTAGGATTTTCAAAGCACCACTTCTTGCTGATCCATAAGCCACACATCCATAATCTAGTACAGATCTTATAAAGGAGCGATAAAACATAAGCATAGTTTTCCTGTCTGCTCCCCATTTTGTGGTACTTATTATTTTTAGGATGTTTTGTGACTTCTTACATTTATCTGCCGTTGCTTTTATGTGTGGTAGCCAAGTTTTAATTTTAACAGATGGCTGTGTGTATACGTGTGCCTGTATGGATGTTTGGACCAAATGTTTGTATTTATGCTGGTTTTAATTTATATGTGAGTATGAATCCATGTGTGATTGTGTGTGTTTTTAAATTTTAGTATTAAATTGTTTTTATCAATTGTAACTTTGTATTTTTTGTTTATATTATTTTTTTTAAATTGTTATATGACAATTCAAATTGTTTTATTTCTTGATAAACTTGTCTCCATGTTAAAAATTATATATTTTGTGTTTTTTTTTTCTATGCTGTAGAAGCACTGATGATGGAGCTGTATACTCCGAAAGCATGCTTTGGAAAATAAATCATTTGTGGTGGAGACCTGGAGTTGTCAGTTTTCCTATTTTGATGCAGTACCATCACCGTCCAGCCAAATCAATGCCAAATATATATATATATATATATATATATATATTTAAGTGATTTTAAAGTATTTACCTTTTTCCAAGAAGGTGGCTGTATATGTACTATGTCAATGCTAGATACAAAAGGCATGTAGTGGATAGCGTTAAAATCATAGGAGAGTAATAGAGAAAATCCAGGTTTTAGAAGGAGATACTCTCAGTTTACTTTTATTTATTTATTTATTCCTATTTTTGTTTTGTTTTTATATTTATTTTGTTAGTGTATTTTTTTCTCCCTTAACCACTTGTAAATAATACTTTTATGTATTGGTTCAAATATATTGATTGATTGATTGAGAAGGAGATACTAGAAATAAATTAAAAATAAAATGAAAAGACCCCTGGGTGGAAAAATATCCACATTATTGGGGATATCCATAGTGGCAAAACGATTAACAGTTGAGTTGAATCCCACTCTTCAGAGCAGTTGATTGTAGCCTTCAAATACACACCAGTGACTTTAGTAGATGTTGAAAGATAATTCAGTCGCTTCAAAACTATACTCAGATCAGACCGGCGTCATTTCTCGTTTGAAAATTTCAAAATTCAAGTTGTAGCAAACAATCTTCCGAAATGATGTTCATCTGTAGAAATTTTCAACTTTTTCCTCTTTTATAATGCAATTCCTAATTTTTATTTATGCTTTATTTTTCAATATGTTAAACAGTTTTAGTCATTGTGTTCTATACTTTTGTTCTTTCCATTAATAATAACAGAGTTCCTACTTATTATTTATGCTTTTCTTTTCAATATTTTATAGTGTTTAAGGTATTTGTTTACTAAATATTTTCAATTTTTTATTACATATTTTATTATAAATTGTTAAATATATATGTACATATTTTGAATTTTATATTACATGAACTATTAATCACGTATAATAACAGTAATATTATTTATTTAAAGCTTTGAACAAACACGCGAGTTTGTCAGCCTTTTCACATCTAATTAGGTAGTTTATCATTTGACTGTGAACAAAACCAAGGGTTGAAAACATTCTTTCAACCCCTGCTGAAGTTGCCTTTCCTGTCATAAGCTGCTCTATTATTAACAGTTCTTTTGAGGAAATACAATATTTTAACACCGACAAAGACTTCCATCAATTTAAAGCATTAACTTCGCCCACTACCTGCCAATCTCTTTTACCTTAAACTTAAAAGGAGATTTATTTGCAGAATTAAAAACAAAGAAAGGGTCATAAAAGAAACAGACTTTGAATAGATAAGAACCGTCAAGTGAGGGTAAGCCCTAGGGACAAAAATAAAGACAAAATGGCTGAAAAAAGGCAGAAATAGTTAGATTTAAGTTAAAAATAAACTAAAGTTAAAAAAAATATATAATAATAATTTTTTTAATAAAATCAATTGGTTTAAATCAATGTTTTTTTTATTAAATCAATGATTTTTTTTTTAAATATCAAATGATTTTAATCATGATTTAAATCACTGATTTAAATCAATTGATTTAAATCGTTGACACCCTGCCCTTAACCTTAAAGGACTAGCATAGTCATATGGCAGAAGGCAATAAAAGGATTTACCTGGAAAGGAGCAAAATACTTTTCCATCCTTTAGTTTAGAGTCGAATCTTTGTTGTCTCTATTTACCTCAGTTTATAATTGGTTGTTTTTTTTTTAAATTACATTAACAGTAAAATGAGTATTTTAGTAAAAAAAAAAAGGTAGGAAAATAAGAAACATATTTGCATTGGATTCCTTGAGCGAACTTTGTGAAGTCAGAAGGAGTAAATCGATGAAGTCGGTTTCCTTTTGTGGTGCCTGGAATCTAGCCTTGCCTCTTGGATTTCATTTTGGTCACTAAAGACTAAAACAAAATTATAACAGCTTCAACTTCTTTACAAATTCCACCAGGGATAACTCAGGAATCGCGTTATGATGACGCAGTTCCTGCGAGTCAGACTTTTTTGATAGAAAAGCCACCACCCCTTGTGGGAATCGAACCCATGACCTTAGGCACAGAGTGCATATGCCTTAACCAGTTTCTTCAGTGTGCACCGGGCTTAAGAACCACACTTTCTGTGGGTACTCGATTAGAGAAATAATAGAATTTGATTTAGCTATCATTTTTTCTTTATTCTGGTGAGCACTAGGCTAATGCAAGCATAGGTATAGTCAGTAAATCTCAATAGGCCATCAGAACTGCAAAATCACAAGACAACTGTTTTTTTTTAACTGATACTAAAAAAATTGGATCTAGCTGTCTTAAAAGTCACTCAGCTCATTATCTTTTTTTTTATTTTACAGGCCCAAGCTACACAATAGATGCATCCTGGAATGGGTGTTTTGAAGCAATAAAATATGCTTATGATAAAATTAGCAGCGGTTGTGTGAATGCAGCTATTGTTACTTCATGCAATCTGATATATTTACCAGAAAACAGCTATCACTATCAAAGAATGGGCCGCCTCAACAATGATGGACGCACAAAATGTTTTTCTAACGATGGTACTATTATCTATTACAATATTTAGGCATTACTATCCTTGAAAAAAAACGCCTGTCATGCAGGAGTGGCATAACTAAGCACATTCATCATCCAGATGTTTAGTTTATGCCACATTCCTGAAAAATGTGCTTAACAAAAGATAGCTTTGCTCCTTTATGTTTTTAATGAACAGATGAATGGATTAATTATTTTTTTATTTAATTTTGTTCCAGAGTAAACTACAAATTCTGATGGCTCAATTTTGCTTCTTTTTTACAAGTTGCATTGTAAAAAAATTAAGGAAGTAAAAATAATGGAGAAATCAATCAGCCATTTCACTTTATTTTTCATAGAAATCATTCTCTTTATGAGTTTTGCTTCCTTGCAACATAACAAAAATATTGATGTTAAGGGGGCTTCACACTGGCAAAAAGTTTGCACGAATATTTGAAAATGTCGATTTTGTGCAAAAATATTGCAAGTATGAGGAGAAATATTGTGGAAAAATATTGCAAGTATGAGGAGAAATATTGTGCAAAAAAAGGGGTATTCAATATTTTGTGGGGTGTTCAACGGTTTTCTGAATGTTTGGAAACATTTTGCGGACCTGTCAATATTTTGTAGCATGTCCTCTAAAAGTGACGCTAAAATTGTAATGCTTCGGCTACTTCCCAAAGATGGTTCACGGGGGTTCCGTTGCTATGGCGACTAACCCACATGGTTACCGTACTATCAAAACCGTTTGTAAGGGGTGATAGAAAGAGAGAGAAGGCAAGAGAGAAAGAGCGAGGGTGAGGAGGAGTGTGTGTGTGTTGGGTTTACTTTGGGGTTTTTGTCAGTGTTGGAGAGCCAGTGCACTGATTTATTGCTATAAATAAATATTTCATTAGTAAAATATCAACATTTTTTAATTATTATTTTATGTACCCAGTTTTATCCGACCAGGTCGCATAGTGCAGATTCAATGTCTACCATCCTCAAGCATGGCTCTTTTTTAGTAAAATAATTGTAAGTTTATCCACAGAGTCAATTCAAAAAATGTTACTTACCAAGTTATCAAAGCACTCTGGCAATTACTTTTGTCAATAATTTTCCGAGATTTCATCAATAAATCAAGAATTTGTTATGTAAATATTCAGTTTTTTTGAGTAATTTGTTGCTTTTTCATTCACTTGTGTGCGTTTGTGATAATAGTTCCAATACTTCTAATAAAATATTGAAACTGACTATGCAATACAATACACTAAACTTGGGCTGTCCTCCTCAAGGGAGCACACTGCTGCCCTTACAACCTATCGTGCTGCTCTTTGCTGTCTCTCTTCAGGGTGCTACTTCTTTCCAACAATCAAGAAGTCTCCTTATTGATATTTCCCTTGGGTCAAGGTTGGTATCCTTTGACTCACCAAAAACCTGAAGCGTTTACAGGGTGGGCCATGAACCCCCCCCCCCCATTTAATTTTTTTCATGAATTTTTCATTTGAAAAAACCTATGAATCATCCATTGAATCATCTGTGCTGCTGAAACCTCTCAAACGCTTACTTTTCACACTAACATAATGTCTAAAGTAAAAGGATATGATCATTAATGGTCACTGTTCTTTTCAGCTGATGGATATTCAAGGTCAGAAGGATGTGTAGCATTCTTCATACAAAGAAAAGAAGATGCCCTTAGGAGTTATGGCACAGTCCTAGGGGTTTCCGTCTCTAATCAAGAATCAAAAACCTCTCCATTAGAAGATGTTTCACCAGGACAGTTCCTACCAGTTTTGAAACAAGTTTATGAGACGCATCATATTAATCCACTCTCAGTGGCTTATATTGAAGCAGCAGGCTGTGCATCAAAGGTATTTTTTTTTAAACCAACATGATCAGTTAGAAAGATGATTAAGAGCTTCTGGGAAATTATTTGCCTTAATCGCATGCTATTGTTGTTGTTTCTTATATTTAAATAAGGCCTTAGTTCTTGTACAATACCTGCCGCATGGTACCAAAATGAATGAGCGAAGGACCAGAGACAAAAAAAAAAAAAAAATAATCACTGACCTAAAACTCTGCCAACTGCCGATGCTTTAGTGCCCTAATATGATACAGGTCCTGTATTGTTTGATAATTTCCATTTACACTGCAGTGGCACTGAGCTATGCTGAGACCATATGGACTGGATTGTTCTAGAACGCGAATGAAGGTGGCCAGGATTGGAGAATGAGTTGGGTTTTGACTCCACATGGCTAATGTACACTTATTAGCATGCCATTAAAGGTCCAATCATTATTATTATTATAAGTGTATAAAATGGTTTTTGTTGGTGTAGGCTCATCTCATTGAATAGGATGAATAAAAAGTCTTAAACCTTGAAGGAACTATTGTTTCATTAGCTTCTTAGTACATACGATGACAGACATCCAAAGAAACCCACACTTCACAGGATTTAAGCATTTATTTCTCTGCCTGGGATCATCCCATGAAAAATGTCTTTAGAACCGTTTAGAAAATTCAGTAAACTTTTAAATGGTTACAGTCCTCTTACCATGATTTCCCTAAAGATTTCAAAATATTTAAGAAAACATATGGAAATCCCAAAAATGGTCATGTCTCTTAATAAAATGTGTTTCTTTTTTTTTCCTAAACTTCCATATTTCGAACAGAACCAAAATTTAAATGTCTTAGTTTGTATGAATGCCAAACATCAGGAAAAAGTTTCAAATGAAGTCATTATTTCAGAGTACACGATGTGAATATTAGTTAGGAAAACTAGTTTTATTCACTTTTCTTGAAAACAGTTGCAGATATCGCCCTAAAAATGGTTTTGTTCGTTTTGGAAATGCGCTAAGATTGATTGGCGGACTCCTTCCTATTGATAGATTGAGGTCTGCGTAATGGACTAATTTTTTCTGATTAATAAACTCATCCAATTGTTTGTTATGGGAATTTAGTGTGCCGAGGAGTCATTTTTCCGACCTAGTAGACAGGACAAATGAAGATTTTAAGACTTTTTTTTAACAATTCTGTCATGAGTGTAACCTGAATAGGATCTGCTAAGAGTCCTAAATTTAAATCATCATGATTTACTGTTAGTCACTCATATTCCTGGACAAAGCCACTGAACTCCGAAAATACTCCAATGCAAACAAAGAAAAAAGAAAAAAAAATGAAACTTATCTATAAAACTTTCTTTTCCAGGTATTAGACGCTGAAGAATTAAACACTATTGCAGAGCTGATGTTACCTGGAAGAAATGAACCGCTCCCTATTGGATGTGTTAAGTCAAACCTTGGCCACTGCGAGGCTTCCTCTGATGCTGTTTCTTTAGTGAAAGCATTACTGGCAGCCGATTCTGGAACAATAGCTCCTAATTTACATTATACCTCTCCAAATAGTATGGTACCAGCTCTTGTTTCTGGAAAGCTGAAGGTAATCCGATTAAGAAATTTAACTTCCATAATTAATAAACAAAATCTATTAGGTAGTAGCTGCATAAGCAAGAACATTCCATAGCAAGGTGGTTAGTTTACTCTGCATTCTTGAAGATTGTGCTTAATATAATCTATATAAATAAAAAACAAATATAATAAATAGAAATAGTTTTGCTCTTATATTTGTAATGAACAGCTGACTCAATAACACAGGTCTACAACCAAAAATTTGATTTGATGATTTTGGCTAATCTCTGTGTTTCTCGGTGTGCTGAGGCCGAGAATGAAGTCCGTTTTTCTCTATCACGTACAGATTTTTTTCAAATCCATAGAACATAATATACCTACTATACACATAAATTTGGTAAGAAGTAGGTTTTTTTTTTCCAAACGATTTCTCTTTTTATAAACAGACATCTTTCACTAGGTGGTGTAGGCTATGACTCCCTCAGTAGATGTTGTAGGCCTGAGGGTGTCTAGGCACGACCTGTTCAGACAGGAACGTACTTGTTTGGTCTCAGATGTCACCGTCTGAAGAGACGAGATTGAACCTGTTGTATCAGGAACTTGGAGCTAAATTTTTGTTCATTCTCTCAGTTCAGTAGTATCAACTGAAGTGAACACATTCACTGAGGTCTCTTAGTTTTGTCAAAGTGATTAAGAACGTATTTTAAGGTTTGAAAGTGCATTTAGACAAAATGTCTCATCGTCGTTGTGTTACCAGTCCAGACTACTTCTGTTTTATCTGTGGTGAGTACACAGTTTAGAAATACCAACGAAATATAACAGGTTTTGTCAAAAATGTATATTATGCATATTTTGGCTTGAGAATAGGAGATCAAGATAAAGTGTGGGCTCACAAAGTATGCCATAGCTGCGTAGAAAAACTTCGCTTATGGTACAAAGGAGAGTTAAAATCTTTCGGATTTGCTATCCCAATGATGTGGAGGGAGCAAAAAAACCACGTTAATGACTGTTACTTTTGTAATTGTCATGTTCAAGGCTATAATTCCAAAAATCATAAGCTCATTAACTACCCTAATGTGGAATCTGCTAGTCGTCCGGTACCACACGGTCCTGGATTGACAGTTCCTCAGCCCCCTCGTGACTTGGGCAGTATAGATAGGGAAGCTAATAGAGAAGACTGTATGTCGGAGAGCGATGAAGTACACAGTGAGTTCAAAGCAAGCAGTTTAGAAGATGAACCTCAGCTTATTTCTCAACAGGAGTTGAACGACTTAGTGAGAGATCTTGGACTTCCAAAAGATGCAGCTCAGTTACTTGGCTCCCGTCTAAAAAACAAAAATTTATTACAGCCAGGCACTTCTTTTTCATGGTATCGACACCGTGAAGCAGTTTTTGTTCCTTACTTTGCTCTGGATGAGAATCTTATTTATTGCAAAGACATTCTTGGTCTGATGGGTCAATTTGGTATACAATATGACCCGATTCATTGGCGTCTATTCATAGACTCATCAAAGCGAAGTCTAAAGGCTGTTTTGTTGCACAATGGCAATACTTATGCTTCAGTTCCAGTTGGCCATTCGGTACATTTAATAGAAACATACGAAAATTTGTCATTAGTTCTCGAGCGAATTCATTATAATGAGCATAACTGGGATAGTCGAGACAGAAATTCCCATTGGAACAACAAAGACTGGCCATCACGAGGAGCTCTGTCGCCAGGCCAAAAAAATGTAATTAGGAGAAGTTTGGTTCCTTCTGACAAAATCCTGCTACCTCCTCTACACATAAAGCTAGGGCTGATAAAACAATTCGTAAAGTCTCTCAATAAAGAAGGTGAATGTTTTAAGTACTTATGCTCCAAGTTCCCACGATTAAGTGATGCAAAGCTAAAAGAGGGGATCTTTGTAGGCCCAGATATTCGGAAACTTTTCACAGATCCACATTTCACTCAGACCATGAATGAGAAGGAGAAGGAATCTTGGAATTCTTTTAAAGATGTTGTTGAGAAGTTCCTTGGTAACGTGAAGGATCCCAACTACAGAAGTATCGTGGAACGCATGTTGAAGGCATTTCAATTACAAGGTTGCAACATGAGTTTGAAGGTTCACTTCTTACATTCGCATGTGGACTATTTTCCGGAAAACTTAGGGGAAGTAAGTGAAGAACAAGGGGAAAGGTTCCATCAGGACATCCAGGAAATGGAACGTAGGTATCAGGGCAAATGGTACGTAAACATGATGGCTGACTATTGTTAGATGCTGCAGCGTGAATCATCTGAAGAGTCCTACAGCCGGAAACGAACACGGAGAAATTTTCAAGAGAAAAAAATACTTTTTCATAAAAATAATAACTAAATATGCCACTGTTAATTCTGAAGCTGTTATTTCTACACATTTATGTATTTTGTACAGTAAACAACATTGAAATAACTAAAAGATCATGTAAATAAATGAAAACTCTTATTCGCCAATTCTGTTTTCTTTTAATGTTAGTACCTCTGCCCTTACTTGAGATTGAACAATTTCCTTACGTGATAGAGAGGGACTGACCTCATGTTCGGCTTCAGCACGCCAAGGAGCATAGAGATTGACCAAAATCATCAAATCAAATTTCAGAAAGATTATTTTTGTAGACCTGTGTAATTAATGTTTATTTAATTTTGTTCTGGAGAGGCCTTGTGGCCTTGAGTGTTAAGGCGAGAAGCACTAAGGCAAGCCTAAGGTTCGATACCCACTGGCGTTGCAGTCCAGTCAACAAACAGTTATAGATGGACATTTTTTTAACATAATTTTTGACTTCGTAACTTTGTTTGGGCTGGATAGGAGGTGAACATATCAAAAGTCCTCACCCCTAGCCTTTAAGCCGGGGGGGGGGGGGGGGGGGGTTTAGAAGGTCCCATTTTTCGGGTTTTCACTTATATCTCGGAAACCCTGTGTCCTAGCGACATGACTATTCTATAACAAATGAAAGCTGATTAAATTTTTTAGTTTTCAAAATATCCGCTCTTGAAAGTCTGTCATTTTGGGGAAAAACACTTTTGCCGCATATTTTTTCCCCGTTTTGACCGGATAACTCTTCAACGATGTACCAAAATAATAAATAACGGTTATAGGGTTGTAGAGTATTGCATTCCCTTCAATAATACATATTACAAGACTATTTTATGTATTTTCTTTCAAAAGTTATATACGCACTCACTTGATCTTAACAAAACCATTGCCAATATAATGGTCAAGATGTTATATAATTGAGTGTGAATAACTGGTCAGAGGCCCAAAATTATATATTTCGTACTATTTATACTTCCAGTACTACCTATATTTACATAATGGAGTATATTTTGGACAATACAATGACTGGAAATGGTGAGAAATTGAACGGTTCATTGGTCGACAGTTGTTGCAAGATATCACGATGAAGACTAAAACTGTTTTCACAGTTGAAGGAAAATACATAAAATAGTAAAGTTATATATATTATTGGAGCGAATGGAATGCTCTACAACCCCATAACCGACATTTATTTTTTGGGTGCATCGTTGAAGAGATATCCGGTCGAGAATAGAAAAAAGTGTGTTTTTTCCCAAAATGACAGACTTTCAAGAGCAGATATTTTGAAAACTAAAGATATCTCGAAAAACTTCAATGGATAGAACTTGTAGGAAATTTAATAAGCTTTCATTTCTTATAGAATGGTCATGTCACTAGGACACAGTGTTTCCGAGATATAAGTGAAAACCCGAAAAATGGGACCTTCTAAACCCCCATATATGTTGTAATATGTTGACCACCTAACTAGCCGAAACAAAGTTATGAAGTTAAAAATTGTGTTCCAAACATTTCCACCTATAACTCTTAGTTTCCTGGGCTGTTAGTCGCTACATTTCAGATTTCACGATGAACACTGAAATTATTTTTATGTTTGAAGGAAAATACATAAAATAGCAAAGTAATATATATTATTGAAGGGAATGCAATACTCTACAACCCTATAACCGTTATTTATTATTTTGGTACATCGTTGAAGAGTTATCCGGTCAAAACGGGGAAAAAATATGCGGCAAAAGTGTTTTTCCCCAAAATGACAGACTTTCAAGAGCGGATATTTCGAAAACTAAAAATATCTCGAAAAATGTTATCGAATAGAACTTGTAGGAAATTTAATCAGCTTTCATTTGTAATAGTCATGTCGCTAGGACACAGGGTTTCCGAGATATAAGTGAAAACCCGAAAAATGGGACCTTCTAAACCTCCCCTCCCCCCCGGCTTAAAGGCTAGGGGCGAGGACTTTTGATATGTTCACCTCCTATCCAGCCCAAACAAAGTTACAAAGTCAAAAATTGTGTCCCAAAAATTTCCACCTATAGCTTTTTTCAAGCATTCGTTGCCTGGACTGTTGGTGGCTTTTCAAAAAAAGAAAATCCATCAGCCCTAATCCGATTAGCAAAGGTTGATAGCCTGAAGATTACCTGTTCCAAAAATCTGTGTTATATACGTAAGTACGTTAAAATTTAAATAATAAATACATTTTGTTCTGGAGTAAACTTCAACTTCTAAAGGACCAATTTTGATTTTAATTTTTTTACAAAACATGGTCCAATTACTTAGACATGATATCTACTGAGTTTCTTTGCAAGGGAGTAAAAATAACAGCCATTACTAAACCAAATTGTTAATTTGGTTCCGGAGTAAAACCCCATTTACCATGAACCAATTTAATTCATTTTAGTACTTTCCTCCCAAAGAGAAGAAGTAGTTATTGAGGTTGCACTCATGACAGAATTTTTGAAAAATGTCTTCAAATCTTTATCGATCCTCTCTAGTAGACACCGAAAATGACCCCCGTTAAAATTTTAACACGATACACGCCGTCCATTAACACGATACATGCCAGAGTTTTTGTTTTTTCGCCCTGAAACTTGGTCTATAATACCCCCCTAGAAAACAATCAAACGAGTTTTTTAACCAGCAAAATTGGTCAATCTGGAGGGGGGTTTACTCTGGACCCAAAGTGGTTATTTGCCCATACCGTAATTTTTGTTGTATTGCAACAAAACTCGGTATTCGTTGTGGCCATCTTAATAGAAAAATTTGTTGTAAAAATGAATAAATCGGTTCATTAGGAGGGGGTGGGGGGTTACTCCGAAACTAAATGATCAAATTGTCTCATACCGGTTTTAAGTTTTGTTGTATTACAATGAAATTTGGTATATGTCTTGAGTATCAAATGAGAAAGAAGTGTTGTAAAAATGAACGAAATCGGTTCATTAGAGCATTGGTTGTACCTTCTACCACTAGAAGCGCCACGGCATTATAACGTTAACACAAACACGTATATTTATATATGTTTTAATGTCATTTTCAGTTTCTAGCACTTAGAATTCATTCATGAGTGCAATTTCAATAAAAATTCATAAAGTGCTAAAAGTGGATGGATTTAAGTGAAATTTTCTTTTTTATGACTCATAGCCTCTCTAATTATTGCTTCTTGAAATATTTCAGAGGAAGAACTTAAACTATATATCCAATAAAATTAACATACTAGCTGTTACACAGTGCACATTCTGAATTTAGAAAAGCAAAAATAAATTAGAAACCAAATAAGTAATATTCAAATCTAATAATGCAAATCTGTAACTGTTCATCTTCAATGTTTTGAACCCGCGATCTCCAAACTGTGAGTCTTAGACAATTTTAACCTAGCCTATGACACTCCCCGGAGACCTACATGTGTGCTTAGTTTGGTCAAACGGTATGCATTTGTATAAGAAACAAACAGACAGACAAACAACTGATAGACGATTTTGACCTAGCCTATGACAATCCCCATATCAAGTCCTACCTATGTGCCAAGTTTGGTCAAAATCGATCAAACAGTGTGGATTTGTATAAGGAACAAACATACAGTCGGACAGCTGGTAGACATTTTTGACCTAACCTAAGGCACTCCCCTCCTAATCTATATAAGGAACAAACATACAGACAGACTCGTGATATATATATTGTGGTGTTTTGGATTCAACAAGAAAAAAAGTCCGACTCGCAGGAACTGCCTCATCTTAGCGCGGTTCCGTTCTTATCCCTAGTCTAATTTCGAAAGATTAAAATAGAAGCAGTTATTATTTTGTTGAGAGGAGATCGTTGACCGTTGATGATGCAAGGTAGGGATTGTCCGGGTTAGGTCACTGCTACTTAATAATACATACCCCATATGTGTATGTATGTGGGCATATATATGTACATATGTGTGCGTGTATATGTGTATGTGTATACGCATATATATAAATATATATATATATTATATATGTATATATATATATATATATTTATATATATATATATATATATATATATATATATATATATATATATATATTGTAATGATATTTTACATTACATATTTAAAATTTTTAAATTCGAATAACCGTTAAAGGTAAAAAAAAAAAAAGGCGGGAAAAGACGAATACAAGGTTTGCGGAAAATAAAAAAAACAAATAAATTTTTTCTTATATTTAACTTTCATCAAAAATTAAAAGTTCTAAATTAAAAACTAACACAGAAAATTCGGAAAATCCAATAAAGCTCATTGATATGTTAGGTTCATTGTGATAAACAATTATTATTTGTTATATTGGTCTAGCAGTCGATACAGGTAGCAGAGGATACCGGTATGACGCTCCCGCCATGAAAGTTGAGCAGTCTGTTACAAGAGTCTGTGAAAAGGTGGCTCCAGGTTCACATGAGAGTCGGTTACAAGAGACAGTTACAAGCAGTCACTTATAGTGCATTTTTAAAGGAAATTCCATTCCGGATGCAGCTACAGTTTGGTGTACAGTGGTATCATAGTCAGTCTTTTTGAAAGCAGTGCAGTCTGTTGAGTTAAAAGGAAGCTGCATTTGTAACGAGGATCCTGTTCTCTGAGATTGGTTCCAGATTTGGCTTTATATCAGGTAACGCTTGTTTGTCTAATTCGGAATTTAACTTATCTATGAGTTTTTTCTTATGTAAAATGGTTTTTTGTGTTACTTTACTGAAAATCGAACCCTAACCCTGAGATAAAGAGTTTCTAACATCAATTATTATAAAATTTTTATTATATTGGTTCCCAACGTAGAGGTATACGTAGAATAAAATATTATAAAAAAAAATAATTTTTTTTTATTTTTAATATTATAACATTTTGGCGTCCAACTTGTTGGCTAAGTAAAGAAATAATAAATAAATTAAAATGTCGGAAAATAGTATTTTAAATATTTCGAATGGAAGCCAGAACGCGTCTGGTGATGACGTCATCCAATGCGAGGAAGTTGAACTCTCGGAAACGGCCGATGTTGCGAGTGGCGAGTTCCTACAACCAATGGATAATACTATGGAACCAATGGCTAATACTATGGGCGAGGTCCTGCAAATATTACTAAGCCAAATTAACGATATAAAAACAGGACAAGCCAGCCAAATTAACCAATTCAACGATTTTAAAACAGAACAAGTCAGACAGATTAGCGATTTAAAAACATCATTCGATAATTTTGAAAAGAAAATATCTAAAGATATAGACATTAATATCGAGTTGCTAAAACAAGGAATAAATGGGCATGATAAAAAATCAGAAAATTCTATTAATGATGTAGATCAGAAACAAAAAATAAACGCAACAAATATTGCTGATATAAAAAATGACTGTTTTAAACATGAAGAAAACATTTCCGAAATAGTACAGTTATGCAATGATAAATGTGATGATGACATTCTTAATAAAAATAATGAGAAAAATGATAACAATTTAATTGAATTTAGTGATAATTTAAGTGAATTAATAAAAGACAATTTGAATTATGATTGTAGTATTAATGATAAAAAATTTGAAGAAAATAAAATATTTGTTGAAACTAAAGATGAAAGTGAGTATGTTTGTTTAGTAAATGAAGATGGTAAAAGTAAAGAAATATTATTGAGTAATTTGAATAATAATAATGAGAAAATAAATCAAATAATTAAAAATAAAATAACTAATGATAAGTTAAAAAATAAAATAAGTACAGACGTTATGGATGAAATTTTGAAACAAAATGACATTAAAAAATTAGTTGATGATCATATAATTAATTTAAAAATAATGAGTAATAATAATGGAAATAATCAAAGTAATATAATGAATAAAAATGTTAACAACAGTGATCATCTGAAAAATTTGGACATCAAATTTGGAAATAAAGTAAAATTTCTTTTTGAGTATCAATGTCAAAATGGGATAGTAAAAATTGCAAAATTAAATCGACCCCCAAGAAAGAGAATAAAACAAATCCTTAGAAATAATTCGGACAGATGCAAAGAAAAAAAAATATTAATGATAAATAGTGGATCCAGGACAATTTTTAAATTTAGAATTAGTTTAGTATAAGATTTAATTGATAATAATAATATTTAAAAATTTATCATAAATTTACAAATCGTATTAGTTTAGAATAAGATGGTTTAATAATGATAATGTTTAAAAATGAACAATGAAAAATGATAAATTGATTTGGGAAAATATAATGAATAAAAATTATGTAACGAAATAAGTTATTGAAAATTTAAAGAAATAATAACAGGCTGGCCAATAGTTCTAATCTCGATAACCAAATTTTAAATTTTAAATTCTATTTTTTATTTTAATACCGAGCATAAATCATTTTTTTTATTATTTTTTTTTTTTTGACAGAAGTGCAAATGTAATGATATTTTACATTACATATTTAAAATTTTTAAATTCGAATAACCGTTAAAGGTAAAAAAAAAAAAGGCGGGAAAAGACGAATACAAGGTTTGCGGAAAATAAAAAAAACAAATAAATTTTTTCTTATATTTAACTTTCATCAAAAATTAAAAGTTCTAAATTAAAAACTAACACAGAAAATTCGGAAAATCCAATAAAGCTCATTGATATGTTAGGTTCATTGTGATAAACAATTATTATTTGTTATATTGGTCTAGCAGTCGATACAGGTAGCAGAGTATACCGGTATGACGCTCCCGCCATGAAAGTTGAGCAGTCTGTTACAAGAGTCTGTGAAAAGGTGGCTCCAGGTTCACATGAGAGTCGGTTACAAGAGACAGTTACAAGCAGTCACTTATAGTGCATTTTTAAAGAAACATTCCATTCCGGATGCAGCTACAGTTTGGTGTACAGTGGTATCATAGTCAGTCTTTTTGAAAGCAGTGCAGTCTGTTGAGTTAAAAGGAAGCTGCATTTGTAACGAGGATCCTGTTCTCTGAGATTGGTTCCAGATTTGGCTTTATATCAGGTAACGCTTGTTTGTCTAATTCGGAATTTAACTTATCTATGAGTTTTTTCTTATGTAAAATGGTTTTTTGTGTTACTTTACTGAAAATCGAACCCTAACCCTGAGACAAAGAGTTTCTAACATCAATTATTATAAAATTTTTATTATATTGGTTCCCAACGTAGAGGTATACGTAGAATAAAATATTATAAAAAAAACCAATTTCTTCTTTATTTTTTAATATTATAACATTTTGGCGACCCAACGCGGCGCAATTATCTAATTCAAATAGTTTAAATAATAAATAATTTTTTTATTTTTTAATATTATAACAATATATATATATATATATATTAGGTATATTTACATAGATATGTGCATATATTAGTGTTAAATATGTCCTACTTGTATTTACAGCCCTGATGAAGGCTTGAAGTTCAAGCCGAAACGTCGGCACAATAAAACCATTTTTACGATAAAATGTAGTTTTATTAAGTAGCAGTGACCGAACCCTGACAGTTATATTTTGGTTCCACCTGTCTTGAAAGGTAGGATTTACAATCTTACCTGGAAGGGTCGGCAACACTAGAAACCGTCCCGCTAGTTACAAGGTCTTGGAATCTTGGAACTCTATATTTCTAACAATAAATTGTTTTTGTTATTTTACTTAACCTGTTTTATTTTCGAATACATTATCCAACTATAAGCCATTAAAAAATAACAAGGAATAAAATACAGACAAAAAGAACACTTCGAATAAGCGAAATCAATTACTTTAAAGCTTTAAGCTCTTATTTCTCCGATTGACATCGCCTAATCAAAACTTTCATTAGAACCTTTTATGTAGAGCATTTAATAAGCTTTCTAATGGTATTCTTCCGTTTACCAAAATTCTCAACAGTTTTCGAGATATTAATGAAAGTTCCCAAAATTTATATTATTTCTAGCAACAGAAAATTGGCCTCATTTTTCATATCCTGTTTTACACACAAAATTTTCGCAACATAAGAAATTACAAAAATAAAAAGCAATAAAAAACGAAGGGAAAGAGACAAAAATTACAACAAGAACGACAAAAACCCGTTCATAAGAACAAAACAGACTTATTTGAAGTTTTAAGCACTTATTTCTCCGATTGACATAACCTAATCAAAAATAGTTTTAGAATCTTTTTTGTAGAGAATTTAGTAAGCTTTCAAATAGTTTCTATCCACTTACCACTATTTCCCAACCGTGTTCGAGATATTAATGAAAGTATACGAACTTCCCAAAACTTTTCATGTCTGTTCATAAAATATTTTATTCTAACCCTTCCTTAACTCCAAACGTAACAAAACTTTCAACATATTAGTTTTAATGAAAGTAGAACATGCAGATAAATTTTCAACTGAATCCCGTAATTCTAAGTACCCAAACCAAAAACGGTATTCAAAAACTATTTTTCCAATTTTCTCGAAAACGGTTAAAGCGATCGCCTTCAAAATGGTTTCATTCGTTTTCCTAGCCCAGGAATCATTTAAAACGAGTACTTACAAGCTTATGAACTCAAAAACGTAAGCGTTACGATTTTTTTTGCGCGAATTTCGCCCCAAACGCCATCTTCCAGTAGGCGGATTTTGCTGGTTAACGAACTTGACCTTTCAAATTGGACGAAGGATTTTTGTACCAAATTTCATCAAAATCGGACCATTCGTCTTCTATCTAGAGAGCGAACAGACAAATATATATATATATATATATATATATATATATATATATATATATATATATATAAATAAATATATACATATATATATATATATATATATATATATATATATATATATATATACAAATTTGAACCACCGTTATTTTCGGTCTCTAGGGGTTCTGAAACGCGAAATTTTCTAGTCGGCACTTCCGGATTGTTTCATTGTATCAACCCTATAAGCGGGGTTCCTCCCTATGGGGGAGGGAGGAACCGCGCTAAAAGAAAATTAATTATATTTAAAATTTTTTAAAGAAAAAGTTGAGTGGATAGGTTCTTTTTATTATATTTTCATTATATCTCAGGGTTCATTTAAATATTACCAAATTCACCACATACGGATTTATGAATAAAACTATTATTTATTTAATGTAAATAATTAAATTAATTTAATAAAATTTCCTGAAAGAAAAGCATGAGAAATGTTAAATTAGAACCACTTCATACCATCTGTCCTTTTATGTGTTGAGACCATATTATATACCAGGAGAAAGGTTCATAGTAAATAAAATAGAGTTGGAAACAATTGACTTATATTGAAATAAAATATAATTTATGGCTTGGCTGTGATACTAAATTAAATATATAAAATAAAAGTTGCTTGACTCACATAACTGTATCAATGTTGGGGTATTAAAGAAAAATTAGCACATAATTAAAATATTAAGCTTATATACTAAAATATAACTATTGGCCATTATTGACTTTTTTGCTAGCTTCTATATTGAATTTACTTGAGTATTGGCAGTTATTGAGTTATACTCAGCTTATGATGCGGATGGTGTTCTGGAAGTGAAGAGGCAGACTGGTAGTAGTTATGTCGGCATGTTGAGGAGAATGATGGTCGCTGCTAAGTCATAGAGTGAAGATGAAGTTGGCTGCCGGCTGATGGGAAGTGCATGGGCACCGCCCGTGAATGCTGCTATCAGTGTGCTCTCGCCCTTCGCTGGCGCTGGAATGAGATCGAGAGCCGTCCGTCTCTGGTGCTCGAATGAGATCGTGTGCCGTCCGTATCTGGTGCTCGAATGAGATCGTGTACCGTCCGTCTCTGGTGCCCGAATGAGATAAGAGTGGTGGAGGGAGGCCCTTCTTATAGGCGAAACACTCATCATAACAGGAGACTCCCGGATGCGGGCTAGACATATCGGAGTAAACTGGGAACACCTGTGGAATCTCCTGGGAAACTTGTACTTTTCTATGCCTTATCGCTCCTAGCCGAGACATTTTATAATTCACACTTTTTAAAAATAAACACTGCCAAGGTAAGAACTGTCTATGATAAACCTTTTATTATAACTGCGTTCATTTTCTATGATTTAGTTGTTTGACAAAAATAATATTTGTGCTGAACTTATTGTATAGAAATGCTACTCTTTGCTATGCCAGAAACTGGCACTCTCTAGAGCACCCCCTTTATAGATCATTGCAATATATATATATATATATATATATATATATAGAGAGAGAGAGAGAGAGAGAGAGAGAGATGTAAAAAAAAAAAAAAGTCAAAATATTTGTCCTTTCCTAGGAAAGGGTTACTGATGTAATTTTTTAAAAGAAAAATCACAGGTACTGATGAAAGCCCTTTTATTATTACAAATTTGAACCACTGTTATTTTTGTGATCTATGGGCTCTGAAACGTAATTTTCTAGTCGGGACTTCCAGATTGAGGTCAACCTCATAAGCGGGGTTCCTCCCTATGGAGGGAGGGAGGAATCAAGCTAAAACCTCTTGAACGATACAATAATGTAAGAATTACATATCTATAATGGGCTTTTCCAATATTTTTTTAGCTTATTAATTTGATTGAAATAAGAGTATAAATAAAAAATGTTCAAATATGTAATTGTGAAATCATAAGGATTGTACTTATTACAGGTTGTTACAGAACCAACTCCCTTATCTGGGAAGATTATTGGAGTAAACAACATTTCTGTGATTGGGTCAATCAAGCATGTAATTGTAAAACAGCACGATAAGGTTAAACAAATTGAACCTAAAAAAGGAAAATTGCCTGATGGCATTCCAAGACTTTTTATCATGTCTGGTCGAAATGAGACAGATGTACTTAAAATCTTGGATAAGGTAAGTTTTCTAACATATTATACACACTAAAACCTTTTTTCTGATTTTATTTGAAAATGAAACAACAAATAGTATTTCAGCTGAAATATCAATCTTTATTAATCCATAGTGATTAGTGAAGAATAAACAGCGTCTGGGAACAACTTTTTGCCCAGCTGACTTTAAGGACTTTGTGACAATGGCTATTGCTCTTGAATTCTCCAAAATAGACTTAAAAGTTTTTGCTCAGGAATTGTTAACATCAACAGGATTGACAATCTAAATAGAAAAAAATATTATGTGACAGCACTTATTGAGAATAATTCCACAATATTTGAGGCTGTCTCAGGATCACCTTATTGCCTGCCTATTAAGAGACCATTGTAACCAGAAGAGTCTGTACTTCCTAAACAAAATATCCAATTGTTCCTGATAGAAAAGTGATCACAGATGCTAAGTACAATGGCTTGTTGGCATCGTGTAAAGAAATATTTCTCAGAAGGAGCCAACACAAAAATAAATAAAATTAAACAAAACACTTTAACTATTTTTATTAAATATAAAATTAATAACTCATTTTTGGAAACAAAATCAAAAAATAAAAATGAGCAACGGAAAGGAATAATTGTCTTTGTCTTCTGCGGTTCAAAGCACCTTAACCGAATAGCTGGAAATCACCCAACCTCTTAAGCTTAAAGGTAGTTAAGGGAGGTTAGGGATATTCCAACATTATAATGTTCATCACAAAGAATTGGAACTCACATGACTGTCATTTTTCACTATACCAGCTGCTTGAGATAGACACGGGAAATCTTACATTAACACAATACTGATTTTCATTATTAATAATGAAGCACTTTTTAAAAGATGTTTGTAAAGTATCTCAACAACACTGATTGTATTTTTACACTCTCTAGTCTTTTGTTGTTGAACATATTTTAATTAACATATGTGCTAATTGAAACATATGTTCTGCTACACGCTTAACTATCAAAAAAGTTCAATTCATCAAGCTATAACATTAAGATGTGATCATTAGAAGGGCTTAGATTGGAAAATGAAAATTGAACTGGAGAAAATCAATCAACACATTTTCAAGTACAGTAGAACCTCTCATATCCAACCTTCCTATAACCGACTCTTCCCGATATCCGTCCGTCTTTGATTCACCGAACTCAATAACAGTTGAGAAGAAATCGACTCGGATGAAGACGAAACCACCAGTGAAGACGTAGTCAGTGATTCTGCTGCTAAGTACGCCTTCGACATAGCTGTGAAATACATCGAGCAACATCCAAATGCAACCCCAATGGATGTATTGTGGGCAAAAAAGTGGTTGAGTAAATGTTCGAAATGTATATAGCAACAGTTTCACAATTACAATAATGTATGCACTGTACATTATAGCTATTTTTATAACTTTGAAAGGTGTTTTTTTGTTTCTCCCGATATCCGACCTTTTTGCCGTTCCGACCATGGCCCGGTCCCGCCACGGTCAGATATAAGAGGTTTTACTGTATCTATGAACACTATTCATCCCTGACTTCAAAGTAACTGTCACATAAGGAGCTACACTTATATTCTATCAGAAACATGATGTTCACTATGAATTACTAGAATCAATTCTGAAGGAGTTTGACACTCGTGAAACAGCACAACTCATTACTAAAACAGATCCCAGTTATATCAGGTATTCCTTTTAATTTATTCCAAAAGCTGATTGTGGAGTTTATCTATGTATGGGCTATAATAAAGGAGTCACTGAATGCTGGACACTTACACTACCAGCACTCCACAATAGACTGATGCCAATCAAAATTTCTAATAGCTAATTTCATCCCAAATAACCCCAAAACTAAAGGGGCCCTCACACTGGCAAAAATATTGCTCAAAATTTTGAAGAAGTCGGTTTTGGGCAAAAATATTGCAAGTGTGAGGAGAAATTTTGTGCAAAAAAAGGGGTATTCAATATTTTGTAGGGCCTTCAAAAGTTTTCTGAAAGTTAGAAAATTTTTGCGGACCTATCAAAATTTTGTAGCATGAGAGTGCTGTTTGAGGGGGCTGACAAAATATTGCGCAATTGTTTGTGTGTCATTTAGCATGTGTGCGTTTAATATACATTTTTAAGTATTTTATTTCCTTTTTTCATCTTTATTTTGTCCTGTCTATTAAAAATATATTGATTCGATTAAATATTTTGATTCAAATAATACATTCTTCTGCATTTTTATGTCAATGCATTTTCAATTGCAAATATATACAAAGGAAACAATGACCCAAGTGGTTGAACTGCCTTAACACATTAACCGCCATTAAACTTTTTGAAAAAAAATTTCTTGTAATTTTTTGTTTTGTGTTTTTTTGGTCTAATTTAAATTTATTTCAATGTTTTAGGGAAAGAAAATGTGTTCTTATGTATTTACGCAAGAGATATTCATTGGTGCCGGTCACCCGTGCCCGCCTTGGCGGGAACTGGTAGATTTTATTTCAGTGGGCCGAGGCAGCCACTTTGTCGGCCACAGCGCTGTCTAGAAACCGAGTACGTTTTCTATTTCGCACATTTCTTAGAACCAATGAGTCATCACTACTACACGATAAACTTTGTTCATGTCTCTATTCTAATTCTACCTGATCTAACGAATCTACTAAACACTGAGTGAAATCATCATCATCAACTCCATTTACGTAAAAGTATCTTCCACAAGATCGCAAAAAAAAAAAAAAAAAAAAAAAAAAAAAAAAAAAAAAAAAAAAAAAAAAAACAACCCCAAAGTCTATAGATATTAAACCTATAAAATGGCAAAACTATATCAAACAAACAAGACTCCCAACAAACTCGAAATGGAAATAGATAATTGTCAAAAATAGAACGATAAAAGTGTCAACATTTTGTCCTGAATATAAACGTCAGCCAAACTATTTTTGACATGTTTCAATAGAGAACATTGTCTCTGAATGGTTTTATATTTCAATTATTTGAAATTCAATTATTTCATTTTTTTACTAATCATGCACGTTTAAAATTATAATGTAATTTCATACGTTCTTTTTTTCTTATTTTTATTTGATTTCTATCTTATACATTTTAAGATATCCAAAAGTCATAGAGTTCAAATTTCCGAAAACAACGTACTTTGCAGTTCAGTTGGGCCGCGTCGGTCACCGCACAGCAGTAGAATACAAAGTATTTGTGTCCGGCAATGATCTGTAGTTGGGTTAAGAAAGGGCTGTTTTGCTGGTCACGGGTGACCCCCATGGCCCAATGAAATATATCACTGCCGGTCACGGGTGACCCCCATGGCGTTTAATGTGTTAAAAAAGATATGCAATTATAAAAATGTTGGGCAATATTTTTGTGCAGTGTGAGGAGTCCACGACCATTCAATATTTTGTACAAAATAAGCTCAATATTTGTGCTCAAAATTTTGAGAACATTTTTTGCCAGTGTGAGGGCCCCTTAAGTGAATCAAACTGTATACAGGCTCAGTATTATGGTAACAACCAGACTACCTGGTGTTCTGTAACAATTTTGAAAAAATTAAACCAATTACTCTACATATTTAAATTTTATAATAATTTCATATTTATCAATTGATCCAATCATAAATCAAGAAAAAACTGATCAAATCAAAAACATTTGTATTTGAGCTTTTGGTAAATTTAGCAAATCTACCTTCCACGGAAGTCAGCACCGTAATTTCCAAGAGATCTCATATATATACATAATATATATACAGGGGCAATAAGGTAACATAATGTTCTGTAATAACACATATAAAACGTAAAGTGTACGTCACCATAAAGCGGAACACCAACAAATAATAATAATAATAATAATGTATTTTTTTTTTTTCCGGCAATGAGGGGAAAACCTAAAAGGCCCTCGGGGGATTCACCTCGTACGACTCCCCCAGTTTGTGGGACTCTCACCCACCAAAAACCCCTCATTTCTGGTAAATTCCCTCTTGGAACAGCTGCTGTGGCCAATCTTCAAGAGGGTACCTTATTTTCCCCTAAAGGGGACCAACCATCCCAATTCTACCACTCTGTCACAATGTTAATGTATGCTTCACGGCCAACGGTTTTGAATACTTCTTTGTATAGTTTATGTCATTGAGGCAGTTTTTGCCCTGAAGAAGGTTCATAATTGATGAAAGTAATAAACTACTTAAAATAGTGTGGAGAAAGACATCTGTTTCTTAATTGTTGGAAATATTTGCAGAACTTTTGAAAGGCACACCATTCCTATAATGTTGTATCCTAATTAAAAAAACAATAAGCCTAATAGTTCAAATAGTTGGTTGGTTGTATTGCGCTTTAACACTTTAAATACAACACTTTAAATGGCTGCTGCCAAAAAATTTGAAGTGCGGCCCAACTTGCCACACTTCAAAATTAAAATTAGTAAAATTGAAAAATAGTACCAAAATAAAAAAAATCTAAGGAAGTTGAATCTGCCCAAATCACCCGTGAAACTTGAAATACGGCAAGCCTAACTGATTGCCAGTTGAAGTTTGTAAGCTTTTCCTTGGTTGCCAAAATGGAGGAAGTTAAATATAAGGGACAGTCAAACTCCGACGCAAAGCCCAGCCCGGCTCATGGTGAGACACCATCATTACTATACGGCTATGGTCTTGGACCTGGCAGTCAACTGCATTCTTATCATTGCTTGACAATTTGGTAATGTACAATTTGGTAAATTTTATTTGTAAAATCTAAACACAGGCTACTTTTGAATAAAAAAAATTAAAACTTAATTCTTAGATTTTACTGATTAACTAATAAACTAGTTAATCTGTAGACAATTTTAAAATTGCTTTCTATTCTAGGTGGAAACTATGCCAATTGATCCAGAATACATTGCATTAACTCATCGTGTTTTTAAAAATGGGATAAAGAACCACATGTTTAGAGCGTATACTATCATCAATGAGGATGGAGAACAACACAGGGGAATAAATGTAAGTTGCTTCTTGAGTATGTAAGTGGTGTTATAAAACCCCTGCCCAACTTCTTCAGCTGGCTATAGGCTTTAGCAACACATTCACAGAGTAAATACTATGAAATTTCCTTTTCTTCAAGGTACTGTTGACAAGTAGAATCTTTTATCAGCCACATTTTATAAAAATGTTTTCTTAGTGGATCTGGTCCTATAAGGAATCCCACTGTTTTCTTCTTGCTCCCATGCTTTAATTTGCATCCTGGCAGATTTTGCCAACAGGTCTCAAGTCAGCCTTTTTGCTGTCATTGTCATGCCCTGGTATTTCATATAGCCTTACTGTCTCCTTTGATCATTTAGAGGATTGAGACAGTCTATTACAAATTTAGAATAGCAACTATGTGATTCCAGTGCCTTCAGTGCTGCTTGAATATTTAAATAAATGTTTTGCCATTTCAAACATTTTTGAAGGTTCTCATAGATTACAATTTCAATTGCATGAATTGCCAACTTAAAAAGAGTAGAGTTTGATCCAAGAGCTTTAAAGATTTGTGTTTTTGGTCCATATACCCGGGTGTGTACCCCTCTCCGTCTTTAACAGAGCCATTTTCTATGTACTACACTAAATCAATATCAAATAAAGGTAATTCTGAGCAATTAGTGCCCCAACTCCGATTTTCGTAAAACTTCACATACTGATTCATTTCAGCCTAAATAAGAATGAAAATGTGAAGAAAAAAAATGTCACAAAGCACTTTAGCAGTATTTTTTCCCATGTTTTATTGTTATGATACAACTCCTATAAACTCCAATTTTTATTAAAAATACGATAAAACATGCTCTGATGTATGAAAAATTGTCAATTTATTAAAGAAAAGGATTATCACTTAGAAAAAAAAAACTAATACAGTGGAACATGGATAATTCGAAATCGCCTTTAATTCGAATATTTCCCCCGGTCCCTAGAATTTAGTGCATAAACAATGTAAAAAAATTGTGGTTAATTCAAATAAAATGTTTGATAATCCGAATTTTTTTTACGAGTCTGAACCCCTAATGGGGGGAAGTGGACAGAGAGGCGGCCGATCTTAAATCTTGTCAAAATATTCCCCCCTCAGGTACTACTTTTAAAAAGCTGGATTTCTAAAATCAAAATTGGGTTGTCGCATCAATTCTGTTGACGATTTACAATCGGTGGACGGATGGGAAGACGTCGTTCCAGACTGTCGGATAACCGATGAAGATTTCATTTATGTCGATGAAGAAGTCGCAGTGTGCGGTGACTTAACTGAAGCCGAAATAATCGCTGATGTTCTCAAAGAGATTCGCAACTTCTCAAAAGCATGATGATGAAGACGATTAAGAATTGTCTACAGTAATCCAGGAAACTCCTGTATATAAAGGAATTAACACGATTTATAGAAAGTAAAAATTATATCAGTGAGAATTATTTTAAATCATTAAATGTTTTAGAATCTTTTGTGATATCCTACATACGACAGGCATCAATCAAAGAGGCAAACAAAAATTTCAGATTTTTTTCAAAAACAATAGACTTTTATTTATTATTTTTTGGAAAGTTATTTATTTCTTATGTACTTAATCATCAATTTGTGCAATTTTTGTTTTCCTTATGTAATTTTTTTTTTGTTTTAATTAAAAACTGTGTGAAAATATGAAGTTCGATTTTTAGTCCTTTATTTTCAACAACTTTTGTAATTAGAATTTTGGATAATTCAAACTTTTTCATCAGTCCCTAGGGTTTCGAATTATCCAAGTTCTACTGTAGTTCTATTCATCACTGCCTGGATCGCGAGTTTTTGTTTTTATTGATTTTTTAATGAGACCAGAATACATAAAATAATAAAAATAAAATTTTTGTAAAACTTCACATACAGATTCATTTCAATCTAAATAAGAATAAAAACATGGAAAATTTGTATTTAAATGTCTTCAATTGCCCCCGTAACCTCCATTAGGATTAACACACAGTGATTGTATAATATTCAAGGGATTATCTTTCCTAGATAAGTGAACCTAATCTGATAAGTATTGTACCTTGAGAACGATAGGAAAAACAAATGCCTATTATAATTAGTACCTATGTGAATAATTATGGCCGAGTGCGGAGGGTGTAACAATACTTTGTCAAGTTTTATTATATTAATAAGTGATGAGCATAGACTCCACAATTGTTTTATTAAAACATGGAGTTTTACCACGTACTAAAATGTGTCCAAGTTGTGAATGTCCTTTGTCACAGTATCAGGATAAATTTCAGTTCTGCTGTAATAATTTGATAAAAGATTGTCACAGTACAATAACACTTGGTTTCAAAGGAAACAATCTGTTGTTTTGTAGCTTTTTGGATCTTGTTGAGGCCACGTAGACACAAACTTTTGGAAAATGAACTGGATATGTCAGATCTTTCAATAAAAATAAATTGAATATTTATCATAACCCACTAGTATTTCTAAAGTGACACAACTACAAAAACAAAAAAAAAACAACTGAAAATGTTTCACTCTTGCCTATGTAGGGGGAACAGCATTAAGCAGGAAAGAGTGACTCTGTAGCTCAAGTACATACAATTTTGAAGTTTGATAAAGAGATAGTTACCATGCCTTTCATAGTCTTAACTGAAAAACACCAATTTTTGAGTTGTGTCACTTTAGAAATATTAGTGCGATATATCAGAACAAATTCTAGCGTATTTTTTTGATTTAATTATCCTTTTAGGTTTTGGCTGATGGGCTTTCGGTCCTTCTTGTCATCTAATCATGAACATAATAATTATAAAAAATTCTTAGTGTATTGTATAATTGGCAAATAAAGATATTAAAAAAAATTGTTCTTTATACGAGTTGTATCATAACAATGAAATACGGGGAAAATGCTGTTTAAGTGCTTTGCAACATTTTTTTCCATGATTTTATTCTTATTTCTTCTTCTTTCTCTATCTCCTTTGTGCCCTTAAGCGTGAAGTGGATTTGCCTCGACCTATCTCTTGAATCGTTGTCTATCCTGGGCCAATTATTCTTATTTAGGTTGAAATGAATCAGTGTGTGAAATTTTACGAAAATCGGAGTTGGGGCACTATTTGCTCAGAATTATCCAAATAAAAAGTATGGTGAGTATTATGTTAGGAGACACCTCACCTATTCACAGATTCCTACATGAGCTCAGCCTTAATATCTACAGTCCTTTGGAATCTGCTGAAAACTAAATATTGGTTTATTGATATAAGGCTTACCCAAAAAGAGATTGGTTTTGTAATTTTTTCCTCATTTTTAGAATTAACTTCCTGTCTTATGAAATTAACATCAATCGTCAATAATGATAACTATGCTTATAAATTATCTTAGCTGGTGTGTGATTTACCTCAAAAGATTTACCAAGTGTAATTTTATTTCATAATGACATAATTATGTTTTCCTTCTTTACAGGAATTCTTCACAGGCCATAAAACAGAACAGGTTTGGTTTGTATTTACAGGAATGGGCTCTCAGTGGCCTGGTATGGGAAGAGAGTTGATGAAACTTTCAAAATTTGCTGAGGCAATACAAAAATGTCAAAAAGCAATGGAACCTTATGGAATAGATGTTTATAAAATATTAACTAGTGAAGATCCTAAACTATTTGATGATTTATTTTTCTCATTTATTGGAATTGCGGCAGTTCAGGTATAATTTATTTATTACAATTATTTTATCTATTTTAAATCTTGTGAACCTTGGAAATAATGAAAATCATTAATTGATTTCAGATTGGTCTAGTTGATATTCTACGTGACATTGGTATAGTTCCTGATGGAGTAATTGGACATTCCGTTGGAGAATTGGGATGTGCATATGCTGATGGCTGTTTGACAGCTGAGCAAGTAATTCTATGTGCTTATTCTCGAGGCGTGGCTTCAAATGAATTAGAAGCAGAACCTGGGTTGATGGCTGCAGTAGGTAAGAAACAGAATGTAGTCTTCCTAAAATGGTGAATTTTTGGATTTCCAAGCCTTAAATATATTGTCAAAACTTTCTATAAATACTTTCTATAAATATATTGTAAGCAATTAAGAAACGGCATCATACTAAATAACCTACTCTTTGCTCATTACAATCAGATCAAAGAAGATAAATATGATGCTCTGTGCAATAGTGAGATCACAGTAGTTTCTACATACTCATATCTTTCTTACTCAGCAGGCCTTTCTCATTATCTAAGTAATTAAATTATTGCTTAGCCTTGTTTGACAAAAAATATTAATTTAGGCTGATTTTCAAAGTTCTTTAACTTGTCTTTTAGTTAAATGTCAATATTGAAATTTCAGTAGTAATACAATACACTGTGGAGGGGTTATCTGTAGAAATCTCGTTTTGAAGCTTCACTGAAGATTTGCATTCCCTTCTGTGTAAGAAACATGTAAATTTTATCCTCACTATTTTGACATTCAGCTGTCAAAGTTATTAAAAATCAATTATCTGAAAGAAGATTGATTCTTAATGTTTACTAAATAAATCATATGCTTTTATTATCCATTCTACATGATATAATAAAAACATAGGCCCGGTGGCAGTGAGTGTTAAGGCGTGATCACTTAACACTCCGGCCAAAGGTCGTGGGTTCAATTCCCACTATGGGGTGGTGACTTTTCTTTAGAAAAAAGAAAAGGCATCAGACCTATCCTGGCTAGAAAAGGGTGGCAACCTATGGACAACCCGTCCTAAAATTCTTAGTTAATAATAATGGACTTTAAAACTTAAATAAATAAGTAATAAAAACATTTTTTTTTTAGGAAGGAATATTAATTATTTCAGAATACATTCAATACAGTTCATGAAATGAATTTTTACAAGAACAACTGTGGCCATGATTTCTTTATGCTTTTAGCTCAATAAATTTTATCTACATTTAATACAATTCAATTTATATGATATATCATTTGTCTCAGTGTGTTTATCGTACAAAATACGAAACACAATAAATAAATATATCATTTGCTTTTTCAGGAAAGGGATATAATGAAATCAAGGATAGCTTACCTGAGTCAATTGACGTTGCCTGTCATAATTCTAGCGTTAACTGTACAATATCCGGGCCTGAAGAGGACATGAAAAAATATATAAAATCATTGAAAGAACAAAACGTATTTGTGAGGGAAGTAAATTCTGGGAACATTGCATATCACAGCAGGTATATAAAACAAGCTGGGTCTCACCTTCTCAAAGAATTGAAAAAAGTTAGTAGATTGATTCGTTAAAAAATTAAGTAAAAATATGTGTTTAGAATTAGATTAGTGGTGAATTAGATTTTGACTGAATAATTTTTTCTTTGTATTTCTAACAAGGGAACATCCTCAAGTGTCCGGAACCGATTTTTATGAAACTTTGTATATTTATTAAATTCGTTAAAATAATGAATACTTATTTCTTTATATCGTTCCAATCGCATGGTTAAGGGGTGAAACCCCCCTTCTAAAGTACGCCTCAAATATTCTAACAAGTGTGTTTAGGTATTTTAAATGAATTACCCACTGATCACTGATTTTAATCTTTTTAATGCACATAATATAATAACATCAAAAATAAAATAGCATATGTTTTCTTAGGCCCAGCGCACACGGTGCGACTGTACTGCAATTCGAGTTGCAAACTAGGTGTCTGAAACCAGTTTGCAACTGAAATAAAACTTCTTTCTGCTCAAGGTGCGACTTTTCTGCAATTAGAGTTGCAAACCAGTTGCGTATGAAATTAGTTTGCAACTGAAACAAAACACGCGAGTATATTGGCTTGTTTTAAATCAATTGCCCAACAGTTTCGCAAGCGGTGTGTTTATTTAGTGAGCTACGTGTTTTTTTGTAAGAACTTGCGATGTCAGACTCACAAGGGGAGTATACAGCGATGGGGTCACCGATTTGGACCATTTTTTTTTCTGGTGATTCTACACCGAAAAATAGTCGACACGTGTCTGAGCGTTCCGTCCAATACGCCTTGGAGCCGAGAAATAAAATAAAATAGGTTGAAAGTGCTTTATTTTTTATATTGAGTTTCAAAAATTATATCGACATGATTCTTTTACCAATTCATTTGTTTAATAGAGTACCTAGATTAAAAGAAAAATATAATCGTTAAACAATAATTTATATTTCGTCAAATAAATTCAAAAATATGCTTATGTTTTCAAGTAAACTAGTATGTTTTTTGTTTCTTTTAGGGTGCTTCGACTACCTAGGCCATTAGCACCAGTAAACTAGTATTATACATTTTTTTACATAAAAAATAATAGCTGAAATCAGCACCCCAAAAAACTCTAATGTGGCGAATACATTTTTTTTTTTAATTTTTGTAATATTCACAAAATTTGAATTTACGGGGTTTTCAACGTGCTAAAAACGAATCTGACATCCGTTTTTAAATCAAAAATTGCTTCACGTTAAGTTCTTGATGGCACATGTTGTTATTGGCTATATAGCTTAAATAAACTTTACTTAAAACTGCCTTTATTTACTTAACCCAACATAACATGGCTGAAAAACATATGTAATAAATAAACATTCTTGTAACTAAGCAACCGCAAATATCGATAGAATCCACAGCTGTCCGATGAAAGTCTCGTACAACACAAATGCAACGTGACTGCAATCGCGGGCCACAGTTGCATGTGACTGGCTTCAGAATGGTTTGAGATCGTCAAAAACAAGTTGTGTTGTGTGCGCTTGCCCATTGAAATACATTGCCGAGGTCTCAAAACAGTTGCGCATGCAAATGGAGTTGCAAACGAGTTGCATCGTGTGCGATGGGCCTTAACATGTGATTGGTTTCAGGCTAGTTTGAAATCGTCAAAATCCAGTTGTGTCGTGTGTGCCTGTCCATTGAAATACATTCCTGAAGTCACAAAACAGTTGTGCGTGCAACTAGTTTGCAACTGGAGTTGCAAAACAGTCTCACCGTGTGTGCTGGGCCTTAGTTGCTTGGTTCCCAGGTGAAAGCCAGGTTACATAATAATTATTTTACAATAAATTATGTTGATACTTCAACACCTTCCGTCATAATTTACTTGTAAAATAATTAAAACTAATAAATTTAATATAATGCATAAATTGAATGTTCAAAAAAGTCCTAAATCTTGATTTAGCTTCTTAAGTCTAGGACTTAGTATCGGCTTTGTTAAACTGTCAGCAAGTTGATTTGGGGTATCCACTCTCCTGATATGAATTTCTCCCTCTTGAACCTTTTCTCTGACAAAGAAGTGGCGAATGGATATGTGCTTTGTATGTTTGTGCCAAACAGGGTTCTCTGCTAATTTAATAGCAGCGTTATTGTCGACAAAAAGTGTCCCTTCTTTAAAGTCAGTCATCTCTTGAAGCAACCTTTTGAGCCAAATCATCTCTCTTGTACCCTCACTTGCAGCGATGACCTCTGCTTCAGTGGTTGAGATGGAAACTGAACTCTGTCGTTTACTAGATCATGATATGACACCACCTGAATATGTACAAGCAATGCCAGTAGTAGACCTCCCAGTTAATTTATCACCACCAAGATCTGCATCTGTGTAGCATTGGAGAATTCCCCTTCTATGGTTTTTCTTGTGCAATATTCCAAGTTCAGAAATCCCTTTTAAATAAAGAAATATTCGTTTGACCCTGGCTATGTCACTATTGGAAGGATTATCAAGCATTCTTGAAGCTATGTTGATGGAATAAGCAATATCTGGTCTTGTACATACCATTAAATACATAAGCGAGCCCACAGCTTCTCTATATCAAAAATTAATTGTCTTGATGTTTCTGTGCTCCTTTTTGTTATCTATGTCATCCTTTAAAATTGGAGTGGCAACAGGTCGACACTCATCCATCTGGAATGTTTTGAGAAGTCTCCTAATGTAAGAAGATTGGCATTTTTTGATACCTTACTTGCTGTTAATCTCCAATCCAAGATAGAAATAAGCTAGTTTAGTCTTGATTTTGAACTCCTGTTTTAATTTGTCTAAGAGCTCCATTGCTTCTCTTTCATCCGAAGCTGCAATTAATCCATTGTCAACATACAAACATAACAAAGTCTTTCTACGATTTACATCTTTGATAAATAGGCAAGGATCTGCTGAGCTAATTTGAAAACCAATGCTAACTAGGAAGTTCTTTATTTTCTCATTCCAACAACGAGGAGCCTGTTTGAGTCCGTATAGGCTTTTATGTAATCTGCAAACCTTCCCTGAGTTGTCATTGAAGCCTTCTGGTTGTTGAATATAGATCTCCTCCTTGAGTTCTCCATTTAAAAATGCAGTTAATACATCAAACTGATGAAGACTCATATCTTCATTGGCAGCAATACTGATTACTATTCTGACATTGGTTTGACGAGCAACTGGACTGAACGTTTCTCCAAAATATAGACCTTTCTTTTTTGCAAATCCTTTTACCACTAACCTAGCTTTATATCTTTCTAAATTTCCATCAGGTTTGTATTTCTTGCTGAAAACCCGTTTTGAAGAAATTGACTTTTTATTTTGAGGCAAATCACAGATAGTCCACATTTTGTTCTCTTTTAGAGAAGTCATTTCTTCTTCCATGGCTTTTCACCATTCCTCCGCTTCCTCACTGATCATCGCATTGTGCAAGTCCAACGGCACAACTTCACTCCCTTCAACGATGTTGACATAATCATTCATAGCTTTAGGTTTATTGAGTTTATCCTGTGCCCTCAGATTAACGCCTCTTTTCCACACTACATCTTCTACTCCTAGATCTTCATTTTCTTCTTCTTGAGATTCCTCTTGATCTTCCTCAAATTCTTCTGGATTCTTCTTCTTCCAAAGGTATTTCTTGAGATTCTCCTTCATTTTCCTTATGTTCTTCTGGATTTTCTTCATAATATATGCCAATACCTTTTCCTTCAATTGGATGAAATGAAGATTCTTCACATATCGGTGCTTTGAGTGACTCCTGGAATATGACGTCTCTTTATCTAATTAGCTTATTATTTGAGAAGACTCGGTATCCATTGTCCCCATCATGTCCAACAAGTACTCCTTGAACTGCCTTTTTATCAAATTTTCTTCTATTTTCTTTAGGCACATGGACCCAACATTTGGAGCCTATAATACAAAGATTTTTGATTCCCGGTTTTATACCCATCCAATGCTCAAATGGAGATTTTTCTTTTTCTGATGATTATGAAATGACCCGTACGATTTAATATATAGGCAGAAGCATTAATCATTTCTGCCCATAGCTCCTTAGGTAAAGATCTTTCTCCTGAGTGCATGAAAGCTCTTGCAGTTTCTATAGTGGTGCGGTTTTCTCTCTCAGTGCATCCATTTTGTTGTGGCGTGTATGGCATGGTGTATCTGATTTCAATGCCTTTTGATTTGAGTAATTTTTCTACTCTTTAATTTTTAAACTCTCTGCCATTGTCACATTGAATACATTTTATTTTATGACCTAACTGGATTGCTTCTGCTAAAAATTCCTTCAATTTTTGAAAGACTTCATCCTTAGTTCTAATAAAATAAACTTTTCTAAATTTTGAAAAGTCATCCTTAAATATCAAAAAATATTTAAAACCACTTTTCGAAGGGATAAAAGGACCGCATACATGGGTGCTTATAACCTGGCCAGTCTTCTCAGCTCTTTTCTGGCAACCAAAGTTGAGTCTATGAGCCTTTCCCATTATGCAGCCCTCACAGAGTTCACCATCAAGACTTAAGTCTAAATTAAGTTCCCTTTTAATTACTTCCTTTACATGCCGTTTATTTTGATGGTCCATCCTTTCATGATATAGCTGTAATAAATTCTTTGATAGAAGCAGATACATTTTTATTTTCTGATTTACAGCTCTCTGTTGTGAGTACTACCCTAATGGCAAGTTTATAGAGACCACCTCCAATTTGGCGATTCCCTGACACAAGAATTTCTCTATCTTCAAATAATTTACAGCTAACTGCAGTGGATTCAAATTTACTCTTTGGACTATGATCTTGAGCTGCTAAAAGTGAAAAAAGATTCTTAGAAATACCTGGAACTAGCCAGACATTAGTGAGCTCAAATCTCTTCCAAAGGCCATTAGATGCAGCTTCAATAAAAATAGATCCCTTGCCAAGTGCCTTGACCGGAAAGCCATCAGCTGTAATAATTACATGGTCATCTGTAAATGATTCAAAACTTGTGAACCATTCCTTCTTGTTACATATATGATTTGTCGCGCCATTGTCCACATACCATGCCTCACTATTAGTCTCCGATGTAAAAACCTCTGAGGTAACTGTTACCAGAGTTGAACCTTCCCTTGAATTATTTTGAGCAAATTTAGCTTTAGCAGGCTTAGGTGGTTTGCCATCAGCAAGCCAATGCCGACACCTTTGAACTGTGTGACCCTTTTTATCACAGTAGTGGCAAATTACTGAGGTTTTCTGAAAATTAGTATTTTTATTCCTAACATGCTTATGAAATTGAGATATGGTCCCCTTAGCAACCAAAACTTCTGAACAACTATTACCCAGGTTGCTCTCAATAGTACATAATTTTTGTGTAAGGTTGTTTAAACTCCTGTTCTCTTCATTAACCCTTTCTGGACGGTGGGCTTCTCCAGCAGCCAGCACAAAGCCGTGACTGACTGACGGTTGGCTTCTGTAGAAGCCAGCAGAAAGCCGTGACTGGCTGACGGTGGGCTTCTGTAGAAGCCACCTCACTCTATATCGTATAAGGACGGCCGCTTCTTTTCTTTTGTTGTATTTAGTTCTATAAGTTTGTATTTTTGTATAAATCGGTATTTTCTGTATTTTAAAAGAACAAATCGCCGTCGTTGCGATGCTCGAAAATTAAATTAAAAATAAATAAGAACGGCGGGCTTCTCTAGTTCTTTTAGAATATTAGTCAGATTTCTTAGTAGACGTGTTTGAGACTTCTCGGAAGATGATAAATCACAGCCCAGTCCTTCCTCAGCTTCAGGAAGTAATATTGAAGAGCATTCTAGGACTTCGACGAAGACGGTAGGCTTTTTCCGAAGCGTAAACTGTGTAATTTGCTGAGGAAGCATCGCAGTTTCCAGGGATATATGTTTTCTATCAGTAGTACAAAGGTGTTACGTGGAAAGGTTTCTGCACTAATTAAAGAATATATATATATATATATATATATATATATATATATATATATATATATATACTAATACGAGAATACAAATCTAAAAAAACAAAAAAAAAACAAGACAATTGTCGAGAGGGCGTGGAAGGGAGCTAGCTAGTAGCCCTCAGGAGGTACAGGCAGGTATCGGGAGGGTCCCCTCACCGGGTACCCTCTCTCATACGACTGCTGCCATCTCTATAGGGTTAATGAGTCTCCATCCAGCAGTAAAGGATTTGAATTTATCAGGAAGGGATTTTAAAATTTTACATATTAGTAAAATATCTTTGTTACCAGCAGGTTGCTTATCAATTTCCTCTCGCAACTGCTTCCATGCATTGGAAATTCTAGTAATAAATGCAACAGCATCATCTTCTGGCATTCAATTACTTTCAAAAAAATTATTATATAAATCAAAAACTCTGTCTTCTGAGAATGTATCAAAAATGTGACAAAGTCCCAACCACATATCTCTACTAGACTCATGGCGTTTCACCTTTTCAAAAATCTCCTCTGTCATGTTATTAGACATAACCAGCAATGCTTGGTTATCAATTGTATTATATTTAGCTGAATCTTTATCATAAGCATTCATAGCTTCTTTATCAGTTCTATCGGACACTTGAAAGTTCCATCTATTATTTCTATTGCCCTGGGTATCATTTTTAATCTCATTCTGATTTTCGCCTTCCAGTTTTCCCAATTGCTCTTTCCTTCTAATAAAGCAATCTGAAGAATAATAATCGATTTGGACTCCATATTTTTTAAAAGAAAAAATGTACCTCAGAGAATTCACTTCTTCAAATCTTCATTTATTTACCTTTCTTCGAATGTTCCTTATAACTTCATGCTAGACCCATAACCTGTTTAGGCATTTTAAATGAATTACCCACTGATCACTGATTTTAAGCTTTTTAATGCACACAATATAATAACGTCAAAAATAAAATAGCATGTTTTCTTAGTAGCTTGGTTCCCAGGTGAAAGCCAGGTTACATAATAATTATTTTACAATAAAGTATGTCGATACTTCAACAGTCGGATCACCGATTTGGTCCATTTTTTTTCCCTGGTGATTCTACATCATAAAATTGTTGACACGTGTCCGAGCGGTCTGTCCAATGCGCCTTAGAAGCTGAGAAATAAAATAAAATAAGTTGAAAATACTTTATTTTATATATATCGAGTTTAGAAAATTATATCGACATGATTCTTTCACAAATTCATTTGTTTTAGAGAGTAGGTTAAGTAACAAATACAATCGTTAAACAATAATTTATATTTTGTCAAATAAATTCAAAAATATGCTTACGTTTGAAGTAAACTAGCATTATACATTTTTTACACCACAAATAAGATTTAAAATCAGCACCCCAAGAAACTCTAATAAGGCAAATATCATCAAAAACAAAAAATAATACTTTTTCCTCTCCGGAAGAGACAATTAGCCTCCCGTATATCTCGGTTTGGAGGAAAAATGTATTATTTTTTGTTGTCTATGTTATTTGCCTCATTAGAGTTTATATTTTCCACTTTATTTACATAAGCCCTTTCCATATTATCATTCCACTTATTTTTTTTTTTCAGGTTATACCACAACCAAAGTTAAGAAGTAAAAAATGGATATCCACCTCAGTTCCTGAAAAAGATTGGAACACTGACCTTGCTAAGTATTGCTCATCAGAATATCAAACGAAAAATCTTTTGAGTAGCGTTCTCTTTGAAGAGGCAGCCGTTCATGTCCCTCAGGATGCAACCATAATTGAAATTGCTCCACATGGCTTACTCCAAGCAATATTAAAGCAATGTTTTCCTAATGCCTATCATATTTCATTGACAAAACGAGGAAACAAACAAGGACTCACCTTCTTATGCAAAGCTCTTGGAAGGTATGATTTCAACTAGATATCAATGCTTGCTGCTCCAGTAGCGAACAATTTGAATTTTGAATCATAAAAATATGACTTTACTCCTTACCATTGTTGAAAATGATAACCCATTAACTCTTAAGTCAACAGAGGTAACAAATAACTTTGCACAGATTAGTGAGGTAAACACAGATATAATAGTAGAACATGAGAGCAACAAAACTGAAGATGTGTCGACTATTTTTCGATACAGAATCACCTGAAAAAAAATGGGTTAAATCGTTGACCCCACCACTGTATACTCCCCTTGTCAGTTCAACCAGTATTTACAATTTTAATAGTAGTTCTCTTTTTTTGTGATAGTACCTTGGATGTTGAGGAGGAGGCATGCTAATTTTTTACGAAATATCTTCAGAACAAATCAAACAATAACTGAGCAATGCATAAATCGAAAAATGTCATTGCATAATTATTATACAAAACTATTCCACCAGTTTATATATATATTTGTGTGTTCGCGGCCCTGACGGTTCAAAAATGGTCCGATTTTGATGAAATTTCGTACAAAAATCTTTCATCTAATTTGAAAGGTCAAGTTCGTTAACCAGCAGAATCCGTCCACCGCAAGATGGTTTTTGGGGCGAAATTTGTGCGTCTTTGTACTTGACGTGTTTCTGCAATAAAATGAAAATGTTTTCCAAAAAAAAAAGGTTGTTGACTATAATATTGATTTTGAAAAGCAGTTGAAATAACAAAAAGCATATTATCTTTTTGTTGTCATTGATTAAACATCAAAGAAAATATTTGGAATATCAATTAAATGAAGAACACAAAATAAACAAATAAGCGAAGATAAAAGTGATAAAATAAAACATATGGTCTATGTGTAAAGGCCAAGCCTATTGTTTGAGTATTTATTCTACTTGATGCCACTGAAGGATTTCATTACAAAAACATTCATAGCCTGTAGTATACTTACCAACTTCTTCAGGTCATTGATTTTCTTTATGTCGATCTCTATCTCTTCAGATGAACATGCAATCACTGTTGGGAGTTCCGGAACTCCAGAAGATTTTTTGATCGTGAATGTTAAGGAGGTGAAAAAGCCAATAAAGTCTTTGTAACTAGTTTTCCTCAGTCAATTTTGTTGTAATAAAAATCATTGTAAGTGAATACTTTAAAGGGAATCCTGTCCTTTCGGATTCTCTTCCCAGAGGTTTCATCTGAATTGACAGTCTCCTTTTAATCATGTGGCCACCAAGTATTAAAATAAAGCATAGAGCTTTTGTCATAGTGCTTGTTGGTGAACAGTAAAGCGCCTTGATTTAAGAATCATCTCAGCATACTGATTTGTTGAGTAAACTCTGTCAGCTCTTCGAAGATGTGTGATGTAGCCGAAATCTCGATCACAGGGTAAGAATGAGTGACCCCTGACTGGGAAGTAAAGACAAACAATCACAAAGATTCATCGAGAATCTCACCATACAATGATTTTTGTTTTGCTCAGAAGGACCATCACTGAAAAGAATTAGATGCTTAGTATCATGGGGAAATTCAGTTTTCAAATAATGTGGTATCATAGAGCAAGCCTCCTCTGTGGATTTATTTGCCTCAACTTACACAAAAAATGGCAAAATCAAATACTCAAATATGAGCACGAAACAAGACTAACACAACATTTAAGGCTCTCTGAAACCGGCGTGGGATGGCGGGAGCGGTGGCAGGAAATGTGTGGTACCTATTTACATGGCGGGCTATGGGAGTGTTTAAACAGGCACGGGATCGCCTGCTGTCTGCAGCATTCTACTCTCAGTTCGCATCGTACAGATTATTTTCCGCGTCTTGCATCTAGTAACTGAGATCATCACTTTCGTCAAGCAGGAGTCATTCTCAAGTAAATGTAAAATCGTTTTATAACCCTACAGAGTTTGGACATTAATCTGAGATATTCCTCGTAATTTGACCATTTTGAATTATTTTCATGAATCCGTTTCGTGTTTTGGAAACATATATTTTATGAGAAACATGGTTGAGCCTTGTATTTAATTATTTAAAAAATGTTCTTAACTCGAAGGTCCTGTTTGGCGAGAGCTAATAACAAGAGAGCCTCTTCTTCATCTGTTTAGAGTGAGTTGTTATTTCTAGTCTGTCAGTATTTATTATGTGTATTTGTGAATAAGTGCGTGTGTGTTATCGTGAGTGTGTAAATTATCATAATGTAAATATATATAAAAGCAATTTCAGGTTTAGGTCTAAGGGTAATGTTATATCCGGTATATGTTAAAAGGATCTAACACAATTTGTACATTGCATCATTAGTTTCAGCGTTTAATTTGCTTTCAGATTACATAATATGATCATTTAATTATATATATATATATATATATATATATATATATATATATATATATATATATATATATATATATTGTAATGATATATTACATTCACGAAAATATTTTTAAATTCAAATAACCATCGATATTTTGAAAAGCCCGCGCAAATCACAAACCATATATACAAATAACATCGTATTATATACGATCAAAATTAATAATATTTTTGGACAATACTGGTATACAATATATCCATATTAAATTTACATTCAGATAACAATAAATTAATTATTTGGTATTGCAAAAAACATAATTATTATCTTTATATATAATCCAACAAACTGCGGAAGTTAGAAAGAAAGAAGCCAAAGTTTCCCTCTCGAATGGCGTCAGTCGATTCCCAACATTCATGGAATGAGGAGCTGGGGTCTGTCCTCAGTAAATTACAGTGGTCAGTTGATTCTCAGCGTTGGTCGAATGCGGAGCTCTCCTCCAAGGAGTACGGAGTGTATTGAAGTCTTGTTGGAAGCGGATTGATTTAGAGGTAAAAATTGTTTTTTTTGTAGTTGTCGATTATTTTATTATTGTTTGTGTGTATTTTAATATTGTTTTGTATTTCGGAATTGTCTAAGAATCAATATTATATTCTTCATTCACTCGGAACTTTTATCCCTGAGATTAATTTAAATTCATATAATAAAACTTACTCAAGTAATTCAATTTTTTTTTTCATTCTTTTTATAAAAAATAAAGCCATAACATTTAATGGCGCCCAACGTAGACGGCCGAGTGAATTAAAATTAAAAACGGTAAATAAATATTAAAAATAAAATTTTAAAAATAATTTTTTTTATATAATAAAAATGTCTGACGTAAATATTGAACAATTTCAAAATAACGGTGAAGAAAATAATGTAGAATCACCGGAATACGTATTTTTTACGCCAGGAGAAATAAATATAATAGTCGAAACACGTGAAAATGAATTGCAGGAGGATGATGCAATAGCATTCAGAGAATCGACGGCGGGTTCCTTAGGAACGGAAATTATATCCAATGGCGGGAACCGTACTTCCGAGAGGGATAATGAGATGCATCCTCAAGGCCTAGAACATTTGATGAGGCTATTATTAGAACAAAATAAAAAATTGGAAATTAAAATTGACGCAAATAGGATCGAAGTAAGTGAAAATAATAAAAAATTGGACGATTTATGTAATGCTTTAAATAATATGGGTAAAAATCAGAATGAAGAGACGATAGAGTTGGAAAAATCGAATAATAACCTTTTTAATAAAAATAATAGAAGTTGTAAAGAAATTATTGAGATTAATGAAAATAATAATGAAAATTTAATTAAAAATACCGGAAATGACGATACATTAATAAATAATGACAATTTAAATGAAACTATAAAATACAGTTTAAATATTAATGATAGTAGTAATGACCAAATATTAGAAGATAAAATATTGATTGAAGATAAAAATGACTATAATTGTTTAATAAATGAAGATAATACAATTCAAGAAAAAATATTAACTGAATTAAATAATGATAATGAGGGTACAAATGAAATAATTAATAATAAGCTAATAAATGATAATTTCAAAAATAAAATAAGTACAAAATTTATAAACAAAATGATGAAACAAAAGAAAATTGAAAAATTATCTGATAACTATAAATTCAAAATAAATGAAAAGAGTTATAATAAAAGAAGTGGAAATATACCAATGAAGAAACTGAATAGAACTATTAATAATAATAATAATTTAAAGATTTTGAATGTCAAATTTGGAAATAAAATAAAAATTCTTTATAAATATAAAAGACAACTTGGAATAGAAAAAAATTCAAAGCTAAATCGGCCTCCAAGGAAAAGAATAAAACATTTTTATAGAAAGAAATTGGACAACTGCAAAATAAAGTATTAAGGACCAGGCATAAATTCAAGGCAATTGTTAAACTTAGTTTTAGATTAGTGAGTTTTTATAAAAATTATTAGTTTAGCATTTTTTTTTAAGAAAATAAGATTTATATTAATATAAGATTTAATTGATAATAATAATATTTAAAAATTTATCATAAATTTAATAATCATATTAGTTTAGGATAAGATAGTTTTGATAATGATAATGTTTAAAAATGAACAATGAAAAATGATAATTTAAATTGAGAAATGATAATGAATAAAAATTATGTAACGAAATAAGTTATTGAAAATTTGAATAAAAAACAGGCTTACCAATCTAATTAATATTTCTGTATCCCGAAACTTCAAATTAAAAAATTCAATTTTAAATTTATTTTTTATACCGGACTAAAAACATTTTTTTTTAAATTTTTTTTTTTAGACAGGAGTGCAAATGTAATGATATATTACATTCACGAAAATATTTTTAAATTCAAATAACCATCGATATTTTGAAAAGCCCGCGCAAATCACAAACCATATATACAAATAACATCGTATTATATACGATCAAAATTAATAATATTTTTGGACAATACTGGTATACAATATATCCATATTAAATTTACATTCAGATAACAATAAATTAATTATTTGGTATTGCAAAAAACATAATTATTATCTTTATATATAATCCAACAAACTGCGGAAGTTAGAAAGAAAGAAGCCAAAGTTTCCCTCTCGAATGGCGTCAGTCGATTCCCAACATTCATGGAATGAGGAGCTGGGGTCTGTCCTCAGTAAATTACAGTGGTCAGTTGATTCTCAGCGTTGGTCGAATGCGGAGCTCTCCTCCAAGGAGTACGGAGTGTATTGAAGTCTTGTTGGAAGCGGATTGATTTAGAGGTAAAAATTGTTTTTTTTTGTAGTTGTCGATTATTTTATTATTGTTTGTGTGTATTTTAATATTGTTTTGTATTTCGGAATTGTCTAAGAATCAATATTATATTCTTCATTCACTCGGAACTTTTATCCCTGAGATTAATTTAAATTCATATAATAAAAGTAATTACAATTGTTTCATTCTTTTTATTAAAATAATTAATCTTAACAGTTATTGGCGACCCAACGTGGCGCAATCATTTTTAAAATAATTAATCATTACAATATATATATATATATATATATATATATATATATATATATATAAAACATTTCACAATATCAGTAAATTAATAAAATGTTTCATCATTTGTTAAAAATGAAACAATTTTCAATGATACTAATGACCATAGAAGCAAAGCACCGCAAAAAAAAACAAAAAAAAAAAAAAAAACACAATTTGATCTCACGTAAATAAAATCCTGTTCCCACTGCGATGTGGAACACTCCGCGATACTCTTTTTCGCACCTGAAGCGGGATTCCCGCTCCCGCGCCGGTTTGAGGGAGCCTTTACTGCAGAAACCTTTCATGTGATTCCACTTGATGGGTTTCTGCAATAAACAAAAATTTCAAGACAAAATACAACCTATTTGATAGTTCACATGTTTCTGCATAAGACGGTGTGACTAGAGTTGGTCATTCATAATCTATAATAATATAATTTTTGGAAAAAATGTCAGTTGATGGGTTTCTGAAATAAACGATTCAATTATTGTTACATGAGTTATATTGAGAATATCCCTGCAAAACATAGCTTGCCCTCTTGCAACATCCTACTCAAAACAGATGTGCCCTGTACTAATTGGCCTGGATGTCGATGTGCGTTAAAAAAAATATATTAACAAATGTTAATTTGTTAATCTATCACTCATTTGTATACTTATGAAGAAATAAAATTGATACAATAATATTTGAAGGCACAATATACTTGTTTCTTTCAAATGCCTTGAATGAAGATGTATCATACTGGCAAAGGAACCAGTTCCTCATCCATTGTAATAAGTTCACTTATATGTATAAGGAATATATGAGTTTAGAAACTTGTTTACAAATGAATCCATCAGAGAATTTACAGCTGGAAGATGATAATATTTCCGTCATTAAATCTAAAGCTTTTCAATAAAAAGAGAAACTTAAACTTATTACAGTAATCATTAAAATTTGCCTTTAAGGCTTCTCCCTGTTATCTTTCAGTATCATGGCATTAAATAGGATAATTTATGACTTTGACATTTCCATCAGAAATATCTGACTCCAATTTTTCATATGCTCACTATTTTTGTGACCGATGAGTCATGAATGTTGACATTTCTTGTTGACACCCCTACTTTGCATCATAGTGTTGTCCTCATAAGCCGATTTTTTTTCTATAGGGGGAATGAATGACCCTAAAATAATCTAGTAGCCTCACTTTTGTGCTTAATTATTTTGTTTATAACAATACATAATTAATATTCATTTTTTTCTTTTATTTATCGCACCGCATCTATGGCGAAGTGCAGTTTTTCGGTCTTTTCAGTAGAGGGCGATGTAAAGTAGGTTTAGTCGAGCACATTCCTAAAACATTTTCTTATATAATAATTTTAAAATATTTTAACCAGATATTTTGACTTGGTTAAAATATTAATTTAACACAGGCATTTTTTTAAACATGTTTTTATTTATTTTATGTAATGCAGCTATTTATTTATTGTTCAGGGCTTATCTCAGAGGTCACTTATTAGATTTGGAAAAGTTCTATCCTCCTATCGAGTATCCAGTTTCTAGAGGAACAGAAACACTAAGCAATTTGCTGACTTGGGAACATTCAAACATTTCAAGGCCAACAACATTTTTAATGAAAGATTATGTAAGTACTATGAAGAAGATTCCTATTTGTTAATTAAATGTCACTTTGGATGAATGGACTTCACCATTAATTGAGAAGGCAGGATATAAAACATATTTATTAGGGACATTCCTTGGCCTTGAAAATACACACACTATCTGCCATTATAGGCTTACTTTGGTATGTTTTATTTACTTTAGCCATTTAGCTCTTCTGAACTTACATTAGAGTTTCTTGGGGTGCTGATTTTAAATCTGCTACTATTTTTGGTGTAAAAAAATGTTTAATGCTAGTTTAGAACGCAAGCATATTTTTTTTTAAAATTTATTTGACAAAATATTAAAAAAAAAAAATTAAAAATGAAATTATTATTTTTATTGTTTACTATATGTTCTTTAATCTACTCTAAAAAAAAATGAATTGGTAAAAGAATCATGTTGATATCATTTTCTAAACTGCATATATAAAATAAAGCATTTTCAACCTATTTTATTTTATCTTTCAGCTCCTAAGGTGCATTGGATGGAAAACTTGATTATTTTTTAATGTAGAATCACCAGAAAAACAATGGACCAAAGCTTAGCCCCCACCACTGTATACTCCCCTTGTTAGAGTACTTTGGAAGGGTGCTTTTACCCCTTAAACAAAGTATCATAAAAATTGGCTCCGGACACTCGGGGATGTTCCCTTGTTAGCCATACTTTCTTAACCTTTAACTGGCGAGGTGGCATCTCTCAAACACCAGACTTATTTCCTTTGTTTAATACATTCTGAAATGTTCATGAGTCAGAAATATTTTCCATTACCATATGCCCTTTTACCATGGGCATGTATAAGGGGGGGGGGGGCTGCAGCCTCCCTCTCCCCCGAAGTTTTGATTGATCGTTAAAAAGGTGTCATTAAAACATACTAGACTGATAACATATAAAGACAGGAAAGACAAGATTTTCTGAAATGGGGAATGGGATTCAGTGAATTTTCAAGAGCTGCCGAAATCCCCTAGAACCTACATCACTAGTTAAAGGTTAATCAGTATTTTTTTGTTGTATTTTATTCCTGCATCACATTTCTTTAATTTGTCTAAGATAATATCATCCATTCAAAGCAGCTTGAAAGATTACCATCATTTCAATTTTCCACATTAAATAGCTTTCCTGACATAACAGGGTGTCTACTGAACGAAAAAGTCACGAATGTCACGAAATTGAAAATAAGGCATGAAAATCAACGAAAAAGTCATGACTTTTGAAACCATGTCACGAAATTTCAGTTTCTACCAGAGTCTAACTTAATCCCGGTACTTGGGCTCATTCATAATTATTGCTGTTTTTGTATAACCTGCTGTTTTTTGTTATCTTCCTCTCCCACCTCCTTCCTCTGTTATATTCCTTTGTTGTAGCATTTACACATCAATTATCCATTTTTTAAAGAAATGCAGTCTTAAATATTGAAATTCTGTACACATTAATTAACTAAATTATGTAATTTGACAATAAATATTTTTAGACATTTTGAATTCTGCTACCATTGTTCAATATTTTTGAGGCTGCGAATTCTCTAGTCTTTCTAACATTTTTAGCATAATCATTTCTTCACTTCTAAAATTCATTCAACATTTATTCTCTCTAACACAAGATGTACTTTTTTGTGCAGTCTTATTAATTGTTTAAACATATGTATGTAAAAATTGTAAGTTTATATATATCATGGTAACCCTTGTAAGACTACAAATAATTTTAAGCTATTAGTTAAGGATTTTCCTTTTTGATTCATATTATTTTCTTTTTATTTGGGCTTGAAATTTGCTTTTCAAATCATGAAAATGTCACGAAGAAGTCCCAAAATTGTCTTTTACTAAAGTAGTAGACACCCTGCATAAATAAGTTTGTGCATAGAGTATACGCTTGCAACACATTTTTTTAACTATTCTTAAACTAAAATAAATAGGGTTCACCTAAGCTGTTTTCAGCCAGTATCCCGCATTAAATTGCTTTAGTTCTTCTTGAAAACAGCAGTTTTTCCATTATTATTCTTCTGCTACAACTTGTTTGCTTAGCAGGATAATATTCATATTTTAAAAAACAGGAAAAAATGGTTCATTTTTTTGTTTGTTTAGTAGAAATATTCATTTCTGCATTATTTGTGGTTCTGACTATTTTAAAAATTTAAGGCTCCTGTAATTTTAAGATTCCTAACAAAATGTTGTTTCTTTATAAATTACTTTTGACTCAGAAATTACTATGAGAAGTATGTAGATTTTAAGTAAATCTTTTATTTTTACAGGAAAAACTATTTAAAATTTTTTCTGCCATAAAGCAATTCATTATAGACTTGGAAAATGGATTTAGTGATTTGAAACACTATCAACTACAAGGAGTACCAGTAATTTCCCTTGGTTCATGTTTGGTTAGTATTGCTCAATATTGTTGTTTTTTATTTTTCTGTATAACAATAATAAATAAAAATATTAATAGAGCCTTTCTTGGCATATATATATATATATATCTGTACCCTGGAAACAAAAAGGTCAATGTCCAAATCACTGAAATTTGAGTGAACTGCACAAGGTAACATCAGGATGGGATAAGCATGAATTGTTAAAATCGCCAATGTCTTCCCATTGTTATACAGGGTGTCCCACAATGAGATGCCATAACTTTAACGGTTTATTCTGCACCTAATTTGTAGTTCAGGGACGCAGGAATGAGTGTCCTATCTCAACATGTAGCAGAGTTATTCAAACTTTTGTATATTTTCAAAACTACTGGGTTTTCTTATGAAAAACTGTGTTTTCCGGATTTCTGGTCTATGTATCGTAAATGACGGCCACATTTTTAGAATCTATATTAAATTTCCAATAAGAAACACCAGTTATTGAAATGTTGTCATGTAAATTAGGAGCTACACTAAGAGCCATACAGACGAGAAATATTTTTATTAGGATTTTCTTAACTCATTCAATATTTTCTTAATCAGGTATTTGTAGACTTAGCGGTTTGCCTCCGCCTCAAAAGTTGCCTTATTTAATAAGCTTTAAAATGGTGCCCTGTTGTTTTAAAAACAAAAAAATTATACATCTATTTGTCTATTTTTATTATTTGTCTATTTTTTCTGATTTCTAAGTTAAAACCAATACATTTGCTTTAGTGCGAAGAAGCCATTACGAACACATTATTTAATTTCAGGTGAATATGATGATGTCCAATCCTTCTCACACTAGGTACACACACTTTTGGCTCTGATTAAGGATTAGGGGACACCTTTCAAAGAGTGAAAGATGATAGAAGAACATTTTGGAAATAATCACAATTATTGTTAACATAATAAATACAGATGTTATATTTTTATACTTTGAGGGTCTTGTTTTATGAAATTTATGATTATACGTACATATACACACACTCACCTTTCTGAAGTACTTATGTATAGAAGCAAATTTATAAGTGCATCAACTGATTTTTGGTGTTATGGAAACATCTAATCTTACCATAGTGTTCACACAATTAAAACCTATAATGTCTAGTGATCATACATTTGTCTAGAAATGAGAAAAAAAATCAGGAAAAGTTGCTAATTTTCTTAGACTTTTTCTTAAGGCGAAAGGGGATGGTAGGTGGAACTCGTACCTACCATTGATAGTTGCCCCCCCCCTCCGTTGTTGGGGAAGAAGCAACTCGATTTTCATTTCAAAATTGGCGTTTTTTTTTATTACGACAAGGGTTATGGAAGAATACAGGTTTGAAATTTTTCAAACCAGCTTTTTAACAAAATTTAAAAATTATAATTTTAATTTGTTTAAAAGATTAATAAACACTGTAGAAAACAGATTTTTTTTTTTTTATATCAAAGACATGTCGGCTTCCTAATGCTCCTTACCATAGGAGGTGGAGAGAATACTTCTCAGTAAGTTGGGGTTGCTCTTGTCAGTTCAAAACATTCGTGCCATCAAATGTGTAAATGACAATGAAATGAAAACATTTTAAGTTTTCAGATAAAACTGAAATGAAAATTTCAAATAAATAATGCTACTCGCTACTTTTCTTAAACAAAATGTAATTATTTACTGAATATTATTGTTATTTAGGAGTTGGGTATTAATGAATTGCTGAAGAGGAACGGAAATGATTTCCACTTAGTTCAGCTAAAGGACATTAAATTCCTAAAATATGAAGACATCAAAGGTATGACTTTCCTAAGATATTATTTCTAAAGACAAAAGTTAAATATTAGTCAGAGAGCTGGTGACGAATGTTTCATGAAGTGTTTTTATCTGTTGGCTAGACTTACCGTGGAACACAAAGTACTGCACATAGGGGCAAGGTGCAAGACAATATGGTCGGCCCAAGAAAATTGTTATATTCAGAAGCCAACAATCTTGAATGTAAAATTAAGGCAATTTTACAATGAATAATAAATAAGGCAAACACTTTTAAAGGGGTTAACATGTAAAAAAAAACTCAAAGTAGTTTTTTTAATATTAAATGAAGTGCTTTATTCACACTGTGATTTAAACAGTGTCTTTAATAAATATAATTGAAAATAATTACAAAAGTGCAGACACTTTTTGTGGGGCTTAATTATCAGCAAACGCGAAAATAAATGTTGCCTATGATAGACTGAAAATGAACAGCCGTTACAGCTGTACAAGAGCACCCGAACAAGACCTAATGAGATCGCAGAGAACTCATTCAAGGTAACAAAGTAATTGTTGCTTGAACTTGAATTTGTAAAGCAGTGGCTAACAGATAATGAAAATACTTAATTATTTTACTTCAATGATTTTTAGTTTATAGATGTAGTTGAGCAGATTCTAAAGTAATTTCTCTGCTCTAAATTATTTATTTAAATTTGAATGCCCTTCTGTACAGGACAAAGTTTTAGAACAGGATCTCACCCTTTTCTAGCCAGGATAGGGGTTATGATAGATAACACATAAATGCTTAATTAACTTATCTTATCTTCACTCATAGTTTATAAATATATTTATTTTAATTTAGAGTTTATTTTAATAAACTGCACTTTTTTATTTTAATCAGAGAAGTGTGCTTTGGAATCAATATTTCAATTTGGGACTGGAAACTGGCAAATTACGAAAGATGAAGAAGAACTTGTACACGGACAGATTACTTTCTTGCCAGCCCATAAATTTCCCACAGCTAAGATTGTAAAAGGTAATGAAGAACCTGGAATCAATCTTTATGAGAGGCTGGACCGATTTGGTCTTAAAATAGGCCCTGCTTTCAAACTGATAAAAACACTAACGGCTTCAATAGAAGGTATTCATACTTCTTAGTATCAATGAAAATGTTTACAATTCAACAACAATCAAACATGATCCTCTAAAGTACAAAAAAATAAAAATAAAAAAAAAATAATGCACTTTACTTACAGAAATTTCTGCTACTCTAGTTTGGGATGGAAAGTTATCACATTTTTTAGAAGCTGTTCTTCAAGTACCATTGGCAGCCTACAAAGACTCAACAACATTACTGTTTGTCAATAAAATTTCCAAAATAATTATAGATCTAGAAAAGTTTCCAGTAAATGAAACAAAAGGTAAACTCTTCTTTAAATGAATAGAGCATTCAAAAATTACCTTCAGAGAATAAGGTTTTATTTTATTATTATTTTTTTTTTTTTTTTTACAGAAATCGATGTACATTTTAACAATAAAACGAAGTGCGTATATTGTGATGGTTTAGAAATTACAAACATCACTTTATCTCCAGTCTTTAAAAGATTAAACTACAACTTTGTATTTCAAGAACCGCAGTTTTTACAATATGAATCATCAAATGTGCAAGTTAGTACAATACCATATATTGCTAATTATCACATTAAACATATAATTGTAAAAGTAATTATTTCAAACAAATGTTTACTTCTAGGATTTGAAAAATTTTCTTACTTTAGTTCAACAAATTGTCTGCAACAATTTTATGAATGGAAACATTAAACGGGAAGACTTGGACATTCTTGAAGTTGGGGATGTAAACTTCCATAGTGAACTTTATAATGCTTTTCAAAATTGTCCTGGATTAAATGTAGGCTAAGATCATTTTAACATAAAATTATTTTTCATGTTTAAATAAAATTACTTATTTTATATTTGTGTGATTTATGTATTAATTTCTTTTCAGGTTTATTTGAAAATGATTCCTGATGAGAAGAACTTGTTGCTTGAAGGATTAGAAAGCAAAGAGTACAGACCAAAAAATATCCTTATAGCTTCTACTAGTTTATCCCCAAGGAGCTCTCTGGGTATTCTTCAACATTTCCGAGATGGATTTATTTTAGTCAGAGATCAGGTTCTTCCCTCTGACTTTGAAGTAATTACTAGTAAAAAAATTGGTAATCATGTTTATACATTGTCCAAGAAAGTAAGTAACAGTTATAATATAAATATAAGTATTTTTAAATTATGTGTACATAGTTAGCCATCGAGGGGATATGCAGTCAGGGAATAGTTGGAATTCGGCTAGGAAAACAATCCGATTTTTGTACAAATCTGTATTAAGGATGTTTAATCTCATTTTTGGTAGCCTTTGTCTACAATGATAGCCAGGGGTGGAGGAGAACCAAGTTTACAGTTAAGTGACCATGGTGAAAATAATCTTTTTTCTCCATGGTCACTTAACACGTTCGGGCCCAGCATCGTGACATGTGGGTCAGAGAGATGTGCTCTGCGCGCATAGCGTCATGGTGTGTTCGACAGCAGATAGCTTGGCTTTCTATCCCCACTACTCCGGGCCTTATCCTATAGCCTTCGTATTTGGTTTGTGACCTCATTATGTTATTCCCAGTTAGGTTTGTGGGTTCAAGTGGCAACAAGGGGCAGCCTTCAGGGTCACCTCTACTGAAAAATATTGGGTTTGCTTTTTTGTTTCCGTCTACAATAACTTGTGTTTTGTTATTTATCAACAAACTATGAACCAGATTTTTCAGCTTTTGAGAGATAGGAAATTCATTTAATGACTTTACTATGTGAAAATGACCTATAATGTTGAAGACCTTTGCTATGTTGAGAAACAGAACGCAGCTATTCTTCTTCTTCTTTTTGCATCTGCAGACAGCTATTTAATATCGAGGAGTTGACGAAACAGCCTGGGCCTGGGACAAATCCCCTTTGATTTTGTGAGAGGGAAATAATATTTTTTAACTTCTTGCTTACAGCCCTTTCCAGAATGCGACGAATCACTGAGAAAATAGTTATTGGCCGCTAGTTGCTCAAGCATTTGTCACCACCACTTTTAAATATTAATATTTTCTTACCTGAGGAGAAGGCTTCTGGGGTGTATGACCATTGCAACATGTAGGTTCGAATTAAACTTATGATTTTATAGCATTTGGTCTCTTTGATTACCCTTAGAAGAATACCATCAGGTCCGGGGGCCGTGTAAATTCACATTCAGCATTAAATTCGGTGTCAATAATGTTGGTATTATTAGTGTAAAAATCCAACAAATTCTCTTTTTCAATTTAAAAAAATGCTTCTTATGTGTTTTTCAATTAATTCTAAGCTAATTTTGCATTTACCGTCCACAGTAATAAGTTACTGTCCATTATTTGCTTTACAACTTTCTTTCTTTGGTAATAATAATGGTATTGAGCTAGCTCATAATTGTAGATTTTGCCTTCTTCTGCTTGAGTCGTCAATACTCTTTTTGATTGGATTAACTCCATTTTTATAGTTACGTTGTACTTTGCCGTTTTTATTCTTTTTTCTTTGTTTATAATATCGAGTTGCTGGATGTACAGGACCTTTGCATATAGAAGACATATTTTCTTTTAACACTTTAAGAAAACAGTTAACATTCTCGTTAAACTTACTCTGTCATCTTTGTGTTTAATTTGTTCTTCGAAAAATTCTTCCCACTGATTTAATGTTCAATTACAACGAGATTCTGATTTGTTTTCGGTGCTTCACGTTTCCTTGTAGTTTTTCATTGACAGGTCCAATATTTTTCCTGTAGAGAGAAGGATGAGCTCGGCTGATATGTATTTTCAGGCCTTAGTAATCTTTACCATATTCCGTACATGTTTTATAACCTCTTGAATCAGTGTTATTATCACTACTTGAAGACATTTCCATAGCTTTTATTTATTTAATGGTTTAAAATTTTGTATATTATTAGCTAGGTTATGTTTGTAGTGATATAATTCCGTCATTTGCATTAGGGTATACTGAATAGGTAGTTACTATTACTGCTGCCATATTTGTTGCTATTTCTTCTTTTGGCTTGATATTTTGGGCTGTTTCGTTACTTAGTGCTATTTCCCTTAAATATGGTTTCAATTGAATCATTAGTTTGTCTTCTTACCATTCTTGGCTATAATTATGTTCTAGTGATCCTTTTTCCAGTGAATAAATTTCAATAAAATTTAAGGAGAAAATTTTTTAGCGTTTTACTATTTTCAAGCCCAGCAATTAATTAATTAATAGTGTAATTAATCCACTAAAAGTACACCATTTCAAAACTTTCTTCACTTATTTATTTTTTTTTTTTATATGTTTGCCAAAATAACTATACAAAAGGAAGACTTGACCCCGATGAAATTTTTTTTCTTAGCCATCAATCCTGAAAGTGTTAACTGCTAACATCGGTCTTTCTCCACCCTTAGCATTCATTGCTGATGAAGGCTGCCTTCATTAGCTGAGACGTACAGATTTGTACAAAAATCATATTGATTTTTTCCTAGCTGAATCCCAACTATTCCCAGAATGCATAAATATTTATTGTTTTAACTCTCTTTATTTTGTCTTGCTTTATAGGCTGAAACTCCAATTGTAAACAATTCATTTGTTTTCTTAACATCTAATGACTGGGAGGCAGAATTAAAAAATCATTTAAATACTCATAAAGATCGTAAAGTTTGTCTTACTGGCTATGTATCTAACATATCCAAGATGTGTTATATAATAGAAAAGACTTGCAATTTTAACAACTTCCATAATCTGAGGTTGGTAAACATTTATTATTCTCTTGGCATTGTAACATATTTTTTAGATTTTGATATGAATAGAATGACATAGAAACATATATATTAAACAAAAAAATATAAATTGCTGAATTCATATTTGAGCTTTCTTAACAAATTGATATATTTTCAGATATCTTTTTCATGATTTAGCTAATGAAAAGAATCAAACTAAGTTCTTTGAGCCTCAACTATCCAAGGGTCTCAGAATAAACATTCTCCACAAAAACAATTGGAGCTTAATTTCTTACAGAGCTGTTTCACTAACTGTGCAGAAATTAAATGAAAACAATACATTCAAGTTTTCTCAGATTTCGTGAGTAACTCTCTAGAATTCTTGCATCAATATGAATAAATGAATGTTTTATTGCTCTTAAAAATTTATGATTTTATAGCAAGGGGTCTACTTCATTAACTTAAGATTTATTATAAGATATGAATTTAAAAGTATCTCAAATTGAATCAAAATAAAATACAACTAACTATATAAAATCCTTATTTTCCTACACACAGATCCCTCCCGAACTCCAGACTTGCTCGATTTCTTCATCTCTGCTTGCCTAGGAAGTATATTCCACTCAGTGCAGTCACTGTTTGATCTATCCTCCAATCACTGAGTCATTCTCCTTAGGCTTGAGCTATAGCCTCGCCTCATCCTAGGTTCTGTCAACTGAGAATTATTTCAAGAAAACCTCACCGCTTCCATTGACCTCACTATTCCCCTTAAAGCCCCATCAGATGTTGACAATGCCGTTATTACTTTTATTAAAGCCATATAAGACAGTTTCACAAAATCATGTAAACCAAGAATCCATGTTCCTTTCAATCCCAAACCCCACCTTCCAGACCACATCCAGAGCCTCCTTACTGCCAAATGCCGAGTTAGAGCTCTCTGGCAGAGAACCCGCTATCCCTCTCACCGTACCTCCTTCATTATGAGCCCTGGACTGCTACTCGTAAAATTCTCAAATAACACACCATTTCTCATCCACTTCAAGGCAGTTGGGAAAAGTCGATGAAGAATCCAATTTTTCTCTGCATCCCAAGACAAACTCTATGCACGATCAGCTAGTGCACGATTGCCTTGACCAACCACTTCCTCTCTCCCCTCTCCCCAAAGCTTTTCATCTGGCATACTTGTTTGTGTATCATGAAGTTTACGTTTCAGAGTATGGTTGGTGTTGTCTGTTGTACAAGTCAGTTTTGGTTCTGTTAATTAAATTTTAAAAAGAATTTGCTTTATAATAGGACACTGACGGCGCTTCTGCGAACATCACCAAAATATTTAAATGAAATAACAAATAAACTCAGAGCTATATTTAGAGATAATAATTACCCTGAGGAAATTATAAATAAAGAAATTAAAAGAGCTGAAAGAAATGTTTTTACAAAAGGAAATTGGATGTGAAGGGAAATTTAAATTTAATCAATTTTGACTTGAATGTTTTTAATTTTACGGATGACTATTTTTATGAAGACTGTGACAGTAAACGGAAAAGGGATGACACTGAACATATAGGTACTGACAATTCTAATAGAAGCAAAAGGGTTAAATTAACAGAACCAAAACTGACTTGTACAACAGACAACACCAACCATACTCTGAAACGTAAACTTCATGATACACAAACAATAGACGACATAAAGGGCAACCAAGAAAAAAGAAGAAAACTAATACAAAGTAAAATTTATGACTTCTTTGACGATAGGAAAACCAACATTTTAAATACAAATAGAGTTGTAGCAGATAAATCCATAAACAATGAACATATTTATGAACAGAAGATGGATATTGACAGTAAAGAAATAAAAACTCTGGAGCTGGTTAATTACATTACCTTTTGTTATAATCCCATATTTGCCAATAAGATAAAACAAACATGTAAAGACCAAGGAAGAATCTCCTGGATATATCAAGACAAAATCATAAAAAGCTACAGCCGAATTAAAGATGATCTAAAAGAAAGGGAAACCAAATATAACGTATATCAAATTGATTGTGCAATGTGTGATAAGGTGTATGTAGGAGAATCGGGACAACTATTAAAAAAGAGAATTAAACAACACACCAAAAACCTTGACGAGACTGACAACAAGACTGCATTGGTGGATCATGCGATACAATATAGCCACACATTTAATTTTGACACGGTAAAGGTATTAGATAAAGAAAAAAAAACCATAAAACAAAAAATTAAGGAAAATATACACATAATTAAAAATAGGAAAAAGGCCGTTAACAAGAAAACAGATATTAAATACCTGGATAGAATATTTTTTAATTTAATAAACAAGAAGACATAAAATGAATTATTTTATAAAATGACAAAAACTTCCTTTGGAAAATCGACATTTACCCTAAAGCTATCGATTTTAAACAGCTGATACCTAGTAGACATGATTGATCTCACCAGTCCAGACATGGCCCTACCTGCGGAAAGTTCTCTAATGGATAGGTTGTAACCATATTTTCTTGTATTTAGTTTAAGTGCTCCTGAAGAGGCGTCACAGCGACGTGAAACATGTAGAGCCTAATAAAAGAGTTCAGAAGAAAGTAAGTGTGTTTTTATAAAATTGACCTTCTGCCTCAGACGAATATAGTACATAATTGTAATAATAACACTACTGTGAGTCTCCCGTGGTCTAATGGCTAGTGCCTTAGACTCATAAGCGGGAGATGGTGGGTTTGATCCCCACCAGCTAGTTAATATTATTATTAGTTTCTATTCTTGTATATACCTCATTTCAAATGTGTTTTATGTTTCTATTGATTTTCTAGAACTAATTTCTAGATATAAAACTAACGTTAATTTTACCTGTTTAGTAATAACATAATTGTTCTAATATTTTAACAACAAATTGTTCTTTTAAAATAAAAGGTGATTTGTATTTATAGACCTATCATTTATCTTACTGGTAAACCTTTTTTCTGTGTATTAATTCTGTTTTTTCTTTGTTTTTTGTCATTTTAGCTGGCGAAGGCTACCAAAGAGTAGCCAAAATGCCCTTAATATAGATTTTTTACAAAAATCGTATTGATGTTTTCTTAGCCGAATCCCAACTAATCCCTGATTGCTTATTACTATTTTTAAATTAGCATTAAATTTACTCTAAGGTTAATGCTATTTCAATGTTCAAATTGAATTTTTTATACCGCAAAAACTATTCAAAAAGTTTATATTAAATAAAAGTCTCATTTGCAATACATTTTCGAGAATCACTATTCTTCCCCAAAAAATTCTGCAAACTGTCGAAACTCACCAATGTTGTAAAATTTAATTACTTTTTCAATGGTATACTCAGAACTGAGAATATTACTTAATTTCATAATGTTATTGGAAATTTAGGGGGAACAACTGAAAAATACAAATAATATCTTGTTTATTACTGTGACCTTATCGTCCGTACCACATCAAACTATCGAATATACAAATCGAAGCAAACTAGAGAACGTACATATTCTGTCCATTTACGAAGTAATATATTGAAAAATGGTCTTATTGAATACTTTATTTAAGGCATTAAAGGCTATTCTAAAGGGGTTTGAGTTATGACAATTTTCGACAAGATGTATCATCCACGTTTGGGGGTTCCTCCCTCCCTCTACAGAGAGGAAAATAATGTTGGTTCAAATTTGTATACATACAAAAGAAAAAAAAAAAGAAAAAAGAAAAAAAAAAAAAAAGAAGAGAATTAATAAATTATACATTAATTCATTATGTTTAATTTGAAATAATGTTTTAGATTAAATGGTGCTGAGGTGAAGGCTATTGGTTTAAATCCTATTGATGATTCAGGACTGTATAATAAGGTATGTAACTTCAGCATAGCCTTTAAATTATTATATCCTTACTCTAAGGTTTTGGATTTCCCTGTGATTAAAAAAATGAAATTTCTTAAGATGTTTTGATTTTTTATTGTTCATTTTAATGGTATGAAATGTCCAATAAAAGAGATTTGTGGATTAATAAGATGTGACTAGGGGTTATGTCAAGGATTCTCTTTTAGCGCAGTTCCTCCCTCCCTCCATAGGGAGGAACCCCACTTATAAGGTTAACATCGTAACACAATCCTTATGTGCCGACTAGAAAATGTCTTGTTTCAGAACCTATAGGTAACAAAAATAACGGAGGTCAAATTTGTATATATATGTATATATTTGTCTGTTCACTCTCTCAAAAATGGTCCGATTTTGATGAAATTCAGTACAAAACTACTTTGCCTAATTTAAAAGATCTAGTTCGTTAACCAACAGAATCTGCCTACCAGAACACGGTTAATGTGCAAAATTTGCATGGCAAAAATTAAGGCTTTGCGTTTATAGACTTGCACGTACACTTTTTATAGGTCCCTTGGCCCAGGGAAACAAATGAAGCCATTTTTAAAACAACATCTTTTACCATTTTCGAGAAAAGTGGAAAAATAGTTGTTGAATAAATGTTTTGGTTAGAGTACTTAGAATCATGGAATTCAGTTGAAATATTTTCTGCATGTTTGAAATTCATGTAAACAAAGATGTTAAAATTTTGGTTACTTTTGGAGTTAAGCAAGGATTTGAATAAAATATTTTATCAATAGATATGAAAAGTTTTGGGAACTTCATATATTTTTCTTAATATCTCGAAAACAGTTGGAAAATCGTGGTGTTACTTTGATTGCATTTGTTTCAATAAAACATGATAATTGAATGAAAGGCGTGTTTGTATTTTGTATTGACGTATAGAGCCTTGCTTTAGAATAGGAAGAGCCAGATTATGTAATTTCTGCTTCTGTGTAAATTGGCTACAGTATCTGGTGCATTTACACGGAATGTAACGTGAATATCACTTTTATTCAAAATGTTTGATTGGGTGCGAGTCAGGCTTTTTTATGAAAATATGGCAGGTACAGCAAGATATATGGCCGACCGAGACTTCTTGGCTAGCATTATTTAGATTTGTCTTAGCTCTGCTAAATCAACATTTGTAGTCAATCAAACACAAAATAGACATAGTATGACTGCATACGGTTCGATCGAGACAACAATGTATCTAGGTAACCATATATTTAGATTTTGAATCAAAATTCGAAGAAACAGTAAAATTTGAGTTACAGGGTCCAGAGAGAGATAATGAGATTCAGACTGTGTTTGTGGAGCATATACAGTTAGGTATTTTTATGTGTCAAGGGCTGTATTGTAGTAAGGTTTATACTAAAGAGAAAGGGTGGCAAAGGTCTAGGATAGAAGGTACAATGCTAGAGGAATGGCTTGCATAAAAATGAAAGTTTGCAGGACAAGCCTTATTTATTGCTATAGAGGAAATTTATTCTTTATAAATTTTGCAATTGATATGACTTGGCTCAATCTAAACTACAACCTATAATTATGTGTTTTTTATTCAGGCGAGCCCAGTAGAATATTCAGGAACAAAGAAAGGAGAAAATATATGTGGTATTGGTACTATTGATGAAATATCTCACACAATAAATCCTGATGGCATTTTGAAATGGGAAAAACCAGACAATTGGACTCATGATGAAATAGCATCAGTACTTTTGCCTTATTCACTGGTAAATCATTCATTCATTTTTTCTGAAGTGCAAAGGTGCTGAAGTCCACTTACGATCCATGAAGATCACAATGTTAAAAGGATGAAGCGCTCCTCAAAAATAATAATTATTGTATTAATTACTCTTTTGAAATTAATTTTAGGCTTTCAGCATCATAAAATCAACGTTTGACAGAGAAATGTTACGTATATTGCAATCAAACAAAATATTGATTCACCGAGGCTGTTTACCACTTTCCCAGGCTCTTATTAATATTGCCGAATCTCAAGGTCTTGAAGTTTTCACTTCTTATAAAGACAACGTAGAGAAGGAATTAATCGAAAAGTTATTTCCAAAGGTAATTTTTTAAAAATGTTATGCACTTTTATTATGCATATTTTAGTAATAATTTTTATTTAAATAATCAAAAACTTAATAAAATATTTTATCAAACCTCTTAGACTACTATTGGGGTGAGGTTAGCTCAATGATAGCACTCGTCTGATATGCTGGAGGACTTGAATTCAAAACTCATGTGCGCATTAAAGATTTTATCTTATAGTTTTGTTGTTTTTTTTTTGGTTTTTTTACTACTATCATAAAGTTGACCTCAGTCTGCTACTAGTTATTAATTTCCTCCATTTTCTCTGATTTTTAAGTTTTATTTGTTCAGACCTTTTTTTTTCATTTTTATTAATTCATTTAATTTAAACTTTTTGTGGTACGTTTTTCTTGTCAGTGAAAACCACACAAGGGATATGCAACCAGTAAGAAAGTCATAATTTAAATTTATTTCTAACAATTTACTGTTCTTTATTATTCACTTGTTCTCTTTTTCTTACTTTATTTTACTAAGGGGAGTATTACTCAGGCTTCACAGAACTTGTACATATGTATCAATGAATTATCCTATTCAAATTAAAAATAAAAAAAAAAATCAACTCTCATAGGCGTTGTGATATCAAAGTTGGAACCTAACAGGTCCTCATCTACAGCCCACACAATCTCCTACTTTCTCTTTTGATAGAGGGCAACTCCGCAAAGTAAAAAGTCCTATAAGCAGGAACTGTGTCATCTTAATGCGTTTCTATAACATTTTTATCCCTAGTGTAATTTTGAAAGCTTGGAATAAGAATGAATTTCCTGTAGTATTTTGTAAGTGTGTCTCCCCATGGTCTATTGGCTAACGCCTTAGATTCTCATGCGGCAGATGGTGGGTTCGAGTCCCACCGGTGGCAGAAATTGTCTCATCACACGGCTCGGAAAATTCCCCGCTGCTCCATGGATATGTTATATGCGATGTTAAAGAAAAAACAAAAAAAAAAACAATTACACTTAGGTGTTGTCTGTTTATTCTGTGAGCAAACAATAATGATAACTAAACATAAATAAAAAAAACGGTATTGCATACAAAGCTTGGATTAAAAACAGTATTCATATTTTGTTTAGATACTTTGTGAAGAATGTAAACACTTACTAATGGCATCTTGAAGTAAAGCAAGATTTTAGGAGCCACAATGTGCAGAAAACTGACACTGGCCAACTCAAAGTGAAAATTACTCACTCTACCTCTTCAACTTTCATTCATTCTTAAAGAAAGCTCTATTAAAAACTTCAAATAATACAAACACGTTTCTCATTTGCTTGGCTCATATACCATATTACACTGATAATTAAATACTTAAATAAAATTTAGAAAATCAATAAAAATAAAAAAAACTGGAGAACAGAGACAAAAGAACAAAACTAACACTTTCAAAATTTTAACATCCATTTCTTTAGCTCATATTTCCCTATATAAAAATGCATGAGAACCATTTTTTTTTAAGCAAATGTATTAACAGGTGCCTTCTCCTTACAATTATTTCCCAACTGTTTTCAATGTATTTAAGGAAGTATATACGGGATTATCAAAACTGCTCATGTCTGTTAAAAAAAATTAAATATATTTTTTCCTAGTACTTCCTCAATTCCAAAAGTAAACAAAATGTTTATATATATATATATATATATATATATATATATATATATATATATATACATATACATATTGTTAAGATTTTATTTTTTATAAAAGGAATGCGCCACGTTGGGTCGCCATTAAATGTTAAGATTTTATTTTTATAAAAAGAATGAAAAAAATTTTAATTACTTTAATAAGTTTTATTATATTAAACTGATTTAATCTCAGGGATAGAAGTTCCGAGTGAATGAATAATATAATATTTATTTTTAGACAATTCCGAAATACAAAACAATATTAAAATACATACAAATAACAATAAAAGAATTAACAATTACAAAAAAATAATTTTACTTCTGAATTAACTTACTTCCAATAAAGCTTCAATATACTGCGCTTCAGTAATTCCTTCTTCAAGGTGATACGCTTTCTTACCAGGTCTCGTGCATAGAATGGATATCTTGAAATTCTGGATTTTGTTGTCTTCTCACTCTGTCTTCTATGATAAATAACAATAAACTGCACTCTGTATTCTCTGTGGCTAGCGATAGACTCTAGCTCCGCACTCGACAACTGCGAGGAATAGACTTGACTCCGTACTCCTCGGAGGATAGCTATAGACTGACTTGACTCTGTACTCCTTGGAGGATAGCTATAGCTCTTCACTCCATGACTGCTGGGAATAGACTGACTCCGTACTCCTCGGAGGATAGCTTTAGCTCTTCACTCCAAGGCTGCTATCAATAGACTGACGCCTTGCTAGCAGGAAAGTTGGCGTCTTCTCCCACCAACTTCCGCATTATGTTGGTTCATAATTTAGATAATAATTATATTTTTGTAACTTCAAATAATTAATTTATTATCATCTGAATGTACATTTAATATGTATATATTGTACACCAGTATTGTTCAAAAATATTATTAATTTAAAATGTATATAATACGATGTTATTTGTATTTTATGGTTTGTGCTTTGCGCGGGCTTTTCAAACTATCGATGGTTATTTGAATTTAAAAATATTTTCGTGAATGTAATATATCATTACAATATATACATCCAGTGTCCAGTTATTTTGACAGAACTCTACACAACTTCCAATTTAAATGCGACGTTTTCACTGACTATGCCAGTATGTTGTATTTGTTTTCTTGAGTTCACCAGTGCCGTTTTAAATTAATTGGCTGATTATTTTCCACAGCAATAGTTAGCTTTATTAATTGATTAAATTGTTTTTACAAATAATGAATTTAATGGATCATAATTTATATGCTTTGAATACGCAAAAGAAATATTTGTTAAGTTAAAATTATTAATTAACATAATTTGAAATTGAAAATTATGTACAGGAAGTTCAAACAATGTATTAAGAATGGGTATCACTGTTCGATGAAACCTTCCCTTACAGTAGCCAGTGTTTAGACACCAACGTGTTAACACAGTTAACTTGTTACAACCGTGTTGGCGGCTAAACCGTATGATGTAAGGTCATTTCCCCTGGCTGAAGTTTTTTTTCTCCAAAAATGTCATATTTATTCAATGCTTTGAATGTATCAAGACAAATTTTACTGATTTGAAAATTTGTCATCAGTAAAAAGTGCCTGTTGAACACCCTTCGAATTTGAAAGGGAATCCCAAGTGAATGAATTTTGTCATTTTTATTAATTTAAACCCTATATCCTGAACAATGTTCACTTTTGAGTCATAGCTTGAATTTCATCTTACATCAGGAAAATTACTTTTATACAGTCTAGTTTTCACATTTTAAATATGTACAACATTTACAGACTGAAGTAAAATGCAATATGACTGAAAAATGATTTCAGATACCCAGTTCTAATATAGTTTCATGTGAAACAAGTGATTTTTGTTATCTGTTGCTATCTAAAATGCGTGGAGAAGGCTTCAGTATGATTGTGAGTTGTCTCCCAGAAAAAGAAATGATCAAGGCAAACACTCTTCTTACAGCTGAAGAGGGAATGCTCTTTCAAACAACATCTGAAAAGGGTGTGGACAGTTCATGCATAGGTAAGAAAAATATTCAGCCCAAATACTAGTATTATTCTTTTACTGCAAGCCAGGGTGTAAAAAAATCATGATTTTTTAAAAAAAATCGGATTTATTTGATTTAAATCAGATTTTTTTTTTTATTTAAATCGGATTTTTTTAAATTTAAATTGAATTTTTTTACTAAAACCAGATTTAAAAAATAAATCAGACTTTTTAAATGTAACTAGTCTATATAGAGAGCTGGTTATTACCTAGTTGTTCATTATATAAACCTGTAACTAAAATATTTGTTTATTTACAATGGAAATAATGAAATAACTATTTGTTTAACTATTAACTATTCAGCCATAATATTTGTTATATTTTAACGAAACTCGGTATTCCTTATGGTCAACTGAAGAGAAATTTTTTTATAAAAATAAACTAAATCGATTGACTAGAAGGGAGGGTTTACTCCAGACAGAAATGACTAATTTCCTTATAACGGTCGTAATTTCTGTTGTATTGTAACGAAACTCTTTATACGTCCTGGGTATCTAATAAGAAAGAAGTGATATGAAAATGAACTAAATCGGTCAATCGGAAGGGGGGGGGGAGGTGTTACTTTGTACTATGTTTTAATTGAATTCTTCCGCCAATCGTAGGTTTGCGAAACTCATCAAGATCAATAGATCAAAATATCAAGCTTTGTGTATTTAGTACGTATTGTTGTACCTCTAAAAGGAAATTAATTAGAAAATTAATAATTGAAACAGCTGCTCGTAAAAAATGCAAAAGAGTAGAACAATTTATGTTTTTATTTATTTTATTTATCTATATAGGTTATTTACAGCAAATTATTCAGTAATGCAGTCTACACTAACCAAATTCTGAGGAAAGTGCTTAGTTATGCAGCTCCTGCGTGACGGCCTTTTAATTTACACATTTTGTCAAAACTCCATATTTTTACATATTCTGCCATAAATACATATGTTTGCCACATATTTTAATATTCTTTTTATTTTATAATTAAAGAAATAAAGTAAAACCGAGAAAGAAATTTAAACTTTACCCACTGAGTCTAGGTGTCTGTGTCTTTTCTAATTCCAAGAAGGTGGCTTTATATGTAATATATCAATATTAGATACAAAAGGCATGTTGTTAGTGGATAGTATTAGAATCATACGAGAGTAATAGAGAAAATCCAGGATTTAGAAGGAGATACTGGGAATGAATTAAAAATAAAATGAAAAGACAGTCTAGAAAAAACCCCTGGGTGGAAAATATCCACATTATTGGGGATATCCATAGTGGCAAAATGATTATCAGCTTAGTCGAATCCCACTCTTCAGAGCAGTTGATTGTAGCCTTCAAATACACACCAGTGACTTTAGTTGATGTTGAAAGATAATTCAGTCACTTCAAAAGTATACTCAGATCAGACCAGCAACATTTCACGTTTGAAAATTTCAAAATTCAAGTTGTAGCAAACAATCTTCCAAAATAACGTTCATCTGTAGAAATTTACAACTTTTCCCCCTTTTTTAATGAATTCCTAATTTTTATTTATGCTTTATTTTTCAATATGTTAAACAGTTTTAGTCATTTTGTTCTATACTTTAGTTCTTTCCACTAATAATAACAGAGTTCCTACTTATTATTTATGGTTTTCTTTTCAATATTTTATAGTGCTAAAGGTATTTGTTTTCTAAATATTTTCAATTTTTTATTACATATTTTATTATAAATAGTTAAATATATATTGTTATGATTAATTTTTATAAAAAAGATATTCAATTATTAGAATAAATTTTATTATATTGAATGATTAACCTCAGGGAGAAAAAGTTCCGAGTGAATGAATATTAAAAAAATACTGACATATGGTCCCACGGACATTCTGATTTTAAAAAAATATTTAAATAAAATAAAATGTTTTATAAAAATTTTATTGATTGCTATTACTTTGAACCTTCTTGCATTGCACACAATCAATGAATATATAATATATTTCAAATTTCAGTAAACAAAAGGGAAATAAGAATAATAGAGGAAATAGACAAAAAAACAAAAATACCTGTTTTAAAACTTGTGTATTTACTGAAAACTAATTACATTATATTTAATTTTGATTTTAAACAATTAAACAACAATTAATGAAACTTAAAAAATTGTTCAAATTGAAAAATGTCACTCACCCAAACAATTGACACACATTTTCTTGGAGCACTCCAAGCATATTGGTTTTTTGCATTTGTTACAAAGGAAAGATGTTTTCCTCATTTTCTTTGCTGCGCATATGTAACAAAGCTTTCGCTTACTTCTAGGAAGTTTGTCCACATTATCCTCAGAAGGGATGACTTCTTTTATATCTAGTAAATCAGAACTTATGGCCCTCGGAAGATGAAGGTTTGTCATTCTAGCCTTCAAATACGGTTCAATTAGCTGGTGACCCAATGCTTCTTTATAAAAAGCACTTTTATCAGAAAATTGGACATCTTTACTGGATTTATGAAGAATAAAAGCATTACTAGTGCTGATATCGACAATTCTAAAAAACTTCGCCATCTACGTGTGCGCCGACTTGAAGAAAATATTGAGCATCCCTTGTCCAATGTGTCAACTCCACCTTTAGTATTGTTGTAATAAGATATAATTTGTGGCTTCCTTCTTGTTTCCCGTGGTGCATCCTTGACAAATGAATAACGGCCTTCCCTTTTCTGGGCACAAATGAGACCAATGTCATATCTTTTGTAAAGCCATAAATGGATGAGCTAACTGCTCTTCCGTGAAGGCAAAAATTCTGGAGGGTTTTCTTTTTTATTTATTTATAATATATTCATAAATTTGAAAGTATCGTTAATTAATATTAAAATATAAATATAAAATGTTAAATAAAACCTTACCTTGAAAAAATCAAAGAGGTTACTCAAATACTGACGTTTGGTCCCCTGGACCATGTATTGTTTATATCTTGTAAACAACCTTTAAAACTACTCTTTTACTTGCACATTTAATAAGATACTGAGAAGTTAGGAAGCTATTGAGACATACAGGGGTATACCGGACATAGTAGTAGGGGGGATTTCTAGAAATGACTACCATAAGGTCCCAGGGACCATACCACAGTACTTAAAGGTTAAAAAAAATACTTATTTCTAAATAATCCTGAAATACAATCACTAATGCCAATGCACTATCAAACAATAATAAAAAAATTCATCATAATTACAAAAAAATAATTGTTACCTTTGAATTAATGGACTTCAAATAAAACGCCAATATACTGCACTTCAATAATTTCTTCTTCTTAGTAACACGCTTTCCCTGTAAGTTCTCATGCAGAGGATAGATATATATAGCTTGAGATTCTGGACTCGGCTGGCCTTAGACATAGACTCTGACTCCGTACTCCACGATGGACGCAGCTAGACTAGACTTAGACACCTTATGGCTGGAGATCGACTGTAACTCTGACTCCGCACTCCTTGGCAGCTATACTTAGACTCTGTCTCCGTACTCCGCGGGGGACATAGATAGACTGATTGCTGTTAGCGGGAAAGTTGGTGTCTTCCCCACCAACTTCCACATTTTGTTGGTTTATAATTCAAATAATAATTATATTTTTGTAACTCCAAATGATTAATCCATTATTGCTTGAATATACATTTAATTTATATCTATTGTACATCAGCATTGTCCAGAAATATTATTAATTTAGATTGTATATAATACGATGTTATTAGTATATTAGGATTTGTGGTTTGCGCGGGCTTTTCAAGCTTTCAGGGGCTATTTGAATTCAAAGTTGTTTTCGTGAATGTAAAATATCATTACAATATGTACATATTTTCAATTTTATATTACACTAGCTGAATACCCGTGCTTCGTCACAGCGGATAAGTAGTTATTTAATTGGGTTAAATAATGCATCAGCAAAATTAACGCTACTACTTAATTTTTTCCAGTTTATTATAGCACGGTTTCCATCATACTATATTTTATACATCAATTGTTAAATAACTAAAGTATAATGTTTCTTGACACTGGGGCGCTACTGCCAGTGTCAAGAAACAGATAACCTAGAGATAACCCGTTATCTATAGGTTACCAGCATGGGCGTATATAAGGGGGAGGGGGCTGAGGGGTCTGTAGCCCCCCCTCCGACATTTTCATTTGAAAGTAAAAATGTGTCTAAAAACCCTTAAAAATAAATTAAATAAGATCACTTAGTTCATAAAAAATATTTAATTTAAGTTGTAATAGCGTTTTATTTGCCTAAAACTATTCGAAGAACTAAACTGTTAGTATTCCATCCCCCAGAAATGGTACCAGCCCTCCCCCCCCCCCCCGAAATTTTCCCAGCCCCCCCCCCGAAATGATTTCCGATATACGCCCATGGTTACCAGTAACAGCAGTGTAACCAATACAGGTTAAATTTCGTTGTCAATAATAAATGTATGTTTCTCATATGTCATTCGGAAACACCCATTATATTTGCGAGCATTACCAAGAGGTATTCTGACTAGGGATGCTGATGCGTGAGGAGGCTGTGCAAGGGTTCGGGATATTATTACCTCGGATAGACCATCACCAAGTATAGCGTAAACTCTATGGGGGGCAAATTGAAATGAACCGCAATTAAAATGGTGATTTTGTCCCTCAGAGCGTAAACTCTATGAGGGACAGTTTATTTCTAGTAATTCAAGGTCTGCCATCATAGTTGAAATTAACCTCAATTAAAAATAATACTATGAAGCAGATAATGTACAGTAACAGCTGTTCTTTGTCGTCCTAGCAACGCATGCTGCCTAGGCTTGCCTGCTCTAACCAACTAAAACTTTAAACCCCTCTAAAAATACCTAAAACTTTGAATATAAAAAAATCCTTTCTTAGCGAGCGTCTATAAGGAGTGTCCATGAAAAATTTCAATTTTTTCTGTTGAGTGGTTTGGGCTGGGCGATGATAGGTCAGTGAGTGAGCGAGTGGTATTTGACAAATATATAGTAGATGAACATCCATTCCCTATTAATCAGGTATAATAACAGTAATATTATTTATTTAAAGCTTTGAAGAAAAATGCCAGTTTGTCAGCCTTTTCACATCTAATTAGGTAGTTTCTCATTTGACTGTGAACAAAACCAAGGGTTGAAAACATTCTTTCAACCCCTGCAGAAGTTGCCTTTCCTGTCATAAGCTGCTCTATTATTAACAGTTCTTTTGAGGAAATACAATATTTTAGCGCTGACGAAGAGTTCCACCAATTTAAAGCATTCACTTCGCCCACTACCTGCCAATCTCTTTTATCTTCAACTTAAAAGGTGCAGATGCAGAATTAAAAACGAAGAAAGGGTTATAAAAGAATCAGACTTTGAATAGATAAGAACGGTCAAGTGAGGGTAGGCCCTAGGTACAAAAATAAAGACGAAATGTTGAAATGGCTGAAAAAAGGCAGAACTAGTTGGATTTCAGTTAAAAAAATAAACTAAAGTTAAAAAAAATATATAATAATAATTTTTTTAATAAAATCAATTGGTTTGAATCAATGTTTTTTTTTATTAAACTAATTGATTTAAATCAATGATTTTTTTAAAAAAATCAAATGATTTTAATCATGATTTAAATCAAATGATTTAAATCGTTGACACCCTGCTGCAAGCATATTATACTATTATTCCATTGCAGAAAAAAAGTGCCAATTTGGTTATAAATATATTGTTTGACAGATAGATAATACAAAACTAGATCTCCATTATAGCTCTAGAATGAATCCACCTTGTATTTTATCTATAGGCCTCTTAAGGCAAAAAACCGTAGCTCCCATATATGTGAGATATTGCACAATCACATATATGGGAGCTAACCAGCGGCTTATCAATCTTCCAAAAATCATATCGCCAAATTTGTTGAAACTTATAATAATTCTTTGCATTTAAAATATTATCAAAATTTGTTTAATATTATTTTTTTTTATAAACTAATCAACAAAATTTATTTTTCCAAATTAATACGAAAACCTTTTTAACCAACTGCAATGAATTTTTGAAAGATTGATAAGTATGCTGTGCTACCCCAAAACATTTGGGTAGCAAACTTTATTTTAAATAAATAATTTCCTAATTATGCTATATATAATAAATATCTTTTTTTTTTTTTTTTTTTTTTTTTTTTTTTTTTTTTTTTTTTTGGCGGGCTGGGACTGGGTGGATTAGGGGGAGGTGGCATTTCGTCCAGGTACAGATAATGGCTGAGTGAGTATCCTTGTCTGGGACATACTTTTATGGTCCCAGATAAAGTTATTAGAAAACTATGTTGCAAACTTAATATTTCTTTCAGAGGATCGGCCGTATCATATTTTTAGAAAGTTGAGGAAAAAATATCTCAAAGTCATGTATCACACATTCATAACCGACCTGTTTAACGGCCTACAAAAATGTTTTTAATTTAAGACAATAAAATTTGAATCACACGAAACATTTGATTTTAAAGATATCAAAGTGCAGTTTGCAGCAAAGTTTTTGTTTTCTAATCCCCCTTTAAAATAATGTGCATAATAATAAAGGTCATCTGCAAACGGCAACATTTCATCTAGCACCGAGCACACATGTGCAGTAAATATGTTAAATGGTCAACATATTTAGAAAGCTTAGGTCAAGCCTTTGAATCTTTACCTCTGGCATTTTTTCTCAGATCAACCGCTTGGCCGCAAAATTAGTTTGATCCGTCTTATTTGGGACACCCTGTATATACATACATATGTAAACATATATATGAGTTTGTTGCTACTCAAACATATTTTGGGAAACAAAATATTTCTTCAACAATTTATGGTCCCCATTGAATCATCATTTACCGCTTAACATTCTCTTAATTCTGTCTTCTAATATTTATATTTTTCATTTTTAAGGGATGGGATATTTCAGCTTATCGACAACAGTCAAAAGTCTTAGTCCATTGGATGTTATATTTATGTCTAATGATGAGAAGAAAATGATTCGAGATTGTTTGCAAAATGCTTTTAAGTCTGGAATAATCAAGCCTCTTACAATGACTACACTTAAAAATGACATAGATAACATTACAGCAGTTGAATTATTTAAGTAAGTATCCATTCCCATACATAGAAATACACTTGGATAGAGCATTTCTGTTTTTTCAATATAGATTAAAAGTTTAACACTTAATTTAAAGGAAACCCACAATTAACTAGCAACCATTATACCAGTTTTAGATTTTTTAGTATCTTTTTAGTACTTCTATTCAAGTTGAGTTGGTCAAAGACCCGGCTGAACCCTTTTACAATTTCCTTGTAGTCCCCGTGGACTAAGGCTTTTTTAGGGATCCGGTATGACAGTACTGCTACTCTCTTTGGGACTTCTTCGTGCTGATTCTGGTTTTGGTTCCTGATGTGATCCTTCCTCTTCGGCTGCTGGAAGAAGAATGATATTATTTTTTTTCCACCCTCCCAGATTTATTACAATGTACATAGAGAGCTCTGGAATTGAAACCTGGAGCTCGACATAAATCTACAAATTATTTTACGCTAACGTACATTTATAATTGGGGGACTTGAGCCTACTTCGTCTAAGGTAATAAATCTAGAGGGAGACAGACTTGTATAGGGAGGAAGTATCTTAAAGCTAACTTAGGACTAACAAATAACTAACTTAAACTAAATTTTTTTTTTTTTTTTTTACGGTGCATCGACAAATCGTGGCCATTAGCGCCGACGTCCAAGGTGCAGCCAGGAATTTTTTCAGCGAGCCCTGAGATGAGAAAATTTCTGGCGCCGGTGGGGATCGAACCCACCATCTCCCGCTTATGAATCTAGCGTGCTAGCCACTAGACCACGGGAGACCCCCAACTTAATCTAATATATACAATATTTATAGCTGCTCCTAAACAGCCTCTTCTCTGAGATCCAGAATCCTCCTGATGCTGCCCTGCCACCTCTGAGGTAGAGGAGGTGGTGTCATGTCCCTGTTTAATTATTATGTCTGTTTACTATTTGCACTAATTTTACAACATGTGAAAATAAAAATCTTATCCATAAGTAAGAGAGAGAGAGTTTAGTATCATCAATTATTTTAAAGATATAGTAATACACCAGAAGATAAAAACATTCCACAATGATAGAAATATACTGGAAAGATAGAAACATAATACGGTTTAAAAATAATTATTCTTCAACTGACCCTTTTCTTAATCTTCTTATTTTCTTGCTAGGCATGTATATATATATATATATATATATATATATATATATATATATATATATATATATATATATATATGACTTATCGGTTATCGATAAGCTGATTATATTTCGCCATGTTGGATTCTTTCAGACCATGATCAGTCTAGACGTGGCCGTACTGGTGGAAGGTTATCCTCCTCAGGTTGAGGCTGTAAGTTTTTATTTGTAACTTTTTCCCCTGAAGAGGCACCGAAAAGGTGTGAAACATGTAGGGACATAATAAAGTTTGTGCAACTGAGTGGTGAAGTTTTTATTATGTGACCTTCCGCCTAGCAAGAAAATAAGCAGTTTAGAAATATTTATTTGGCCACAAAGGTTCAGAGAGGCAGATACTGTAGAGGTATCTGATTCATACAGCACACTAGGAAGATAGTGTGGTATGCTCCGTCCACCTGATTTTCCCTTTTCCTGGTGTCCATTAACAAATTAATTAAAGGCTGGATTGGTCTAGTGCGCTCGGGATTTGAAATCTGGTCCTGGATTTGAGCATATTAGTCCAGTGCTCTACCACTGAGCCAACCTCACCCCCAGAAATTTACTCTAAAGATTAGAAATTTACTTTAGAAAGGTCAGAAATATATTAAAAGTTATTGGTGTTACACAATTTTAATATTATTTCAAGAATATGTGTTTAGAGCTTTTATGGACATTTCCATGGCTGTATTCTGTCGTTTACGTATTTTTCAGAATATGTATTAATCCTATTTGTGTGATTCCTTGTTTTTAGCCATTATTATTGCTATTTTTTATTTTACATGTTACTTATTTTTCAGGAATTCAATAAATATTAGTGATAGACTAGTTTTGACACCTACTGGAAATTTTATGAAAAGATCTGCTCTGAGTGTTGCTGAAGAAAATGATCACTACGTGATTTCAGGTAATACTTTAAACATATATTCATTTCCAAAGAGTATATAAGTAATTTACAGAAAGGCAAAATGAATAACTGCCTTAAAATTAGAAATACTTTGAACAATATCAAAACCCTTTTAGATTTAATGGACTTCCTTAGAAGTGTAACCACTTCAAAGTGCTCAAAGCATTATTATTAAAATACCATTGATGGAGAAGGAAATGTTTGACTCCTAGAATTTTTATAACCTTATAAAAAGGTTATAAACTTTATAACTACTCTTCGATAAATGAATATATATGTCTAAGGTGATTCAAATAGCTCATAAATAAATATGATTATCAGCTATTACTATGTTTAATAAATTACTTTTATGAAGGGACCATATCAAGCAACAACAAAAAAAAGTCCATCTCGCAGGAACTGCATCATCTTAGCGCGGTTCCGTTCATATCCCTAGTCTAATTTGGAAAGATTAAAATAGAAGCAGTTATTATTTTGGTTCCACCAGTCTTTTATTTTTAATTAATTATTATAATGGCGTGTCAACCCTTAAGGTCACTAACGCCATTCCTGTGTGTAGTAAAGTCTTAAAAGGTCATGATTTACGATCTTACCTGGAAGGGTCGGCTAACACTAGAAACTGTCCCGCTAGTGACAAGGTCTTGGAATCTTGGAAATCTATATTTCTAACAATAAATTGTTTTTGTTATTTTACTTAACCAGTTTTATTGTCAAATACATTATCCAACTATAAGCAATTAAAAAATAACAAGGAATAAAACAGACAAAAAGAAGCGTTCGAATAAATGAAATCAATTAATTTAAAGTTTTAAGCACTTATTTCTCCGATTGACATCGCCTAATTAAAACTTTCTACAGAACCTTTTTTGTAGAAAATTTAGTAAGCTTTCGAATGGTAATCTTCCGCTTCCCAAGATTGTCAACAGTTTTCGAGATACTAACAAAAGTATACAAAAATACCAAAACTTTTTTTGTCTGTTAATAAAATATTTTATTCTAACCCTTCCTTTACTCCAAACGTAACAAAAATTTCAACATATTAGTTTTAATGAAAGTAGAACATGCAGAAAATGTTTCAACTGAATCCCATGATTCTAAATACCCAAACCAAAAACGGTATTCAAAAACTATTTTTCCAATTTTCTCGAAAACGGTTAAAGCTATCGCCTTGAAAATGGTTTCATTCGTTTTCCTAGCCCAAGAAGCATATAAAACGAGTACTTACAAGCTTATGAACTCAAAAACGTAAGCGTTACGATTTTTTTGCGCGAATTTTGCCCCAAACGCCATCTTCCAGTAAGCGGATTTTGCTGGTTAACGAACTTGACCTTTCAAATTAGACGAAAGATTTTTGTACCAAATTTCATCAAAATCGGACCATTCGTCTGGGAGCTACAGAGCGAACAGACAAATATATATATATATATATATATATATATATAAATATATACATATATATATATATATATATATATATATATATATATATATATATATATATATATATATATATATATATATATATATATACAAATTTTAACCACTATCATTTTCGGTCTCTATGGGTTCTGAAACGCAAAATTTTCTAGTCGGCACTTCCGGATTGTGTCATGAGATCAACCTTATAAGCAGGTTTCTCCCTATGGGGGAGGGAGGAACAGCGCTAAAAAAAAAAAAAAAAAATGATTGAACATCAGTAACACTTTTCGTAGAAAGTCAAGGAATGGTTGGGATTTGGGTAGGGGGAAAAAACATCAGATCTTCAGGCAACAACCTGAAGATCTGACGTTTTTTTCTCCTACCCGAATCCCAACCATCCCTTGACTTCGTATCACCACAACAGCTAACTATCTCTTTAGATGAACTGTGCAGTTCAGTTGTGCATGTCCTAACATCTTCCCCGAGGCTGTCCCGATGAAGGGAATATTCCCTTTCCTTCTTCTTATGGTTCCACCATTTGCATATTTCCATTTCAATGAATAACAAATCACATGAAAACATGATTTTACAAAATGTGTTATACAAAGAATAACAATTCGCTGGCTATTCAAAAAGTCAAGCCGACTGTTCGAATTCTCTATTTTAATTGTCAAATTAAAATACTTTGCAATGTATAGCCTGTTCAGATAAGCCCAGGAGTTCAATTTCGCATGTGCAAACGTCTGGGCAGGAATTTCCCCCCGCACTCTCCCTTCTGTTGCGCCATTTGCAAAGCCTTTTAATGATCAAACACTTAACCTGAATCACTATAAAAACTGATGTCTCATTTAAGACTAGGGAACACTTTGGGAGGTTAGATAAGGGAGATAGTGTTTAATTTGTATCGATACTTAGCCAAAACTAAGGCTGAAAAGGTTTTAAATTTCATAGTGGCTAATGACTGAGAGAATTCTTTTTATTGCAAAGAGGGGTGCTGTGTTATAATTGTAGGATGTTTTCTTTTTACATGGGGAGCCTTTATTATTCATCAAGATCTATAGATGAAAATGTGAAGTTTTTTTTTTATTTATTTATAATTGTAACACATATACACAAAACTCTGGAAGTAAATTAATTACAAAATTAATAATTGAAAAATTTGTTTATTAGAAAAGTAAAAGAACAGAACTATTCATGTTTTTATTTTATTTATTACAATTTGGTTTTTTGAAACATTTGACGTTTGAAAAAAAGTTGAAGATTGGCTATTAATGTGTCCGTTGAAATGAAAATGTTTTAAACTAACATAAACTTATTTGACCAAGGAAGGTCAAAAAGGAAATTTTGGAAATAAGAGATCATCAGATGTTTTCTCTCTCTCTCTCTCTCTCTATATATATATATATATATATATATATATATATATATATATATATATATATCCTGGTCCTGACATTATGTACATACACTTTAATGATGTTCACTCATGATCAATCAAAATTTAAACAGGTGTTTCATAAATTCTTTCATTACTGCTTTGTTCAAAGCTACCTTCAGAATGTACTAAAAAAAAGAGCAACCTGATGTCGTATACAGAATTGAATTATATTTCTGTAATCCATGGAGAGGTAAATAAATAACCCGGCCAGCTGCTAAAAATTCTTTAAAAGAGGCAACCAGCTACAAACTTTCTTAATTGAGATATTTTGAAAATATCCTCTAGCTCAATGAAATTAAAAAATTGTTTGCAGTTCCATCTGAAGCACAAGGACATTTATGGCTTTATCTTATGGAATGGATGATTCTTAGAGGTGCTTTAAATATTCACATTATTATAAACTGGTCTGCACAACCAGAATTTATTTATGAAAAGTGAGTACATGATATATTACACTGATTGATACATATTACTTTTTTTTTTTGACCTGGGATTCTTCTTGACTGGGCTGGGAAGAATATATTTCACGCATTGCTATTATGGATATTTTACATTAAAAGAGTAAAAGTTATTAATTAAGACAATTTAAAGAATATGGCTTATTCTTTTTGATAAATGCTTATTATCATTCAATGGTGTAGGTCATGTTATACTAAGGACATAATTTTGCTGTTCGAACTTCCTGAAGCCGGGGTGAGATCCCCCAACGTAATATATTTAGTTAAGTGATATTGAGACTAAGTTTTGGCTTCTCTTAAGTCTTTGTTGAACCTTAACAAATTGCATAAGTTATAGGGTAAGTTAAAGTGGCGTCTTCTCACGCAGTGAGTGAGTAAATATTTTACCCTAAGAGTAGTATGCATATTTCACAATGGGGTGGTTCTTGTTTTGGCTGTTACATTACATTTTTGTATATATATTTACATTATGTGAACCTGAGAGTGGCATAATCTTTATCATTTAATGTCAACAGAATAACTTAAGACTCTCAAAGAAGCTTGGCTGTAGTCAGTGAATCTCGATGTCACAATTGAAAACTATAAAAATTATAAATGTCTATCCAAGATATGTACTGCTCTAAATGTTCAGAAAATTGTTAACTTCAAAGATAATACTTCTATTCTATTTATTTTTTCAGATTTCACCACTTAAAACTTACAAGTCCGAGGTGTAAAATAAATGTTGAAACCACAGAACAATTAGGCACTGCGGACAAAATAAGAAAGTTTATTGTTGATATTAAACAAAAATCAAAGCTGTCATTTGTTTTTATTAGTTCAGAGGTAATTGAAATCATCACTTTAGAAGTATGTTATATCTTACTAAACCTGTGCTTGTTGTTTCTTGTAGAGGATTGATAACTACTAAATATTTTTTTAAATTAATAAAAGTTATATTGTTTAATGATTAACCTTCCTATTATTATTATTTCTTCCTCCTTCCAAACTTCTTTTATGTTTCAAAAATTGTTATTTACCGAATTCTATCATTTGACAAGCTTTCTCTAAACATGCAGGAAGTGCGTAACCAAGCAGATTATTTAGAAAGGTGGGTAATGTAACCCACATTCCTGAAGAATTTCCTTAAAACAACGTATATACAATCAAAATAAACATTAATACTTTTCCACTTTTATATTAATAGATAGATATAATTTTTAACGAGAGCCATTTTCAGTACCTTGTAGGTAGGATCGGTGAAGTTTTGAACATATTTTTAAACTTACTTTCATGAGTGCAACCTCAATAGTTCAAATATACGTTTGGAAAGGGCTAAAAGCCTGCCTCACAGGATATGCATAATTTTGTCAATTTTATCTCTTACGTCAGAAAGTATTTCCTAATTTTCTGAAAAAAAATCTTTTTTTTTTTTTTAGTAACTTAGGCAACAAGAGATGTTCTGATGTGTTTGATTTATCCAGCAAAGTAACAGTACAAAAAGAGTTGTGAGTCAACCCCCTTTCATTTTTTAAAAGATTGCGGAAAATTTGGTCGCCTTCTAAGGCAAATTCCGTAATACTTGTTAATCTCAAATGGCTAAAAATCATCTCTAAATTATGTTTTTCAATTCTATGAGTGTTTGTTTGGGATGATAAATATTATATATTCATTCTTAAACTGTTGGTTAAACTCCTTTCTTTTTCTTTTCTATTTTTCCTTATAGGAACGTTCAGACAAACTAAAAGCAATATGTGAAGCGTCTGGCAATGCCCGTATAACCTATTTCACAGAATATTTAGACGAAAATTTTGAAAGAATTTCAAAGAATGGTTTACTTGTGGTTGATCAAAATAGTTTACTAGATGCTGATATCCTGAAGTCAGTCATTGATTCATTGGTACAACTTCCCAAAACAATTCTTAGACTTAGTCATATCTCTCTGTTGAACTCATCAATAGGTAATGAATATGCTCAAAACGTCAGCTTGTTACCATTTACAAAAATAATTAATTTATTCATTTTTTATTTAGTTGTTGATGATCCTTGGAAAAATTATAACCAACACTTACCATGGACATTCAATGAAATAGTTTCTTGTACTGAAAATACAAATAAGATCAGTTGGAAGGAAGTAAGAACAAGCACTTTGAGGTTTCAAGATTGCATTGGTTCATCTCCTGTACTCATTATTCCTCCAATTAAAAAGTGGCAACTTGATAAATTAATCAAATCTCTCTTCTATCCAGCATTTCTAGCTAGAATTCCAAGGAATATTCATTCAGCATCTGAACTGGCCAAGGAATTGTTTAAGGTAAAGTTGTTTTAATTCAATAAATGTTAGGCTTTTATTTTCATGAAAACTATTTCTGGATGTGACAAGATGTTGCACTTGTGTTAACGAATTTATGTTTTACACTTTATTTTACTCCTCATTTGGACACTTGCAAATCCTAGTAACAGTTTTGAAAGTTTATTTATTTATAAATACACTGGGAAACTCCAGATTTTGAAGGTAATGATTATAATTTATATTAGTCTGACCCGTGACTGTCTGTATAGCTACACTGAGTATGAAATGTATCGTCTCTATGCTAACAGACAAATATATATATATATTGTGGTGTTTTTGTTGGGGAAGAAAAAGAAAATTGGATATATTTGAAAGTTAATGTAGGAAAAGTTGATTTAGAAAAGTTTATATTATATTTTCATCATATCTCAGGGTTCATTTAAAATATTACCAAACTCACCACATACGGACTTATGAATAACCATTTGATTAATTAAATAAATTTAATAAATTTATTGAAACAAAAAGGCATGAGAAATATATGATTAGAATCATCTCTTACCATTTGTCATTTTATGTGTTGAGACCATATTAAATACCAGGAGAAAGGTTCATTATAAATAAAATAGAGTTGGAAATAATTGACTTATATTGAATAAAAGATATAATTTTAGATTGAGCATGGCTGTGATATAAAAAGAATATAAAAAAGAAAATTTGCGTGACTCACATATTTGTATCAATGTTGGGTTATTAAGAAATGTTTAGAACATATTTAAAATATTAACTTATATATTAAAATATAACTATTGGCCATTGTGAAATTTTAGATAGCTTTAAGAGTTTAATTAAAGATTGGCAGTGAGTGAGTTATACTCAGCTTGTTTTACGGATGATGTTCTTGAATTGAAGAGGCAGGCTGCTTGTGGTCGTGTTGAGGAGATGGATGGTCGGCTGTTAGATCTTGGAGTTCTGTCTCCCCATCATGTCCAGTTGGTGCTCGGTGCTCTCTCGCCCTTGGCTGGCGTTGAAGTGAGAGTGAGTGCTCTGGCCCTTCGTCGGTGCTGGAGTGAGAGCGAGTGGTCTGGCCCTTCGTTGGCGCTGAAGTGCGAATGAGTGGTGGGGGAAGGCCCTACTTATAGAGGCGTACCCCCACCACACCAAGGGTGTCTGACTTCTTCGTCCTTCCCTGGATTTTCCTGTTCATACTTGGAAAACACCTCTATCGTTATCTTTGTGGGAACTTGTATACCTTATCGCTCCTAGCCGAGATATTTGGACTCTTCTATCTACTTAACACTGCCTTTTTGAAAAAATAAATACTGCCAAACTAAACACTGCCAAATGCTATCTCTTTTATTACTCTTTTATTTATTTTATTGATTGACAAATGATAATATTTGTGATGGACTTATGAAATATAAGCTAGCCTTTATTTTGAATAGGAATGCTACTCTTTGCTTTGTCAGAAACTGACCCTTTCTTGAGCACCCCCTTTTTATATCATTACATTTCGGGTGGGCTCCGGTGTAAAAAAAAAATAAAAACTGCTTAGCATGTTTTAAATTTTTTTTTTTTTTTTTTTTTTTTTTTTTTTTTTTTAATTTTATTTGGTCTAAAGATTTTGTTTTCCGGCTCAGGGTAGCATTTCTATTCAAATACTGGATACTATTAACAGGTTTCATTTTTAAAAAGTTTAAATTTTTTTTTTTTTTTTAAATGTTCTAAATTAAATTATAAATATACTAACAAGTTTACAGAATTATATCTTATAACAAAAAAAATTACATACAATAATAACATTTACATTTACAACACATGTTGCATGGCTGTATACATCCTATTCTGATACAAAGTCACTTATCCAAACATAAAAAAAAATATTTTTATCTATTTACATATATATATATATATTTTTTTTTTAAAATATTACCCTTAATTCAATAATTAATCATTTTAATTTCAAATGAACAATATAATATAATTAAAAATATCTACTACGACAACAACAAAAAAAATATAAGTATAGCTCAAAGCTGAGCCTCCTGGCTCATTTAATCTTAAGTTTTATTATTATTTATTTATTCTTTAATTATATTTTATGTACAACAATTTTTCTTTTTAAGTTCATTGTGGTTTTTATTCATATTTAATTATTTTACCCAATGCATTTGACATGACTCTAATAATTGTTCAAGAAAGTTTGTTCCCTCACTAGCCCATTTTTAAAAAATTGAAATTTTAATGTAATAAAATAATTTGTCAATAGTCTATCAGTCCTTGTCGGTGTCAACTTGTTTGTCAGTCACTCCTTCTTACTACATTTCATTTAAAAAATTCTCCTTCCTTCTCATTATTATTATTAAACTCCTTCCACTTCAATAATTATTAAACTCCTTCCACTTCAATAATATTATTCAATTCCTTACTCTTGAATAATATTACTCAACAAATTATTATTAATAAATTCCCCCCTATATTATAATATAATATTATATTTCCCACTACGTAGATAAGGTACTCCGGCCTCTTCATGGGTCCGTGAGCCTTTAATACAAAACAAATAATAGGTACTCCGGCCTCTTCATGGGTCCGTGAGCCCTCAATATAAAATAAATATTTAATTCAAATATATCAATCAATATATTTCATAAATAAATTCAATTAGATTTATTTATTTCTCCTACCCTTTACTTCAATTAATTATTATTATCTACTCCTACTTCTTCATTTATTTATTATTAACTTTTGAAAAGGTTTTTTCCCTTTAAATATTTATTAACTGTCCTTGTCAAAGTCTGTCTTTATCTTTATTTAAACAATTATTAAGTTTTAATTATTTTATTATTTTTATTTAAAATGTAGTTTAACCATTAATTATTCTCTTCATTAATTCATTATAGCCTTATTGGCTTCAAAAATATTTTTCTCATTTAAAAACATCCTATAGTTGGAAGGTTCAAGTTATATTGAAAAGAGAGTGATGTGAGCGCTGCTCGGGGCTGTGGCAATTATAGGAACTTCTTGACTACTAGCGCGGTGCGCGTGTCGAGAACTTGAACTAGCATGAGCCTGCATTATTTACGTTAGGGATTATCAAACCTTTCTTCTCACGAGGTAGATAAGGGATGTTCATAGGGGCTGGATATTCCTGCTTTATCTTTTAGGTATTATTTGGGGCCTAGGGGATTTATAATTTGGGGAGTTACTTATCCTACTTTCTGCCTTCACGATAGTTTTAGGGATTTTCACAGAAACTGGTCATTTCCTGACTCTTATCGAATCTTTTTGTCTTATAAAAGCATATATTGGATTTTCCAACCTTTTACACTTGCGTGTCTAAAATCTTATCACGACCGATCATGAAATAAATTTTTTTTTTTTTTTATATCTTCTTGATAATTTTTCTTTGATATTAATACTAATAATGACATTAGAATTTTATATGGGTGCAAAATTTTTATTTTTATTAATAATTTTACTGCTTTTAACGGATAAAACCGGTTATCATTTTACTGAATCTACGACTAAAAAAGGATAATATAATGACTTTTTTAGTAACATTTTTCGTTTTTAGTGTACGGTTGTGCACACGACTTTAAAAATAAAATAAAATGAAAGAAAAATGGATTTTGCCTCTCGTAATTTTGAAAATGGTATCTAAAAAATTTATAAACATTGGTTTTTATCAATAAACCATAAAATTTTGATAGGTAATATAATTTAAATATTAATAAATTCATTATTTATTTGTCCCTATCCACTCAAATCCGGTACCCAACGCCGGAGGAGCTCCAAAACAGAGAGGTTTTATCGTTATACTTTACTGGTTAAATTTTTTATTTCATCATCTTTGGTCGGTTCATGATAATATTTAAGGAGAATCGAATGGAACATTCCCCGAATGATTCCATTTTTAGCTTTAATTTTATATCCCAGGTTGATATTAATAATGGGACATTTAATATGCAATTGCATGTTTACTTTTGCTGTTTCTTTTATTAAAATATTATTTTTAAATAAATTGTTTAAAATAAAATTCTCATCGTTTCTTAAACAATCTATGTTAAATTTTGTTGTGTCATTTTTGTTAAATAATTTGTTTAAAATATAATTTTCGGCGGAAGTGAATAAGTTATTGTTTAATTTTGTTGTAATTTTATTTATTTTGAATAAATTATTTAAAATATAAATTTCATCGGAACTAAATAGATCGTTGGACACGGAAGTTAATTTAGGACTACTTTGATTATTTATCATTAAAGGAACAGGTTTAATTTCACGGAGCGTCATTATGGTCCCTAATTTTTGCATTTCTGCTTTTAATTCAATTTTGGTACTTTTTAATTCGGTTCTTGTATTATTTTGGCTTTCCATTAATTCGTTTTTATCACTTAACATTTGGGCCATCATTTGTTTCATCATTAACTGCATCTTCGCGAACCCCGAATTTATTATTATTATTTCCTCCTGGGTGAAAGGTCTATTACCTTCGTTATGTTCCATTTTGTTAAAATAAGTAATTTTAATATATAAAAAAAAATACAAATACGATCCAAAAATTAATAAACAAAATATAAAAAGATACAGAAATAAATATAAATAATTATATCTATCATTAGCGCATCTTTCAAAATTGCCATCACATTTCCCAACATTGATCCAATTATGTAGTCGTAGCAAAATTGTCAAGCTGACAAAACAAATATATAAAAACTTAAATAAAAATAATTTAATAAACATCACAGCCAAAAATAAAATATTTGCTAAAAATTTAATATCATTCAAAAAATTTATTTTTAATAAAAATTCAAGTTTTGAACCTTAAAACACACTTTTTTAATTATATGGTCTCAATATTAAAATCTGAAAACATAAAAATAAAAAATAAAAATTTTAATTCTGGTTTTAAAACACGCGCGCGCCTACTGCAACTCTTCTCTAGGCTGCCGGGCTGCAATACAAAGCTACGGGAATGATTACGCGACTCAACCTGTTCATGATTTCGGCGACAGGTTTAGTGGATCGCCCCACGTTGGGTCACCAATATGTGGTGTTTAGTGGATTGCCCCACGTTGGGTCACCAAAATGTGGTGTTTTTGTTAGGGAAGAAAAAGAAAATTGGATATATTTGAAAGTTAATGTAGGAAAAGTTGATTTAGAAAAGTTTATATTATATTTTCATCATATCTCAGGGTTCATTTAAAATATTACCAAACTCACCACATACGGACTTATGAATAACCATTTGATTAATTAAATAAATTTAATAAATTTATTGAAACAAAAAGGCATGAGAAATATATGATTAGAATCATCTCTTACCATTTGTCATTTTATGTGTTGAGACCATATTAAATACCAGGAGAAAGGTTCATTATAAATAAAATAGAGTTGGAAATAATTGACTTATATTGAATAAAGGATATAATTTTAGATTGAGCATGGCTGTGATATAAAAAGAATATAAAAAAGAAAATTTGCGTGACTCACATATTTGTATCAATGTTGGGTTATTAAGAAATGTTTAGAACATATTTAAAATATTAACTTATATATTAAAATATAACTATTGGCCATTGTGAAATTTTAGATAGCTTTAAGAGTTTAATTAAAGATTGGCAGTGAGTGAGTTATACTCAGCTTGTTTTACGGATGATGTCCTTGAATTGAAGAGGCAGGCTGCTTGTGGTCGTGTTGAGGAGATGGATGGTCGGCTGTTAGATCTTGGAGTTCTGTCTCCCCATCATGTCCAGTTGGTGCTCGGTGTCAGGCTGTGGTGGTGCAAAGGGTGCTCTCTCGCCCTTGGCTGGCGTTGAAGTGAGAGTGAGTGCTCTGGCCCTTCGTCGGTGCTGGAGTGAGAGCGAGTGGTCTGGCCCTTCGTTGGCGCTGAAGTGCGAATGAGTGGTGGGGGAAGGCCCTACTTATAGAGGCGTACCCCCACCACACCAAGGGTGTCTGACTTCTTCGTCCTTCCCTGGATTTTCCTGTTCATACTTGGAAAACACCTCTATCGTTATCTTTGTGGGAACTTGTATACCTTATCGCTCCTAGCCGAGATATTTGGACTCTTCTATCTACTTAACACTGCCTTTTTGAAAAAATAAATACTGCCAAACTAAACACTGCCAAATGCTATCTCTTTTATTACTCTTTTATTTATTTTATTGATTGACAAATGATAATATTTGTGATGGACTTATGAAATATAAGCTAGCCTTTATTTTGAATAGGAATGCTACTCTTTGCTTTGTCAGAAACTGACCCTTTCTTGAGCACCCCCTTTTTATATCATTACAATATATATATATATATATATATATATATACACCAGTATGATGGACACTGTGGTTATAAATAAATATATACCATTATGATGGACACTGTGGTTATAAATAAATATTTTCCAGTCTGGCTCAAGTCCGCGTACAGTGAGGATCCTCTCTACACCAGGCTTTTATTTTAACGGTTTTTAGGCCATGTTCTTGGCTGATAAGCTGCTATAGCACAGTTCTAGACATTATCGTGCAATTTGTTTAATTTTTAACCGCTCCCGTAGTTAAAAGTTTACATTTTAACGGATTTTAGTTCAAATACGGGAGTTTATGAAGAAAGCCGATAGAGAACGCTTCTACACGAGTCATCCCCACCACCAAGGAATCAGCCCTCGGAGCCAGCCCGGAAGGAAGAGCAGCGTCAGGATTCCCCCCACTCCTCCTGTTAACTAAATCTGTCTTAGGTGAGTGACGTAGCTTCTCCCGCCTTATCGCCGTTTCAAATTTTGGGTATAACGGCTGCTGGACACTTTGCTGATAAGCTTTCTGATGACATAAAGGACAGTTTATTTATTTATTATTATTTTTATTTTTTTTATTTTTAGGGGCTATATAAGAAAGTTTATTTAGGATGTATTTTTTTTCTAGGTTTTGTTATTGTTTGTAAATAATTCAGTACTTATCTAACATTGAGTAGCTTGAGTACTGCACTTGATTAGCGATTATTCTTTGGTTGATATTTTAAATCTAGTTACTGATTATTTGGCATTTAATGCAATATTTTCTTAGGTTTTTTTTTTTGTTCTAATTTAGTTTATTTCTTATTATTCTAGTAAATTCACAGCTAATGACAGTATGTTTTTTTATGTTTCATTCTACCCCAGCTGTTATTTTAAGTCTTAACTAATTTTCGCAGTTATGTTATCCTGTTGTTTGAACATTGTTCATATTTCTTGTAGTTTAATTTTATTTTTGTTTGTTTTTAATAATTAACTACGTAGATCTCTCTGGATTTTATCACACAGTATTATACTTAATTTATTTATATTATTTATTAGTGAAATTATTTCTTTTATCAATTTTTTCTCCAATATAGAATCTGTAAGTCGCAATTAGCATGCAAACGAGAAGGATGGCTGGCGAATCTCTCTCAAATGCTACTCTTGCTCAGAGTATCGGTTCTTGCAATCATGGCTGTTCTGAATGCTCCAAGACTCAGCCTACCTCCGACGACAAGGTCAGATCGAGCCAGACTAAGGAGAGCAAGGTTGTTACTACTTCCCCAAAAGCCAGTTGTAGCAGACGGAATCGTAAGAAGAGGAAATCCCGATCGGACACTAGCTGTAGCTTAAGTAACTCCAGCTCATCAGAAAGCCTCCTAAATACCAGCCTCACGAAGGCTTCTCCTCCCAAGTCACTTCATGACATTAGTACAGTAGATGGTACTTCGGATATTAATACGGAAGCCCATTCAGTAACGGAGGAGGATATTGATAGGGAAATTATGCGTGCGTCTCTGAGCATAGTTCAGGATAAGGTTGGCCCATGATCCAAACATTCGATCAGTCCCGCAGACTCTGCACCGTTATTGAAAATATCGTCACAAGTTGAAAGCATTCTGGTTGCAATTAATGCTCCAGATTTTGACCTCAAGGAAAGCCATTCTGTAGCCATTAAACTTAAGCATCAGGTCCTAGAACATGCAGGCAGTAACGCTCTCATGACCTCAGAGAATGCTACGTTTGTGGAAAAAAGCCTGGATGCTTTAGTCACTCTTGTGGCTAGGCTCGTTAATATCAGGGGTAGTACAGTTGGGATGTCGTCAGTGGCTGTGACTGATTTTGCAGCGGAATCTCCATTTCGGAGTAACAGCGCAGGTACGGGCGGTAAGATGAACAAGGAGGCGACATTTGCTGCAGTAGCTAAAACCAACAGTAGGACTGGAATGGGCAACTCAGAATCTATCGAGCAGCGTAGATCCGGTGGCTCTATATTCATAGAGCCCAAAAACAATAGTAAGTATAAGGATTTACAGGAATTAAAGAATGATGTCTTAAAAGCCCTTGATCCCGTTTAAGGAATGTCTGCAACTTCGCAAAGTCGTTAAAACTAGAACTGGTGGGGTATTAATAGAAGCTGGACGAGGAGAGGACAAACGAAGAATACTAGGGGATGCAGACTTAGCGTCACTTAATGTGAAAGTAAGCGAAAAACCACTCCTGAAACCTAGAATCCTCATAAGCCGTGCGCCAAGGACTGTGGAAGGAATTAGCCTTGACACGCCTACACTTACTGAATGCCTGAGGAGGCAAAACTTCGGTGGGGATGTGAGCCTAGCCACTGCATTTAAGCTTCTGTTCAGAACGGGTAAAAAATCTGGAGATTTTTGCAATCTGGTATTAGAAGTGAACCCTCGGCTTAGGACCCTTCTCTTGGAGGCTGGTGGAGTTTACCTCGGAAGCTTTTACTGTAGCGTCAGAGACTATATTGACGCCTCTAGGTGTTTTAAATGCCAGAGATTCGGACACATTGGGAAAAGCTATTTACAGAAATCATTTACCTGTGGACACTGTGGTGAAGACGGTCATTCTTTTGTAGAGTGCAATAAGTCTGAGAATCACCCATGTTGTCCAAACTGTCGGAGGGCTGGTCTAAAGGATACAAACCATGCTGTTGGTAATAAAACCTGTCCAATATATTTGGCTACACTTGGACGGACGCGTGACACTACCGACTATGGAATCTAATCTAGAGACGTATCTTTGTATTACCTGCAATCGAGGATTTAGAAGTACTAAAGGTCTAGGTCAGCACATTAAGTGCTCACATCCGGAGATTTTTAACAGGACAATCCCTACTGCTGTAATGCCACGATGGAGGGAGGAGGAGCTACGGCTTCTAGCTCGGCGTGAGGCTGAATATGCATTTACCGGAATCCAGACAGACAATGAAACATTAGTGTGTGGTCTACTAGAAAGAACGGCAGGAGCGGCTTGGCGTATTAGGTGTACGCCCAAGTATCGATCTCTACTAAGGGAGACTATCGAGGAATTGAGACTAGCTGATCATCCACCATCGATGCCAGTGGCAGGAGTAGTTGGTCCTACAGTGAAAGATAGCTTCATCGAGGCTGCAGCAACACAGGCTCTTGGTCTAACTGGTATTGATTGTGGTCTCTCTTTTCTCGTAGAAGAGGCGAGGAGGGGCGCGGATGTCTATGATCAGCTTTCAGAGTGGCTTCAGAGTCACTGTCCTGACTGGGGGAAGGATATCTCGGTGAACGAGGATGGACAGTTTGGTGAGTTGCGACCTTCTCCTCTCCCTTACAATGCCAAACAACGTCGTGAGTTAGAGTACAAGCGTCTTCAAAGACTATGGCTGATCAATAAGACAAGAGCAGTAAATGAAATTTTGGAAGGAGGACCAACAAGAAGAAGACATTCACTTGAAGAAATGGAGCGGTACTGGCGACCAATATTTGAGCATCCTTCGAGTCCACTCATCAAAGATAACGCTACATTTAAGACCCCTGAGATCAAAACTATATGGACTCTGATTCAAATAGAGGAGATCCTTAGCAATAAACTGGACAGAGCTTCCGCACCAGGCCCTGATGGTCTGACGGTTGTTCATTGGGAACACATCACCCCGAAGGCACGAGCTGTCTTCTACAACTTGTACTTAGCTGGGGCAAGGGTCATTCCACATTTAGTTGGAGCGAGGACAGTCTTTGTCCCGAAGAAGGAAATTCTGGTGTTTCCAAGCGACTACAGGCCTATCACGGTTGCTTCCGTTGCTTTAAGATAGCTACATAAAATACTTGCTGCTCGGTTGAAAGAACTCGACCTCCACGAGAGTGGACAGAGAGCTTTTATAGCTGCCGATGGAACAGCAGAGAACACTGTGATTCTGGACGCGGTGATCAGAGAAGCCAGAACTAAACGTATGGAGCTGCACCTGGCATACCTGGACATAGCCAAGGCCTTTGACAGCATAAGTCATTTCGCCCTTCAAGCTGCCATGCTCCAGAAAGGACTCCCAGCGGGATTTGTTGAATATATAATGCGAGTTTACAGTTCCGGATATACCCGCATTACTGATGGAAGGAATTGGACAGACCCAATCTAAGCGGGAGGGGGATCAGGCAGGGGATCCATTGTCTCCATGCCTGTTCAACCTTGCGATGGATTGGGTTCTTCAGGCAGTTCCAACCGAGGTTGGCTTTTACTTGGAAGGAACGAAAATTCGTTATCTGGCCTTTGCCGATGACCTGGTCTTGGTTACCTCTTCAGTTGCTGGCATGCGGTTTGCTCTCTCAAAAGTGGAGTCTGCCGTCTCCAAGTTAGGGATGGAGCTTAGTCCGAGCAAGTGCCGAACCCTCTCTCTGATGCCGGCTCCCATGACGCACAAGATGAAGGTGATTGAGGACGTTATGTTTTACATCGGTGGAGCTCCTGTTGGACAGATGAAGTACCTTGATTCAATAATGTATTTAGGCGTGCTGTATAAAAATCAAGGCGCGCAGGGGCCTGACGTAAGCCTAGATGTACCACTCCAAAGAATTGGACAAGCACCTCTTAAGCCACAACAGAAGTTAGTTGCTCTAAGAAATCACCTTCTTCCGCGTTATGTTCATGGTATGGTGCTCGGAGGTTCATTGGGTCTGACGCTAAGGAAGATTGACATAAAGGTCAGAGCTGCTATTAGGAGATGGTTAAAACTCCCCAGAGACGTGCCCCTAGGATATTTTCATGCGTCATGTGGGAATGGGGGGTTAGGCGTGTTCTGTATGAGCGTCCTCGTTCCTGCGTTGACACTGGGGCGACTTCTTAGGTTGGAGATTTCTGGATTGGCTGAGGCGAGGGCTGCGTTTTCTTCAGTGGCAGTGACCAGAAGGATACGAGATGCAAGAGTGGCTTTGATCCGTCAGGGCTTGAGCGAAGATGCATGTTACACTCAGAGCAGAAAGGATTGGTGGGCTAAGAAGCTCTATTCCTCTAATGATGGAACTGGGCTCAGGGAGTCCAACGCAAGTAAAGCCTCTTCCTATTGGTTGCACAAAGGATCAGAATTCCTAACTGGCTGGGATTTTGTCCAGTTTGTCCGAACTCACATCAATGCCTTACCGACAACTGTGAGGTGAACAAGAGGAAGGCATGAGGGTCGGGTACTTCGTTGCAGGGCTGGTTGCTTAGAGAATGAAACCGGTACTCACGCTGTCCAAAAGTGCTATGTGTCACATGGAGGCCGATGCTTAAGGCATGATTCTGTGGTTGGAGTACTGGGGGATACCCTAGCCAAGAAGGGTTACGATGTCCACATTGAGACAACTTTGAGAGCTGGTGGTCGCCGCTGGAAGCCCGACATTATTGCAGCTAAGGATGGTAGATTGACAATTGTGGATGCACAAGTAGTTAATGCTAGTCCTGACCTTGGCTCGGCTCATCGCGAGAAATGTAGGAAATATAGTACCCTTGAAGTCCGCTTGGCAGTAGGCCGTATGTTTGGTGTGCCTCTCACTCATGTGAATGTTACATCCTGCACAATCAGCTGGAGGGGAGTCTGGTGCGGAGCCTCTGCAAGGAGTCTTAAAGACCTTGGTGTTTCTGCAACATGCCTTAGGAAAATCACAGCGCGTGTTTTGAAAGGGTCTAGTGTCATCTTCGGCAGATGGAGGGCTCTGTTATCAGCGCAGGGCCGCTGATATTGAGTCATTATTTTTGCATTTATGGTGTTGAATTTAATATTTTCGAGCATAAACTGATAATTGAGTATTATGTTTATTAGCATGTAGTTACTACAGCTAGCATGTAATAAATAGTATGTTAATTGACTGACCCTTTTAATTATATTCTTTTTATTTATTTTTATTCTATTTGACTACAAGTTTGTATTGTTTTATTTTACTCTGGTTACCTGTTTAGGCTGATTTTTTATAATTGCCTTATTTTTTCCCCTATAGGTATCTAATTATTTTTAAGTGCAGTACTAAGGCATTGTGGTTGAATCCAGTGGTTATTTATCTTAGTTTTGTTTTTTTTGTTTCTATTTTTATATCTGACCTTAATCATACATGTATTTTACTCATATTTTGTTTCTATTTATCTAAGGTTTATAGATTAATCGGCTCTTTGTAATTGTAGTATAAGTAATTCTTATTGTCTTTTGTTGCTTTATTTATAGTGTATTCAAATATTAGCTTGTTAAGGATTGCCTAGTTTATTCAGACATTATAATTAGGAGTGAATAATATAAGCAAGGCTTGTCTGCAAGTCTTGCAAATCTTGAGCGAAGGAGACGCTCATTTTGTATCTCTGTATCATTGGCCAATTTGTACAATTATGTTTTTGTATATTGATTATGTTGTATTTTATATCTTCAAATAAAGTCTCCCTCTCTCTCTCTCTTGTATATATATATATATATATATATATATATATATATATATATATACAAATTTGAACCACCGTCATTTTCGGTCTCTAGTGGTTGTGAAATGCAAAATTTTCTAGTCAGCACTTCCAGATTGCTTCATGAGCTCAACCTTATGAGCGGGGTTCCTCCCTATGAAGGGAGGGAGGAACCGCGCTAAAAAGAAAAGGCATCAGCCCTATCCTGGCTAGAGAAGGGTGGTAACCTATAGATAACCCGTCCTAAAATTCGTAGTTAATAATAAATAGACGTTAAAATTTAATAAATTTTATAAATTTCTTTCTTTAGAAATATTGGTTTTGGATCAATTAGTTTTATGACACTCTTCCTAAGAAATGGCGGGCCCTTTTTCAAAAATGCGCTGTATCCCTGCTTCCGCAGTAATCTAGGTCTGACTGATGAATAACCAAATGTTTCTGGACAAAAAATATAATAATGAATTTGACTTTTTTGTAGGAAGCTTTGGCCATGAAGACTAGTGTATTTATTCTCTTATGTAGTGATTGGAGTTATTCAATTGGACTTCAACTTGGCAAACTTTTGGAATCTGAAGGCAGAAAGATCTCAATTGTTTTCTTACAGCCTTTAATTACTTTGGATTCTCCAAACCTTTATGATGTAGTTCACCAAAAAGTTAGTAATCATATTAAAATAAGTTGTTCATGAGGACTTTCTTTGTATAGAGGTGCATCTGTTTATTTACGAATACATTTGTTTGTATGTGTTTACGGATATATTTTGTGTGTGTGTACTTGCCTATAACATACGAATACTCACACACTTAATCAATCGATTGGTCTCATTGTTTTAACTACTTTATTTGCAGGAGTTTCCCCGTGGTCTGGTGGCTAACGCCTTAGATTCGCATGCGGGAGAGGGTGGGTTCGATTCCCACCGGCGGCAGTAATTTTCTCATATCACGGCTTGTTGAAGAAATTCCTCGCTGCACCTTGAATGTCTGCACAAATGACCCGGATGTCGATGCGCCCCCCCCCCCAAAAAAAAGAAAAATTATAACCCCCTGTCGGCGCTAATGGCCCAGATTTGTCGAAGCGCCGTAAAAAAAATAAATAAATAAAATATAACCCCCTGTCCAGGGGGTTATAATGTAAATGTGTATGACCAAACAATGTGCTAAGGAAATAACATGATATAGCTGTATCACTTTTTTTCTCTGTCACTGGGAAGTAAAATATTTTAGTGTGACATTTAATAATTTTATAATTTGAAGTGTTTGGACAAATAACGGTCAATGTTTCAATTTTATGATATTGCAACTTTTACTGAATAACGTTCAACAATGCTTCTATTACATGTAGTTCAATGAATTAATTTCAAGCAGAAAAATGTGTTACCTGTTAAATTTAATGATTGGAGGTATAAGTCGACAGACTTATGTTGTATAATGTTTTGGACACAAAACAGACATTACATCTAAGGAATCACACTGACTTGAACAGGGCAAACAATTCCACCAACCTCTAGCTGTTGTTTCATCGCAGTGTTGACACTATCAAATAATAGTACAATAATAATATTCTTATAACTAGCTGAATACCCGTGCTTCACCACGGCCGATAAGTATTTTTTATATTGAGTTAAATAAGATATGATCAAAATTAACGCTACTACATAATTTTGTACAGCTTATTATTGCACGGACTTTAAAGTTACCCAGGAAACACCATGTGGAGGTAACCGTGCTTGTTTCCGTTGGAGAGTAAAAAAAAAATACAACAACCGCTTAAAGAGTTAGGTAAACAGAGACAAATACACGTTGAAAAGCATAAAACTAACAAATTTGAGGTTTTTAGCACTTATCTCTTCGATTGACATCGCCCCACCGAACATTACAACAGAATCTTATTTTTTTTTGTTTTTTTTTATTTATTTTTTTTTACGGCACATCTACATCTAGGTCATTAGCGCCGACATCCAGGGTGTAGCGAGGAATTTCACCAGCGAGCCGTGGGATGATAAAATTCCTGCCGGAGGTTGGGAATCGAACCCACCATCTCCCGCTTATGAATCCAAGGCGCTAGCCATTAGACCACGGGAGACCCCAACAGAATCTTATTGTAGAGAATTTAGTAACCTTTCGAATAGCCGCCTTCCACTTACTACGAGTTCCCAACCGTATTCGAGATATTTTAGAAAATATACTGAGATCCGAAAACTTTGTATCACCATTCATAAAATTTTGTTTTCCCCCAAATACTTAGTTTCTGAATACCCAAACAGAAAATTAGTTTTGAAAAGTATTTCTATCAATTTTTCTGTTATATGGTTACAGAACTCGCTTAAAAAATGGTTTCATTCGTTTTCCTACGTTAAGGAATCTTTCGCACAAATTTCGCTCCAAAAACCATGTTCCAGTAAACGGATTCAACTGGTTAATGAACTTGACTTTTATAATGAGAAGAAAGATTTTTGTACCAATGTTATCAAAATCGAACCATTTTTGAGCTGATGAGGAACTTCTTAATAATTCATGCCCCCCCTAAAAGTACTTAAACATTTGAATATAAAAAAAAAAACCCTTTCTTAGCGAGTGTTTACATTCTAAACTGATTGTCCGTGCAAAATTTCAAATTTTTGTGTCAAGTGGTTCGGGATATTATTACCTCGGATGGAGCATCACCCGGGCATAAACTCTATCAGTGACAAAATCACAGTTTTGTGACAGAGCAATTCAAGGTCTGCTATTATAGTTCAAATTAACCTCAATTTAAAATAATACTATGAAATAGATACAATACGGTAACAGCTGTTCTGTTATCGTCCTAGCAACGCTTGCTGCCTAGGCTTGCCTGCTCTAACCAACTCAAACTTTAAACCCCTCTAAACTAACTTAAAAATTCGAATATCAAGAAATCCTTTCTTAGTGAGTGCCTACGTTATGTAGGGAGTGCCCATGCAAAATTTCAAAATTTTCTGTCGATTGGTTTGGGCTGGGGGATGATAGGTCAGTGAGTGAGTCAGTCAGTGAGTGAGTGGTATTTGACAAATATATAGTAGATTATGTAAACATAAACAATAAGAAAATCTATTAATGCAATATATATATATATATATATATATATATATATATATATATATATAAAATATAATAATTAACATTACCATTATCAGGGGCTGGCTTTGATTGGCCTCCTGTATATTAAACATATGTACTGATACTGTAATTCATCCAAACCCTTCGATTATAAAACAGTTATCAGTACATAAAGATTACTATAAAGAAATTTAACTCAACAGGTGTGTAGATTTTATTTATTAATTATTACACAAGTCAGCAGGGCCTCCGAGAGGAATAAAGGCTACGGTCCAAATAACTTCATGCCCCCCCCCTCCTCCTCCCTTAACATTGCGAAAAACTAAAAAAAATGACACTGGACCCCCCCCCCCCTAGCAAAGGCCCTACAAGTCAGTAATGTAAGCAAGATATATTTGAGTATCTCTTTTCACAAAAAGTTTTAGAAATTTTAAGCTGTTTTTTTCCTGACACTTATTTGATGACCACATTAATTACAAAAATAAATAACTTGATAATTTTGTTTAACCCTTGACAAAAGGGTGTAAAAGATAAACTCTCCTGAAAACATCTGCGTTTATGGGGCAATGTTTAATTGTAGCTCGGGATTTTTATATAGTGGCTCCCAATGTAATGATGACCCCAAATTTTGGTTTAGTAAATAAAATAGCAAATAAATACATTTATCATATATATTTGAAGTGGAATATTGTTTTTTTATATGTATTGTTATGTCTGTTATAGATTGCAGATGAAGTAAAGCAATATACACTTAGTCAAAATAATGAAAAATCACTTGAAGCAGGTTTTAATCTCCTAAAAAATAGGTTAGATTTAATTAGCAGTGATGTCGTGTCGAATGTACAAGGAAATAAGCTTCAAGGTTTTGTTGTCTTAGTGAAAAACAAGCTATCCTCTGACTACATGTATTCAGCATTGAGCAAGGTGAGTCCTTCTAATAATTAGAAATAAACTGCAATATCAGTGTTTCATTTTGAAGTTTTGAAAATAAATGAGATTTCCCACAAATTTAAAGTATATGTATATATATATATATATATATATATATATATATATATATTATTTTGGGAACAAAACTATCTGAGATTATCCACTCCGTCTTCTAAACTCTCCTTAGCAAGCAAAACTAATTAATTTTATAATTGACAGAAAACATTAATATCAAATATCAAGAAATGTAAGTGCCCTCATTTATCACTTATTTATTGTCAAAATAGTAGAAGGTAAGTTTAAAACCTACCGGAAATGTTAAAAATAAATAAAAGCGTTTTTTAAAAACGTAGCTTTAAATTTTTTACACCAAAAAATCTGTTTTAAAAACCATACTATCTGACAATACAGGTTGGGTATTTCTTTGCTTTTGACTGATATTAATAACTTAGACCTAATTGGACTAGTTATGAGAGAATTTTGGATTGAAATGTAAAAATACGTATAGACTATGTGCCATCAATATTCTTTTTTTCTTTTTTTTTTTTTTTTTTTTTTTTACGGTGCATCGACAAATCATGGCCACTAGCGCCGGCCTCCAGGGTGCAGCCAGGAATTTTCTCAGCGAGCCCTGAGATGAGAAAATTTCGAACCCACCATCTCCCGCTTATGAATCTAGCGCGCTAGCCACTAGACCACGGGAGACCCCTCAATATGCTATTATTGCAAATTCCTCCATTATTTACATTTAATTAAATTCTTGTCAGGAAAATCCTTTTATTAATGGCAATTGAAATGTTGCAATTGAGTTTAATTAGAAACATCCACCATAGAATTCCAGAACTAATTTTTATGAGCAACTTTATTTATCACATATTTTAATTTTTAATACTGCAAAAATATTAGTTCATATTTAATTCAATAATGTTTGATTATAATTCAAAGCTACTATTAAAAAAATACAATCCTACTATTTCATAGTTAATGTATACCTTATTTATCTATGTAATTTTATGTGGCTGAAGTACTATCTTGAAATCTTCTAAATCAATGCAGACAGAAAACAAAAATTAGTTTTGAAGGTTGGGATTGTCAGGGTTCGGTCTTATTTCTTAATAAAACTACATTTTACATTTGAAAATGGTTTTATTGTTGCCTATGTTTCGGCTTGAAATTCAAGCCTTCATCAGGGCTGTAAAAACAAGCAGGACAGATGGCAAATAAATGACGAAACGTTGGCAACAATAAAACCATTTTCACATGTAAAATGTAGTTTTATTAAGAAATAACAACCGAACCCTGACAATCCATACCTTCGCATCATCGAAAAAAAAAAGCCAATAAAATTGTATTTATTTTACCCTCTTCCCTATAAGTTCCCCTCCTTAAGTTGTGGTTGTAAGCCATTTTATTACATTGTCCCCTGGAGAAAACCATGGAGATGTGAAACATGTACAAATGAAACAAATATAGTTACAATGATGAATACAAATAGATATAATAAAATAAAAATACATAAAATGGCAAATGAATCAATTGAAAGTTATTTATTAATGTAAGGTATAATTATTTGAATGAGTTATCACTTAACAAAACTTACTTTAAACAAACTCTTATTGAAATTACTCATTTTTTAAGTTAAAATATTAATTACACTTTTATTTCCTACAAAGGAAGGAAAGATTTTTCTTTTCCATTTTGCCAATTTCTTTTTTTGGCTCCTCCAAGAGCTTAGATTGCTTACATCAGCTGTATATATATATATATATATATATATATATATATATATATATATATATATATATATAAAATTCTAATTATTAGAAGCTATATAAATATATTTAGTTGCTTAAATCATATATTTATTTCAGAATTGTGAGAATCAAATTGCTGTTTATAATTCTGAAGAAAAATCTTATTTGGAGATGATCAGCAGTAAAGAAATTGCTGCCGTTGTAAATTCTGTACCATCATTTCATCATAATGATGCTGCTAGGACTGTTCCTAATATTTTCTCATTAACAAGATTTAATGACAATCCAAGAACTGAACACCTAAATAGACTTGTAGTAGGTACAAAAATTGTTAAATAAATGTGCAGCTTAAATAAATATGTGATTACACTTTAATAAATCTTTATTAACAGATTTAAGGAAATATTCATTTTAATTCCTGTTTTAAATCCTTCTCCTCTGCCAAATTGATTTGTTGATGTTGATTTTACTATCCTTCACCCTGGTATAATAGCCAAGATGCTTTCAAGCAATAGAAGAAAATGTTAATTATAAAAAGTCAGTGAGCCTCGAGCCAGGTTTTAATATTTCAGGGTTCGATTAATATGAAATTTTCTGAAAAATGTCATGAACCATCTTTTGCTTTAAAGTAAGGTCTGCAACAGTACCCAGACAAGGGTCTGGTCCTCAATAAAATATAGTTAATTCTTCTTTCAATGTTGACTATTGATGCCAAGCCAATATTAATATAAAAAGTGAAAAAAAAAAAAAAAAAAAAAAAAAAAAAAAAAAAAAAAAAAAAAAATGAAAGCTGGGATTAGATTAGAAACTGTTAGCTTTGAGCTTATGAACTTTCTCTTAATATATGAAAATACATCTTCTAAAAAGAAAATTTTCTGCTGGAAAACAATGTACTGGCAAAACTCAAAAAATATCTTCCAAAAGATACACACTTAAGAGAGATGAAGTTTTGATGTTAGTGAAATTTGAAAAACATGAAGCTACTTTTAGTGTCTTTGCAGGAAAGAATAGTAATGGAGTTGAAAATTTGTCATTACAATTTTATAAAATAAAAAATAATTGTAATAAAGATATAAGAAAATATTATTTGGAGGCCAGGTGGCGTGAACACTTAACACTCCATGCCATGGGTCGTGGGTTCGATTCCCACTATGGGGTGATGGCTTTTCTTTAGAAAAAAGAAAAGGCATCAGCCCTATCCTGGCTAGAAAAGGGTGGTGATCTATAGATAACCCGTCCTAAAATTCTTAGTTAATAACGTAATAATGGACATTAAAATTTAAATAAATATTATTATTATTTATTGTTGAATTCTCCGCCTATTTGTTGAATTGCATTATATCCTCCCTTGAAATTTATGTAAGTACTAATCTATGTATTTTTAAATATCCAACTATGAACTAAATTTAATCAGATTTTTTTTTATTATTATTAATGATTATTACAACAATATGAGTTAACATATTTCTAGTAATATTGCTGGTTCTGTTATAATGACATTGTGAGGCTTGATGTGGGAACATGAACAATTACAAAACCCACAATATTAATGCATTAAAGAAAAAACAAATAAATAAATAAAAAGATAATATAAAATAATAATGAAACAACTGTAAACAATTTTAAATGAAAATATAACACACTTTGTGCACTGCAGATGTTAAAGCAAATGGTCTCTAGGCCACCTCTGCTTCAGCCTTCTATGGGGATTTTGGAACGAGGATAGAGAATTTATCAAAGGATTTGGATTGCCAGGGAGATTGGAATGGAACTTCTGATAGACTGATTTGGCCAGGGATTGGATAAAGGGGATATTGAAGTCATTATGGAGGGTTAAGTTCGAGACGTAGTAAGGAGCATTGGATTTTTTCCGAAGGATTTTGGATTGTATTGTTTGTATTCTGTAGGAATTGGAAGGTTTAGTGGAACCCCATAGTTCTAGTCCATAAGTCCATATTGGTCGGAGTACGGTATTGTATATGTGTCGTTTGTTAGTCAATGATAGTTTTGAGCGTTTGTCCAATAAGCGTGATAAAAGTTTAAAACGTCTGTTTAGTTCCTGTCTTTTCTGAGTTATGTGTGGCTTCCAAGTTAAGCGTTTGTCTAGTATCAGTCCTAAGTATTTTACTTGCGATTTCTGCGGAATTATAATGTTTTGGAGGGTTATTGGCGGGCAGCTTGACTTACGAAGTGTGAAAGTTGTATGGCTAGATTTTTCTGCATTTACTTTGATTCTCCATTTATTTAGCCATGGTTGAAGTAGGCACAGGTGTTCTTGGAGGGAATTAGAAGCATGAATGCTTGAGTGAGTTTAGTTATTCTTTGGGGCATGTCGTTAATTCAGGCGAGAAACGCAAAGCCATCTTCTGTATTAAAATTAAGATGTTTTGTAGTATTCATGGATATTATCATACAAGAGAAATTTGAATAAACGCAATTCAAATATCTCAATGGAATTGAAATAATTCCCACGATATAGGTAATGTCCTCGCATTTAGGCATTTGAATAGGATGGTCGAAGATTTGGAAGGCATAAGCAAGGCCGATGTATTCGTGCAAACATTGGAGAATATCTGGCTCTCTCAACGGCAGGAATCTAATCTCACATCAGTAGGTTGGAGTCCATCCCAATACTGAGGATAATTCATGAAATAGATCAAAAGCAATACTTCATATCATTTAAAACCAATTTCATTCAAATCACTCCCCTAGGAGTACTTTTATTTATTTATACTTTCCGAAGGTTAAGCCATTGAGTTTGCTACTGAAAGAATTTTTGAAAATTGTCTATAAATCTTAGTACAAATCAAATAACGGCTGGTATGGCAAAATTAATAATTAAGATCAGGAGATTCCGTTCCCTCGTCCTCCTAATGGACCGATTTAGTTTATTTTTATATCAAATTTTCCTCTTTAGAGACGCATGACTTATACTGAGATTCGGTACAATTTAACAAAAATTGCGGCTGGCATGTGCGAATTAATTATTTGAGGCCGGGTTAACTCTCCCCCCCCCCCTCCGAATGGACCGGATTTGCTGGTTAACGAAACCGTTCGCTCGTTTGCTATGGGAATGCTACATCAAGTTCCGTGTCGAAAAAAACATAATCTGTGGCCGCATTTGCCTTAACAGACATACATACACACATAGATACATACACACACACACACACACACACACACACATATATATATATATATATATATATATATATATATATATATATATATATATAAGCTTTCCCATGGCAGCCCTAAGGCGTGAGGACTCTGTGCCTAAGGTCGTGTGTTCGATTCCCACTAGGGCTAGTGTCTTTTCATTAGAAAAAACACACTAAGACACAGTTCCTCTTTACATGTCATATGGTTTATATTAAAAGTTCTGATTATTGCAAAATTCATCTTTGATGAATCCGCCCAAATTGAGACCATACGTCCGCTAAACTCAATGCATGAAACATTTGACAAAACGACTCATTTTCCTGGTGCTTATCTTCTTGTAGTTCCCAATTACATAAAAAAAAACATAATAGATCCATACGTCATATGTCTTAGCGCAAATGAGTTTCATATTATAGCAAGATTTATATATAGATATATATATATATATTTTTTGTTTTAAATTGCATCGGTGGGTATCACATGTATGTTTGGAACGGCTTCTTTCTCCAGCGGTGTCGCTCCTCTCTCCATCGCAATATTTCGTCGGGTTCATCTCCGACTTCTTCAGGCTGATAGAACCCGACGAAATAATGCGATGGAGAGAGGAGCGATACCGCTGGAGAAAGAAGCCGTTCCAAACATACATACATACATATATATATATATATATATATATACACGCATACATACATATATTGTGCTTTGTTTTAAATTTCTTCGCTGGGAATTAAATGTATTGGTCGTACGGCATCTTTCTCCAGCGGTCTTACTCCTCCTTTCTTCTAACATTTCGCCGGACACCTCTCCGGCTTCTTCTGGCTGTCATTCATCCTTGCTGGCTAGGGAATGAAGAAGCCGGAGAGGATCCGGCGAAATATTGCGAAGAAAGGAGGAATACGACCGCTGGAGAAAAATGCCGTACGACCAATACACATGATAATATATCATTATGTTAATATTATAATGATGGGACGATGTCAATCGGAGAAAAATGCCCTAAAAGCTTTAAACATGTTAGTTTCGATGTTCTTAACGGTTATTCGTATTTAATTTCCTCAGTGTTTTAGCATAAATATGCTTTAGCGATGACTAAACTGGGAAAAAACGTTACAAAAAAGTGTCCGCTGGAGTTCGCGCATACCCGGTGGCCATGCACGAAAAAGATGACTGTATGTTATACAGTACATTACATAGGTTTGTCGGGGGACCTAAAGCATATTAATATGTTCCTGAATTTGAGGAGATGGCTCTTAAAGAAATTAATGTTTTATTGTTTGTTTTTTTTTATTTTATTATAATTTATTTTAGCAGTAATATTAATTTACCAGTAAAATTTTTATATCTTGACGGAATACTTTCTTAGACCTGTGAATATTACATCAATTTAATGTATTGGGTATTTCTCTATTCTATCATAAGGATGTGAGTCAGAGCAGTGAATCAAAATGATAACGTCAGGACGATTGTCTTCCCCATTGGGCCTTCCTCGTTCGATATTATCCAGTGACTTTATAAATCCAGTAGTTTACTCTATAAATTCCAGGCATATGCACGCTCGATTTTTATTCTTTCGTATAACAAACGATTTCTGAAGTTTCTCTGTGAGTGATATTTATCTGTTTATTAAACTAATTATCTCGGCTCTTTTAAACTAATAATATGGATACTTAAAAATTTCCATATTTATCAAGGATTGATATTTAAAAAGCAGTGACACGGCTTTTTGTCTATAACAGGCTCTGGTGTCGCCTATTTCAAGGCGACTTCTAAAACTTTGGTTTACCACACACTAAAGAAAGGCAAATATTTTCATTTAATATTTAAATTAAGTCTAATATGAAATCTTTACCTTTAACTACTAATATATTTGAAACTCTCATAAGTATTACCATGGTTATTTTTTGACTCACATAAAAAAATGTGTTTATGTATATACTTTTTTAATTGAATACTCATTATACCTGACACCTTTTGAAATACAATACACTACAAATGATTTGTGTTTTACACATTCCAAAGAATATAATTGATAGGTTGCTAGCAAAAACCTTGAAAATGAGTTTGGTCTGCCATCGTGAACAGTATTACTCACATACTGATAATCAAATTCGTCAAAGGTCAGGGTTCGATTCCCAGTAGAGGTGGTGGTTTTTCTTTGGAAAAAAGAAAAGGTATCCTGGCTAGAAAAGAGTGGTAACCTGTAGATAACCCATCCTAAAAATCTGAGTTAATTATAAATGGACGTTAACATTTAAATAAATACATAAATTCGTCAAAAGCATCACATCGGACTGTATTGGAAGCTAAAAATACGGCGATTCCACAAAAACTTCACGTGTTAGAAACGCATAATTTTTCTTAAATTTTTAATTTTTTCGTTACAATTATGATATCAAATGAACATGTATTTCAATATGGCGGATGGTATTTCTTCCACCTGACCATGATATCAGTAGTACATTTGAGTTATTTGTTGGGTTCCAGAAAAACTTCACAATACCAGTACACTTTCCGTAGAATGAGAATACATTTGGTTAACTGTAAATTCGTACAGATAACATTCCTGATGCCCATAGAATTTATTTTAAAAAAATGTCAAAATATGCCGCCCTTATGGTATGAAGATATTTTTTTTATTTTTCTAAAAAAAGGTTTTCTTCTCTAGAGTTTTTTTCAAGCAACCCTTCAATTTAATTCGAAAAATAAATCCAAAAAAGTCACAACTATTTAAACAGTATCAACAAAATATGTAAAATACAATGTAACAACTGCTTAGTTAGAGCGTATTAAATTATGACGGTATTTATTTTAGCACATTCCAAAAGCTATTATTGATTTGTTGGCAAATTTATTCAAATCTTCATCCACCCTTCTTACGAAGCCCCCTTATCAAATGAACCCCGTTAAAATTTATATATATATATATATATATATATATATATATATATATATATATGTGTGTGTGTGTGTGTGTGTGTGTGTGTGTGTGTGTGAATGTGTAAGTGTGAGTCAATAATAATGGCCACAATTTAATATCTTTCATTCTGAAACTTGGTGCAGCTTACACTTGACAAAAGATTGGCTGGCTTCATGAACCAGCAACATCGGTCCATTAGGAGTGCGCATAAGCTCCTTTTTGACGAACGTGCTTAGGTATGCAACTCCTATGTGATATATATATTTTTTTTTAGTTTGTTTTGGAAATTCTTTTTGCTAATTGCTGCTTTAAAAGAGCATTCCAAATTAATAAATTGTGATTTTATTTCAGGTTGGTGAAGAATAAAATAAATGACATAAGATCATTCTTCAATAGCAAAATGTTCTATCAGGAGGTATTTTTACTTCTCTCCACGGTAATCGTGGCATTCGGCGAAGTAAATGCCAAATCTAAGAACCGTCTTGTAGGACCAAACGTATGCTCCAAACAAACCATGTATGTATGTCTTTAATTATTTATGTTTATCTAAGGCCTCAATAACATTTATGACGCTGATAAGAACATTAAAAGTCAGCATCAGTTCATTTTCTATAGTTCACCAATAAATTAATCGTTTGAGCAGTTTGGTAAGGTTTATATGCAGGTTGCAACCCTGGTCTAGCTCTAGGCTAGGGGTAATGCTCCCCCCTCACGGATTTTTATTGGACTTTTTAAGGAGCTCTTACAAATGGGGCAACTAAGGTAATTTTTTGTCTAGTGTTAGTCCAAGGAATTTTAGTGTTTCTGTATATTGAATGAGCTGTTGGTGAATTGTAAGCTGGCTTATTTCTGGGCTGGGATATTTTTTTTAATTTTATTTATTTTTTTTGGGGGGGAACAGTATATATTGTTTTATCTCTGGAAAACCCGAAACCAGTTTTACTAATTCACCTTTCTAATTCAGTAAGTGTACTTTGTATGCGTTGTTCTGCGGCGTGAATTTGTTTCGATGAGCTGTGTATAATTCGGTCGTCAACAAACTTGCAGAGTGCAGTTACTCCTGGAGTGATACATTGATGAAAAAAAATCATAGCAATATTTAATAAAGTTGTGCTCAAAACGCCTCCTTGAGGTACTCCATTTTTCTGAACAAATTCATCCGACAGGCCGGTACCTACTCTCACTCTGAATTTTCTTTGAGATAAATAATTGACGAGGTATTCTCATATTTTTCCCTGAAACCCGCAATCTACAAGCTGAGGATCAACAAGCCTTCTCCCTTAGGTGTCTCTAGATCTAAAGAGACTGTCGATAATGATTCTTTCTTTAGGAAAGCATTTAATATATCACTTTCTACTTTGGCTAAATGGCGCATTGTGGAATTTTCAGTTCTAAATCCACACTGATATGATGGTAACAATTTATTTGCTTCTATATGTCAACTTTTTATTTTCTATCTTTTTGTTTGTAGTCTGAGTTTGTTTTGATTACCTGGACATAGAGGCATTTCACCTTACAGCGCTACACTTACTAGCAAACGCTGAAACTGGAAGAGTTCACCGACCTGAACAAAACGACATATGCAAATTAGCCGACATTAAATGACTTAACAGTCAAACATATACTTATTGACTGCAAATTACGAGACTACCCAGCAATTCCACATGACTTACACTAGTCGAAAATATCCCATACAATAACATCATACTAACTCACCTGAAGTTATTTAACATTTATTAAAAAATATAGCTCAACCCCAGATATACCACTCAACCCACACTTTTCTCCCCTTTCTTCTTCCTTTTTTTTTTATTTTTTTACGATTTGTAAAAATGTTCTGATCTATATCACGATTTTCATCTCTCTCTCTCTCTCTCTCTCTCTATATATATATATATATATATATATATATATATATATATATATACACACACATATGCGCGTTTGGGTGTGTTTCAAAGGAACACACAAAGCAAAGAAAGAAAATAATCTGGTGGGCTTTAATAAATTTTGTCCAACGCCACACAAACGTCAACAAGTAAATTTTAACATGTAGGTACGATAATTTGGTACACTTCATGAAACGTGGATACTTTGTATCTTTCGATCTTAATGAAATGATCTTTATATGCAGAAGAGGGATCAATTATTATACCAATAAAGAGGTTTACTAGCAAAAAATTGTTGTTCATTTAGAGAAGATTTTAAAACTGCTAACTAATTGAAATAAATGTTTCTTTTTCAGGGAAAGTGCCACGCATTCTAAAGGATATGTTCAAGTTCACTGCCGTAATCCTCAAATCCTGCCGTGCCATATAGAGGTAAATATAATATAAAATAGTAACAACTACGACTGGAATTTATTCCATTTAACTATCTATCTATTGGAACATAAAGCAAAAAAAGATCGCAAAAGCCTTTTTTTTTTTATTCTTTTTTTTTTATCGACATCTACCAAGCACATTGTTTGGTCATACACATTTACATTATAACCCCATTATAGGACTGTTACAGGCTATAAGGTGACCGAGTTTTCCCTGATTATTAAATTTGAATGTAAACAGACAATTAAAATAATGACAGGATATAGGATAGGATTTCGAGTTTGGTGCTTAACAATTTTTTTTTCTTTTTTTTACGACGAATCGACATCTAGGCCATTAGCGCCGACATCCAAGGGGCAGCGAGGAATTTTCTCAACGAGCCGTGAGATGAGAAATTCCTACCGCTGTAGCGATAGGTCCCACCAGCGCGCTGGTGGGAATCGAACCCACCATTTGTCGCTTTAGAATCTAAAGCGATAGACTAGACCTCGGGAGACCCCTCCGCTCTAAATGTAACCAAAATTTAAATATCTTAGTTTAGATTAATTTCAAACATGTAAGAAATATTTCAGTTTAATCCAACGAAATACCCAACCAAAAACTCGATACAAATATTTTTATCAAAAAGCAAGACCGCTTGAGAAAGATGCCGCATCACACACACACACACATATATTTTGACTTTCATGTCAAATGTCCTATTCTACGTCCCGGCGTATGTAATTTATTTTTTGTTTCATATTCATAGTTAATATGATATGAAACTTTCTTTTCAGATAGTTCAAAAACCTTTGCCAAAATATGAGTGCTGCGAAGGCTATAAAGAAACAGAAGAAAGTACTTGTGTGCCACATTGTGAAACTACTTGTGTTTACGGTACTTGCAGTAAGCCCAATACATGTCAGTGTGAACCTGGCTACATTGGCTTCGCCTGCGAAGAAGGTAAGGGCGATTTTTTGTTCCTTTTAAAGAACGTAATTAGTTACAGAATTTTACAAAAAATGAAATGCCATATGTATTTCGTCGTAATTGACCATTTATGGCATGTCTATTTTAAGTAAGTGTCGACATTGTCCCTAACAAACGTGAATGAATGAATAGGATTATTGTGTTCAAAGGTTTACAATTTTATAGCAAGGATGCAGCTATTGCTACTTTTTGCACTTTTCTATGCTTTGTTATATTGTAACGAAACTTGTAATACGTCTTGGATATATAAAGAAAAATATATGTTGTAAGAAACTAAGTGGGTCCATCTGAAGAGGAATTTACTCCAGACCTAAATTACTAATTTGCCCTTATCAGCCGCATTTTTACTTCCTTGGAAAGAAGCTCGGTCAGCATGATGCCCAACGTGAAAAAACAAAACAAATCTGTACAGTTGAGGTTTAGACGGAAAAAATTAAATAAAAATAAATCATTGAGTCAGCTCTTTATTACTAATGTAAAAGACCAAAATTATTTATTAGCATAAATATGTTTTTTTTTATTTTGTAATTATATGGATAATTATTAAATCATTCATGAATGTAGCGTGTACGCTACCACCTTACTGAGGAATGTGCTTAGTAATTCACCTCCCGCGTGACGGAAGTTTTCTACAATAAAGCTAAAGGAGCTGTTGAGGATGATATTATCTCTTGAAATAATATAGTTTTTTAAGGATTCTATCTAGCTCCTTATCTTTTCTTTAACATTTTCAGACATTTCTAGTTCTTCTAGGCTTCTTCCTAGCCCGTAAGATATCCATTTATGTGGCTCGTTGCCTAACTAAACGGTATTGAATAATTTAGAGATAACTCCTTTAGGCGTTAGTTAAGCATTAACTTTCTGGGCTTGAATTCAATATGTATAAAGTTGAAGCTCCCCCGAATTTTAGCGAAAGTCCACTCGTTAGTTATCCGTTGCGAAGGAATTGCAGACAGTCCACGATAGTTTCGAACATGCAAAAAGTCCGTCACGCAGGAGCTGCATAACTAAGCACTTTCCTCAGAATCTGGGTAGTGTAGATTGCTTTCCAGAACAATTTGCTTAAAATATCCTACATAAATAAAATAAAAACATGAATAGTTCTCTTTTAATTTTGTAATGAGTAACTGATCAATTATTAATTTGCTTCCAGAGTTATGTTTACACACGGTACCTACTACACTACGTAATAAATACAAAAAACCTCATATTATCGTATTTTGATCTAACGCAGGGACAGGATACAGTCCCTCTAGTGGTAGAAAGCGCTCCTTGCGGCGGCTTTGTGAACCTACGTCTGGCGGGCTTTTCTACTGAAATATATTACTAAGTAAACCCCCCTTTCCGATTAACCGATTCAGCTCATTTTTACAACACTTCTTTCTCATGAGTTACCCACGACGTATACCGCGTTTCGTTACAATACAGTAGATATTACATTATATTTATATTAGTATGAGTATATTAGTAATTTGGGTCCGGAGTAATCCCCCCTCCAACCGATTTAGTTTATTTTTACAACACATATTTACCTGTAGATTACCACTACGAATACCGAGTTTCGTGAAAATATACCAAAAATCACGGCTGGTAGTGGCAAATTGGTATTGTGGGTCCGGAGTAACCCCCCCCCCCCTCCTAATGAACCGATTTAGTTTATTTTTACAACACATATTTACCTGTAGATTACCACTACACATGCCGAGTTTCGTTGAAATATACAAAAAACCACGGCTGGTAGTGGCGAATTGGTATTGTGGGTCCAGAGTAAACCCCCCCCCCCCCCTCCTTATGAACCGATTTAGTTCATTTTTATATCTCACTTTTCTCTCTATATCACCACTACGAATACCAAGTTTCGTTGAAATATAACAAATATTACGGCTGACATGGTCAAATTAGTGTTTTGGGTTCGGGGTAAACCCGCCCTTCCGGTGGACCGATTTTGGTGGTTAACGAACTCGTTCAATCGTTTGCTAATCGAATGCTAGATACCAAGTTTCGTGACGAAAAAACAAAAACTCTGGCCGCTATCGTGCTAACAGACATATATATATATATATATATATATATATATATATATATATATATAAGCATATATATATATATATGCATATATAAAGATATATATACATTTTAACGGGGATCATTTTCGGTGTCTACTAGGTAGGATCGATAAAGATTTGAAGACATTTTTCAAAAATTCCGTCCTGAGTGCAACCTCAATAGGTACTTTCCTTCGGAGGAAAGTGCTAAAAGCGCTGAGATTTCAAAGGTGATTATCTATATTTAGGCATTCAATGGTGCTTGAAGACATTGTGGTGTTTATTATTCCGATAAACATGGCATAATTACCGGGTATTAGCTTTTATTTTTATTTTTGAAACATTTTAGGCGAAAAAGGTGTCTCACTCTTAGCATTTGAAAGGTCAAGTTCGTTAACCAGCAGAATCCGTCCACCGAAACACGGTTTTTGGAGCGAAATTCGCGCGAAAAAAATCGTTACGCTTACTTCATATGCTTGTAAGTACACGTTTGATAGGTTTATTGGCCTAGGAAAACGAATGAAACCATTTTTAAGGAGATAGCTTTAACCGTTTTCGAGAAAATTGGAAACATAGTTGTAGAAAAACATTTTTGGTTAGGGTACTTAGAATCATGGGATTCAGTTGAAACATTTTCTGCATGTTTGAAATTCAAATAAACAAAAATGTTTAAATTTTGGTTACGTTTGGACTTCAGAAAGGATTAGAATAAAATATTTTATTAGTAGACATGAAACGTTTTGGGAATTTCGTATACTTTCCTTAATATCTCGAAAACGGTTAGGAAATCGTGGTAAGGAAAGGTGCCCATTCGTAAAGCTTACTAATTGCTCTCCAAAAAAGGTTCTGAAGAATTATTTTATTTTATAAGGTTCTGGATTTAAGTTAAATTATTTTATTGTAATGTTGGCTTTGTTGATGGGTGTTAACAGGACACTGAGGATGAGGTTCTGACCTCGAAAACGTTTTGTTAAAATAAAGGAATAAAACAGTGGAGGTGTTTGACCTGCTTTGCATCCTATTTACTAGTTCTGAAGAAAGTTTTGATTAGGCGATGTCAATCGGAGAAATAAGTGCTAAGTTGTTTTCGTTTTTTTCGAACGGTTCTTTTTGTCTGTTTTTATTTTTTGTTATTTTTTAATTGCTTGTAGTAGGAGAATGTATTTTACAATAAAACAGCATAAGTAAAATAAGAAAAAAATTTATTGTTAGAAATATAACTTTCCAAGAGAAAGATTCGAAGACGTCTTGTGAATATTTTCAACTACCTTTATGCTGTTGGTGTCCTTTTTTTTTTTTTTTAATTGCCTTTATTTATAGAATTATTACTATAGTAGAAAAACACAAGAAAATGTGAACTTGCTATTTTTAAAGGCATTGAACTCTCAAATAAGTATCTCTAGAAGTGGATTGTGGAGCTGACCGACCCATCCAGGTAAGGCCATAAACAGAAAGGTCGAACCAAAATAATAACTGTTTCTATTTTAATCTTTCCAAATGAGACTAGGGATAAGAATGGAACCGCGCTAAGATGACGCATTTCCTGTGAGTCGGACTTTTTTTTTTTTAAGTATAGAGCAGCAGAATATAAATACATTTTGAAATTTATACTTAGGTATATTGTGAATTACTAAGACCCGGTGCACACGGAAGAAAGGTTCATGAAACTCAACCTGCTTGCATCCGATAGATAGAAAACTATAGGTTGGTGCACAGAGTTTCGTGAAACTTTTGTTTCATGAAACTCTGTTCACGAAACCGGGTTTTATGAAATTCGTTAAATCGGTTTCATGAAATTGTGTGTGTAGTAACTTGAGTTTCATGAAAACACCGGAACCTATGGTTTTCTATCGATGCGTTGAGAGCAACTTGAGTTTCACGAAACCAGTTTCTTCAGTGTGCGCCTGGCCTAACTTGTTTTCCTTTATTTCGTTATATTGTTTTTGTTTTTTTATTATTATTATTTCACAGCGAGGTGTCCATATATACATGCACTGTCAGGAGTTCCACACTGTGAATTGGTTATTATTGGATTTGTAATCGGGTCATCTACTTTAATCCTAGTAGGAGTATATATAATCTATAAAAAACTATTCACAACCCGGTATAACGATGGCTCTTCTCTTGAAAAATCCTTCGAACCAGGTAATAAATTTCAGAATACCTCCTAACGCAAAGTTTTATGTGAATTTATTCAGTAAAAACAATTAAAGCAGTGGACCCTCAAAAAACACACCTTGCTATTTTGGAATATGTCTAACATAAAACTAAAGTGAACCAACAAATATTAACACCTACAACGAAAACATACAGATCTATTTCATTCCAAACGACAAAAAGTCCGACTCGCAGGACTGCGTCATCTTAGCGCGGTTACGTACATCTCGAAGAAATGGAATAGATTAGCATCACAAATCACAGGAAACTGACAGTAGCCAACTTGCACAGAAACAGATAATTCTTAATCTGTATAAGTCAATACAATTATGTACTGAAAACGTACTTACTCTTTGACTACTGCTGAGAAGGCTCTATTCTAAACAACCAAAAATTCGTTGTCATTTTAAATATCTTGTTTTACTAGCAAATTCGTTTTACTGTTATAATGAACTGTAAATATAAGCTTCATGGCGAATAAAATTCCATTCTTTCGTGGGTTAAATCTTTCTACAAAATAAGAAATAACGGTAACTAAAGTTAGAGGCTATGAGGAAGGTTATATAGACAGGAGAATTCAAAACAACCTTCGTCATCATGATTAGCCACAGCCATCTTGATTACCACAGCGACTCCAAACTTATTATCACCGTTTCTTAGCTTATTTTACTACTATACTAATTTTACTGATAAATGCAATTTAAAACAAGAAACAACCAATTAAAAAGTGAGATAAACAAAGAGAAAAACCCTTTCAAAACAACAAAACAAACACTTTTTAAGTTTTAAGCGCTTATATCTCTAATTGACGTTGCCACATCGAATATTGCTTCAGAACCTTTTTTGTAGAGAATTTAGTAAGCATTCGAATGGTCACCTTCCACTTAGCACGATTTCCCAACCTTTATCGAGATATTTACGAAAAATGTATGAAGATCCGAAAACTTTTCATGTCTATTAATAAAATAATTTTTTTCACATACTTCCTTAACTCCAAATATAACCAAAATTTAAACATCTTAGTTGGGATTAATTTCCAAGTTGTAGAAAATATTTCAATTGAATTCCGCGATTCTAAGTACTCACAAAAATATAATGACTTACAAAAACATTGATTCCACTTTTCTCAGGAACGGTTACAGATAGCGCCTTATAAATGGTATCATTCGTTTTCTTATGTTAAGACACCTATAAAACAAGTGCCTGCAAGCATATAAACCCAAAAACGTAAGCGTTACGATTTTTTTTGCGCGAATTTCGCCCCAAACACTATCTTCTGGTGGGCGGATTCTGCTGGTTAACGAACTTGACCTTTCAAATTAGACGACAGATTTTTATGCCAAATTTCGTTAAAATCGGACCATTTTTGAGCTTGCTAGAGCGCGAACAGACAAGTATATATATAAATATATACATATATATATATATATATATATATATATATATATACAAATTTGGGCCACCTATATTTTCGTGATCTATAGGGTCTGAAACGTGAAAGTTTCTAGTCGGCACTTCCGGATTGCGTCATAAGGTCAACCTCATAATCGGGTTCTCCCTATGGAGATAGGGAGTAACCGCGCTAAAACTGCAACCAAGATTGCGTAAAAATCAAGTAAGTAGGATCAATGAAGATTAGAAGAAAGTTCTTTTAAACACAAATTCTTATATTGTCTACAATCTGGTATTTGCTAACGATTTTTTATGCATTTCAACCTTTAGGAATTTTAATTTATTTAAAACTTAACTTTAAGACGGAACTACTGGTTATAACCGTTTTCTAGCCAGGATAGGGCCAATGCCTTGTATTTTTCGAAAACATCGCCCAAGTGGGAATCAAAGCAACGATCTGAGCCGCAGAGTGCTCGCCACCATCGGCGCCCCCTTTTTAGCGCTGTTCCTCCCCCATAGGGAGGAACCCCGCTTATAAGGTTGATACAATGAAACAATCCGGAAGTGCCGACTAGAAATTTTCGCGTTTCAGAACCCCCTAGAGACCGAAAATAACGGTGGTTCAAATTTGTATATATATATATATATATATATATATATGTATATATTTATATATATATATATATATATATATATATATATATATGTATATATTTATATATATATATATATATATATATATATATATATATATATATATATATATATATTTGTCTGTTCGCTCATTTCTGGCTTCCCTAATGGTCCGATTGTGATGAAATTTGGTACAAAAATCCGTCCTCCAATTTAAAAGGTCAAGTTCGTTAACCAGCAGAATCCGCCCACTGGAAGATGGCGTTTGGGGCGAAATTCGCGCAAAAAAATCGTAACGCTTACGTTTTTGAGTTCATAAGCTTGTAAGTACTCGTTTTATAGGCTTCTTGGGCTAGGAAAACGAATGAAACCATTTTCAAGGCGATAGCTTTAACTGTTTTCGAGAAAATTGGAAAAATAGTTTTTGAAAACCGTTTTAGCGCGGTTCCTCCCTCCCCCATAGGGAGGAACCCCGCTTATAAGGTTGATACAATGAAACAATCCGGAAGTGCCGACTAGAAAATTTCGCGTTTCAGAACCCCTAGAAACCGAAAATAACGGTGGTTCAAATTTGTATATATATATATGTATATATATATATATATATATATATATATATATATATATATATATATATTCGTCTGTTCGCTCTCTAGGTAGAAGACGAATGGTCCGATTTTGATGAAATTTGGTACAAAAATCTGTCCGTAATCGTAATCATGGGATTGAGTTGAAACAATTTCTGCATGTTCTACTTTCATTAAAACTAATATGTTGAAATTTTTGTTACGTTTGGAGTTTAGGAAGGGTTAGAATAAAATATTTTATTAACAGACATAAAAAGTTTTGGTAACTTTATATACTTTCCTTAATATCTCAAAAACGGTTGAGAATTTGGGTACGGAAGAATGCCATTAGAAAGCTTACTAAATGCTCTACAAAAAAGGTTCTAATGAAAGTTTTGATTAGGCGATGTCTATCGGAGAAATAAGTGCTTAAAACTTTAAAGTAATTGATTTCGCTTATTCGAACTGTTCTTTTTGTCTTTGATTTTGATACTTAAAATTATGGGATTCAGTTGAAAAATTTTCTGCATGTTTGAATTTCATCAACACTAATATGTTAAAATTTTGGTTACGTTTGGAGCTAAGGAAGGATTAGAATAAAATATTTTATTAACAGACATGAAATGTTTTGGGAACTTCGTATACATTCCCTAATATCTCGAAGACGGTTAGTAATATTGGTAAACGGAGGGTTACCATGCGAAAGCTTACTAAATTTTCTACAAAAAAGATTCTGAAACAATTTTTGATTAGGCTATGTCAATCGGAGAAATAAGTGCTTAAACTTTGAAGTAATTGATTTCGTTTATTCGAACGGTTCTTTTGTTTGTTTTTATTCCTTGTTATTTTTTAATTGCTTAAAGTTGGATAATGTATTTGACAATAAAACAGATTAATTAAAATAAGAAAAACAATTCATTGTTAAAAATATATCAGGCTGTACTGTATGAAATGTCAGTTTTGGATTTGTCGATTGCCTTCAAATGTCTTGAAACTGTCGAGGCTCCTACTCCGAGTTCTTTGGCATATTCCCTAGTGTTTTTAATTGCTTCTAGTAGTCAAATGTACTTGTCAATAAAACAGGATACGTATAATTAGAATCAATATTTTGTTTGTTAGAATTCGAAGATGCCGTATGAATATCTAGATTACAGTACTGGTGTTGATTTCGTTCTTTAGAATTATTCTTGGTATTCCCTATTTTCATCTGTTACCCATAGTTTTTTATTGTTAGTAGGTTTTTCTTATTGATTATAGAATATAAATCTATTTGGCTATAAAACAGGATACGTAAAATTAGTGACAATATTTCGAGATTTCTGAGCGAATTATTTTTAAGATTTTCTGCCACCACGAACGGCTTTTTTCCTCTATTTTTATCCACTAGATAGGGTTTATTTTGCATATTATTCTATATAAGTTTTATTCAGCAGGGGATTCTGATGAAATGTCCTGTTTTTGCTGTGGATTTTAAATACGATGTATCTAAGATTGGATAACATTAGCGAGTCTACATAGTTAAGAACCGACGACGGAGGATTACTTCTTGCTATGATTTAGTCTACATATGTTTATTAAGTCCTAAATCCAAAAAATAAACTTCACAACGGTTAGATACTATGAGCGAATATGGCGGTTCAATGCCCGTAGAAACAAGGGGGCCGCAGGAAATTTACCTGCTAAGAGTTAATCCTCAAGAGCTGTAAATATACCCCAGGTATCTGCCGACACAAATACAAAGCCTAGGCGGAGAGCACTCCAAAAACTCAGATCCAAACATAAGGTTATATACTAAATATTCATAAAGACTACTTAGTTGTAAACCGATTCATCAATTAGCAATCAATAGTTTTCAACAAAGGTTATATACTAAATATTGATAAAAAGTATTTAATTAGAAAAAAAAAACAATATTCCACAAGACTTGTTTTTGGTCCATTTGTGTCTACTCCATAGACTTAATTAGGTATATTATTCTATTGTAGTTGGGCAACTAAACTTTGTTTTATTTTGTTAAATAAAGTTTTTTTTCTTGACTTGTTATTCGTCAAGACTTTTATTTGTCCTTGTGTATTTACTAGATAGGTTTTATTCGGCATATTATTCTATATAGGCTATTTTAGGCAGGGTATTCTACTCAATCTTGTGTACTTCTTCTTGATCCTTCTGTACATGGGCGTGTATAAAAACAATTTCGGGGGGGGGGGGGGTTGAGACCATTTCCAGGGTATGGAATACTAAATATAGAGCTTGGAATAGTTTTAGGCAACTAAAACGCTATTACACGTAAAATAAAATATGTTTTATGAACTAAGTGATCTTATTTAATTTATTTTTAAGGGTTTTACGAGAAGTTTTTATCATCAATTCAAAATTTCGGGAGGGGCTGCAGCCCCCTCAGCCCCCCCCCTCATATACGCCCATGCTTCTGTATCCTCTAGAAAGGCTTTATTAGGCATATTTTGTATTGATTTATAGAGCTTTGCTTTAGAATGAGAGCCAGATTCTGTAATTTCCGCTTCTGTGTAAAAGTTAGCTACTGTCGGTGTCCCTGACGCCTTAATATCACTTTTATTCGAGATGTTCGAAAGGATTTTGACAATTTTCACGAGATATATAAAAAAAAAAATAAGTTTATTTCTTTTCTAAGCTTATCAAATGGCACTAGGGACATGAACGGAACCGCGCTAAGATGCTGCAGTTCCTGCGAGACGGACTTTTTTTGTCTTTGATTTTGGTACCCCTAGAGACCGAAAATAACGGTGGTTCAAATTTGTATATATATATATATATATATATATATATATATAAAGTCCGACTCGCAGGAACTGCATCATCTTAGCGCGGTTCCGTTCTTATCTCTAGACTCATTTAAAATGATTAAAATAGAAGATGTTAATATTTTGGGTCCACATTTCTAGAAAGCATGAAGATTAGATAGTTAGCCGTCGAGGTGATAAGTAAAGATGGAATGGTTGGGATTCGGCTAAATAAACCTCAATACGATTTTTGTTAAAAAATCTATATTTAGGACGTTTTGGCTAGTCAGTGGTAGCCTTCGTCAGGAAAGTGCCGGGAGGTAGAGGAGGACCAAAGTTGACAGTTCCATCTTTACTCTCAAGAAAGGTGTTATTTACGATCTTACCTGGGTGGGTCCCCGCCCTAGGAAGGACCCCGCTAGGAATTTGAAAAGCTATATTATCTTGGAAATCCATATCTCTAAGATTAAATTGTTTTTCTTAGTTTTCTTAACCTGATTTGTTATCAAATACATTATCCAACTATAAGCAGTTAAAAAATAACAAGGAATAAAAACAGACAAAAAGAAGAGTTCGAATCAGGGAAATCAATTACTTTAAAGTTTTAAGCACTTATTTCTCTGATTGACATCGTCTAATCAAAACTTTCAGCAGAACCTTTTTTGTAGAGCATTTAGTAAGCTTTTTAATGGTATTCTTCCGTTTCCCAAGATACTCAACCTTTTTCGAGATATTAAGGAAAGTATACCAATCTTCCAATCTTAGAGATATGGATTTCCAAGATATAGCTTTTCAAATGCCTAGCGGGGTCCTTCCTAGGGCGGGGACCCAGCCAGGTAAGATCGTAAATAAGACCTTTCTTGAAAGTAAAGATGGAACTGTCAACTTTGGTCCTCCTCTGCCCCCCGGCACTTTCATTGCTGACGAAGGCTACCAATGAGTAGCCAAAACGTCCTAAATGTAGATTTTTTAACAAAAATCGTATTGAGGTTTCTTTAGCCGAATCCCAACCATTCCATCTTTACTTATCACCTCGACGGCTAACTATCTAATCTTCATGCTTTCCAGAAATGTGGACCCAAAATAATAACAGCTTCTATTTTAATAACTTTAAATGAGTCTAGAGATAAGAACGGAACCGCGCTAAGATGATGCAGTTCCTGCGAGTCGGACTTTTCTCGGTTTGCCTTAGTTTTGAATATCTTGCTGTTATTTTGATTGCATTTTTTTTTTCAATAAAACATGACAAGTAATTGAGAAGCGTGTTTGTATTTTCAACTAGCTGAATACCCGTGCTTCGTCACGGCAGATAAGTAGTTATTTTATTGCGTTAAATAATGTAAAAAAAAAAAAAAAAAAAAAAGATGGAATTTAAAAATAAATAATTAAAAATAAAAGAGTGCCGGTTATATAATTGAGGAAAAAAAAAAAAAAAAAAAAAAAAGAGAGAGAGAGAGAGAAAGATACTCGGGAGCATGCGGTGAGTGATTCGTGCAGCTGTTTTGCACGGTAGGGCGATGACGACCATGGGGTTCTTTCGCCCAAAAACGGCACAAACAAACAAATAATGTTTCATTAAAATTACGTTACTATACAATTCTGTGCAGTTTATTACAGCACGGTTCCCGTCATACTATATTTTATTCAATGGGCGTTAAAATTTAAAAGTTTACCGTTCCAAGAAGTCATATGGTAACACCCAATATATTTACGAGTATTACCAAGGTTATAGGCGAGGAGGCTGTGCAAGGGTTCCGGATATTATTACCTCGCCTGGAAAACCTAAGGATATGACATACATCACGGTTTGACCGGGACTGTCCCGGTATTTTGCAATTGTTTCGGTGTCCCGCCCAGTTTTATCAATGTCCCGGAAAAGGCTGTAAGATGTAAAAAGTAATGAATTCATGTTTATAAGAATCTTTTTTAAATCGGTTACTTTTCTACAATTAACATTTTTACTACTGCTCACAGTGTCAAAGAAATCAGAAGTAATCTATCTGTAAAACGCTGGAACTACCTGCACAGCGCTGCCAGCTACCAGACACTACTATTTGGCTGAGAGATTGTTTTAAGAAAATCAAGTAGCAAAAAAAGTTCCGTTCTTATTTTTAAGGTTTGGGTATTTCAGGATCCCCCCTTCCCGTTACTTGCTAGGCTTAAAACTCACCAACCATTTTTCTTATAATTTGTACTCTTTTTATCCCCCCCCCCTGGTATGCCCATCCCATATTAATGTGTCCCGGTTTAACTCTCCAAAAATATGGCAAGACTATCTGACGGGGACAGGCAGAAAAGAAACGCAATTAAAACTCTATGAGGGACAGTCAATTTCTAGTAATTCATGGTCTGCCATCATAGTTGAAATTAACCTCAATTAGAAATAAAATTATGAGATAGATAATGTAAGGTAACAGCTGTTCTTTATCGTCCTAGCAACGCAGGCTGCCTAGGCTTGCCTTCTCTAACCCACTCAAACTTTAAACCCCCCTAAAAATGCTTAAAAATACGAATACCAAAAAATCCTTTCTTAGCGAGTGCCAACGTTATATAGGGAGTGTCCATGCAAAATTTTCGTTCGAGCGGTTTGGGCTGGGCGTTGATAGATGAGTGAGTGAGTGAGTGGTATTTGACAAATATATAGTAGATTGACTTTGAGAGTCTTGCTTTAGATTGAGGAATTTCCGCTTCTAACCTGTGGGTGTTAACAGTTTTCATGAAATAATAATAAAAAAAAAAAAAAAAATTAGTTCTATTTTAAACTTTCGAAATGACAATATGGATGAGAATGGATACGTCTTAAAATGACGCAGTTCCTGCAGAAAGAGAATGTTTAGACTCTGTGTAGGGCCAGACACTTGCCCGGGTCGAGCTACTAGGCAAGCTTCAGGTAGGTTTTATTCCACTTCATAAATCAAGATGCATCCTAGGAGAGATGACAGATATTGTACCTGTAGGAAGTCATAAAGCCAAATGCTATAGTAGAAATATAATTATATTTTGTGGTTGTATGTGGCGTAATATATTAAAAAATAACATAATAATACTTTCCCATTTTCTTGTACAATTTTATTTTGTTTAATTGCATTTAATAGTAAAATGAGTAGTTTAGTGTTTTTAATTGCATTTAACACTAAAATGGATATGTTAGTAAAGCAAGTTAAGTCAATTAGAAACAAATTCGTAGTAGAGTCTTCGTAGAGAGAAACTTGGGACGGCGGAAAGAGTAATTTTCGCTTAGAATAGTTTCTTGTGCCTTGCCGACAATCTTGCTTTTCTTTGGAATATGTGTTTACATTAAGAATGATCTAAACAAAGTAATAACTGTTTCTATTCTAAGTATACAAAATGACACTAGGGATATGAATGGAACCGCGCTAAGATGATGCAGTTCCTGCGAGTCGGACTTTTATGATGTTAGTCAAGTAGTAAGGCATTTTATGTCATAAATGTATTATTGCATGTTACTGTTTTTGAACATTAATGACAAATATTATTCTTGAGCTTGCAAAATATTATATTATCTTATTTTGCTGTTTTTAAACGTATTTTGAGTTGCCCTATTTATTTAATTCTGAAAAATAGCTTGAAAAATGATTCATGAATATTAAATTCTTCTTACACAGAGCGAGAGTTTTGTCTACTTTAACTCCTGGCTGTCAACTTGTTTTTTTTTTTAGTTTTTTTTTTTTTTTTATTGTTTTGAAGGGTGTATTCAACCGCTTGGTCTGTTTATTTATCTGCACAGAATGTAAGTAATCTTCATTTTATATACCTCGACATAAGCTGATCCTGCCAACTCCAAAATTAACTGCTTGATGTATATTCAAATATATTAAAAGAAAAACACATTTAGTCAGGTCGCTTAAATTCAAGTGTTATTTAATGAAGCCTAACTATGAATTAATTAATAAATAAATATTTTCTATCTTTGTTCAATGTTATTTATTTAAATGTTTTGTCATTAGGACTATTCCAATGGGATAATCCTTTTTACTTTGGCCATAAGTTTCAACAAAGCCCAGATAACGTACGTAAAAATGAGCAAAAAACAAATAATGGAAAAGAAGAGACATTCGAAATGACGAAAGGTGACGTCAGCAATTTGTGTACAAAAGGTATAGACTCGATCAAAATGAGAACTACAGTTGACAACGTTTATACAGATGGTATATTAATGCAATTTATATACATAATTATCATTTAATAGCCTTTATTTATTTAAATTTCAGCGTCCATCTATGCATATACAGGGTGTCCCGTAAATGTCTAATCATATTGTGGGAGGTGATAGAGGACCTTTAGGAGAACAAAAAATGTTCTATGACGATTTTCCGAATTCTCACACATAAGGGAGAAAACGTCGTTTTATTGTTTTATCGAGACAAACGTGTTTGCTAGAAGAATGAACGTTGTAGCTCCGGCCCAGGTGATTCTAGAAAGAAACCAATGGGAAGTTGAGTAAATTTACTATAAGACTAGTTGATAGTATACGTAAAACGAATGAATGAAAGTATGTCTATCTCATGGGCGTATACAAGGGGGGCTGAGGGTGCTGCAGCCCCCCCCGAAATTTTGAGTTTATCGGTAAAAATTTCATAAAATCCTTAAAAATAAATTAAATAAGATCATTTAGTTCATAAAAAATATTCCATTTTGGGTGTAATAGCGTTTTAGTTGGCTAGAACTCTTCCAAGATCTAAATTGTTAGTATTCTATACACTGGAAATGGTCTCAGCCCCCCCCCCCGAAATTTTCCCTGCCCCCTCCGAAATTATTTTCTATATACGCCCATGGTCTATCTTACCAAAAGAAAGCTATTATCTATATTTTATTTCATACCAGCGTTACTCCTCAATGGGCAGGATCTGAGATTTCCGGGTTTCAGAAAGTCTTCCTCATTTAACCAGTTTTCCATTCATGTATCACAACACTGTGTTATTGAAGTATCTGAACGATTTAGGAACAAAAGATTAAAAAAAAAAAAAAAAAAAAAAAAAAAAAAAAAAAAAAAAAAAAAAAAAGAACATGGATCTGTGAAAAGAAAATTAAATTTTTTTCTTCAGTTTATTCAAAAAGCTTAAAAGAAATATTTGTTTTTATAAATATTTACTTAAATATTAAGTAAATATTTACATAAAACAATAAATAAAAGTTACTTCCACGAAAATAAAAATAAAAATTCCTATAACAGTAAATAAATAAAATACTCGTTTATTTTGAATTTGTTAATTACAGTAACTAATACTGGGTCCAGGAGGTGGCCATTAATGAGCCCCAACCATACATTAACCTCAAAAATTATTATTTTTACCTAGATCACGCATTTGAACACATTTTTACAGGTATTTATAATTATGAAACAAATGCTTTACCTTGAATTGATACTGATGGCTACGCTTGTGAACCGTCCTGGGATTCTCGTGAGCCCATGTGTGTTTGTTGTGGTAATTAAATACCCCATCCCTAATAAATAAGATGTAGATAGACCTGTAAAAATGTGTTCAAATTTTTATGTACAGATGAGTCATATGTGCTAAGGAGTCGGCACTCTTAAGGTTGTGGGTTCGATTCTCAATACGGGGTGTTGGAATTTCTTTGGAAAAGAGAAAATATATCTGGCTAAAAAGGGCAACAACCTATAGATAACGCTCTTTGTTATGTATAAATGGACGTTGAAAATTAAATAATATATGCAAGAACTTTAGAAATAAATTATAAAAATGTTTTAGAAAAACTTCGCCCACGAAGAGCATCAGAGTCAATTTATTATCTGAAGCCTCAGAGCCCTACGTCTAATGAAAACAATGTTTCCGACTGCTATGAAGAGGTTCTTCCTCCTCCTTTCTATATAGACTTAGAAGGTAAAAAGACAAATTATTTTTATAAGAATATATTATTTTTATATTTGTTTTGCCAATCTGCAAAGTTTGTCTACACCTGCACTAACGAATAAGGACAGGTGTGCGCGCGCCAGAAAGTGGAAACGGAAAGAGACCCGTACTTAGCGTTATGAGCCCTCACTAAGCCTCTCCCTTAACACACAATCCTTACTAACGCTCACTGAGATGAGGGCTTCCCTGCGATCCCCCATGGGGTCTTTCGCTGTCCATGGGAGATCGCAAGACGGCCCTCGGGAAGGGCCGCCTACTATTGTCGCTTCCGCCCTCTGCAGAGCGCATGAGTCTCGCTCAATTCAGAACACCTCCAAATTCTGGCTACTCTGCAGCGGAGCATCCAACCATATGACCACTACGCACGACAGGCAACCACAACGTGATTCCTGCCACCAACCCAACCGTAGTACCATTTTGGGAACTCATGACCAAAACAAGGGTGCCATGAGCCCCTTAGCACCAGAATGGTCACTGGCCCGGAAGTGTTAAAAGCACCCCCTACGGTTTCCTTCCAGGAGAGATACAGGGGGGGACTTATCCCGATCTCTCAGGGAGGGCAGGACCCGTGCCTGTAATTGCCAAGCTGTCCGGGAAGGCATAAAGCCCCTAGGCTACATATCTGTAGCCCGTGCCACTATCCGCAACCTTGTGGACCCGCTCGGTGGCGCATGGCGACGCCCCTCAGTACCGAGGTGGAGTACCGGTTTACCCAGTCCCTCCAAGGACGAGCCCGAGAACGAATAAGGACAGAGACAAAATGCACCTGCAAAAAAAACCGAACCTCTGGAGGTATATGCCGGAAAGTAGGAGAAGCTTAAATCATTCTCAGTCATCAGTATAAAAAAAAATAATAATTGCCTTAATGTTGTTACGTATTAGAGCGATGGCACTGTATATAAATTTATTTCGTAAATAAATAATTCAGATATTCTATCTTGAGTTATTTTATTTTTTTGCAGGTGCATTTTAACGAATAAGGACAGAGACAAAATGCACCTGCAAAAAAATAAAATAACTCAAGATAGAATATCTGAATTATTTATTTACGAAATAAATTTATATACAGTGCCATCGCTCTAATACGTAACAACATTAAGGCAATTATTATTTTTTTATACTGATGACTGAGAATGATTTAAGCTTCTCCTACTTTCCGGCATATACCTCCAGAGGTTCGGTTTTTAAAACAACAAATTATCTCCGGGATGGCAGCCGGCTTCAAGATTGACGCTTTGTTAACACACTACAAGAGGGTAAAATTAATAACCTAATTATTAAAATACGAATATATGTATTTTCGATTTGCTGACAGAAGGCTCATACCACAATAACAACTTTCCAATTACCAGGATTTTACAACCGTTTTGAAGATTTTTAAGAAAATATATTAAAATTGCCAAAATCCCTCGTTAAGTGTAACTGTAAAATCAGTTTAATCAGTTTAACTATTAAGTAAGCTCCGACTCAAGAAAGCTTTTACTGGAACATTGTTTTTAGGCACAATTCAAGTGAAAAACACATCTTTTTGCGTTAACCTCTCAGGTACACGTTTCATAGGTTTTCTGACGTTTTCAAAAAAAGTGGGAAAAGATTGATTTTTTATAAGACTTCAAGAGGTCCATTTTCATGCCAGGGTATGTCGGAAGGCCCTTCTCGCCTTATGAGTTGTTCTTTAAGGCTAGGCCAACTGTAATATTATTACTGGCTATAGGGAGGATATTTTTAGGTGACTCAAACCCTATCCCTTGTGACTGAGGCTGGCAAACCGATACAGGTCGCCTGAAAGGAGAGGAACCACTCAGCAGGAAAGGTGGCACTGATCCTCGACTCTAATCTCTCTCGACGCTGATCCTCGGTTTGGTGTACTTATGGATTCGCCATGATGGCTTGCACAGGACAAACGGCGAGTTGGTCAGAAGGAGGCGTTCGCTTGAAGTACTTGGAGGTGCTAAGCAGTGGAAAAGAGCGCTACAGCTTAGCAGAGCTCCCAACATATGTAGGAAGAATCCCGTAAGCTGGAATACTTTCTCATGCTTAGGTTTCTCGTCCACTGGAACCGAAAAGCTACACATAGCTATTCGAGGAACGCGTCCATTGGGCCCGTATCGTTCGTAGATTTTCGTCCGAACATGTGCGAAGAGCAAACCGATCCCGTTCTGCTGGGATTTAGTTGAGAAAAGTGAGAATGAAAAATGGACTGGAGAAGTTAATTTTGCTTGTTGAGGACAAAAATATCTGTTTGCTTATTATACCTCCTTGAATACTGTTGGGTTATTATACCTACAATGTAAACTAATAAAACATTATATATATATATATATATATATATATATATATATATATATATAAAATAAATGTTGTCAAGAATGTATCGAAATGTATCCTTTCTTCGAAAATAGGAAAAGTAGTGGTCATTGGCGACTTGAAGATCGTTCCACAAATGAGAGAATTCAAGGAACTCGTTTCTTTTGGCGTTAATGTGATTCACCCACATTTCCCGTCTTTGTCGATATCGACTGTGTCGTTCATGAATCAAATGTGATAATTCAAAAGCACAAAATTCTTCATCAGAATCATCCGAAAAACCGTTCCAAAGACCCATCTCTTTACTGTGAATCCGGACGAATAATGAGGCAATGGAAGAGAGGAATTCGCAAGATTTCGTACGATCGGATTTCGCCTGAATTCGTTCTTTAGAGGTTCGCAGCTTTTCGGTCGCAGTGGACGAGAAGTGCTTTGGATAAAAAGGTTATCCTTTGTATTTTATTCGCCAATCACGACAATCTGTGTTTTTTTGTTTTGTTTTTTAAAAATTAAGCGTATTATGGTGTATAAAGAATTTAGTAATAATTCCCTTTAAAAAAACTGTAAAATATACTGATATAATGGAAATCAATTTTCTTGGTTTAACATTGTCAATATAATCATACAAGTATTAAAAAATATCTAATGCATAACAATTTATTTTCAGATCAAAACTCATCCTTCGAAGAGCTGCCGACAGAAAACATCTACAGCGAAATTTCTTAATTATGCATATCTCCTAAGCAATCAAAAACGCGCTAAAAGGAGCTGCTTCAAAGAAGCGGATTGTTGTTCAGTGAATAAAGCAGTGAAATAGCGTGAATCCAAGGCATTAGCCACTGGACCCCTTCTCGCGGACTGCCATATTGTAGATTTTATTTATATCATAAGGTGCTTAATTGAAAAAAACAAAAAACATATCAATATTAAATTTCCTTATTAAATAAAAAATAACCTTACCAGTAAGAGCTCTTTTCAAGGATTGAAGAAACTGTAGTTAGCAGATTGAGAATAGGGACCTATTTAATTAGTCTTAGCTCATAGATGAACATGTAATCTATACCCATCGCCCAATGTACAAGAACCAAAAGAAAATGAATGGTTAGGCAACAAGAATAGCAGAAATATTATAAAACAATGAGCAATCTGTCTAAAAATTGCTAACTTTCATGAAATTTATCCGACATTACTACATAAAAACCGTATATTTTCCTGTCTTAGTAACTGATATATGTATTTTATTTTTACTTGTGTATTATATTTACTTCTTGTGTGTCTTATAAATATGTGTGTATATATATATATATATATATATATATATATAGTATTTTTTCTTACATTTATATTTGTATTTTTAATTTTATCATGTCAATAACAGTGAAATTTGTTGTTTACTAGTCTATTATTTTACTTTTTTCTTAAATTTTAAATAAAATCATTATCTTAATTATAACTGTTCCATTTTGTTGTATTATTACCCTAGAGTGAATCGCATTTCAAATCAGAGTTATCCGTATCCATCCGGTGGGGTAATTATTTTTTTTCTTCATGGAAACTTCGTATGCCGTGACATATATGGAGATATTTCTTATTATTAATGTGAAGAAAATGGATTAAACGAGAGTTTATATTCAATTTTATTTTTAATAAATATTCACATCAAGAGATATTAGACAAAGGAATATTTATTTTAGTAATTAGAAGATTTATTAGAACAATGAAAAACATATTGAAATATTCAACTCGAAAAATTCTATTATACCTTTATAAGGAATTCCAGTTCATTGTATTATCCTTCAAATAGCAATAACGTTTTTTTGGTTGGACCTACATTAATTCTTACTTCATTATCGTGTTCGGGATAATTGTTCTATAAGAAAACATGTGTCGTGTTAATTGCTAAGTAGGATAGAAGGACTTAACAATGCTCGTTCAAGTAAAAATAAACATAAAAATACAAGATTCACTTATAATACTTCAATTTTTTGTTTCATACTGTTACAATTTGGATTAATGGAATTTGGACTATAAATTAAATTGTTCATTGATCTCTCAAAACTGAAGTATCACTGAGGTCACGGTACATGTTCAAGGAATATTAAATGTTTGGAGGAGTGTTAAGGCGTGAGCACTAAGCACTCCGTACCAAAGGTCGTGGGTTGGATTCCCACAGTGGGGTTGGTGGCTTTTCTTTAGAAAAATGAAACGGCATCAGCCCTATCCTGACTAGAAAAGGGCTGTAACCTATAAATAACCCGTCCCAAAATTCATAGTTAATAATAATGGACGTTAAAATTTAAATACAAATATAAATGTTTGGAGTCTCCCCACACGTAGAGGTGAGGAGTTCGGACACATTTTAGCAATAAAAAAAATTGAAAATTTTTGAGATATTCAAAAAACAAAATACACTATTCGATAGAGGAAGGTTAAGAGTTCTTACATTCATTTTTACAGATTTTTACAAAAATGTTGTCTTTTGTTATTACGAGAAAAGCGCAAAATGTGTCAGAACTCACCCCAAATGACGGTATTCAGGAATGAAGTGAAGACTACCTAATTTCTTAGGAATTTGCTTAGTTATGCAGCTCCTGCGTGACGGGCTTTTCTGTTTTATAAACTAAACATTCTCCTTAGCTTTGCGTGTTATTAGAATTCCTTCTTTACCCAAGATTACTACCACTTTTAAAAAGGGATATAAACATGTAATTAAATATTTAACACTAATGCTGGTCCACTTTCACTGATGAATATTCTACACATTAATGCATTCTGAACAAGCAGTTTTATACTTTTACCATCTAGTCGGACCGAGTCTTTATTGTAACCTTTATCGCAGAGTATAGTTTCCCTCGCTCCCTATAAGGAGGAAACCCGCTTATGACATCAATCCAATACAATGTGTAAGTGCAGGCGAGAAATGTCGACTGTTCATAAACCAAAGGCCACTATAGCCTGATCGTACAAATTTGCGCGTGTGTGTGTGTCTGAGTGCATACGTTTGTTTGTGTGTATGCATACACATATGTATGTGTCTGAGTGTGTGTAAATATCTACAATCATTTATTATTCTCGAACGCTATATAGCTAGTTTCGTTCAACGAATACAACAATTACTACGCCTCACATTACATTGTAGGTTAAAGTGTATTTCACGTAAACTGCTGCTCCTTATGTAGAGGATATCCGTATTTCATCGACACATCTTTCCCCTTAATCGAGAACAGTTACACCGTATTCAGCTAAACCCCCACTCAGAAGAGAGGGGTTTTGCTGTTTAACGATTTCATCTAATCGTTTAAAATGGAGGTGGTGTATGAGAAGTTTCGGGACAAAAAACAAACAAACACGTGCCCCCTATTTTTATGCTCTCCCATGCATGTATACCCTTACAAAGATTCGAACCTAATTTTCAAAATTTCTGTCCTAAGTTCATCCTCACTGGTTACATTCCTTCAAATGTTCTAAAATATTTTATAGCACACCTGAAAAATGTATTATTGCAATCTTGTAATATTTGTTTATATATTTGAAGTGTTTAAATATTGTGTTGAGGCCCGGTGGTGGGTTCGATTCCCACTAGGGGTGGTGGCTTTTCTTTGGAAAAAAGAAAAGGCATCAGCCCTATCCTGGCCAGAAAAGGCTGGTGACCTATAGATAGCCCTTCCTGAAATTCCTAGTTAATTTTTATGGACGTTAAGATTTAAATAATAATAATACATATTGTGTCCAAGGAGTCTCTACCACTTTTCAGGAGTGCAGGAAAAAGACCAGAGGTTATTATTAAACAGTGGCTATTTGCACGTTCAAAATGAACATGAACAAACGACAATGATTCCCATGGCAGCTTAAGAACTATGGAGAGAAAAGTTGTATTTTCTTGACTCCGTATTGGTCATTTATTCCTTTCTCATGAAGACCAGGTGGAAAAGCAAGACGAACTGATTTGTAGGTTGTGTGGATAAATAATTATCATAAGGCATAATCTAATAACCTTTTTTACAAAATAAATTAAAAAAGATAATCTTTTAAAAAGAAAATGAAAAAAATCGCGTAACTTTTTGGACGAATCCGGTCAAATTACCAATTCAAATAAATTTCTTACGAGGTTCAAGAGAAATCAATCATTCATTAAAATTTATAATTCCTTCTGCATAAAGGGTTAAACGATTCACATTGTTTTACATTTCACCTAGAGTTTCTCTGTCAGTCTGAAAACAATAACTGTCATTGGAGTTAGTGTTCGTCAAAACTCCCTGCAGTACAGAAAACGTAAGATTTCAAGGCATTTTTACTTAGTTTTTAGGAACGTGACATCCCAGCCTGTATGCAAAGAAAGATATCTGATATAATCTTTAATAGTTTAAAAGAAACGTGTCTTTGTCGTTTTTAAACGTTTTATTAGAATTGAAGGATTTGTTTTCTTCAAAAAAAGGCCATCGCGTAAGACGTCGCAAAACTAATTACATTTCTCAGCTAAGTGGTTAGTTTACACCGCATGGCCGAATTATGTGCTTAAACAAATTTGTATAAATAAAAAAATAAATATAAATAGGTTTGCTCTTTTATATTTGTTAAGAACAACAATTAGTGGGGTTAATGGCGACTGCCGTCGATACACCCAAATAAAAACAATTGTAATTTTTTTGATTTGGAGTAAACCGCTTCAAGGTCCAGAGGCCTTGCGTGTTAAGGCGTTTGCACTCCGAGCCTATGGCGCGGTGCACACTGGAGCGATGCGATAAGCGATACGACATGAGCAATATTTCATAACGAGATACGATTTCTATCGGGGCACATATCGGTGCACAATTACGATAAACAACCGAAGAGCTTTTTTCATCATTCGTCGTAATGAGCTCCTCGGAGGAAGATTACTGCATACCGGTACTCATAAAATGATATAAGGGGGAGGGCATGCAGCCCCCCCCCCCCGACCGAAATTTTGATTTAAATGAGTAAACTTAACATTGAGTAAATTTGACATTGAGTAAAATAGGCTTTTTTGTCATTTTGGTAGTAATTTCCCCCACTCTTTTTTGAGTAGAGTTTTTATTCTTTACTAGCTGTTACCCGGTGTGCCATGCTACACGTACTTTCTGCATCTAGAAAAGCCCAAATAAATTAGAAATCAAATAAGTAATTGTTCTAGTTCACAGTTTCGAACCCGTGACCTGAGAACTGTTAGTCCTAGACGAATTTAATCTAGCCTACGACTCTCCGCGTATCAACACCTACCTTTGTGCTAAGATTGACCAAAATCGGTCAAACAGTGTAGATTTTTATAAGGAACAAAAATACAGACAGACAGGTGCTAGACGTTTTTGACTTACCCTACGACATTCCCCGGGTTAAGACCTACCAGTGTGCCAAGTTTGGTCAAAATCGGTCAAACGGTGTGGATTTGTATAAGGAGCAAACAGACAGACACGTGATTTTTATATATATAGATTTTTAATTTGGCTTTCTGCCATACCAATTAATCCTACAGAGGCTCTGTTGGCTTGAGTTCAGGGGACAGGGGAGGTGTTTTGAGTTGCTGTGAAGCATTGTAGAGCAATCAATCCTGAACTCTTCATGCTGCATGTTTGGGATCGTTATCCTGTTGGATAATAAACGCTCATTGGAGATCAAACTTTGCTGCAAATTTGCTTTTAAAATGTCTATACAAACGTGCTGATCTATTACTCCATCTATAAATTGTATGTTCCCAGCTCCTGAAGCACCGTGCACCCTCAGACCAATACACCTCCACCTCCATACTACTGCCCCAATTAGGTTCCTTCTCAAGAGGTATTTTTTTTTATTTATTTCAATTTCTTCCCCTTCCATCCGACCCACAAATGTTAAACTTACTTCCATCTATAAATAGAACAATTTCCCAGAACAATAATGGTTTATTTAAGTGATGTTTAGTAAATTGAAGTCTCAGTGCCCGGTGAAATGGCTTGTACCTAGGCGTATGTCGATTATAGCCTGCATTTTTCGGAACCCTCCTTGTAGACTGTGATAAAACTTCGATATTATAATCAGCCTGTACCATATCCGCTAAATTTGAAGCACTGGTGTGTGATTGTTTGGTTACACTTATTACGATTGCCCGCGGTCTATAGATACCGGCGGCCTGTTCGGTCTCTATTTTCAACAGAATCCGGTTCTTCGTGCATTATTAGGACGACCCTCACCTTGATTGACGATTTGTCCCATTTTTCTGCACAACTGGCCCCGGCTTCCCAAATTTATAATTTGTTCAAACATCATAGTTGGAAATTCCATTGTAAAAAAATCCATAACTTGTTTTGCACAGAATTAGTACTGAATTGTCAAGATTAGTTAGGGAATGTTAGGGGTAGAATGCAGTCTGTATAAATCCCCTTATTTTTGATAATTTCCCGATGTGCAGAGACTTTTGGCCTTTCAATAATTTGACTTTTTATATATTTCTATAAATAAATTAAAAGGGAAATAAATGATATTTTATTTAATATTTGTTTATTAAAGAAAATTAAGTTGTGTAAGAAAAAGTGTGAATTTTATTTCCAATGTCTTGTGGAATGCCTCTTTTTTGCACAATGGAAAAACTTACATACGTGTGTGCAGAGACTTTTGTTCCTAAGTGTACGTATATGTATAGCTATGAGGGGGGGGGGGGTTAAGCTCTATTACGCTGGAACAGCAACATTGCAACCCCAACTTCTAACAAACTCAGTAATTTGTTGCTAATTTGTTGCTAATTTGTTACACTATTTTCAAATTTGTCGCTCCAGCCGTTTCCGAGAAAACGTGGCTGTGCTAGCGTAATATTACGCCAGCACAGCCACCCCTGTAACTTTTGATCTAATTGTCTGACGAAATTCAGATTGGTACGAGAATTTGTTGCTAATTTGTTGCTCTAGAATGACACCAATCACGAATTTGTCGCTCCAGCCGTTTCCGAGAAAACGTGGCTGTGCTAGCGTAATATTACGCCAGCACAGCCACCCCTGTAACTTTTGATCTAATTGTCTGACGAAATTCAGATTGGTACGAGAATTTGTTGCTAATTTGTTGCTCTAGAATGACACCAATCACGAATTTGTCGCTCCAGCCGTTTCCGAGAAAACGTGGCTGTGCTACCGTAATATTACGCCAGCACAGCCACCCCTGTAACTTTTGATCTAATTGTCTGACGAAATTCAGATTGGTACGAGAATTTGTTGCTAATTTGTTGCTCTAGAATGACACCAATCACGAATTTGTCGCTCCAGCCGTTTCCGAGAAAACGTGGCTGTGCTACCGTAATATTACGCCAGCACAGCCACCCCTGTAACTTTTGATCTAATTGTCTGACGAAATTCAGATTGGTACGAGAATTTGTTGCTAATTTGTTGCTCTAGAATGACACCAATCACGAATTTGTCGCTCCAGCCGTTTCCGAGAAAACGTGGCTGTGCTAGCGTAATATTACGCCAGCACAGCCACCCCCGTAACTTTTGATCTAATTGTCTGACGAAATTCAGATTGGTACGAGAATTTGTTGCTAATTTGTTGCTCTAGAATGACACCAATCACGAATTTGTCGCTCCAGCCGTTTCCGAGAAAACGTGGCTGTGCTAGCGTAATATTACGCTAGCACAGCCACCCCCGTAACTTTTGATCTAATTGTCTGACGAAATTCAGATTGGTACGAGAATTTGTTGCTAATTTGTTGCTCTAGAATGACACCAATCACGAATTTGTCGCTCCAGCCGTTTCCGAGAAAACGTGGCTGTGCTAGCGTAATATTACGCTAGCACAGCCACCCCCGTAACTTTTGATCTAATTGTCTGACGAAATTCAGATTGGTACGAGAATTTGTTGCTAATTTGTTGCTCTAGAATGACACCAATCACGAATTTGTCGCTCCCGCCGTTTCCGAGAAAACGTGGCTGTGCTAGCGTAATATTACGCCAGCACAGCCACCCCCGTAACTTTTGATCTAATTGTCTGACGAAATTCAGATTGGTACGAGAATTTGTTGCTAATTTGTTGCTCTAGAATGACACCAATCACGAATTTGTCGCTCCAGCCGTTTCCGAGAAAACGTGGCTGTGCTAGCGTAATATTACCCTAGCACAGCCACCCCCGTAACTTTTGATCTAATTGTCTGACGAAATTCACATTGGTACGAGAATTTGTTGCTAATTTGTTGCTCTAGAATGACACCAATCACGAATTTGTCGCTCCAGCCGTTTCCGAGAAAACGTGGCTGTGCTAGCGTAATATTACGCCAGCACAGCCACCCCTGTAACTTTTGATCTAATTGTCTGACGAAATTCAGATTGGTACGAGAATTTGTTGCTAATTTGTTGCTCTAGAATGACACCAATCACGAATTTGTCGCTCCAGCCGTTTCCGAGAAAACGTGGCTGTGCAAGCATAATATTACGCCACGAGTTCGGACGCATAGCGCAGGAAATCACGTGACCTTGAGCAAATTTGGTTCGACAAATACGACCGATATTCCATTTTCCCTATATATTTAAGCCGAAATCGCCCTGAGAACACTTTGAAGTGAGTAAGGAATATTTTAAGGTGAGTTGTAATTCCCATGATTTTCGTAGATGATGAAACGTCTGTGTATGTAATTAAACCCTAATTTTTCATATTGTTTACATGGGCGTATATAAGGGGGGGCTGAGGGGCTGCAGCCCCTCCCGGAATTTTGATTTCATGGTAATAACTAGAGACCGAAAATAACTATTTTTATTTCAAATGAGTTTCACTTAACCTTTAATTTTTATTATTAGGAAATAAAAATAGAAATTCCATCGTAATTGATAATATCAATTAGATATAAAATATAAAATACATTATATTTTACTATTTAAAAAAAAAATGTTTAATAATTTTTATTTCAAAACCTTAAAAATAAAAATTATTTGAATAATGTTATTTCGACATTTTTTTATAACAATTTTTTTTTACTTTAACTTTAAACATTATTTTAAATAATAAAAAAAAATTAGTGCTATAATAAATAGAAAGCAATACACAAAAACAAATTCTAGAATATACAATATATACTTATAGAAATCAATTGGATTTAGAGGAACTTTGATTCACTCACATCAACAAATAACTTCTAATAATCAAAAGGTTCTAAATCATGTATTTATTTATTCGGAGGTTAAGAGATATTTAATAATAAAATAATAAAATTAAAATTTAATAAAATATATTTAATAAATAAAATAATAAAAATTAAAAGTTAAGTAATTTTTATTATTGGGAATTAAAAATAAAAATTCCATCGTAATTGATATATTTCATTATTTTTTTATTCGATTGACACCCCCCTTTTTTCCACAATTTTTGATATTTAAAAGCGAAACTTGGTGGGTATTAACGTGGTCGAATGTACATTCATTGGACCTAATGCACGACCCCTCAACTTTCTCCAGTTCTTCTCCAGAGACCCTAACTCTGGAATCTCCAATGGAAAGGGGTTATTTTTATGACGGATTATTGTAGAGAATTGAATTTTAGGTCGATTTTATATCAGTCATTTTTTCGCTAAAGCGCACCAATGAGTAACAAATTGCCAAAAACCGTTAAAACCCTTGTTTTTTGTCACTTTTCTGCCAATAACGCAGAAAGTATGTCCGTAATGGAAAAAGTAATTGGTATAAACGTTGTAGAGGATTAAATTTTCTTTCCAAAAAGTACCTTTAAATGCCTAAAACGTAAATAGGAATGGAGCAAAACACACTTTTGTTTTTGAAGTTTTCAGAAAAGTTTATGATCAACGTGGGCTACGCTTCCGTAAAACTTAATAAACGTTTTCTAAACTTTTTGCTCCACCTAAAAATCAAATTCAATTAATTTATAAAGGCATTAAAATAATAAATTTTAAGCAATAGAACTCACCTAATGATTAGAATTTCGTAGCAATTATTTTTGTGTTGAACGATTTATTTATTTTTTACGGCGTCTTGACATCTAGGCCATTAGTGCCGACATCCAGGGTGCAGCGAGGAATTTCCTAAATAATTAAAGTTGAGGGGTCGTGCATTGGGTCCAATGAATGTACATTCGACCACGTTAAGACCCACCAAGTTTCCCTTTTAAATATCAAAAATTGTGGAAAAAAGGGGGGTGTCAATCGAGTTTTGAACACCCTGTATATATATATATATATATATATATATATATATATCTATATATATATATATATATATACAGGGTGTTCAAAACTCGATTGACACCCCCCTTTTTATATATATATATATATATATATATATATATAAAAATTTGAACCACCATTATTTTCGATCTCTAGGGGATCTGAAACGCAAAATTTTCTAGTCGGCACATCATCACATCACCTGTGTGACTAGGTGTCGTCAGTGTGTTTCTAGTCGGCACATCATCACATCACCTGTGTGACTAGGTGTCGTCAGTGTGTTTCTAGTCGGCACATCATCACATCACCTGTGTGACTAGGTGTCGTCAGTGTGTTTCTAGTCGGCACATCATCACATCACCTGTGTGACTAGGTGTCGTCAGTGTGTTTCTAGTCGGCACATCATCACATCACCTGTGTGACTAGGTGTCGTCAGTGTGTTTCTAGTCGGCACATCATCACATCACCTGTGTGACTAGGTGTCGTCAGTGTGTTTCTAGTCGGCACATCATCACATCACCTGTGTGACTAGGTGTCGTCAGCAGCCTAGTCGGCACATCATCACATCACCTGTGTGACTAGGTGTCGTCAGTGTGTTTTGCAAGGAAGCCTTTTGTAAAAACGTTCATAATTTTCGATGTATTTGTTCTGTAATTAACTTTTATGCAAGAATTAATATCAAGAATAATTTTCATTTAATTTTGATGATATCACAAAAAAAACACAAATTACTCTTATTTATTTGCTGTTTTTTTATTCTAGAATTTCAATTACATTATGAAATTGAGAGATAATCTCCGTTTTGAGTATTCCTTTGGAAATTTGATTAAATAAAACAACTTTTGTTTGATTCGGCAGTCTGGAGGATTTATTTTCGAAGAGTAGTGATTTTCGAAAAGTTGTCACTAACCAGAAGTTTATATTATTATTGTTTGAATTGATACTACGGTTTGAATGAGATAATTGTGGACATTTAATGTACATTAGCCTTGAAGAACATTTATGGGCCTTTATTTCTTTTTTTTATTTATTTAATTTATAGAGTTCTGCAACAGAGGCGAAAAACTCTTTAAATGTCAGTCGTCAACTTCAAATGTGATATATATGTATATAAGAACAAATGAAGAAATAAAATTGGAAAAGAATGAAGAAAAAAACAAACAAACAAAATAAAATAAAATAATCAAAACAGACAAAATTTAGTAAATTAAATTTTTGTGTATAATAAAGAGTTTTTTAAATGTTTGAGTAATGCATTGATGTGTGGGCTACCTTCTGTCAGTATTTCGTGTAAGTCGTAAGGTATGGTCAGGTTATTGCGTTGTCTGCAGTTGGTAAGTATATGTTTAACGGTCAGAGTCTCGTTACAATATCTACAAGTTGGTCTGTCCTTTCTGTCCAGTCAGAAGGAATGGGTAAGTAAGGTATGGTCAGGTTATTGCGTTGTCTGCAAATGGTAAGTATATGTTTAACCGTCAGAGTCTCGTTACAATATCTACAAGTTGGTCTGTCCTTTCTGTCCAGTCAGAAGGAATGGGTTAGTAAGGTATGGTCAGGTTATTGCGTTGTCTGCAGTTGGTAAGTATATGTTTAACGGTCAGAGTCTCGTTACAATATCTACAAGTTGGTCTGTCCTTTCTGTCCAGTCAGAAGGAATGGGTAAGTAAGGTATGGTCAGGTTATTGCGTTGTCTGCAAATGGTAAGCATATGTTTAACCGTCAGAGTCTCGTTACAATATCTACAAGTTGGTCTGTCCTTTCTGTCCAGTCAGAAGGAATGGGTAAGTAAGGTATGGTCAGGTTATTGCGTTGTCTGCAGTTGGTAAGTATATGTTTTTAACGGTCAGAGTCTCGTTACAATATCTACAAGTTGGTCTGTCCTTTCTGTCCAGTCAGAAGGAATGGGTAAGTAAGGTATGGTCAGGTTATTGCGTTGTCTGCAAATGGTAAGTATATGTTTAACCGTCAGAGTCTCGTTACAATATCTACAAGTTGGTCTGTCCTTTCTGTCTAGTAGGTAGGAGTGGGTAAGTAAGGTGTGTCCAATACGAAGCCTGGATAGGATGACTTCGTCCCGGCGGGACAACTGTTCATTTGTCCAGGCTTTCGTTGTATTTTTGTATATGGGCCTTTAAGAATATGAAAAAGTCCGACTCGCAGGAACTGCGTCATCTTAGCGCGGTTACGTACATCTTGAAGAAATGGAATAGATTAGCATCACAAATCACAGGAAACTGACAGCCACTGCCATCATGATTACCACAGCCACTCCAAACTTATTACCAATACCTTTCACCGTTTGTTAGCTTATTTTACTACAATACTAATTTTACTGATAAATGCAATTTAAAACTAGAAACAACCAATTAAAAAGTGAGATAAAGAAAGAGAAAAACCATTTCAAAACAATCACTTTTTAAGTTTTAAGCGCTTATATCTCTCATTGACGTTGTCCCATCGAATATTGCTTCACAACATTTTTTGTAGAGAATTTAGTAAGCATTCGAATGGTCACTTTCCACTTACCACGATTTCCCAACCGGTATCGAGATATTTACGAAAAATGTATGGAGATCCGAAAATTTTTCACGTCTATTAATAAAATATTTTTTTTCGCATACTTCCTTAACTTCAAATATAACCAAAATTTAATCATCTTAGTTGGGATTAATTTCCAAAATGTAGAAAATATTTCAATTGAATCCCGCGATTCTAAGTACTCACAAAAAAATAATGACCTACAAAAACATTGATTCCACTTTTCTCAGAAACGGTTACATATATCGCCTTAAAAATGGGTTCATTCGTTTTCTTATGTTAACAAACCTATAAAACAAGTACCTGCAAGCATATAAACTCAAAAACGTAAGCTTTACGATTTTGTTTGCGCGAATTTCGCCCCAAACACTATCTTCAAGTGGGCGGATTCTGCTGGTTAACGAACTTGACCTTTCAAATTAGAAGACAGATTTTTGTGCCAAATTTCATCAAAATCGGACCATTTTTGAGCCGTCAGGAGCGCGAACAGACAAGCATATATATAAATAAATATATATATATATATATATATATATATATATATATATATACATACAAATTTTAGCCACCTATATTTTCGTGATCTATAGGGTCTGAAACGTGAAAGTTTCTAGTCGGCACTTCCGGATTGCGTCATGAGGTCAACCTCATAAGCGGGTTCTCCCTATGGAGATAGGGAGTAACCGCGCTAAAAAGAGTATTTTATAAAGGGAGCCTGCTAGAGTTGTTGTTACCAGGTATGTAAACATAACATCACGTGGACAAGTTAAGAGAGTTAAGAATGAGGGAGGAAGCGGTGAATTTCCTGTAGCTACTAGGTACTGTCAGATTCCTGTGAAGGCTGATTCTTATAATCTCCCGCTTAAGAATTGGCCATTCCCGACTGACACACTCTTATCTCATGACAAGACAGGACAGACCGACATGTTCACAGTGTAACACACCGCTGACTATAAAGCACATACTGACTGAATGTTTACAGCGACAAAACTATGACTTACCTTACAATATGACTGAATTACTCGGCGATGGAAGCAAATATATAGATAACATACTGAACTACCTCAACAAGACCAATCTACTAAACAAATTATAATTATAATTAAACATGAACAAATTATAACAGGACATACACACATATATGTGTATGTATTTTATTTGTCTTAAAATGTTAAAACTATACAGCCGTACTATACTAAAATCTTACATTTGACAATATAAAACTGACAGGAGTGTGAAGCCTCCTTCAACCAACTTAATTGATTATTTGTATAAACTTTATGCATTATTATAATATTGATTTTTCATATATTCAAGTATATTGTAATATTGTATTCTCTTATAAATAGATGTGTATAAAAATTTCAATTTGTATATTTGGGCAAAAATGTGTAAAATAAGATTGTATTTAATTAGATGTAATTTTCGTATGTATATTGTATATGTAATTTTTGTTCTGAGCGAGTCGCCTTAGTTACGGTCGCTCATAAATAAATAAATAAAATTATAATCTCCCGTTCTCCGGTATGCCATTGCGTCGGTGTTTTAATTTTTCTCAAAATACCAAAACATAATATTAACCTTTAAGTAGAGATGTGGGGAGTTTTCAGCACCCCATGACTTAATTAGCACTATATTTTGAATTTAAAAATGTACAATCCATTTAATCGCTTTGGTACCTTCATAAATAGTAGTTCTGTTCACATTGAGGTTGCAGTCGCATAAAAAAAAACATTATTTGTTTATTTTCTGGGCCTTTTACTGGCTTAGGGTGTTCACAACACTTTACTTAGGTAACAAAAATTTAAAATATAATGTCTTCTTTCGACCGCTGTTTCACATTTTATATGAAGAGAATCAAGAAATAATGAAGAGGCGTTTTAAGTAAATGTGTGAAAATGATGGAGAAGATGAGTGTATTGTTTCGCACTATGAGGAAAGAGATAGGTATTTTTGAAAAATCTACTATATATTTGTCAAATACCACTCACTCACTCACTCACTTACTGACCTATCATCCCCTAGCCCAAACCACACGACAGAAAATTTTGAAATTTTGCATGGACACTCCCTATAGAACGTAGGCGCTCGCTAAGAAAGGATTTTTTGATATTCGAATTTTTAAATATTTTTAGAGGGGTTTAAAGTTTGTATTGGTTAGAGCAGGCAAACCTAGGTAGAATGCGTTGCTAGGACGATAACAGAACAGCTGTTACTATACTGTATCTAATTCATAGTATTATTTTTAATTGAGGTTAATTTCAACTATCATGGCAGACCTTGAATTACTAAAACTGAGAAATAAAATGTGAATTTTTCCCCCAAAGAGTTTCCGCCCTTGACACAAAAATTTAATTTTGCACGGGCCATCCGTTTAAAGTATAAACACTCGCTAAGAAAGGTTTTTTATTTTTATATTCAAACGTTTAAGTACTATTAGGGGGGTTTGAATTATTAAGAAGAAAATGGTTCGATTTTGATAACATTTGGTACAAAAATCTTTCTTCTTATTTAAAAGTTTATGTTCATTAACCACCAATCACGAATTTGTGCTGGCGTAATATTACGCTAGCACAGCCACGTTTTCTCGGTAACGGCTGGAGCGACAAATTCGTGATTGGTGTCATTCTAGAGCAACAAATTCTCGTACCAATCTGAATTTCGTCAGACAATTAGATCAAAAGTTACGGGGGTGGCTGTGCTGGCGTAATATTACGCTAGCACAGCCACGTTTTCTCGGAAACGGCTGGAGCGACAAATTCGTGATTGGTATCATTCTAGAGCAACAAATTAGCAACAAATTCTCGTACCAATCTGAATTTCGTCAGACAATTAGATCAAAAGTTACGGGGGTGGCTGTGCTGGCGTAATATTACGCTAGCACAGCCACGTTTTCTCGGAAACGGCTGGAGCGACAAATTCGTGATTGGTGTCATTCTAGAGCAACAAATTAGCAACAAATTCTCGTACCAATCTGAATTTCGTCAGACAATTAGATCAAAAGTTACAGGGGTGGCTGTGCTGGCGTAATATTACGGTAGCACAGCCACGTTTTCTCGGAAACGGCTGGAGCGACAAATTCGTGATTGGTGTCATTCTAGAGCAACAAATTAGCAACAAATTCTCGTACCAATCTGAATTTCGTCAGACAATTAGATCAAAAGTTACGGGGGTGGCTGTGCTGGCGTAATATTACGCTAGCACAGCCACGTTTTCTCGGAAACGGCTGGAGCGACAAATTCGTGATTGGTATCATTCTAGAGCAACAAATTAGCAACAAATTCTCGTACCAATCTGAATTTCGTCAGACAATTAGATCAAAAGTTACAGGGGTGGCTGTGCTGGCGTAATATTACGGTAGCACAGCCACGTTTTCTCGGAAACGGCTGGAGCGACAAATTCGTGATTGGTGTCATTCTAGAGCAACAAATTAGCAACAAATTCTCGTACCAATCTGAATTTCGTCAGACAATTAGATCAAAAGTTACGGGGGTGGCTGTGCTGGCGTAATATTACGCTAGCACAGCCACGTTTTCTCGGAAACGGCTGGAGCGACAAATTCGTGATTGGTATCATTCTAGAGCAACAAATTAGCAACAAATTCTCGTACCAATCTGAATTTCGTCAGACAATTAGATCAAAAGTTACGGGGGTGGCTGTGCTGGCGTAATATTACGCTAGCACAGCCACGTTTTCTCGGAAACGGCTGGAGCGACAAATTCGTGATTGGTGTCATTCTAGAGCAACAAATTCTCGTACCAATCTGAATTTCGTCAGACAATTAGATCAAAAGTTACAGGGGTGGCTGTGCTGGCGTAATATTACGGTAGCACAGCCACGTTTTCTCGGAAACGGCTGGAGCGACAAATTCGTGATTGGTGTCATTCTAGAGCAACAAATTAGCAACAAATTCTCGTACCAATCTGAATTTCGTCAGACAATTAGATCAAAAGTTACAGGGGTGGCTGTGCTGGCGTAATATTACGGTAGCACAGCCACGTTTTCTCGGAAACGGCTGGAGCGACAAATTCGTGATTGGTGTCATTCTAGAGCAACAAATTAGCAACAAATTCTCGTACCAATCTGAATTTCGTCAGACAATTAGATCAAAAGTTACGGGGGTGGCTGTGCTGGCGTAATATTACGCTAGCACAGCCACGTTTTCTCGGAAACGGCTGGAGCGACAAATTCGTGATTGGTATCATTCTAGAGCAACAAATTAGCAACAAATTCTCGTACCAATCTGAATTTCGTCAGACAATTAGATCAAAAGTTACGGGGGTGGCTGTGCTGGCGTAATATTACGCTAGCACAGCCACGTTTTCTCGGAAACGGCTGGAGCGACAAATTCGTGATTGGTGTCATTCTAGAGCAACAAATTAGCAACAAATTCTCGTACCAATCTGAATTTCGTCAGACAATTAGATCAAAAGTTACAGGGGTGGCTGTGCTGGCGTAATATTACGGTAGCACAGCCACGTTTTCTCGGAAACGGCTGGAGCGACAAATTCGTGATTGGTGTCATTCTAGAGCAACAAATTAGCAACAAATTCTCGTACTAATCTGAATTTCGTCAGACAATTAGATCAAAAGTTACAGGGGTGGCTGTGCTGGCGTAATATTACGGTAGCACAGCCACGTTTTCTCGGAAACGGCTGGAGCGACAAATTTGAAAATAGTGTAACAAATTAGCAACAAATTAACAACAAATTACTGAGTATGTTAGAAGTTGGGGTTGCAATGTTGCTGTTCCAGCGTAATAGGGCTGGGGGGTTAATTGTATAGGCTCATGGGCTATCTGTTATCCTATGAACCTCATAATCCACAACAATAACTGACATTGCTTTTACCAGAGGATTACTTACCACTTCTAATTATTTACCTTATGAATACTTTTTTAGTCCCAGAAATGCTTTTTTTATTTTAATTAAAATAATTAAATTTATGACTCTTGTTTCTTATATATGACATATTTATTTTTCAAAGTGAGTAAAAAATTAAATAATTTTTAACAAAAATAAAGTTTATTAAACTAAGAAATATGTGGCGTGCGAATCTTTTTTTTTAAACTGTACATATATATTAAAGATGCGAGATTCAAGAGAAAACTAGAAATCTCTTACAAAACAGACGTTTTGCTCTAATGTTACAAGACCCAAATTTAAACAACAAAACTGTAAAGTCCGTCACGCAGGAGCTGCATAACTAAGCACTTTCCTCAGAATTTGGGTAGTGTAGACTGCTTTCCAGAACAATTTGCTGAAAATATCCTACATAAATAAAATAAAAACATGAATAGTTCTCTTTTAAATTTGTAATGAGTAACTGATCAATTATTAATTTGCTTCCAGAGTTATGTTTACACATGGTACCTATTACACTACGTAATAAATACAAAAAACCTCATATTATCGTATTTTGATCTAACGCAGGAACAGAATAGAGTCCCTCTAGTGGTAGAAAGCGCTCATTGCGGCGGCTTTGTGAACCTACGTCTGGCGGGCTTTTCTATTGAAATATATTACAAAGTAAACCCCCCCCCCTTTCCGATTGACCGATTCAGCTCATTTTTACAACACTTCTTTCTCATGAGTTACCCACGACGTATACCGCGTTTCGTAACAATACAGCAGAAATTACGACCGGTATGAGTATATTAGTAATTTGGGTCCGGAGTAAACCCCCCCCCCCCTTCTAATGAACCGATTTAGTTTATTTTTACAACACATATTTACCTGTGGATTACCACTACGAATACCGAGTTTCGTCGAAATATACCAAAAATCACGGCTGGTAGTGGGGAATTGGTATTGTGGGTCCGGAGTAAACCCCCCCCCCCTCCTAATGAACCGATTTAGTTCATTTTTATATCTCACTTTTCTCTCTATATTACCACTACGAATACTAAGTTTCGTTGAAATATAACAAATATTACGACTGACATGGTCAAATTAGTGTTTTGGGTTCGGGGTAAACCCCCCCCCCCTTCCGGTGGACCGACTTTGGTGGTTAACGAACTCGTTCAATCGTTTGCTAAGTGAATGCTATATACCAAGTTTCGTGACGAAAAAACAAAAACTCTGGCCGGAGGATCGATAAAGATTTGAAGAAAGTTTTCAAAAATTCCGTCATGAGTCCAACCTCAATAGCTACTTTCCTTCGGAGGAAAGTGCTAAAACATGTGGTTTGCCGACACACTGCCTACCGTATAATTATTTTGTAATATTATTACAAATATATAACGGATAACTAAATGTCCGAATGATTAAGTGCATTTGACAATAATAATTATTTAAATTTGTATAGTGTTTTATATGGTCATCAAGTATTTTAACCCATAAAATATAATTTTTAATATAATTGTCTCTGAGGTGCTAATGACCTTGGCAGTAGAAGCACCTATAATCAATAAATAAAAAAAAAAAAAAAAAAAAATTGTCTCTGGCAACATTGGCTCCTAGAGTGTAAACACAAGCTGTGAGGGGGGCATCGCTATAATATATTCACAAATTTGAGCCACCATTATTTTCGGGAGTTCCTAAACGGGAAATTTTCTAGTAGGCACTTTTGGATGCCTCATGGGGTTGACGTTAAAACGGGGTTCATAATAAATTAAAAAATATAACGAAAGCTAGTTAACAATATGTAATGACTTAGAATGAGGGGAAAAAACATCCCTGGGCATAACTATGTGCGCTTTATTAGCATCCGATCGAGGGCGACCTCCAGTACCTTCACTACTTTTTATTTTATTTTTTTCAACTCTATTTTGAAATGTAAAACGTGTATATTCTCTAATGATCGTAGAAGAATATTTGATTAACCTAACCACTCTTTGTTAATAGCAGTAATGCTATTCCAAAGAGCTATTTATAGATATTGCAAAAGTGTTACATTGTATAGATAGATTCCTGTTTTGGAGGGCATTAAACAGGCAAGGTTATTACGCCCTTCTGAGTAAATTATTATATTTATAATGTTAAATTTATTTTTATTTTTATATGCTGTGAGTTGTTACGTGTTTTGTGTGTTGTAATGTATGCTGTGTGTAATATACTCTCTATTTTTGTTATTATATGTACATAGACTATTTATTTTTTCCATTTAAGACTCCTCTTTTTGTTACATTGTATATTAATTATTCATATATTATTTATGTTTATATTTCGATAGATTCATACAATGTAGAATCTTTAAGTCATGCATACTGATCATTAACATACTAATACAAATAGCAATTAACGCAGTTAGCAGGCAAATTAATAAAAAGTGCGCCTCACAGGAACTGCGTCATCTTAGCGAGTTTTCCTAAATTGTATAATTTAGGAAGCTTAGAATAGAAACAGTTAATGTTTAGTCTTCTTCTTTCGTGAAAATGTAAACACTTGTAAAATTAATTCTCGACGCGAAGCAAGATCTTAGCGCTACAACAGGAAACTGGCAGAACCCGAAGCAGAAATTACTCCCATCATGCGCCGATTGCTGGGAATGAGATAGCTCTATCAAAAATGGCACAATAACTGTTTTTTTTTTTGTTTTTTTTAGGAAATTCGATTAGATTACCTACATTTACTACGATTTCCAACCGGTTTCGAGATTTACAAATAAGAAATCTCCGAAAATTCCAAGTAACACCTAGACCCCCCCCCTCTTTCTCAAAAACGATTGTAGATATTGCCTTGATAAAGGTTTAATTAGTAATATGAAGTCCTTTGTTTACTGAACACTTACTTTATGTCACAAAACTCAATCTAAATGGTCTGAGTTTTAGGTTATATAGTTGATGCTTTTTTTGGGTGGATTTTATTTTGTTTTTTTTTATATGCTGATAGTGCTGGTTCGTTTTTTTTTATTTTTTTTTTTAATACCAAACCATTATTTCAATTTAGTTTTCTTTTTTCAGAGACATGAAGACTCAACATGAAGTAGTAATCTCTGGTATGGCTGGAATGTTTCCAGAAGCATGGGATGTAGTTGAGTTAAAAGAGAAATTAATGGAGAAAATTAACTTGGTCACAAATGAAGAAAAGAAATGGGCAAAAGGTACTTAATTCAAGTTTGCAAATTATTATCAACCCTGATTATACATCAATACAATAACACCACTGAAGTAAGACATTTAAAGTAATACATGATATTGATTTATCCCTGGTATGATTTGGAAATAAACAGTTGAAACAAAAAGTATTTATGTATTTACCTGTTATTTATTCATTCAGGTTTCGAATACTTGAGAATGTATGAAATAACCTTGAATATGCTTTTTCAGGAGAAATGGATGTTCCAATGTATGCAGGAAAATTACCTGAGGCTGATGCTTTTGATGGGATGTTTTTTGGAATACCATACAAACATGCAGATGCTCTTGATCAAGGAGTCAGAAAGTCGCTTGAACTAGCTTATTCTGCTCTTGTTGATGCTGGTGGGTTTCACAGATTGCTATATTTTATTTTTAAAATATCAACAAAAAAAAGTTTTACAATATTAACTTTGTTAAAAACAGCCTAAGATATTTTTATTATTAACAGCTCAATAGATCTTAGAATTCATGTGCATGTTGCATTAGATATTACATTGCATTATGGATTGATTCGAGGAGGATAAAATCCTGAGTAAAAGTACTTTTTCAAATATTGATTAGTACTTGTCATAAGCATGTATTGCTTTATAGCTCATTTACATTAAGCTTTTGTTAATTGCCAATAACAACTTTCACTTCAATCCTCTACCAAAAAGTGAAAAGTTATCTTTTGGTTGATACAAAGAAAAGATTTTATTTGATGGGGTACCAAAGAAATATATGTCACGTTTATGTAACAAGTATTTCCAGTCTTTCTCCATCCTCTATCACTGAAGACACAATCGAATGTGCAACCACCTGTTGAGTGTTTTTAAGTTGCTTTTTAGCTCAAGATCATAAAAACTCTTTTTGTTTTCCTATAATACTCAGGGCAATTTCTCCCTGAACTCAGGTCGAATAGTTCAGATGAACTGGTTCAGATGAATTGGATGTGATGTTAAATTAGATTCCAGGTATTCAAATGAATAGGAGAGGAAAAGACAGGTAAAAATTTAAACTTAAAACTATATTTAACCTAAACCAATTTAAAATTAAACATTTTATATTTGCAAACAATTCTAAAAAACAAATTTAGCTCAAACACATTAACGTAACTAATTCTATCTTGCTATGGAAGTAAAGTGACATTTTATTGTTTATACTCATCATTTTCAATTTTGGGTACACGCACACATAAAATAGGAAAACAAAACACCATGTCTCCGCAACAATTTTGTATTCAATTTTCAAAGAACACTTTTGGAGTCTACACCTTCATCTTACATCATATGCTTGCAAGTACTCGTGTTATAGGTTTCTTGGCCTAGGGAAACGAATGAAGCCATTTTAAAGGCGATAGCTCCAACCGTTTTCGTGAAAAATGGAAAAATAGTTGTTGAATCAAGTTTTTGGTTTAGGTACTTAGAATCATGGGATTCAGTTAAAATATTTTCTGCATGTTTGAAATTCACGTCAACAAAGATGTTTAAATTCTGGTTACGTTTGGAATTAAGGAAGGATTAGAATAAAATATTTTATTAAGAGACCTGAAAAGTTTTGATAACTTCGTATATTTTCCTTAATATCTCGAAAACGGTTAGGCAATGGTGGTAAGTGGGTCGAGACTATTGGAATGTTTACTAAATTCTCTATAAAAAGGTTCTAAAGACATTTTTGATTATGTGCTGTCAATAGGAAAAATAAGTGCTTAAAACTTCAAACACGTTTGTTTTGTTCTTTTGAACATTTTTTTTTTGTTGTTGTTTGTTTAACTCACTTTTTAATTTTTGTATCTTTGCCTAAGTTTTAAATTGTTTTTTAGTTTTGTAATTGCTTATATTAGGAAAATGTATTTGTTTGTAAAACAGGATACGTAAAATGAGAACCAATTTTCTAATGCTAGAAATATTATTTATTTAAATTTTAACGTCCATTATTATTAACTAACAATTTTGGGACGGGTTATCTACAGGTTACCACCCTTTTCTAGCCAGGACAGGGCTGATGCCTGAAGAAAAGCCTCCACCCCATAGTGGGAATCGAACCCACAACCTTTGGCATAGAGTGTTAAGTGCTCATGCCTTAACACTCACGGCCACCTGTTGTTAGAAATATATGGGTTAGAAAAATATGGGTGCCCTTGCATCGTAGCAAGCTGAAATTTTGCATAAACGTTAGGGACACCATTATAATAAAATTGGGAAAATCCCTTATCGATCCCATGAGTGAAAACAATTTTATTCGAGGTCAAAGTTCGCAAACAAAATTTGTTTGGATTTTTCAGCGAAACGTTTATTTTTATGATAAAATATTTCAGACAACAGTTGGAGATCATGCAATTATGTACAAAACTTATCCTCACACTTTTTTTTGTTAGATTAACCATTTCTGAGAAAAGGCGATAACAAAATTGACTTTAGTTGTATTTTCCATAATAAGCATTATGTTGGCTTGCCTAGGTGAAAGAGTCCCTTTTCTCCCTGCTTTCTAAGGATCCAAACAAAGCTACCGTTACTGCCATAAAGCTGGAGATGTTAGGGTATATTTTCTTACCATTTCTAAAAAGATGGGTCTGACATTTAATAATATTAAACTTCTGTAATTCCAACTTCTCTGTATGTTGGGTATTGTCGGTTTCCTGTGCATTGATGATTTAGCATCACTTTTATTCCAGATTTTTGAGTGGGTGTTCACAATTTTCAAAAAACATCAACAAAAAAAAAAATGTTTATTTCTAGTCTAAGCTTTCCAAATGGCACTAGGAATAAGAACGGAACCACGCTAAGATGACGCAGTTCCTGCGAGTCGGACTTTTATTTGCCTGTTTAATACATAAACTATTATTACAAATATTATCATTTATTATATTATTACTTTACTTTCTTGATGGCCTATAATATGAACAAAAGAAACTATTAAAAAACCTTTGGTGATTAAAAATTGATTTGTACAGGTGTAAATCCAGCAGAAATATCAGGAACGAATACTGCTGTTTTGAGCTGCTGCTGTGTATCTGATTCAGAATATGAGAAGTCTCTGTATTTTGGAATGAAAACAGGAACTTTGATTACAGGACTAAGTAAGGGAATGCAGTCTAATAGGGTATCATTCCATCTTAATGCCAGAGGTATACCTTTCTTTTAATTTAATAATGAGCTGCATAAATCAATTTTAAAAAAAGGGACACATTGTCGGCTGCATTATTAGTATGTTTCTTTTAGATTAGATTTTAAATTATTTATGTACTCAATTATGCTTTTAGTGTGTTTTCTTCCTTCCAACGGAGGTAATGCAGTTTTCCTCCATTCTTGCAAATGGAGGAAATGTGCTTATGATGTTGAACTGTAGACGCAATCTAGATTTGCTTACTATAAAAGCCCACAATCTAAAATCTCTCTAGCAGCCCCATAAATGGTTGATAAAATTTGGTATATAAACCCTTAGTTTGCCTTGAATGGGCAAGTTTGTTGTAATCCTAACATTGTTTTCTGGGTAAAATTCGTGCACTCAATATCTTTGTCCTTATTTTTCCTTCCTCCATAAGGAAGAACCCACTTCAAGAAAATATGTTAATGGCTTTTAACAGTAAAATGAATTCTTATTAAAACAAAACAAAGTTAGAAACAATTTGGTACTGTAAGTTTAAGGTAATAGGGGCCTCCATATTAACCTCCTGCAGCTTCAGTTTAGCCAATCTTGGGATGTGTGGATATACATTCCCATGAAGAAGAATGATTTTTTTGGTTTAGTGCAGCAGGTTGTTTTTTATTTCCCAATTTACCATGAAAAAGTTCCGATTATTGACAGGAACTGATGATTACTATCATTGTTTTACTAGCTGGCAAACAAGAATAATGGATTAAACCATCCCTAATCCAACAGTTCCCTAGTAGCAAATTTTATTTTTTAATATTATCCTTCCCTACCCATAATAAGGGGGGTTTGTGGCTGCTTGAAAGACTACTAACTCGTTAAAGATGTTCTTGCTCATCAAATCACCTCCCATATGTCTTCACTCCATTAATAAAATATTCATAATGTACAATCTGTTTCAAAAAACAGAGAATAACCATGAAGTGAAGCCTCCATCATTAATTCTAATTTAAAAATAAGGGCTCTCAGAACCACATTTTCCATGGTCACTGGATTAGAGAAATAATAGGTTTGGCTTTAGCCATACCATTTTTCTTTATTCTGGTGCGCACTAGGCTAATGCAACCATAAGTATAGTCAGTAAATCTCAATTGAAGGGTATGCAGCTCCTTGTTCCACATGTTTGACAAATTAAAAAAAAAAAAACTTAAAAATTTAGTTTCTTGATGTATTTTCTTGTTCTTATCATAAGATAGCCATATTCTAATGAAAAAGTGTAGATAAGGACCCCATCCTACCTTTTTTAGGGTGTCAGGTTTAATGATTTGAAGCTGCCTCATTAGTGCGCCACCTTCTATAGTGGAGCTGCTGCAATAGAGCTAAAATTACGGAATTACTGACCAGAGCTACTTCCTTATTTTGCCAGGAGATAGAGATAATTTTTAAATCCATGATAGTGTTCTGAACTCAAAATTCCCAAAAATGGAGCTGCCTTCTTATTGCTGCACGCCCATCAATTGGTCATCAGGACTGCCAGATCATAAGACAACTGTTTTTTTTTAAATGATGATAAAAAAATTGGATTTAGATGTTTCTTTAACCCTCCTTCAACAATTAGGTGTCGAATACGACACTTTCTGTTTCATTTCTTTTACGATGATTATCTGCGCATAGTTTGAGGGTTGTAACCATGAATTCCTCTATCTATCAGTAGTCTTCTAGGCAACCAACTGGAAAAGTAAGCCGTTGATCTTTATTCTTCTTCGTCATTTGAGTATATCTGTGGAAAACTGAGTTTCGGTGTCGGATACGACACCGCCTCGTGGTATATGTGACAACTTTTCATCTTTTATGTAGACCTCAAGGAGATAATTCATGACTATTTACTGTTGTTTTACACATTAATAGGGTATGTTATAGTCTTTCGGTTACTGATGAAGAAATTCTACAAGAACTGGCTCGGTTAGAGGCTGAAGAAACTGATGAAGAATTTCAAAGTGACGAAACTTGTAGTGAAACCGAAGTCTTTTTGAAGACTTGCTTTCTCTTTAGTTACACCTTACATGAATGAAAGGTTGAAAAATCTCCTCATTACAAAAACACTGCAAGATGAAATCTACAGCATCCTAGATACACCTCCTAGCGATCACACCCCTACCACCAACTCCATCAAGTTAAGAAATTCTTAAAAAATGCTCCTTCTATGGACGGAAAAAGAACAGGAAGGGAAACCAAACATGTCTTCAGTGCAACAAAAATATTTTTGGTGAACATAAAAGAGAAATATGTCCGTCCTGCCATTATTAAACTTGTATTCATTTCAGCACAATAAACATAGTTATTTGGAAAATAAAGTAATTTTTTATACTAGGTGCGTATCCGACACCGCCTTGTGATGTGTACTGAAAAACACCTTGTGGCAGGAGGGTTAATATCATTCAACTCATTGAATTTTTTATTTTACAGGCCCAAGCTACACAATAGATGCATCCTGGAATGGGTGTTTTGAAGCAATAAAATATGCTTATGATAAAATTAGCAGCGGTTGTGTGAAAGCAGCTATTGTTACTTCATGCAGTTTTATGTATTTACCTGAAAACAGTTACCACTATCAAAGAATGGGCCGCCTCAACAATGATGGATGCACAAAATGTTTTTCTAATGATGGTACTATTATCTATTAAAATATTTGGGCATTACTAGTCTTGAATAATATATTTTTAATAAATATAAAATATTTTACCTCTCTTTTAGCACTTTCCTCCGAAGGAAGGTAGCCATTGAGGTTGGACTCATGACGGAATTTTTGAAAAATTTCTTCAAATCTTTATCGATCCTACCTAGTAGACACCGAAAATGACCCCCGTTAAAATTTATATATATATATATATATATATATATATATATATATATATATATATATATTGTAATGATATATTACATTCTCGAAAATATTTTTTAAATTCAAATAACCATCGATATTTTGAAAAGCCCGCGCAAATCACAAACCATATATACAATTAACATCGTATAATATACGATCAAAATTAATAATATTTTTGGACAATACTGGTATACAATATATCCATATTAAATTTACATTCAGATAACAATAAATTAATTATTTGAAGTTACGAAAAACATAATTATTATCTTTATATATGAACCAACAAAAAGCGGAAGTTAAGAAAAAAGGACGCCAAGCTTTCCTGCTAGAAAGCGTCAGTTGATCCCCAGCAGCCCTGGATTGCGGATCATCAGTTGATTCTCATTAGTGGTCGAGTGCGGAGCGTCTCTCTATTCTCAGCAGTGGTCGAGTGCGGAGCGTCTCTCTATTCTCAGCGGTGGTCGCGTGCGGAGCTTGAGTCTATAGCTATTCTCCGAGGATTACGGAGTGCAGTCTATTGTTATTATTCATAGAAGACGGAGTGAGAAGACAACAGAATCCAGAATTCAAGATATCCATTCTAGGCACAAGACCTGGCAATAAAGCGTATCACATTGAAGAAGGAATTACTGAAGGGCAGTGTATTGAAGCCTTATTGGAAGCAAATTAATTTAGAGGTAAAAATTATTTTTTTGTAATTGTTAATTCTTTTATTGTCGTTTGTATTATTTTTAATATTGGTGTTTGTATCTCAGGATTGTCTAAAAATAAAGATTATATTATTCATTCACTCGGAACTTTAATCCCTGAGATTAAGTCAAATTCATAAAATAAAACTTATTAAAGTAATTACAATTTTTTCATTCTTTTTTTTATAAAAATTTATCTTAACATTATTGGCGACCCAACGTGGCGCAATCATTTTTGTAAAAATAAATCATAACAATATATATATATATATATATATATATATATATATATATATATATATATATATATATATATATATATATATATATATATATATATATATGTCTGTTAACACGATAGCGGCCAGAGTTTTTGTTTTTTCGTCACAAAACTTGGTATATAGCATTCAATTAGCAAACGATTGAACGAGTTCGTTAACCACCAAAGTCGGTCCACTGGAAGGGGGGGTTTACCCCGAACCCAAAACACTAATTTGACCATTTCAGCCGTAATATTTGTTATATTTCAACGAAACTTGGTATTCGTAGTGGTAATATAGAGAGAAAAGTGAGATATAAAAATGAACTAAATCGGTTCATTAGGAGGGGGGGTTTACTGCGGATCCACAATACAAATTCGCCACTACCAGCCCTGATTTTTGGTATATTTCGACGAAACTCGGTATTCGTAGTGGTAATCTACAGGTAAATATGTGTTGTAAAAATAAACTAAATCGGTTCATTAGGAGGGGGGGTTTATTCCAGACCCACAATACCAATTCTCCACTACCAGCCGTGATTTTTGGTATATTTCGACGAAACTCGGTATTCGTAGTGGTAATCTACAGGTAAGTATGTGTTGTAAAAATAAACTAAATCGGTTCATTAGAAGGGGGGGTTTACTCCGGACCCAAATTCCTAATATACTCATACCGGTCGTAATTTCTGCTGTATTGTAACGAAACGCGGTATACGTCCTGGGTAACTCATGAGAAAGAAGTGTTGTAAAAATGAGCTGAATCGGTCAATCGGAAAGCGGGGGTTTACTTTGTAATATATTTCAATAGAAAAGCCCGCCAGACGTAGGTTCACAAAGCCGCCGCAAGGAGCGCTTTCTACCACTAGAGTGACTATATCCTGTTCCTGCGTGTAGATCAAAATAGGATAATATGAGGTTTTTTTGTATTTATTACGTAATGTAGTAGGTACCATGTGTAAACATAACTCTGGAAGCAAATTAATAATTGATCAGTTACTCATTACAAATTTAAAAGAGAACTATTCATGTTTTTATTTTATTTATGTAGGATATTTTAAGCAAATTGTTCTGGAAAGCAGTCTACACTACCCAAATTCTGAGGAAAGTGCTTAGTTATGCAGCTCCTGCGTGACGGACTTTTATTTGTAATGAACAGCTGAATGGATTATTAATTTTTATTTAATTTTGTTCAGGAGCAAATCCCAAATTCTAAGGGCTCAATTTTCCTTAACACCTCAACAGCTAGCTATCGTCTCATTAAATTTTTTTTTTTTTTTTTTTTTTTTTTTTTTTTTTGCTGGTTAATGAACTCACCTAATTGATATAGGAATGCTATATCCCAAGTTTCGCAACAAAAAACAAAACTTGTAGCCACTATTGTTTAACAAACAAACACACATACAGGGTGTCCTGTATAAGCGGACCACAATTGAAAAATCGTATTAACCATTAAATCAAAGCTGTAGCTCTCTGCAAGACATTTCAGATATGTCATCTGTTAATCCACAACAATTGAGTATTAACTACTAAGTGTGTGCTCAAACGATGGAATTTTACTCTTTATCACAAATTTTTATTATATCTTTGAAAACTATTTAAGTGAATGTGTGTACTCCTAAAAATTGAATATTTACATTAAAAATTCTTGATTTATTGATGAAATATATGAAAATTATTACTGAAATTAATGGCTAAAGTTTAATAGCTTGTCAAGTAAAATATTTTTAATTCAATCTGTGGGTAAAACTACAATTACTTCAATAAAAAAAAAAGTCATGTTTGAGGGTGTTAGATATCAAATCTGCACATTGAAAATATGTACAATTTTGGCCACCATTTTATCGTTAAACACTAAGCGAAACAAAAATTTATGGTTATTATTTTTTGAGTGTTTTCAAAAATGTACTAAAAATGTGGGGTAAGGAGGAAATACCGAGAGGAATGACTGAGGGATCTCGGAACTCGCCAGAGCTAGACCTGCTCTAAACCTTCCCTTCCTAGCTAGCCAAACATTTGTTTTGTGGTATTTCATTGAATGGAAGCCATAGAAGGCTTATATATTTCGTTTTAGAGGTAGGATCATGTGTGTCTACTAAAAAAATAAATGTTTCTACTAAGACACGTGCAGCTGGAACGCCTGATTTTTGCCAGTATAGTTAGAACATTCATCACGAGTGGAGTGCACGTTTTAAATGTAATTTTAATAATATGTATCATTTAACCATATCCTCAAATAGTAAGGTTTTTTAAATACATAGGCGATCATTTCTAACTGAATTCTCTAATCCAGCAATTTCTCTAATCTGACTGTACCCCGGTCCTGATAACGCCGGATTAGGGAGAGTGTTTTGTATGTATGTATATGTATTTATTTATTTATTAATGTTTTCGCAATATAGGCGACCAAACATATAGAAAACAATGATAGATTGGTATCTTTGTGTTAATAAGTCCAGTAGAGTTATGATATATTATATTATTTACAGTTAAAGTATTATTATGTCAAGGTGGTTTCATTGTTGTATGTCTCAGTTCAAATAGTCAGATGTCAAGTAGGGATAACTGTTATTTAGTTGGATAGTCAGTTCATATAGTCGTTCGTCCAGTAGTTGTCATTCTTTTAATATCATTTGTTCATTACTTTTTTCTGTCCTAGTGTAAGCTACAAATATAAAGACATTAAATTTAACGTTCACTGAATGGTATACATATCGGTTTTGTAAAGCCTTACAGAATTAAATTATGATTTTGGTTAATTTTAAGTTTTAATATTTATTTAAATGTTGTCATAGTGTTTAATTTGTTTTAAGTATTGGAGTGTTCTTTCTAGATACTGGCTCCTGTCACAGAGTAAGGTAGTCAAGCTGTACGGTAGGTCAAAGTTTTGTCTAAGTCTGCATTCAGTTAGTAAGTGTTTTATAGTTAATGTCGTGTTGCAGTATTGGCACTTTGGTATGGTCTGTTTGTTCATGAGGTGTGAATGGGTGAGACATGAGTGGCCTATTCTTAAACGGCAAAGGACTACTTCGTCTCTTCTGTTGCCTCTTTTGCTTGAGGTCCATTCACTTACTGTGTTTTTGATTTCTCGTAGTTTGTTTTCTGTCGTGTTGTACCAAGACCGTTGCCATAGTTGCATAATATATTCCTTGGCTTCTAGGTGCATGTCATGGTACGTGATATCCTGAATGTCGAAGTGTTGTCGTTTAGTGGCGTTTTTGGCTAGATTGTCGACTGCGGTGCTCTTGTTTATGTCAACATGTCCCGGGAGCCAATATATAGTGATTGGTTTGTTCAGTCTGTGTATTAGTTTGAATATTGGTATAATTATTGGGTTATTGCTGTAGATGTCCTGTAATGAGTATAGTGAGCTAAGTGAGTCCGTACATAACATTATTCTATCCGTCGTTATGTCCTGTGCATTCTCCAAACCGAGTGCGATGGCTTGCAATTCAGCTGAGTAAGTGCTTGTCATGTTGGGTAATTTAACCATATTATATTTTTCACCAACTACTGCAGCTGCACCAGTGCCTTCACTACTGCAGCTGCACCAGTGCCTTCACTACTGCAGCTGCACCAGTGCCTTCCTCGGTCTTCGATCCGTCAGTGTAGATGAATGTACTGTCTGAGCTATTTATTTGAAGTGTTTTGAATATGTTTTTGTAGAAAAGTGAAGATGTGGGGGTAGATTTTTTATATTTTGTCAGGTTTAGGTCAAGTCTTATGTTCTGAAGAGGCCATGGTATGTACGTAGAGGGAGGTTTGAGGAAGGGGTTTTGGATGTTGGAATTATTTGAATAATTCAATGTCCTAATTAGAAGAGGGTGTTGTTTAAATGGGTTACTTTGGTATTTTTCTATAATATTGTCTTCTATGTGAAGAGGAACACATGGAGTATTTAAAAATTTAATTTTTGAAGAAAATTTCAAACAGTTTATCATACGTCTATACTCCAATGGTGATTCTCCACTTTCAGCAAAAAGACTTACAGTTGGGCTTGATCTAAAAGCTCCCGTTGCTATTCGTATACCAGTAGTGTGGATAGGGTCTAGTATTTTCAGTACACTGGGCTTAGCAGATGAGTTTGCAACACGTCCATAGTCAAGTAGAGACCTGGTATATGTTCTGTGTAGTGTTAGAATTACACTTCTGTCACCACCCCACTTCGTGTTGCAAAGAATCCTTAATAGATGTAAAGACTTTTTACATTTATCAACAAGTCTTTTAAGGTGGGGCACCCAGGTTAATCTGTAGTCAAAGATAAGTCCTAAGAATTTAATGCTTCTAGACAATGCAATAGGTGTGTTGTATAATGTTAAATGTATTGGAGGTGTTTTAAATGTATTGTAATGATATATTACATTCACGAAAATATTTTTAAATTCAAATAACCATCGATATTTTGAAAAGCCCGCGCAAATCACAAACCATATATACAAATAACATCGTATTATATACGATCAAAATTAATAATATTTTTGGACAATACTGGTGTACAATATATCCATATTAAATGTAGATTCAGATGATAATAAATTAATTATTTGAAGTTATAAAAACATAATTATTATCTCTATATATGAACCAACAAAACTGCGGAAGTTAGAAATAAAGGACGCCAAACTTTCCCGCTCGAACGGAGCGTCTCTCTATTCCCAGCAGCCCTGGAGTGCGGAGTCATTCTATTCTCAGCAGTGGTCGAATGCGGAGCTTGAGTCTATAGCTCTCCTCCGAGGGGTACGGAGTGCAGTCTATTGTTATTATTCATAGAAGACGGAGTGAGAAGACAACAGAATCCAGAATTCAAGATATCCATTCTAGGCACGAGACCTGGCAATAAAGCGTATCACATTGAAGAAGGAATTACTGAAGCGCAGTGTATTGAAGCCTTATTGGAAGCAAATTAATTTAGAGGTAAAATTTATTTTTTGTAATTGTTAATTCTTTTATTGTCATTTGTATTATTTTTGATGTTGGTGTTTGTATCTCAGAATTGTCTGGAAATAAATATTATATCGTTCATTCACTCGGAACTTTAATCCCTGAGATTAAGTCAAATTCATATAATAAAACTTACTCAAGTAATTAAAATCTTTTTATTTCATTTTATAAAAAATAAATCATAATAGTATATATATTTAAAAGTGCATAAATAAGTGTGGTGGAGAACTGGTGGTTTGGTTTTCCTCTTTTATTTTAAATGTATTTATTTTATGAGCTACCACCAGCCTGTCCAATATGGAAAACAGTGGAGTACAGTACCCATATTGTGAGAGCTCTATTATAAAATAGATAAATATCAATAAAAATGTACATATGCCATTGACTGATTCCCAGACTGACGATAAATTAAATATTATACAAAAAAAAATTAAGCTTCCAATAAAAATTATGGATTAATTTGCGTTTAGGATCCACTTACTATCAAGAAGATATTACACTGTTTGAAGTTCTCTTGTAAGTTCATAATGGCTAAAAAGGATGCTAACTTATAAAATTAAATACACTTCAACCAATAAATCATCTTTGCTGCTGAAACCTCACAAACCCTTACTCTTCATACCAACATAATGACAATAGAAAAAGGATATGATCTTTAATGGTTACTGTTCTTTTCAGCTGATGGATATTCAAGGTCAGAAGGATGCGTAGCATTCTTCATACAAAGAAAAGAAGATGCCCTTAGGAGTTATGGCACAGTCCTTGGGGTTTCCGTCTCTAATCAAGAAGGAAAAACCTCTCCATTAGAAGATGTTTCACCAGGACAGTTCCTACCAGTTTTGAAACAAGTTTATGAGACACATCGTATTGATCCACTCTCAGTGGCTTATATTGAAGCAGCAGGCTGTGCATCAAAGGTATTTTTTTTAAAACCAACATGATTAGCTAGAAAGATGTTGAAAAGCTTCTAGAAAGTTAGTTTGCCTTAATAGCATGCTATTGTTGTTGTTTCTTATGGTTAAATAATGCATTAGGCCGTGAAAAATACTCGCCGCATGGGACCAACATTTATGAGCAAAGGACCACAGATAAAAAAAAAATAATCACTGACCTAAAACTCGGCCAACTTGCAATGCTGAGGCCATATCAAACTAGTACCTCTAAAGTGACACAACTCAAAAATTGGTGTTTTTCAGTTATGACTACGAAAGGTATTGATAAATACCTGTTTATCAATAATCAAAACGGTATGTACCTAGCTTCAGAGATTTTACACCAGAGGGCACTTGTGTCACTCTTCCTGCCTTAATGGTATTCCCCCTACATAGGCAAGAGTAACACATTTTCAGGTGATTTTTTTTTTTTTTTTTTTTTTTTTTTTTTGAGTTGTGTCACTTTAGAAATACTAGTGTGATATGGACTGTATTGTTCTAGAATGCCGATGAAGGTGGCCAGGATTGGAGGTAGAGTTTAAGGGTTTTAACCCGCCTGATTAACACAAACTGATTAGCATGCCATTGAACGTATAATGATATTATATATTATTATAGGTGTGTAAAATGTTTTTGTTGGTGTAGGCTCATCTCATTGAAGAGGATGAATAAAAAGTCTTAAACCTTCAAGGAACTATTGTTTCATTAGTTTCTTGGTAGAATCGATGACAGGCATCCAAAGAAACCCTCACTTTCCAGGTTTTAAGACCTTTCTCCACCTGGGATCATCCAATCGAAAATGTCTTTAGAACCATTTAGAAAATTTAGTAAATTTTTGAATGGTTACTGGCCACTTACCGGGATTTCTCTACCTATTCAAATTATTTAAGAAGATATATGAAAATTCCAAAAATGCTCATGTCTCTTAATAAAATATTTGTTTTCTAAACTTCCTTAACTCCGAACAGAACCAAAATTTAAATATCTTAGTTTTTTATGAATGTCAAACCTCTAGAAAAAGTTTCAAATGAATCCATTGTTTCTGAGTACCCGAAGTGAATTTGAGTCAGGAAAATTAGTTTTATTTACTTTTCTCGAATACGGTTGCAGATATCACCCTAAAAATGGTTTTGTTTGTTATGGAAGCGCACTATGATGACATAGTTCCTGCGAGTTGGACTTTTTTAGATTCATTTAACCTGCTGACTCAATAATCTAAAATAAATCTGGTAAACAGGAACCAACTTTCACCTATTAATTTCAAATGCTAAATAGCTAGTTTTGAGACCAAAAATTACCTCCCTGTGGTGTATAATTACCTTTATGTGGTACAGGACACAATGACTACTCTTAATGTACCAGTTTTGCTTATCTCCAAAACACATCTTCCTTTCTAGCTAGGCACAATATATACCGAGTTTCATTGCAAGGGAGCAAACGTAAGGTCAGGTTCATTCAAAGTAATAATCGGGACCTTAAGTAAATCCTTACTTCTTCCTGTTGGTGGGTTTTAGGTAAACTCCTACTCTTAATGGACTGATTTTTCTGTTTAATGAACTCATCCAATGGTTTGTTACGGTATTTTAGTGTGCTGAGGAGTCATTTTTACTACCTAGTAGACAGGACAAATGAAGAGTTTAAGACTTTTTTTAAGAATTCTGTCATGAGTGCAACCTGAAAAGAATCTGTTGAGTCCTAAATTTAAATCATATTCCTGGACAAAGCCACAGACTGCTCACAATGCAACCACAAACAAAAAAAATGAATAAAACTTGCTTTTCCAGGTATTAGACGCTGAAGAATTAAACACTATTGCAGAGCTGATGTTACCTGGAAGAAATGAACCGCTCCCTATTGGATGTGTTAAGTCAAACCTTGGCCACTGCGAGGCTTCCTCTGATGCAGTGTCTTTAGTGAAAGCATTACTGGCAGCAGATTCTGGAACAATAGCTCCTAATTTACATTATACCTCTCCAAATAGTATGGTACCAGCTCTTGTTTCTGGAAAGCTGAAGGTAATCCTATTAAGAAATTTAACTTCCAAAATTAATAAAATAAGTCGATCACACAGGAGCTGCATAAGCAAGAACATTCCGTAGCAAGGTGGTTAGTTTACACTGCATTCCTGAAGATTGTGCTTAATATAATCTATATAAATAAAAATTCCGTCATGCAGGAGCTGCATAACTAAGCACTTTCTTCAGAATTTGGGTAGTGTAGATTGCATTACTAAATAATTTGCTTAAAAGGGCCTATATAAATAAAATAAAAACATGACTAGTTCTCTTTTACTTTTGTAATGAGCAACTGTTCAATTATTAAGTTTGTAATTAATTTGCTTCCAGAGCTATGTTTATACATGGTACTACACTACTTAATAAATACAAAAAACTTCATATTTTTGTCTTTTAACTGACGCAGGAACAGGATACAGTCCCACTAGTGGTAGAAAGCGCTCCTTGCGGTGGCCTTACGAACCTATGTCTGGCGGGCTAATTCTATTGAAACAAAATATGAAGTAAACCCCCTTTCCGATTGACAGATTTAGTTCATTTTTACAACACTTCTTTCTCATGAGATGCCCATGACGTATACCGCGTTTCGTTACAATACTGCAGAAATTAACGACCGGTATGAGTATATTAGTAATTTGGGTACGGAGTAAACCCCCTCCCCTCCAAATAAACTGATTGAGTTTATTTTTAAAACCCATTTTTCCTTGTAGAATATCACTAAGAATACTAAGTTTCGTTGAAATATAACAAACATTACGGCTGGCATGGTAAAATTAGTGTTTTGGGTCCGGGGTAAACCCCCCCTTCCGGTGGACCGATTTTGCAATCGTTTGCTAATTTAATGCTGTATACCAAGTTCCGTGACGAAAAAACAAAAACTCTGGCCGCTATTGTGTTAACAGACATATATATATATATATATATATATATATATATATATATATATATATATATATATATAAATTTTGACGGGGGTCATTTTCAATCTCTACTAGGTAGGATCGATAAAGATTTGAAGAAATTTTTCAAAAATTCCCTCATGAGTGCAACCTCAATAGCTACTTCCTTCGGAGGAAAGTGCTAAAAGCAAATATAATAAATAGAAATAGTTTTGGTCTTATATTTGTAATGAACAGCTGACTCAATAATTAATGTTTATTTATTTAAATTTTAATGTCCATTTATTATTAACTACGAATTTTAGGACGGGTTATCTATAGGTTACCACCCTTTTCTAGCCAAGATAGGGGTGATGCCTTTTCTTTTTTTGAAAGAAAAGCCACCGCCCCTAGTGGGAATCGAACCCACGACCTTTGGCACGGAATGTTTATTTAATTTTGCTCTGGAGAGGCCTGGTGGCAGTGAGTGTTAACACTTTGACTTTGGGAGCGGTAAATCCGAATCACTAAAAAAATTGAATAATTCAATTACGTATTACATGTGTGTTGCGGGTCTCCGTCAGTACAATCGGAGAATATATTTTATAAGTTACCTCTTTTTGTCATTTATCCCCAAGCTAATTTGTCTTGAAAAAATAAAAATAATGTTATTTAATTTAAATTAATAATCATATGTAATTTTTAGACTGCGTAGTTCGCGGTTGAGAATAAGAGAAGTGTGATAACCTTTCATTTCTTGTTTGTATATCTACCAAGTAAAATTTATGAAGAATGCTAATCTCATATCCAGGATCTCCCAGTAGATATTTTATTTGTATATTTGACTATAATTTATAATTTTATAGAATAAAACATCAATACTCATAAAAGTGAATCGGCTACCAATTTTTTTTTCCGCCATAATAGTTTTATTCTATATACTTGGTAAAAAGGAATTAAAAATACGATTTTATGATTATTATCATATATTTAATAAAAACCTGTACAAACAATAAGTAGTACGTATTCACTAACAGAAGTAATTAGAGCAACATTTTCAACTAACTAACTCACAAGCATAAGTATTCTTATAATTTCATTATTTTTTTCTAATAACTAAAACAATACCAAATTCGAATAAAAATTAATTAATAATTTTAATACAACAAACCTGTACAAACAATAAGTAGTACGTTATTCACTTAAAAAAGTAATTAGAACAACATTTTCAACTAAATAACTCTCTAGCATAAATATTCTTATCATTTATTTTTTTGTTCTAATAACTAAAAACAATACCAAATTTGAATTAAAATTAATTAATAATTAAAAAACAACAAAATCTGTACAACCAATAAGTAGTACAGTATTCACTAACAAAATTAATTAGAGCAACATTTTCAACAAATTAACTTCCACTATTCTCAAACATAAATAAACGTAGAATTAAAAGAATTTTTTTTTAATAATTAACCAAAATTCACAGAAAGGTCTGAGACCGGAACGATTTCAGAGTAAGACACTCGAGGCACTTCCTGAGACGACGGAAAATAGAATAAGCCAGCCTGGAGGTTTGTAGCTGAACCCCAACACTTTTAATTCAAGCTTTGCCAGTAATGCACATCTGCGTCGTCCGTCACAGCGAGTGGCTTTGTGATGATGCAGATCCACAGCCAAGATGTTAAGGCATGAAGCACCCCATGCCTAAGGTTCAATTCCCACTAGGGTTGGTGGCTTTTCAAAAAAAGAAATCTGCCCTGTCCAGATTAGCAAAGGTTGATTGTCAGAAGATTTCCTGTTCCAAAAATGTTTATGCTAAAATTTAAACAAATAAATGTATTTTGCTCAGGATTTTTTTTTTTTTTTTTTTTTACAAAACAATGCTCCAACTAGTTGGGCATGATGCCTACTGATTTCCCTTACAAGGAATTAAAATATCAGCCAAATTATTAATTTGGTTCTGGAGTAAACCCCCATCCCTGATGAACCAATTTAGTTAATTTTTACTACATAAATTTCTCTTTACATGAGCAGTATGTATCCCTAGTTTTGATACAATATAAGAAAAATGTTGACCGCTAGGTGAATATCAATAATTGTTGTCTGGACCACCGTTTCAGATAGAGCGATTTTTTTTGCTCAACAAACTCATTCAGTATTTTTTTTATGGGAATGCTAAAACCAAGTTATTGGAAAAAAAAGTGTGGCGGTTATCAGGTTGACCCACACATACACATATATATTTTTGTCAATTTTAATATGAGTAATTTTCCGTATCTAGTACATAGTAGTCGTTCATGAGTGCAATTTCAATAGAAATTCAGAAAGTGCTAAAAGTGGATGGATTTAAGTGTAATTGTCTTTTATACCAGTTATTCTATCTAATTAATTCTTCCTGAAATATTTTAGAGGAAGAACTATATAATCCAATAAATTTATTAATCCATGTAACAAAAAATTATGTCAAAATATTTGTCCTTTCCTGAATAAAGGAAAGGGTTACTGATGTAATTTTTAATTAAAGAAAAAAATCATGCGTGCTGATGAAAGCCCTTTTTTGTACAATCCTTGAAAGTACAAAAATAAGTCTGACTCCTCTTCTTACGGAGTTTCTATATAATGATTATTAACGGTTGAGATTAGGAAAGCTCTGAATGAAACCAAATCAACAGTTTTAAAACTTCAAGCAACGTTTTATAAGATTGGTGTGGCCCTATCAAAGTTAGCACCTGAAATTTGTTTGTAGCATGTTAACTAGCTTTTTGAATGACTTCCTTCTACTTACCATTATTTGTCAATGGTTATTGAGATATTTAAGAAAATACACAAAAAGTCATGTGAAAAAATGTTCAAGTCAGTGAGATGTTTTTGAGTGTCCGAAACTGAAAATCTAGTTGGTTCTACTTTTCTCTTAAACAGTTAAAGATTAGTACATGTAACAGTTAAAGCAAGTTCTTTTGTTTTTCAAATTATCAATAAAATTTGGCATACAGATATTTTTAAAGCACTTTTTAATTCCTTTGTTTAAATTATAACTACAAATAAACTTCTAAAGAATAAAAACATTCTGAGGTGGTTTCTCAATTTTAAAAAGTATAATATAGATTGTTACTTTTGTGTAAACAATATATTTTCCTTAACAAATTGAGCACTTACTGAAATGATTGTTCAGAAAAAAAAAAAAAAAATCTTATGATACAATAATGTAAGATGGATCGTTCTGACTGGTATATCTATAATGGACTATACACGTATTTTTTGGGCTGGTAAATCTGAATGAAAAAAAGTATAAATTAAATAGTTCAAGCATATAATTGTGAAATAAGGATTGTTCATATTACAGGTTGTTACAGAACCAACTCCCTTATCTGGGAAGATTATTGGAGTAAACAACATTTCTGTGATTGGATCAATCAAGCATGTAATTGTAAAACAGCACGATAAGGTTAAACAAATTGAACCTAAAAAAGGAAAATTACCTGATGGCATTCCAAGACTTTTTATCATGTCTGGTCGAAATGAGACAGATGTACTTAAAATCTTGGATAAGGTAAGTTTACTAGAATATTTTACAAACTTTTTTTTTTGTTTTTTATTTAAAAATGAAACAATAAATAGCAATTAAGCTGAAATATCAACCTTTATTAAACCTTGTGCTTACAAGGGGAATGCACGACCTGCCCCTCACCAATTCACATGAGAATATTTGTATGTGTAGTACTTAACTAGAAAAAGGTCCTGTTAAAGCGAGAAAATGCACTTCTAGAGCAGTCAGCTGAAAAAAAAAATGTTGACAATTTATTTGTAAGCAAAAAGTGTAGGTTGCATCTTGAAGTTCAATATCTCGCCTTGAAATGAAAACTTTTATGTAATTAGGCTTTTTGAAAAGAAGAAATACTTCTTTTTCGAACCATATAAATGACTATTGTATTATCTCGAGAAGTACTAGTTAGAAATGGTTCTCAAAATAAACGTCAAATTTAAACGTTTTTGTATATAACGTCGATGCCACAACACATAGGTGTGGTATCTCAAGTAAATTAATTGAGTCATATGGGATGAACATATGTTTTGTTATTATTTAAATTTTAACGTCCATTTATTATTAACTACGAATTTTAGGACGGGTTATCTATAGGTTACCACCCTTTTCTAGCCAGGATAGGGGTGATGCCTTTTCTTTTTTTCGAAAGAAAAGCCACCACCCCTAGTGGGAATCGAACCCACGACCTTTGGCACGGAGTGTTAAGTGATCATGCCTTAACCCTCACGGCCATTGGGTCTCCTGTTTTGTTATTAGAGTGTGATTGTTATGGTTATGTGTAAAATATATTTTAATTCTATCTTTGATCAGGAATTGTGTAGTCTTCCTTTAGTACGTATACAACATAATGGCGACGAGGAGAAAAACTAAACGTACAAGAAGGAGAAAACAGCAAGTAAGTGATGATGAATTAGTAGATAGTGAAAGTGAAGTGGAAGTGTGTTCAGACATGAAAACATTGTCTCTGAAGGAGTTTAATGTAGACTCATTTAATCCAACTACAGAAGATTGGGAATATTGGATAAAGAGGTTCAACATAGCGACAAGGGCAAGCGGAATGCAAGATGATAACCTGAAACGCAACTTTCTACTGGCAAAAATGAGTTCTGATCCATTTAAATATTTAGTGGATTATTTTTATCCTCAAGATGTTGAAAAGTAACATCAAAAGAATTTATATATATTCTTTCAAAACATTATGGAAGACAAGACAATTCTTTATGTGAACGACTGAAATTCTACCGACTGCACAGGTATGAAAATGAACGTGTTTGTGATTTCATTGCTAGATTAAGGTCACAGGCGGGCAAATGTTCGTTCAAGGATTCTTTAAAAGATCACATTAGAGATCAGTTAGTATTCGGCATAAATTCTGGCGATTGGCAACAAGAAATCTTGAGTGATGATTCTTGAAAATGCCCAAATCCAACAACATACTATGCAACAATGGGAACATAGAAAATCAATTTAGTCAATGCTGTAGCGACCGTGAAGCTATTGGGAGACAAACCGAAAATTATACTAATCAAAGGAAAAGATTGTTTAAAGTGTGGTCACAAAGTACATAATAAAATTCAAGATTGCCCTGCTGTTGGCTCAGTTTGTAATTACTGCAAATCTTTGAATCATTGGGCTCGCTGCTGTTTGAAAACGGGCTCTGTAGTAGTTGCTAAAGAGTCTAGGAATATGAATAGAGTGATCAATAGCGACAGCTGTACTTCGGAACGTGAGTCAGAACACCAAAATGTTAGCAACATAAGAAATGTGAAGGTGGGTTCCGGGCCATTCCATGTCAATTCAACCAATGAAAGTACTGTTTACAACCCGACCCTCTTAGATTTTTTTTGAAATTTTGAATTCTAATAGCTCTAACAACTCCTTGAATGGTACAATTTTTTAAACATTTTTATCTCTTTCCGTTTTTTTAGTATTAATTTTCAAAGTATTAAAAACCCGCCTTTTTTTGGCCAACTGGAAAATGTTAATTCCTTGATAGATTGAGTTCTATTTTAGCTAGAACAGTCAGCATAGTCTCATTGTTTAGCTTATTAAATGGACTTTAATTTGATATACAAGACCAGCTTATTACAAATTTTACATTTCAAAAAAAAATTCGAAAACTTGTATGTAACGGTTTTCGAAAAACTGTACTTTTAAAATTCTGAAAAAAATATATTTGAATCTTCAGTTCATTGACTACATATGCTGTTAGTTTCATTATGGGATGGGAACGGGATCATTTTATAACATAATTTTGACTTTATAATTGTCACTGTGTAGTTGGTAAAAATGTGGTGAGTGATGGATATTTGTATTGTAAATTCAGCAATAAGCATCCCTGATCAAAATTTGAATTTTTTTCAGACAGAACTAAAATTAAAGGGGAGATTTGAAAAAAAAAAAATTACTGGAACCCAGAAATTGCACCCTTTCATTCCTTTAACTAAGAAAAAAATTAAGACTCAACTTTAATGGAACTTCAATAAAAGTGAAGTTGAACTGGTAACTGATTTAGACACAGATACAGTAGCCTTTAATGAAAAAAAAATATGTGGTAGTTTTATTTATAATATGTGGTAGACATTTATAACATTAAATAAACGGTCATATCCATTTTGCGCTATTGTGTGTAATTTGTTGAGTTCACATGCCAGCTACCACTGGTTGTCATATTCGCAGGCAATAAAACCACCACATATTTTTTCATTGAAGGCTTCTGGATCAGAGTCTAAATCAGTTAAAATTATGTTGTAAAATGTTCCCATAATGAAACTAACAGCATATGTAGTCAATGAACTGAAGATTGAAATATATTCAGAATTTTAAAAGTACAGTTTTTCAAAAATCGTTTTGTACAAATTTTCAAAAGTTTTTTTGAAAAATGAAATTTGTAATAATTGAGACATGTTGGATATTAAATTTTATTTCATCCATCTCCTCATTTTTGTTGAGTACACATGTCAGCCACCACTGGTCGTCATAATCACAGGCAATAAAACTACCACATATTTTTTCATTGAAGGCTACTGGATCTGTGTCTAAATCAGTTACCTACCAGTTCAATTTCACTTTTATTGAAGTTCGAGTAAAGTTGAGTCTTAATTTTTTTCTTAGTTAAAGGAATGAAAGGGTGCAATTTCTGGGCTCCAGTAATTTTTTTTTTTTTTTCTTTTTTTTTTCAAATCTCCCCTTTAATTTTAGTTCTGTCTGAAAAAAATTCAAATTTTGATCAGGGATGCTTATTGCTGAATTTACAATACAAATATCCATCACTCACCACATTTTTACCTACACAGTGACAATTATAAAGTCAAAATTATGTTATAAAATGATCCCGTTCCCATCCCATAATGAAACTAACAGCATATGTATGTATGTAGTCAATGAACTGAAGATTCAAATATATTTTTTTCAGAATTTTAAAAGTACAGTTTTTCGAAAACCGTTACATACAAGTTTTCAAAATTTTTTTTGTAATGTAAAATTTGTAATAAGTTGGTCTTGTTGTATATCAAATTAAAGTCCATTTAATAAGCTAAACAATGAGACTATGCTGACTGTTCTAGCTAAAATAGAACTCAATCTATCAAGGAATTAACATTTTCCAGTTGACCAAAAAAAGGCGGTTTTTTTAATACTTTGAAAATTAATCGTCCAGTCTGTTAGCATATACTGGATTGGCGCTGGAAACTCTGGGCAACACCAAGGCAAAGGTGGAAGCGTTCAACAAAACCCACATATTACCAGTTACGGTGGTAAAAGAAGAGGATGTGCCACTGTTTGGTATGATGTGGATCTTGGCATTCAAACTTCCCTTGCCTCCAGGGAGAAACATTCGTAAATTTGTGGCAGATCATAAAGTAAAAACATCACTGGGGTCTGAGGAGTTGTGTGGTGACGTTTCAGCTCTCTGGCAGCAATATGAAGAATTGTTCAGGGATGGTACTGGAACCATTAATACAACTAAGGCATCAAGGCCAACGAGAGATCTAAATACCCGGTTGACAGATGTCCTTTTCTCGCATAGAAATACACCCCAAAGAACTACAGGGCGAGGACCTGCTGAACTCATGTTGGGTAGGCGGTTGCCGAGTCGATTTGACCACATCAAACCTAATGTTGGAGGAGCAGTGGATGATTCCCTAGTGAGGAAGAAGGTGCGGCATGACAGGGAAGCTAGGCCTCGGTCGTTTAAAGAAGAAGACACCCTCAAAAAGAGTAATATGTAGTCGGATGTATAGTGAAGAAGAATGGAGAGTACTAATTCCTTGTTATGATGGACGAAGGAAAGTTCGGAGGAATCACGCAGATCAACTAATAAACAAAACCAACAGAATATCAGTCCAGAAACAGGAGGGGGAGAAGATGTGGTATCTCAAGTAAATTAATTTAGTCATATGGGATGAACATATGTTTTGTTATTAGAATGTGATTGATTAATTCTATCTTTGATCAGCAATTATGTAGTCTTCCTTTAGTACGTATACCACAATAGGAATAACCCAATCAGACGAAAATGTGTAACTTTAGAACCATTACCGACCCTCCAAATTTGGTTTGAATCGGGTAACTGTTCTTTGAAATATGGCTGGATTTTTGAATATTTATCAAAATTTTAAGGGTTTGGCCTTAGCAAAATTTAAAATATTTTTTTTGGGGGGGAGGGGAATCTTACCAAAATTTTAATATAGGGTTTTTTTAATGTGATAAAATCAAATCTGACATCAATTTTTAAATCAAAAATTGTTTTACATGCTCGAATCTATAGAAGTCATTATTTTGCCAAAATATTCCATTCCAGTTACCTTTAAAAAGTTATCTATTTTATATATATATATATATATATATATATATATATATATTTTTTTTTTTTTTTTTATTTGTTTCCTCCTTACAGTAACCCTACAAGAAGGGAGTTTATTTTTGTCTGCAAGTCTCATGCAATAAACAGCACACCACTTGCATTTGTACATTAACATATTTTTTTTTAAACATATTATTAGTTTTAGTTAAAATTTAAAAGTTTACAAATATATATATATATATATATATATATATATATATATATATATATATATATATATATATATATATATATATATATATATATATATATATAAAACTTTTTAAAGGTAACTGGAATGGAATATTTTGGCAAAATAATGACTTCTATAGATTCGAGTATGTAAAACAATTTTACATACTCGAAATAAGTATGTACGTATATATATATTGTAATGATAATTATATTAATGATAAATTAATTTGCTACTTAATTATTTATTTTAAATTTATAATGATTAATATTTATTTTAATATGAGTTAATTTATTTGGTCACGAATATTAATGAGTATCTTAACCTCAGGTTATTAACGGTTCCGAGTGAAAAAAGAAACCAATTAGGTATTCCAAACAGTCCTGACATAAAAGCATCAATCTAATAAATGTCTCATCAAACAAATAATGAATAAATCAATACAAATCCACAAGAAATAACTCTTACTCTCTTATTATACTATTTGATAATATATATATATATATTATTAAGATTTTATTTTTATAAAATTATTCGCCACGTTGGGCGTCATTAAAATTAAATGTTAAGATTTTACTTTTATAAAATTAATTGTGCCACGTTGGGCCGCCAATAATGTTATGATTTTATTTTTTATAAAAAGATTTTAATTATTTTAATAAGTTTTATTTTATTAAATTGATTTAATCTCAGGGATAGAAGTTCCGAGTGAATGAACAATATAATATTTATTTTCAGACAATTCCGAAATACAAAACAACATTAAAATACATACAAATAATAATAAAAGAATTAACAATTACAAAAAAATAATTTTACCACTGAACCAACTCACCTCCAATAAAACCCCAATACACTGCGCTTCAGTAATTCCTTCTTCAAGGTGATACGCTTTCGCTTTCTTGCTAGGTCTCATGCATAGAATGGATATCTGATGTTCCGGACTCCGCCGTTTTCTCAAACCGTCCTTTATTATAGACAGCAATGGACTGAACACTGCACTCTACGACTGCTAGGAATAGACTTGACTCCGTACTCCTCGGAGGATAGCTATAGACAGACCAATGTAATCTCCAAAGGACAGACCCCAGCTCCGCACTCCAGGACTGCTGGGAATAGACTGACGCCATGCTATCGGGAAAGTTAGCATCTTTTTTTTCTAACTTCCGCAGTTTTGCCGGCTTATATATAGAAATAATAATTATGTTTTTATAATACCAAATAATTAATTTACCATCATCTGAATGTACATTTAATATGTATATATTGTACACCAGTATTGTCCAAAAATATTATTAATTTAAAATGTATATAATACGATGTTATTTGTATTTCATGGTTTGTGTTTTGCGCGGGCTTTTCAAACTATCGATGGTTATTTGAATTTAAAAATATTTTTGAGAATGTAATATATCATTACAATATATATGTATATATATATATATATATATATATATATATATATTGTGGTGATTTTGTTGGGGAAGAAAAAGAAAAATGGAATATATTTGAAAGTTAATATAAAAAAGGATAAGAATAAAAAAGTTATTATTGGAAAAATTGATTTAGAAAAGTTTTTATTATATTTTCATTTAAATCTCAGGGTTCATTTAAAATATTACCAAACTCACCACATACGGACTTATGAATAACCATTTGAATAATTAAATTAATTTAATAAATTTCCTGAAAGAAAAGCATGAGAACTATATGATTAGAATCATTTCTTACCATTTGCTATTTTATGTGTTGAGACCATATTAAATACCAGGAGAAAGGTTCAGTATAAATAAAAAAGAGTTGGAAATAATTGACTTGTATTGAATAAAAGATATAATTTTAGATTGAGCATGGCTGTGATATAAAAAGAATATAAAAAAGAAAATTTGCGTGACTCACATATTTGTATCAATGTTGGGTTATTAAAAAATGTTTAGAACATATTTAAAATATTAACTTATATATTAAGATATAACTATTGGCCATTGTGAAATTTAAGATAGCTTTAAGAATTTAATTAAAGATTGGCAGTGAGTGAGTTATACTCAGCTTGGTTTACGGATGATGTTCTTGAAGTGAAGAGGCAGGCTGCTTGTGGTCGTGTTGAGGAGATGGATGATCGGCTTCTACATCTTGGAGTACTAAGTGAGAGTGAGTGCTCTGGCCCTTCGTCGGCGCTGAAGTGAGAGTGAGTGCTCTGGCCCTTCGTCGGCGCTGGAGTGAGAGTGAGTGGTGGGGGAAGGCCCTAATTATAGAGGCGTACCCCCTCCACACCAAGAGTGTCTGACTTCTTTGTTCTTCCCTGAATTTTTCCTGTCCATGCTTGGAAACACCTCTTTCGTTATCTTCCTGGGAACTTGTATACCTTATCGCTCCTAGCCGAGATATTTGGACTCTTCTATCTACTTAACACTGCCTTTTTGAAAAAATAAATACTGCCAAACTAAACACTGCCAAATGCTATCTCTTTTATTATTCTTTTATTTATTTTATTGATTGACAAATGATAATATTCGTGATGGACTTATGAAATATAAGCTAGCCTTTATTTTGAATAGGAATGCTACTCTTTGCTATGTCAGAAACTGACCTTTCTAGAGCACCCCCCTTTTATATCATTACATTTCGGGTGGGCTCCGGTGTAAAAAAAAATTAAAAACTGCTTAGCATGTTTTAAAATTTTTTTTTTTTTTTTTTTTTTTTTTTTTTTTTTTTTTTGAAATAATTTTGTTTTCCGGCTCAGGGTAGCATTTCTATTCAAATACTGGATACTATTACCAGGTTTCATTTTTAAAAAATTTAAATTTGTTTTTTAGATGCTCTACATTAAATTATAAACATTCCAAAGTCTTAATAAAAATTATAAATTATGTTTTATAACAAAAAAAAATTACATACAATAATAACATTTACATTTACAACACATGTTGTATGGCTGTATACTTCTTATTCCAATACAAAGTCACTTATCAAAACATAAAAAAATTATTTTTATCTATTTACATATATATTTTTTTTTTTATTTTTTTAATCTTTAATGTTACCCTTAATCCCCTAATTACTAATTTTAATTTCAAATGAACAATATAATATAATTAAAAATATCTACTACGACAACAACAAAAAAAAATATAAGTATAGCTCAAAGCTGAGCCTCCCGGGCTCATTTAATCTTAAGTTTTATTATTATTTATTTATTCTTTAATTATATTTTATGTACAATAATTTTTCTTTTTAAGTTCATTGTGGTTTTTATTCATATTTAATTATTTTACCCAATGCATTTGACATGACTCTAATAATTGTTCAAGAAAGTTTGTTCCCTCACTAGCCCATTTTTAAAAAAATTGAAATTTTAATGTAATAAAATAATTTGTCAATAGTCTATCAGTCCTTGTCGGTGTCAACTTGTTTGTCAGTCACTCCTTCTTACTACATTTCATTTAAAAACTTCTCCTTTCACTTCAATATTTATTAAACTCCTTCCACTTCAATATTAATTAAACTCCTTCCACTTGAATAACATTATTCAAAAATTATTATTAATAAGTTTCCCCCCTTTATTATAATATAATATTATATTCCCCACTATGTAGATAAGGTACTCCGGCCTCTTCATGGGTCCGTGAGCCTTTAATACACAACAAATAATAGGTACTCCGGCCTCTTCATGGGTCCGTGAGCCCTCAATATAAAATAAATATTTAATTCAAATATATCAATCAATATATTTCATAAATAAATTCAATTAGATTTATTTATTTCTCCTTCCCCTTACTTCAATTATTATTATTCTTTACTCCTACTTCTTCATTTATTTATTATTAACTTTTGAAAAGGTTTTTTCCCTTTAAATATTTATAACTGTCCTTGTCAATGTCTGTCTTTCTACTTATTTAAAAATTATTAAGTTTTATTTATTTTATTCTTTATTTAAAACGTCGTTTAACCATTAATTATTCTCTTTATTAACTCATTATAGCCTTATTGGCTTCAAAGATATACTTCTCATTTAAAAACCTCCTATAGTTGGCGGGTTCTAGTTACATTGAATGGGGAGTGATGTGAGCGCTGCTCGGGGCTGTGGCAATTATTGGAACTTCTTGACTACTAGCGCGGTGCGCGTGTTGAAAACTTGAACTAGCATGAGCCTGCATTGTTGACATTATGGATTATCAAATCTCTTTTCCCTCGAAGTAGATAAGAGCTTTTGGGAGTTAATCATCCTATTATCTGCATTCCTAAGATAGGAATAGGATTTTCACAGAAACTGGAGATTTCCTGCTTTTTATGGATTCTCTATTCTTTACACTTGCGTGTCTAAAATCTTATCACGACCGATAATGAAATAATTTTTTTATATCTTCTTGATAATTTCTCTTTGATATTAATACTAATAATGACATTAGAATTTTATATGGGTGCAAAATTTTTATTTTTATTAATAATTTTACTGCTTTTAACGGATAAAACCGGTTATCATTTTACTGAATCTACGACTAAAAAAAAATAATATAATGACCTTTTAGTAACATTTTTTGTTATTAGTGTACGGTTGTGCACACGATTTTAAAATAAAAAAAATAAAATGAAATGAAATATGGGTTTTGCCTCTCGTAATTTTGAAAATGGTGTTAAAAAATTTATAAACATTGGTTTTTATCAATAAACCATAGAATTTTGATAGGTAATATAATTTAAATATTAATAAATTTATTATTTACTTGTCCCTATCCACTCAAATCCGGTACCCAACGCCGGAGGAGCTCCAAAACAGAGAGGTTTTATCGTTATACTTTACTGGTTAAATTTTTTATTTCATCATCTTTGGTCGGTTCATGATAATATTTTAGGAGAATCGAATGGAACATTTCCCGAATGATTCCATTTTTATTCGATAAAATGAAAGAATATTTTTTACAGGGTGTTTCTCCCTGGTTGATGTTAATAATGGGACATTTAATGGTGAATTTTAGGTTTAATTTTGCTGTTTCTTCTTCCAAGATATTTCCCTTAAACAAATGGTTTAAAATAGAATTTTCAACAGCCTTTAAACAGTCTATGTTTAAAATTTTTGTTGTGTCATTTTTATTAAATAATTTGTTTAAAATATAATTTTCGGCGGAAGTGAATATATTTTTGTCTAATTTTGTTGTAATTTTATTTATTTTGAATAAATTATTTAAAATATAAATTTCATCGGAAGTAAATAGATCGTTGGATACAGCAGTTATTTTATGACTACTCTGATCATTTATCGTTAAAGAAACAGGTTTAATTTTATGGATTACAAGAGGAGTTGGTTTGATTTCACGGAGGGTCATTATGGTCCTTAATTTTTCTGATTCTGATTTTAATTCGGTTTTGATACTTAATTGGTTTTCCATTAATTCGTTTTTATGTTTTTCGGCATCTAATTTTAGCTCTTCTGTTAATTCGGTTCTGGATTTTAAAATTTGGGCCATCATTTGTTTCATCATTAACTGCATCTTCGCGAACCCCGAATTTATTTCCTCCCTACTACTCTGGGTGAAACGTCTATTACCTTCGTTATGTTCCATATTATTGAATAAGAAATTTTAATATATACAAAATCATAAATACGATCCAAAAATTAATAAATAAAAAATAAAATATAAAAAGATACAGAAATAAATATAAATAATTATATCTATCATTAGCGCATCTTTCAAAATTGCCATCACATTTCCCAACATTGATCCAATTATGTGGTCTTTGCAAACTTGCCAAGCTGACAAAACAAATATATAAAAACTTAAATAAAAATAATTTAATAAACATCACAGCCAAAAATAAAATATTTTCTAAAAATTGAATATCACTCAAAAAATTTTAGTTTTCATAAAAATTTATGTTTTGAACCTTAAAACACACTTTTTGAAATATATGGTCCCAATATTAAAATCTGAAAACATAAAAATAAAAAATAAAAATTTTAATTTTGGTTTTAAAACACGCGCGCGCCTACTGCAACTCTTCTCTAAGCTGCCGAGCTGCAATACGCTACGGGAATGATTACGCGACTCAACCTGTTCAGGATTTCGGCGACAGGTTTAGTGGATCGTCCCACGTGAGGCGCCAAAATGTGGTGATTTGGTGGATTGCCTCACGTTGGGTCACCAATATGTGGTGTTTAGTGGATTGCCCCACGTTGGGTCACCAAAATGTGGTGATTTTGTGGGGTAAGAATAAGAAAATTGGATATATTTGAAAGTTAATATAAAAAAGGATAAGAATAAAAAAGTTATTATTGGAAAAATTGATTTAGAAAAGTTTTTATTATATTTTCATTTAAATCTCAGGGTTCATTTAAAATATTACCAAACTCACCACATACGGACTTATGAATAACCATTTGAATAATTAAATTAATTTAATAAATTTCCTGAAAGAAAAGCATGAGAACTATATGATTAGAATCATTTCTTACCATTTGCTATTTTATGTGTTGAGACCATATTAAATACCAGGAGAAAGGTTCAGTATAAATAAAAAAGAGTTGGAAATAATTGACTTGTATTGAATAAAAGATATAATTTTAGATTGAGCATGGCTGTGATATAAAAAGAATATAAAAAAGAAAATTTGCGTGACTCACATATTTGTATCAATGTTGGGTTATTAAAAAATGTTTAGAACATATTTAAAATATTAACTTATATATTAAGATATAACTATTGGCCATTGTGAAATTTAAGATAGCTTTAAGAATTTAATTAAAGATTGGCAGTGAGTGAGTTATACTCAGCTTGGTTTACGGATGATGTTCTTGAAGTGAAGAGGCAGGCTGCTTGTGGTCGTGTTGAGGAGATGGATGATCGGCTTCTACATCTTGGAGTACTAAGTGAGAGTGAGTGCTCTGGCCCTTCGTCGGCGCTGAAGTGAGAGTGAGTGCTCTGGCCCTTCGTCGGCGCTGGAGTGAGAGTGAGTGGTGGGGGAAGGCCCTAATTATAGAGGCGTACCCCCTCCACACCAAGAGTGTCTGACTTCTTTGTTCTTCCCTGAATTTTTCCTGTCCATGCTTGGAAACACCTCTTTCGTTATCTTCCTGGGAACTTGTATACCTTATCGCTCCTAGCCGAGATATTTGGACTCTTCTATCTACTTAACACTGCCTTTTTGAAAAAATAAATACTGCCAAACTAAACACTGCCAAATGCTATCTCTTTTATTATTCTTTTATTTATTTTATTGATTGACAAATGATAATATTCGTGATGGACTTATGAAATATAAGCTAGCCTTTATTTTGAATAGGAATGCTACTCTTTGCTATGTCAGAAACTGACCTTTCTAGAGCACCCCCCTTTTATATCATTACAATATATATATTATTTCTCATCTGTTTCACTTACGGTCCACTTCTGGTCTATCGTAAGAGCCCGGAAAGCCCATAGGTACATCCGGAAACGACCCAGGGATGAATATAGTGGCCCAGAAGTATATGTGAGAGACCAGAAGTCAGTCAGGTGAGAACCGGAAATACCCAAATGTGGCTCGGATCCACCTGGAAACGTCCGAGGGATGACTGTGTCCTGCATTTAATTTTGAGAGACCGGAAGTAACCTAGATTAAGAAGGGGATAGATTGGATGGAAAGTGTGCCAGTATCCGTGAGTGACTAGAAGTGAGCCAGATCGAACCGGAGTGGGCCAGAGAGTCCAGCTTGAGTGATCCAGAGTGTCCCAGGTGTGATCGGAAGGTCACTAGAGTGAAGCAAAAGTGGAACAGAGGTGAGCTAGAATGCCCCTGGAAGTTGCTCAGAGTGGCCCTGAAGTGGACCAGAATGGACCTGTGCAAGCTGGAAGAGGACCAGAACAGACCGGAAGTGAACTTTGAGATGAAAAAATGTTGAAGTTGTAACAATAACTAAAATTAATTAGGTATTAGATACCACGATTTTTTTGTATCGAGCCTTTCTCATTATCATTGCTTAACAATTAACTATTGCAAGTAAATTTTATTCATAAAATCTAAACACAGGCTACTTTTCAATGATAATAATTTAAACTTAATTTTGTTGCAAACTTCTTAGATTTCTGATTGTGTGTCTTTATAGAGGTTACTATTGTAATTACCTCGTTAATCTTTTGACATTTTAAAATTGCTTTCTATTCTAGGTGGAAACTATGCCAATTGATACAGAATACATTGCATTAACTCATCGTGTTTTTAAAAATGGGATAAAGAACCACATGTTTAGAGCATATACTATCATCAATGAAGATGGAGAACAACACAGGGGAATACATGTAAGTTGCTTCTTGAGTATGTAAGTGGTGTTATAATATCCCTGCCCAACTTCTTCAGCTGGCTATAGGCTTTAGCAACACATTCACAGAGTAAGTATATGAGGTTTCCTTTTCTTCAAGGTACCATTGACAAGTAGGGTCTTTTATCAGCCATATTTTATAAAAATGTTTTCTTAGTGGACCTGGCCCTATAAGAAATTCCACTGTTTTCTTCTTGCTCCCATGCTTTAATTTGCATCCTGGCAGATTTTGCAAAATGGTCTCAAATCTCTAAAAACGTTCTTCTGATCTGTTTACAAGAGTTAGTCTGCCTTTTTGCTGTCATTGTCACGCCCTGGTATTTCGTATAGCCTTACTGTTGTTGGGAAGTACATGGGTTAAATTAACACAATCAATCTTGAGAATAAGTCTATATTATAACAACGCATTTAGCTGGGAGAGATATACATCGGCCATCTTGAACATACAACGCAAAGGCTGACGTCTGCATGCCATCTATATCAAATACATCTACATCTACAAGATTATATCTTCAATAATATCATAACAAAAGTATAATTATACATAAATATGATTTATATTTCTAACACCCTCCCATAAATCTAATTTATTACAAAAATTACAAGTTAATTAATTAAGCCTATATTCTTAACACATTTTTGATGTGATTTATTCAATGGTTTGGTAAGGAAGTCCGCTACCATCCCTTCACTCGGAACATTCTTAATCATAACTTCACCTTTAGAAACATGCTCATGCACAAAATGATGTCTGATGTCTATATGTTTGGTTCGTTGATTAACTACATCATTTTTAGTTAATTCAATGGCACTGGTATTGTCACAGTAGATGGTAATAGGATTTCTTAAAACTTCAGGGTCAATTTCTGAAATCAAATTCTTCAACCATAACCCTTCTTGAACCGCTAGACATATATTCAGCATCACAGGTTGATAAGACAATGGTCTTTTGCTTCTTGCTGTTCCATGAAATTGCAGATCCTTGGATCAAAAAACAGCTTCCAGAAACTGAAAATCTTCCATTATTTTTATTACCCCAGTCAGCATCGCAATAGGCTACAGGACCTAGGGCACTATTTCTATTGAATTCAAGTTTATAGTTTAATGTACCTCTTATATATCTCAACAATCTTTTAACTGCAGACCAATGTATCTCTCTGTAGTTGTTGTTGAATCTGCTTAAAACATTTACAGCATACGTGATGTCTGGGCGAGAGACTTGAGCTAAATACAGAAGACTGCCGATGGCCTCCTGATAGGGAATCCGCTTCAATCCCTCTTCTTCTTCCACTTTCCGATCCTCCCCAGTAAAGTCCAACCAGGCTCCATAGGTGTTGCTACTGGTTTAGCATTAACCATGAGAAATTTTTCCAGTACCTTCAATGCGTAATTCTTCTGTGAAATACAAATTTTACCAGTTTCTTCATCTCTTGTTAATTCCATTCCTGGGAATTGTCTGGCTTTTCCAAGATCTTTCATTTCAAAGTTTTTATTAAGTTGTGCCTTAATTTTCATTTTCTATTTCTCATCGTTGGAGAAAATTATGAGGTCATCAACATATACAGCTATTATTATGATCTTAGAACTACCTTTCAAATAATATACACAAGGATCAGCATTAAACTGCATAAGTCCCAGGTCTAACAATACTCTCTTGATCTTGTTATTCCAACATCTGCCACCTTGCTTCAGTCCGTAGATAGCCTTTTTTAATCTCCATACTTTTGATTTATTATTTTCATCCCAAAATTCCATGGGTGGAGAAACGTATAACTCTTCTTCAAGATCCCCATAAAGATAAGCTGTAACTACATCCATGTGATCTATCTGCAAGTCCTTTTTTGCTGCCAATGATAACAGATATCTAATTGAGGTATACTTGGCTACAGGTGAAAATGTTTCTTCATAGTCCCTCCCATACCTCTGAGAACAACCTTTTATGACTAGTCGAGCCTTATATATTAGATCCCTATCAGGAGTTTCCTTAACTTTTAAAACCCACTTTGTTTGTAGTAACTTGGCATTCGCAGGTGGATCAACAACTTCAAAACTATCATTTTTTACTAAAGATTTCATTTCCTTTTCCATAGCCTGCTGCCCCTTTTCTTTTTCGTTTCCCTTCATAACCTACCTCAGGATCTAAACAACTTTCATTAGTCTGAGCAAGATACAATTCATGATTTGGCCATGACTTTTTAGTGATTTTTCGAGTTGATCTTCTAAGGGTAGATTTGCCCTTATCTTCTTCATCCGTATTTTCTGGATTTTCGAAACCTAGGAAATCTTCTTCATCTGATTCAGTTTTCGGTGAATTCTTATCATTCCCATCTTCAGGTTGATCAATAACTTTCTCTTCGTGATCTATTGATTCAACTAATTTAACATATGTTTGCTCTTGAGCTTCTACCGGCCTTATTTTGAAATTAAGGTCGTCTACGCCACGAATGTTTTCCAAAAATTTGACATCTCTTGAGATAATAACACGTTTTGGGTCCTTGGGATTAATGAGTCTATAAGCTTTTGAATGTTCACTATATCCCACAAAGATACATTCCTCACTTTTTGAAAACTTAAAATTAACTTCATGGCTTTACACCCAAAAACTTTTAGATAACTCAAGTTAACTTTCCTACCAGACCAAGCCTCTTCTGGTGTCATCCCTTTGATGGTTTTTGTAGGACTTCTGTTCTTCAAATGCACTGCTGTATTGACAGCCTCTGCCCAATAACTCCTATCCAAACTAGAATCCTCCAGCATAGTCCTCGCTTTCTCAATAATTGTTCTATTAACCCTCTCGGAGTTCCCGTGGCTTGGTGTGTAAGGCGCTGATCTTTGGTGAATTATACCGCTTTCCTTCTAATATTTATCGAATCTCCAATTCACATATTCACCGCCGTTGTCACTTCTAAGAATTTTAATTTTTTCATTACCTTGATTTTCTACTAAGGATTTGAACTCCTTGAATTTATCAAAAGCTTCATGTTTATTTTTCATCATGTAGCAAAATGTTTTTCTAGTAAAATCATCTGTAAAGGTAATTACATATCGTGCTCCACCCCAGCTTGGGACACTTGTCGGCCCAAAAAGGTCAGAATGAATTAGTTGGAGCTTTCTTGTTGAAGCAACACCTTTAAATTTTCCAAATGGTTCTCTACACTGTTTTCCTTTAATGCAGGCAATACAATCACTACTTGAATCATCAGAAAAATCCATTCCAATCGACATATCTTTCTTCAGTAAAGACATATATTTTCTATTGAGGTGACCTAACCTTCGATGCCATAAGTCCCTAGGCAATTTCAATGGTTTCTTATGAGTTTTAACAACATTTACCTTTTCAAAACAGTTGTCCAATTTGTATACACCACCAGCATTACTTCCTGTAATCAATACTCTTCCATTTATTTCACAATCTTGATACACATAGCACTTTGTTTTATCAAATACTACTTTAAAACCTTTCTCAGCTATTTTACTGACAGATATCAAGTTAGAAGCTAGATTTGGAACATATAGGACATTGGAAATATTTATATCTTCATTTAGTTCGAAATCACCAATCGCTTCAGAAACCAATTTGTTGTTGTTGGCCACTGAGATTTCTTGACGATCAGGTTTAATGTCTTGAAGCCATGATTTATTCACAGACATATGAGAGGTTGCTCCGGAGTCTATGATCCAATCTTTGGAGTTCGTTGAAATAGTGGAGAATGCTGCTAATAATGTTGTCTTTTGAAAATTATTCTTCTTACCTTCAACGGGTCTATTTTGGTTTTTATAACTTCTGCACTCATTGCTTTTGTGTCCTCTTTGATTACAATTAAAACAGATGAACTTGTTTTTGCAATCAGCAGATCTATGGCCTTTCTTATTGCAGCTAAAACAAGTGAAATCCTTCTTGTTCTTTGACACTAAGGCTGATTCTTCCAGAGTTGAATTTTTTGTGACCTTTTGGATAAGCATAGTTCTAATATAATCTGATGTTGTTTTGGCACCTGTACTCTCTAGAGCCATTATCATAATCGTCTGTCAATCCATTTAGCATAAGAACACCGATGAATTCATCGTCCAAGCCCGCATCAATTGCAGTAAGTTTTTGAGACAATGCTAAAATCTCATTGATGTAGTCCTCCATTGAACCAAACTTAGCAAAGATAACCTACGCGTAAGGCCTTTGTCTTCAGCTTTGTCCATACTTCTTTTGATGATTTGCAGTTTTGGACAATTGGGTATAGAGTTTCTTCGATCATAAGGCATATTTTTGATTTGGCCTTTGAGTCCTTCTTTGGGTTCGTTTCATCTCCGTTGACGACATCCCATAATTCCTCTGCGGTAAGGAACATCTCCATGCTGCATTTCCAGTTGTTGTAATTTTCCCTTCCAGTTAGTTTTCTGAATCCTGGCAACCAACTTACACAAAATTCACCCTTCTTTCCTTCCATTTTCTTTACACAGAGATAAAATAAAGAGATTTGGTTGTTTACATACACAAAACACAACACGTGGACCGACGCGTTCACTTACTAGTTCCCTATCGCACAATTTAAAGCTATTTTCGACTTTAAAACTCAAAGCAATCAATGCCATTTATCCATACTGGGCCCATAACCTCTGTTGGGTGCAGTACATGGGTTAAATTAACACAATCAATCTTGAGAATAAGTCTATATTATAACAACACATTTAGCTGGGAGAGATATACCATCATTGATATATCGGCCATCTTGAACATACAACGCATAGGCTGACTTCTGCATGCCTTCTATATCAAATACATCTACATCTACAAGATTATATCTTCAATAATATCATAACAAAAGTATAATTATACATAAATATGATTTATATTTCTAAAAACTGTCTCCTTTGATCATTTAGAGGATTGAGACAGTCTATTACAAATTTAGATTAGCAACTATGTGATTCCAGAGCCTTCAGTGCTGCTTGAATATTTAAATAAATATTTTGCCATTTCAAACATGTTTGAAGGTTCTTATAAATTAAAATTTCAATTGCATGAATTGCCGACTTAAAAACAGTAGAGCTTGAGCCCAAAGCTTTAAAGATTTGTGTCTTGGGTCCATATACCCTTGGGTATACCCCTCTTCCATCTTCCAGAGCTTTTTTCTGTCTACCACACTAAATCAATGTCAACGGAAATTTATGGTAGGCTATAATGTTAGGAGACACCAAACAAGAATAACTTTCTTGTAGGGACATTTTTAAAAGATTCCTTCATGAGCTCAGCCTCAATAGCTACAGTCCTTTTGAATCTGCTGTAAACTAAATATTAGTGTATTGATATGAGACTTACCCAAAATCTTTTTCTCATTTTTAGAATTAATTGATTTTCTTAATGAAATAAACATCAATCATCAATAATAATGACTATGCTTATAAATTAACTTAGCTGGTGTGTGATTTACCTCAAAAGATTTACCAAGAGTAATTTTATTTCAAGATGATATAATTATGTCTTTCTTCTTTATAGGAATTCTTCACAGGCCATAAAACAGAACCGGTTTGGTTTGTATTTACAGGAATGGGCTCTCAGTGGCCTGGTATGGGAAGAGAGTTGATGAAACTTCCAAAATTTGTTGAGGCAATACAAAAATGTCAAAAAGTAATAGAACCTTATGGAATAGATGTTTATAAGATATTAACAAGTGAAGATCCCAAACTATTTGATAATTTATTTTTCTCATTTATTGGTATTGCGGCAGTTCAGGTATAATTTATTTATTACAATTATTTTATCTATTTTAAATCTTGTGAACCTTGGAAATAATAAAAATTATTAATTGATTTCAGATTGGTCTTGTTGATATTCTACGTGACATTGGTATTGTTCCTGATGGAATAATTGGACATTCCGTTGGAGAATTGGGATGTGCATATGCTGATGGCTGTTTGACAGCTGAGCAAGTAATTCTATGTGCTTATTCTCGAGGTTTGGCTTCAATTGAATTAGAAGCAGAACCTGGGTTGATGGCTGCAGTAGGTAAGTAACATAGAATGTAGTGTTCCTTTTAATGGTGAATTTTTGGATTTTCAAGCCTTCAAGAAATATATTGTCTAAACTATTTATAGGGCGTAAAGAAATAACATCATACTAATTAACCTTCTCTTTTTCCATTAAAAATATGATAAAAGAAAATAAATATGACGCTCTGTGCAATAGTGAAATCTCAGTATTTTTACAAGAAAAAAAATTGTGATCAAGATTCTTTTTCCTTTTATCACAAGTTATTTTATATATATATTAAATACAATTGATATATGGTACTGAGATATATGGTACTTTTTCAGGAAAGGGATATAATGAACTCAAGGATAGCCTACCTGAGTCAATTGATGTTGCCTGTCATAATTCTAACGTTAACTGTACAATATCCGGGCCTGAAGAGGACATGAAGGAATATATAAAATCATTGAAAGAACAACATGTGTTTGTGAGGGAAGTAAATTCTGGAAACATTGCATATCACAGCAGGTATATAAAACCAGCAGGGTCTCGTCTTCTCAAAGAATTGAAAAAAGTTAGTGAATTAATTCTTTAACAAATTAAGTAAGAATATGTATTTATTAGATTTGGACTGAATAATTTTCTCTTTCTAAGTTAAGACACACCGTTTTATAAAATTTTGGGAATATCTCTTAAAGGGTGCAATAGAAATAGGATAAATACAAGTTATAACACATTGTCACAGATTTATTTGGATAAAACTCATTCAACCCAACCACGAACACAGTCAGAACAGAACAGACAGAGAAGACAATTGCCAACCAAATCACATAGTCTTCTAAAGTGTTGCCTTGCTCTGTACTATACTAAAAATAATAAACTTACTAAATAGTATTACTTTAAGAGGAATTACTTCAATATTACTGTCAATGTTTTTTCTATTTTGTAGTATGGTTATCTGACAAAAATTCCTCCAACTTCACACGTACCTTCCTGGCCATAGACTGCAGTCCTCCATTATTTGGATCTAAATTATAGTTTTGTAGGATTCTAGATTTAATGCTACTGAATTCATTTTTAAAATCCATTGAAAAACCTTGGCACAATAATAATAGGAGTGTTACTCTTCCACATTGACCTTGTTTACCTACATACAAATTACCCACTTTATTTACATAAACCATTTCTATATTTATAGCACTTATTTTTTCCAGGTTATACCGCAACCAAAGTTAAGAAGTAAAAAGTGGATATCCACCTCAGTTCCTGAAAAAGATTGGAACACTGACCTTGCTAAGTATTGCTCATCAGAATATCAAACGAACAATCTTTTGAGTAGTGTTCTCTTTGAAGAGGCAGCCGTTCATGTCCCTCAGGATGCAACCATAATTGAAATTGCTCCACATGGCTTACTTCAAGCAATATTAAAGCAATGTTTTCCCAATGCCTATCATATTCCATTGACAAAACGAGGAAACAAACAAGGACTTACTTTCTTATGCAAAGCTCTTGGAAGGTATGATTTCAATAAGTTATCAATGCTTGCTGCTCCAGTGAATAATTTGAATTTTGAATCACAAAAAATGTGACTTACCATTGCTGGAAAATATCTAGGATCAGTTTTCAAATCTATAGCCCGTACAGTTAGATGGAATAGTTCAAATCCTGCATGCACGAACTTCTGCGGGAATTATTCCCGACGGGCTACCATTTGCATTACTATTTCAATGAACAACACGCTACGTGAATCTCAATAAAAACAGATTATGTCTCACTTAGGACCAGGGAATGCTTTGAGAGGTCAGGCAAAGGAGATAGTATTTAATGTTTATCAATACTTAGCCAAAGCTAAGGCTGAAACAATTCAGACTATAAGATGGTTAGAGGGAGGAAAAAGGTTGTGACCTATACTCCTGGTAGAAAATTGGCAGTAAAAATTCTCTCCTGATAACCTTATCACTATAAAATTTAAAACGTTTTCAGCCTTAGCTTTAGCTAAGTATTGATAAATATTAAACACTATCTCTCTTATCTAACCTCTCAACGTGTTTCCTAGTCTTAAACAAGACATAGTTAGTTTTAATAGTGATTCATGTTAAGTGTTTGATCATTAAGAGGCTTTGCAAATGGCAGAACAGAAGGCACAGTCCACTTAGCTTTATTTAAACCTAAACAAGGTGCACTTAACATTTTTACATAGCCGGCCATGGTGGACTTTGGGCACCGTCTTTTTTATTTATTTATAGTTAAGCACAAGTGTATGAATAAGTTAAAATTATTAACAAATGTTGGGTCTCTCCATGGTCCAATCGCTAACCCCTTGGATTCTTTTGCTGAAGATGCGGGTTTGAGTCCTACCTGCTGCAGGTTGAGTTATTTCACCTATGGGCCCGCTGCAGGAGTTTCCTGCTCCATCATGTATGTTTAGGAAGGGTCGATATGACATTAAAAAAAATTAACAAATGTTAGTTTATTATTATTTGTTTGTATACTAATGAAGAAATAAAATTGTTACAAAAATATTTGGAGGCATAATATGATTGTTTATTTGGAATGCCTTGAATGAAGATGCACCATACTGGCAAAGGAACCAGTTCCTCGTCCATTGTGATTCGTTTACTTACATGTATAAGGGATAGATGAGTTTTGAAACTTATTCACAAATGAATCCATCAGAAAACCAGATTTTCGTCTTTCACACCTACTGCTCTAAACATCAAATCTCAAGCTTCTCAATAATAAGAAAAACTTAAACTTGTTTCAGTAATCATTAAAATTTATTATCAGGGAACCTCCCTTTTATACGTCAATATCATGGACCTGGGTAGAATAATTTGACTTTGACATCTCCATCAGAAATATCTGATACCAGGGGACCTCATAAGCGGATTTCTTCTCTATAGCAAGGAAGTAAAAACTCTAAAATAATCTGTTAAACCACTTATCTTGTTTACAACAATACAAAATCAATGTTCATTTAACACAGGTATTTTTTTTTTTAAACATGTTTTTATTTATTTTATGTAATGCAGCTATTTATTTATTGTTCAGGGCTTATCTCAGAGGTCACTCATTAGATTTGGAAAAGTTGTATCCTCCTGTCGAGTATCCAGTTTCTAGAGGAACAGAAACACTAAGTAATTTGCTGACTTGGGAACATTCAAACATTTCAAGGCCATCAACATTGTTAATGAAAGATTATGTAAGTATGAAAGGAAGAAGATTCCTATTTGTTTATTAAATATCACTATGGATGAATGGACTTCACCATTAATTGAGAAGGCAGGATATAAAACACATTTATTAGGAACATTCCTAGGCCTTGAAAATATGCACACACTATCTACCAATATAGGCTTGCTTTGGTGTGTTTTATTCACTTAGCCACTTAGCTCTTCTTAACTTACTAGGGGAGTGCACGACGTGCCTCTCTCCGATTGAAACGAGAATTTTTGTATGTGTAGCACTTAACTAGAAAAAAAAAACAGTTAAAGCGAGAAAACGCACTTCTCAAGTATTCAGCTAAAATAAAATGTTGAAAATTTCATGGTGAGGGGCACGTCCTGCACTCCCCTTGTTAGCCATACTTTCTTAACCTTTAACTGGTGAGGCAAAATTACGAGTTTATACGTAATGTTCCTTGAACTTTTTTTTCCCAACTCATGTAAAAGCTCCCCATGAACCAATTTTCTTCTTTTTTTTATGTATCTGCCTCTAGGCTATTAGCACCAGACTGTCTATAAGTTGCCACCCTTCCTAAACCTCCATGATGGAGCAAACAATTCTTTCAGCAAGCCTATAGATGAAAGAACTCAAATTGCTACAAGTGGGACACAAACCCGCAACTCCCAATAAACCAATTGTTGTAACTAATGTTCCGGTTTCTTTTTTCAATTGGTTTTGATACATGTATATTAGACTGTAAAGGGATAGCAAGTTTATTCTATGTGCCATCTGAATTTTTCCCTTCGTACAAATGCCAGGGCCATATCCTTGTGTCTTGGCTTTTATTTTCCCCAAAAATTTATGCATTCTGCTATCACTGCTATATCCTTCATTTGTGTTAGATTCACTATCACATGGCTCGCTTTCTTTTGAATGACACTCATTCTCATTGACAATAAAATCCACCTCGCCTTCAGTATCACTATCCTCCATATCGGATATTGGCAACTCATCTTCCTCAAATGGTGAGTTCAGCTCTTCTAAAATCTTAATAGAAACATCTGGGTCATCACTCTGAACGATTTTGTTTTTACAAGACAATTTATTTCAAGCATTTAAAGCAAATCGTGAAAAGAGAGAGCACTGAAAAACGCAAACACAAGTGGTTCTTACTATTATAAAATATTTATGGCTCCTGTAATTTTGAAATTCCTTGATGCTGTTTCTTTCAAGATTACTTTAACTGAATAATAACCATGAAAGTGTATCATTTATTTCTACAGGAAAAACTATTTGAAAACGTTTCTGCAACAAAGAAACTCATTATAGACTTAGAAAATGGATTTAGTGATTTGAAACACTGTCAACTACAAGGAGTTCCAGTTATTCCCCTTGGGTCATATTTGGTTAGTATTGTTCAATATTGTTGTTTGTTTGTTTTTGTATAAAATGTTAAGACATTAGAACTGTTAGATTTATAAATCATATTTATGTTTTTATGTAATTATTTAATATATAATAGATTTAGATGTATTTGATATAGATGGCATGCAGAAGTCAGCCTATGAGTTGTATGTGCAAGATGGCCGATGTATATCTCTCCCAGCTAAATGCGTTGTGATAATATAGACTTATTCTCAAGATTGATTGTGTTAATTTAACCCATGTACTGCACCCAACAGAGGTTATGGGCCCAGTATGGTTAAATGGCATTGATTGTTTTGAGTTTTAAAGTCGAAAATAGCTTTAAATTGTGCGATACGGAACTAGTAAGTAAACGTGTCGGTCCACGTGTTGTGTTTTGTGAATGTAAACAAACAAATCTCTTTATTTTATCTCTGTTTAAAGAAAATGGAAGGAAAGAAGGGAGAATTTTGTGTAAGTTGGTTGCCAGGATTCAGAAAACTAACTGGAAGGGAAAATTACAACAACTGGAAATTCAGCATGGAGATGTTCCTTACCGCAGAGGAATTATGGGATGTCGTCAACGGAGATGAAACGAACCCAAAGAAGGACTCAAAGGCCAAATCAAAAATATGCCTTATGATCGAAGAAACTCTATACCCAATTGTCCAAAACTGCAAATCATCAAAAGAAGTATGGACAAAGCTGAAGACTACATACGAAGACAAAGGCCTTACCCGTAGGTTATCTTTGCTAAGACAACTTTTTCGTGTAAATCTAACAAATTTTGGCTCAATGGAGGACTACATCAATGAGATTTTAACATTGTCTCAAAAACTTACTGTAACATGGTGTTGTATGCCACAGATAGCGAAGTTTTTTCTGCTGACTGTGATAATAGAAATTGGTTTGTAGACAATGGCGCTACAAATCATGTTTGTAATAATAAGTCATTATTTAAATCACTAAATGAATTTGAAACTCCACAAAAAGTTACTACAGCTAATGGTGTTAGTGTCCCTGCCGTTGGCACAGGTGATATTATTGTTAGTGCCTACATAAATGGTACTCAGAAGGAGTTGACATTTACCAATGTATGGTATGTGCCAGAAATGAATAAAAACCTGTTCTCAGTTTTGTCAGCACAGGACAAAAATCCCGGTAGTAGATTCATTTCCACAGCTGAGAAGTGCTCCTTCCAAGTCAACAACAGAAACATTCTAACTGGCTCCAGGATGCACAACGGAGGTTTATACCAGTTCAATTTATCCAACACTAACCATGTAAGCAATGTGACTAAGCACAAAAGCACTCTGCAGCTGTACCATGAACGTTTAGCTCACCAAAATAAGAGGTACGTCAATTCTTTCATCGAACGAGAGTTTGGAATAAAAGTAAAGGCTGATAATGAAATTTGTGAAGGCTGCGCCTATGGCAAAAGCCACCGGCTTAAATTCGGTCAAAGGGACAGAGCTAAATCACCTGGTGAAGTCATTCATGCTGATGTATGCGGTCCATTTGAGGCATCCTATTCAGGCTTTCGGTACTATGTGCTATTTAAGGACGATTTCACAAGATTTAGATTCATATATTTCATCAAGGAAAAATCAGAAGTCAATGAAAAATTTGACCTGTTGCTGAAGGAATGTGAGCGTGCAGGTCACAAGGTATAGTCACTTTTTAGTGACAACGGTGGAGAATTTAACAATTATAAAATGAAGAAAATATTGGACAACCAAGGGATTCAACAGATTCTCACAACGCCCTATTGTAGTGAGATGAACGGCTACATAGAGAGGGACAACAGAGTAGTTGTAGAAGCTGCCCGAGCCATGCAACATAGTCATGGCGACCTACCTCAGGCTTTATGGGCCGAGCTGACAAACACAGTAGTTCATGTCATAAACAGAACTGGCCCGACCACCATCGCCGACAAGTCACCTTTTGAACTATGGTATGGGAAAAAGCCATCACTTAAACACCTAAGGATAATCGGAAGCGAATGCTATGCCCATGTGCTGAAACAAAAGAGAACGAAACTGGACAAAAAAGCTATAAAAGGTATTTTAGTCGGATATGACTTCGGTGGTTATCGAATATGGAACAAAGGAAAGCAAATTATAAGATCGAGGGATGTGATATTTAACGAAAAAACCTTTAATGCCAAAAATGACGCTTTCTTTTCCTGATAATGCCAACAATCTCCGATCTGCAACATTTGAAAAAGATTCAGAAGAACTGATCGATTCAGACTCTCTTGAACAGTCTCGAGAAGAAGTTAATGATGACGAACAGTTCAGAGGATTTGGTGATGAGGAGATTATTATTATTATTATTATTATTATTAACAACGGGTGCCCACGTAGAGGGAGCTGCACCGAGGCCAACAAGGCCTATTGTGCCACCCGACAAGCCACCCTGTTACACCAACAGCGCCGTATCCGAAATGAACCTTAGCAGAGTTCGAAGGTTCAGTTCCGGTAGCCTTCTAGGGTCATCAATGAAGTCTGCACCAAAATACAGGTATCTCTTAGCTACAAGAGCTGGACATCTGCATATGATGTGATACGGCGTCTCGTCGTCTTCAAAGCATAGTCTGCACCATGAGGTCCTGGTCAGCCCCATGGAGTAGAGGTGCCGGTGCATTCTACAGTGACCTGTAAGAAGAGCTGTAACTAGTCTTACCTTGGACCTGCACAGATTAAGGAGAGTCTCCGTCCTCTTCCTGTCCACAAAGGAAAGGAACAGCTTCGCCTGTCTCTGGGTGGAGCTGCTGCACCACTTCCTCCTGTGCTCAGCTTCCGCCCACCTTCTAATACTCAATCTGGCCACAGCTGGTGCGATCCCACATTGAGGTTCTGGAGATAGGGGGATTGTCGCTGCACCAATATTGGCCAACTCGTCAGCTCTTTCATTACCCTGGATACCAGAGTGGCCTGGGACCCACTCCAGTCTGACCTTGTTACGTCGTCCAAGTAAGTTTAAGCTGTCTTTGCATTGCTGTACCACCTTTGACCTGATCCTATTCGTGGATAGAGCTCTTATGGCCGCTTGGCTATCGGAGAAAATAGTGAAGCGCCTGTCTAATGGAGAGCCGCTATTCATAAGGTCTGCACAAGCGCCGATGGCGGTGACTTCAGCTTGGAACACCGTAGCATACCTCCCCAGAGGCAAGGCAACATTATGTGTGGACCCCTGAATCCACACACCAGCTCCTGTGCCAGATTCGGTTTTTGAGCCGTCTGTGTAACAAAACCGATCCACCCGGCTTGGTGTTAATTTGTGCTCCAGCGCTGCTTCCCTCGGCTTGATCACAGTTGTAAAGTTTGAGGTAAAGGAGTGCTGGTCCTGAAAGTCCGATGGCATGCAGAGAATTGGGTCCTGCCAGTTCCTTCGGATAATCGCACAGTGAGCCCCTAGGGTTGGGCAAGGTTCGTGCCCTAAAATAGCGAATCTGTACGCTGAGCATCTAGCTATCTCTTCGATATATATCTCTACTGGTTTAAGGTCGAGTAGAATCTCCATAGCTCCTGTCGGTGTAGAGCCCATTGCTCCCGTAATCATCAGGCAAGCCAGCCTTTGTGGGGAGCACAGAGTCTTCTTAACACTGTCAGTGCCGCATCGATGCCACCACACTACTGCACTGTAAGTGATGATAGGCCTCACAATCATTGTGTAAATCCAGTGCATACCTTTAGGGGTAATGCCCCAATTATTCCCCACTACCCTCCGGCAGGCCCACAAGGTTTTTGTGGCTCTACCTGCTATCTTGCGGATATGCTCCTGCCAGTTAAGCCTTGAGTCTAGGGTAACACCCAAGTACTTAACTGTCTTGGAAAAGCTTAAGTTATGGCCTGACAGGCTCGGTGTGCCCAGTCCATCCAGTTTCCTCTTCAAAGTAAAAGGCACCACTGTAATTTTCTGTGGATTAATCCTAAGGTTCTTCTCCTGGCACCACTTGTCCACCGAAGACAGTGCCGTGTCCAGCAGTTCACTCACAGTTGATTGCACCTTACCAACCACCGTAATTACCAGATCATCTGCATATGCCTGTGCTGAGAAGCCCTGATTCTTCAGCCTCGTCAGCAGTGTATCCACCACTAGACACCACAGGAGGGGTGACAGGACACCCCCCTGGGGACATCCTGTCCTAGGTACAATGCTCTTACTGTAGGTCCCCTCCGTCAGCCTAATGATGCGGTACTTCAGAAGATTGACCGTCCAATATGTGACGAATTCTTCGACATCTTTCTCGATCATGGCTTCTTCAACTGCCCTAATAGGGGTGCAGTCAAAGGCCCCCTCCACATCAAGAAATGCGCACAGAGCAATTTCCTTGTACTGTAGTGCTCGCTCCAGTCTGCACACTAGATGGTGGAGAGCCAATTCGCATGACTTGCCAGACTGGTACGCATACTGTTGTTCGTTAAGGGGGTTCCGTCTTAACGCAGTGTCTCTTATATGCCTGTCTATGATCTTCTCCAGTGTCTTCAGTAGGAAGGACGATAGACAAATCGGCCTGTAGTCCTTGGCATACAGGTGTGAAGCTCTGCCTTGTTTGGGAATGAAGCAGAGTTTGGCCACTCTCCAGGTCCGTGGAATATGTCCCATAACCAAACTACCCCTGAACAGTTGTAGGAGCGTTGGCAAGAGTATATCTACCCCATGTTGCAGAAATGCTGGATATATGCCGTCTAGGCCCGGCGATTTATATGGTTTGAACGTTCCAATGGCCCATCTGACGTGCGCTGCCTTGACAATTTCCCTCGCATGCCTCCATGCCTCCGGATTACCTCGTCTGATGGGATAGACATCTCCTTCATATGAGTTAGCCTCCTCGCTAGTTGGAAAATGAGTAGCGAGGATATAGTTCATGGTTTCTTCCACCGATTCCGTATAGCCTTCAGCCTTCTTAACAGTCCCTATAAGTTTAGTGGGGCTGTTGGCTAAAACCTTATGGAGTCTTGAGTATTCCGTTACACTATTCACTTCTGTGCAGAATTTCCTCCATGACTCTCTCTTAGCTTTCCTCACAGCTGTGTTGTACTGTGACAATTTCTTCCTGTACGCCTCCCAGGTGCCTCTGCGTTTAGCTCTATTAAAGAGCTTCCTTGCTTCACTCCTGAGTCTGGACAGGTTCCCATTCCACCAGGAGGAACTGCTGTTGGTCACTACAGTTTTCCCAGCACAGCTACCTTCAAAAGCCACCTTAATGGCCTTGGTAATGTGATCATTTATGGCTTCTACATCGATGCCAGTATGTGCTCTCCGTGGACAATCGTCCATCCTTCCCGAAAGGATTTCGTTGAACCGGGACCACTCTGTGAGTCTCGGGTTTCTGATAACACGCGCTGCGGGGCCTGCTGCCTCTATACAGTACGTAATATACCTGTGGTCAGAACCCGAAACTTCATCTTCCACCCTCCAGTTCTTGACCATAGGTAGTAATCGCCTCGAGACAAGGGTAATATCAATGACCTCTCTTCTTGTCCTGATAACAAAGGTAGGCTCGCTGCCCCTATTAACGACATCAAGATCATTATTTAAGACATAATCAAGTAATGACTCACCTCTTTGGTTGCAGTTAGTGCTACCCCAGACCGTGTGATGGGCATTGGCATCACAGCCAATCAGGCACTGCAAGTCCCTCTCCCTGCAGTAGTCCACAACTAGGCGCAACTCAGCTCCTGGGGGGTTGCACCGCTCGTATGGGAGATAGGCTGAGGCCACCACCACCTCTCTCAGGCCATCTCCCACACGAGCGGTAATCTTCGCTACACACAGGTCTCTGCTACAGAATTGCCATAAAGGAAAAACGCTAAGACCAGATTTGAACAGGATACAGGACCTGGGATTCCGCTCATGGCATGTTACGCATTTATAACCTTTCCATCCCAGACCCCGTGCCTGACCTTTGAACAGATAAGGTTCTTGTATTAAAATTACATCTATACCCTTACCTCTAGCATACTGTTCCAGCAGAGCCGTAGCCGCCCTACAGTGGTGCAGATTGACCTGCAGCAGCCTTATCATCGTCTATGCAAGGTCATCCGGCTCCGCGGGCTTCCCACGAAGAGCTCGGGTCAGCTCGCTTCCAGTCTGCGAAGAGGGAGGGTCAAGACCCACCTCCCCTAGCCCGGAAACTGACCGTCCTTCCATGTGTTCCGCCACACGGTCCCGATCTCCTTCCACAGACGATTTCGGCTTTCCTTCGGGCTCAGATACGACAGCCACCTCCGCCTCCATGGCCGCCACCTCACCCTCAGTTCGAGAAGAAGCCTCATCTATCTCCTTCTTCTTCTTCTGCAGAGGAAACACCTTGAGCCTCCGAATGCCATAATTCAGACGCTCGTCCTTCCTCTCCAGAATCTCTTTGAGGTCCGTCTCTGGCATCTTCAGGGTGACGAAGTGCCCAGTGTCTCTCTCCTGCTGCTCCAGGACAATCCAGCCGTTAGTTGGAAGGAAATTTTGGTCCCCAAAACGCCTGAGAATCTCCCGTGCCTCCGTCTTCACTCCAGGCACGAAAATACCGGCCCTAGCCATGGGGATAAGGTCCGCCAGCTCCACTGCCTTAATCGTGTGCTCCCCGAGTTTCACACCATCAATGTCTTTTGCTAGCCACTTCTTGGTGTTTTCATCCAGGCAATTCACAATGATGGCGCCACCATCCATGTAGCTCCCATCACATGTAATTATAAAGTCCCTCCCATGGACTTTATAGTGCTCGTCCACCAACCTCATGACGACGTCATCGACACACCTGTTGTGCTCTGTTGTAAAGCCACACTCAGGATAGCCGGAAGGAACAAGCGCCAGCTTGAAGTTAGATGCAACGCTGGCGTAACTCGTCGGCTTTGGCATCACCTTCTGCTTCTTCTTGATCACCGGAGAAGGGGTGTTGGATCCATCCTCATTCCTCCGTTTACCACCACTGCCCTCGGATTCGGCTTCAGTCGCTGCAATAAAGCTCTTCTTAAGCTTTTTCCTTTGGGCACCAGTGAGTTTCTTCTTGACGGTCTTAAAGGGTAGATCGTCCTGAGAAGTGCCTGGCAAGGGGGATCCCATAACCAGATCGCCAACCTCCCTAACCAGTTCCGAAAGGGACTCGGTATCGGTGGCCGGGGTCAAAGGATTCTCGAGGACTCCCGAAGGATCCTCGACAGATGCATTTAAAGGCTCCAAGGTCGCCGAAGCTACCGAGGAAGGTAAGATATTAGGTTTTAAATTATTTTTGGACATTAAGTTCCCACAAGAAGCTAGGGATAAGACAGTCGCCCGCAGCAGAGCCCCGCATGCTACAGGAAGGCTACTTACAATGGGGGGTCGCCCGGTGCCCCAAGGGGTTACCTACTATCTGCACATCATATTTATCCACCCTGTGCCATCCATCCTCTCAGCGTAGGCTGCCGCAACCTTAGGATTGGGTGTTCCTGGAAAAAAAAAAAAAAAAAAAAAAAAAAAAAACACCACCACCACCCCTGGTACCACTTTAGTCTGGCTTCTCCCCTAGGTCCTGTTCAGCATGGTTGAACCTGAGCTGACATAGCACCAAGGTTCCTCAAAGCACGCAAGCCCCAACACCTGCTCGCCTAGTTAGGGTCATCACCAAGGTACGGTACCGTGGTTGGGGTGATGAGGAGATAGTTGACAACCAAAAGATGACTCTGAGAGACATGGAGAGTATCAGGCCCCCCCCCCAAAGGTATGAAGAATATATTTCATGCATTATGACGGAGATCTCAGACACCCCGGAAACCTACCAAGAAGCTGTCAGCACAGAAGATTCGAAAAAATGGCAAGAAGCCATGGATGCAGAGATAAAGGCCTTGGTCGATAACAAAACTTGGACTCTCACAGACCTTCCAAAAGGTAAGAAGGCACTACCCTGCAAGTGGACCTATAAAATCAAACAAAATCCTGACGGATCCATTGAAAGGTTTAAGGCCAGACTAGTTGTTAAGGGCTTTTCCCAAGAGAAGGGAGTGAATTACAATGAAACGTTCAGCCCTGTTGCTAAGATGAGCACCATTAGAACTATCCTAAGTGTTGCCGCCAGCAAAAGAATGTCACTTGCTCAGTTTGACATCTCTACTGCCTTCCTCTACGGTGATCTATGTGATAGTGAGGAGATTTATATCAAGCAACCAGAAGGATACAACAATGGCACGGACCAAGTTTGTAGACTCCAGAAGAGTCTTTACGGGCTCAAACAGGCAGCCCGATGTTGGTACCAAAGATTCGTCAATTTCTTGAAGAAACAAAGCTTCACCCCCAGTAGTGCCGATCCCTCCTTATTTATGAGACAAACAGGAACAGATCAGCTAATCATTGCACTCTATGTTGACAACGGTCTCGTCGCATCGACCAGCAGAGAAGAATTAGACAAGTTCCTGGAAGCACTAAGAGGGGAATTTAAGGTTAGTCATAAAGAGTTATCCTATTTTTTAGGATTGGAGAGAACCCAACAGAGTGACGGTGTAGTAAAGGTAGACCAAAAGAATTACACGAAAAGATTATTAAAAAGGTTTGGCATGGAAAACTGCAAACCCTTGTCAACACCTATCATAAGTTTGACCCAGAGTGCCAAATCAGGGAGAGAAAACGAAAGATTCCCCTATCGTCAAGCAGTAGGCGCTCTAATGTACCTAATGGTGTCAACGAGACCAGACATTGCATTTGCTGTTGGCGTGGCTTCACGTACACTGGAAAAGCCAACTAGCGATGACATTGTACGTGTTAAACGTATATTCCGATACCTGAAAGGTTCTGAGGAGCTTGGAATTGTCTATCAACCAGGAGAACAATCCGGTTTCCTCGAGTGTTTCAGCGATGCGGATCTTGGTGGCGATATCAACACTGGCGTATCGACATCTGGAATCATTTCCATGTATGCAGGAGGATCAATCTCATGGTCAAGTCAGAGACAAACAAGTGTTGCGATATCCACAACTGAGGCCGAGCTTGTAGCTGCAAGTGAGGCTGCACGAGAGATGATATGGCTCAAAAGGCTCATCGAAGAAATCTCTAATCTTCAGGAAACTCCAAATTTGTATGTTGACAACGAAGCAGCTATCAAATTAGCAAATAACCCAGAAATGCATAGAAAAACGAAGCACATTCACATCAGACATTTCTTTGTTAGGGAAGTTGTTCAAGACAACAGCATTAACATCCGGGCAAAATCCACTGACAACCAACTTGCTGACATGCTGACGAAGCCTCTTCACAAACCGAAGCTTGCGGGCTAAAGTGATGAGTGTATGTTAAGTGCATTGTCCAATGAGGGAGAGTGTTAAGACATTAGAACTATGCACTTTATCTTTGTATTAACAGCCCGTTTAGTTACCTCCATTACACTGCTATATACCGCGTGGGTTCAGGTTGTAATGGAGGTCTCCCCAGTATGCACTGTTCACCGTTCTAGGTCGCTATGCTCTGTAGTATGTGTAAAGCTTGTAATATCATGTTTCTAATGTGTTCACTTTCCAATTACAATAAAGTAGTTATTCAGTAAAAGCAGTTCAATTTAATTTCCTCAATATAAAAATAATAAATAAACATATTAATATAGTGTTTCTTTGTGTATTTGTCTATATATATAAATATATATATATATATATATATATATATATATATATATACATATATATAAAAATATATATTTATGTGTGTGTGTGTGTGTGTGTGTGCACACACATACACATAAATTACTGAACTATGTTATCCATCTTAATCTTGCCACAGTATTCACACAGTTAAAAAACATAATGTCTAGGGTGGGAACATCATAAATTTGTATAAAATGAGAAACAAATTCATGAAAAGTTGGAAATTTTCTTACTTTTTTTTTTAAGACAAAAGGGGATGGTTTAAGAAAGACAAACACTATCAAAATATCTGGTTAATCTTGGTTTTAGGAAAATTTTGAATTTAAAAATTATAATTTTGATTTTTTTAAAGAGATTGAGCAACACTGTACAAAAAAAATACTTGAATCCAACCCTTTTTTAGTTTTCAAATCCTTCCATGTGAAACAGATTTTTAAAAATATTAAATACATGCTGACACCCCCCCCCCCCCCATTGCTCCTTATGGAGTAAGGTGGGGAGAATAGGTTGCCCTTACAAGTTCAAAATCATTTATTTAATAAGAAATATTCCATTTTGGGTGTAATAGCGATTTAGTTGGCTAAAACTCTTCCAAGATCTAAATTGTTAGTATTTCATACACCGGAAATGGTCTCAGCCCCCCCCCCCCCCCCGAAATTTTCCCAGCCCCCTCCGAAAATATTTTCTATATACGCCCATGATTGAAGCCATCAACAGTTCTTCGAATTTAAATCTATAGTCCCCATAGGAATATACTAATTCATATTATTATTATAGATAAGTGTACACACATAGATGTAATGTGTATGTTTGTTCAATTTATTTTTAGGACTGTAGAATTTGTAGAATATAAATATTTACAAAAAATTTGTTTGGGCAATAATGAAATAATAAACGTTTCCACATTGCTGCCTACTTTTTATTATTTTTCTTCATTATAAGTCTTCTTCTTCTTAATTGTTTATGTCTTATATAATTATTTTTATTACAATTTACTATCACTTGATTGTATTGTGGCATATTTTGGGTATATGTCTGTAAACATTGCAAATCCTTTCTTTTTTCTCAAAGAATGTAATACACACTAAATGACAATGAAAATATTTTAGGGTTTCAGATAAAACTAAAATAACAATTTCAAAGAAAAATGCCATTACCTACCTTTCTTAAAAATATAATTATAAACTGAATATTATTGTTATTTAGGAGTTTGGCATTAATGAATTGATGAAGAGGGAAGGAAATGATTTCCACTTAGTTCAGCTAAAGGACATAAAATTTCTAAAATATGAAGACATCAAAGGTATGACTTTTTCTCTTAATATTATTTTTGTTATTTCTAAAGATAGAAGTTAAATACTTACCTAGAATATAATTTTTAGCACTTTCCTGCGAAGGAAAGTAGCTTTTAGGTTGGACTCATGACAGAATTTTTGAAAAATTTCTTCAAATCTTTATCAATCCTACCTAGTAGACACAGAAAATGACCCCCATTAAAATCTATATATATATATATATATATATATATATATATATTGTTATGATTATTAATTTCTTAATTTTTTAATAAATTATTGAAAGCGAAGTATGATGAATGAAATTTAATTTCTTTATTTAAAACGGGTCGTATTTTGGTTTCATACAAATTTAGAGCTGTTTCAAATTATAAAACCTGGCTAGCTATACGAACCTTACTACAACGAAACAATATCAAATGTATACTATGCCACAAAAATTAATTTACATCCACTGGCACAGCCACAGGTTATAGCAAAGACCTCAATATGATTCTTCAAAAACTTCTTAATGACATTCTAACAATCTGAGTTAGACACTGCTAGCAACCAAGTTATGAGCAGACTAGCTTCTATCTGGAAAACAACTGACGATCTTCCTGATGGAGATGCCTTCTTGATTTTAGATTAAGGAAATTTTTGTTATGTCAGCATTCCATATTAATATGAAGTAAGTAAAGATGGAATGGTTGGGATTCGGCTAAATAAACCTCAATATGATTTTGTTTTAAAAAATCTATATTTCGGACGTTTCGGCTACTCATTGGTAGCCTTCGTCAGCTAAAATGACAAAAAAAAAGAAATTAATACAAAAAAAAAAAAAAAAAAAATTATGATTGTGATAGGTAACAGAGCTATAGATACAATTAACTTATAAAAGAACGTATCGTCTTAAATTCTTAGAAGGAAAAAGTGAATAGTAATTGATTTTACAAAGAAATAGGAAGCTACATACCAATGACAAATATAGTACCTAATAGTAACATTAATTAATTTTACAAAGAAATAAGATACTACATACCAATAGAAATGCCGAGCGGCAGAGGAAGACCAAGGTTGGCAATTAAGTAACCATTGTAGAGTGTCTAAGGAGAAAAAGAAATCTACTGGGGTATAAGTAAGTGGAAACAGCAGGTGGTGGGGGAAAGCCGGTAAGGATCAAAAAGCATGTTTATGACATGTCGGTAAGGATCAAAAGGCATGTTTATGACATATTTATGACAGGAAAGGAGAAAAAGGTGTTAATGGAAGGATACCCAAGGGGCATGGTAAAAATCTAGGTGGGAGGTCGGGAGAGTATTTGGAAAATATTAGCGTACATAGGAGAAATGCCTTGTTGGTCAGTTTTGTAGTTTATATTGTTTTTGTTTAAGTTTATGTGTACACATAAACACATAAGAAAGACAAACACTATCAAAATATCTGGTTAATCTTGGTTTTAGGAAAATTTTGAATTCAAAAATTATAATTTTGATTTTTTTAAAGAGATTGAGCAACACTGTACAAAAAAAAAATACTTGAATCCAACCCTTTTTTAGTTTTCAAATCCTTCCATGTGAAACAGATTTTTAAAAATATTAAATACATGCTGACACCCCCCCCCCCCATTGCTCCTTATGGAGTAAGGTGGGGAGAATAGGTTGCCCTTACAAGTTCAAAATCATTTATTTAATAAGAAATATTCCATTTTGGGTGTAATAGCGATTTAGTTGGGTGTTATGTGTACACATAAACTTAAACAAAAACAATATAAACTACAAAACTGACCAACAAGGCATTTCTCCTATGTACGCTAATATTTTCCAAATACTCTCCCGACCTCCCACCTAGATTTTTACCATGCCCCTTGGGTATCCTTCCATTAACACCTTTTTCTCCTTTCCTGTCATAAATATGTCATAAACATGCCTTTTGATCCTTACCGACATGTCATAAACATGCTTTTTGATCCTTACCGGCTTTCCCCCACCACCTGCTGTTTCCACTTACTTATACCCCAGTAGATTTCTTTTTCTCCTTAGACACTCTACAATGGTTACTTAATTGCCAACCTTGGTCTTCCTCTGCCGCTCGGCATTTCTATTGGTATGTAGTATCTTATTTCTTTGTAAAATTAATTAATGTTACTATTAGGTACTATATTTGTCATTGGTATGTAGCTTCCTATTTCTTTGTAAAATCAATTACTATTCACTTTTTCCTTCTAAGAATTTAAGACGATACGTTCTTTTATAAGTTAATTGTATCTATAGCTCTGTTACCTATCACAATCATAATTTTTTTTTTTTTTTTTTTTTTTTTGTATTAATTTCTTTTTTTTGTCATTTTAGCTGATGAAGGCTACCAATGAGTAGCCGAAACGTCCGAAATATAGATTTTTTAAAACAAAATCATATTGAGGTTTATTTAGCCGAATCCCAACCATTCCATCTTTACTTATCACCTCGACGGCTAACTATCTAATCATCATGGTTAATATGAAGTAGTAAGATATCTCTTGATGATAGTTGGGATATCACTACATATTGCACTCATGTTTAAAAAAAAATAAATGATTGTTATCCAGTATTGAAAATGAAATATTTATACCATTTATTTTAACAATGTTGGTTTACATGCTCTAAAATGTATTTACTTAATCATTTAAATTATATTTATAAAAATTTAGGAAGATTGTCTAATGTTAAATTATATTAATAAAAATGTATAAAGATTGTCTAACGTGCTCTAAAATGTATTTATTTAAATCATTTATATTATATTTATTTTTTTATCAAATTATTTTTAACAAATTTAAAATTGTTGTCAATTTGTTTTTATGCTAAATTTAAAATCAATGTTAATTCTTGCCATGGACTTAGTCTTGGTCGTTTATATTCTTTAGATGTCTGTCGATTTTTCACTAGATTTCTGCTTTATTCTTTTTCTTGGGGGTCTCTCCTGTTTTGAAATTTTCTCTACTCCATTTCCACGGTTCACATACAACCTTTTCCCATTATTACTGTTATCATTTAAATTTTCATCCACATTCAGCACTTCATCCTTACTATTCTTTGTACAGCCAACTATTTCTTTACTTTTCTTATAGTCATCAGTCATTTCTTCACTGTTATTATGTTTCAAACCCTTTTCTGTAACTTCTGTATTTATTATATTTTTAAAATTATCATTAGTTATTTTATTATCAATTATTTTATTTATTACTTTGTTTCCATCAATTAATTCACTCAATATTTCTTCTTCAATTTTATCTTTATTTATATAATCAATATTATTATTTACTTCCTCATTGTCATAAATTATTTTACTTGATATTTCTTCTTTAATTTTATTATCTTTATTTATATAATCAATATTATTATTTATTATTTTATTTACTTTCTCATTGTCATAAATTAATTTACTTAATATTTCTTCTTCAATTTTATTATCTTTATTTATATAATCAATATTATTATTGACTTCCTTATTGTCATAAATTAATTTACTTGATATTTCTTCTTTAATTGTATTATCTTTATTTACTTTATATTCTAGATTAAAGCATTTAATTTGTTGAATTTTTTTGTATTTTCTAATTGGAATTCGCCGAGTTTTTTGGTATTTTCTAATTGGAATTCTTCGAATCTTTTGGTATATTCCAATTGGAATTCGTCGAATCTGTTTAATAATTTCATTATCCCTTCCATAACTTGGAAATGCCCGTCATTTTCCTTTTCGGAGATAGTGACTCGTTGCTAACGGTAACAGGTAGAATTACTCTACTCGCTAACTCCTCATTTTCCTGGGAAAAGCTCCTGTCATTTATTTCGCCCTGTGTTTTATTTGAATCTAGAAACCCTGGAAATACTGGTCCATATTTCCCCAAATCAAATTAATGACTAACCCTTTATATTTAATTAAAAAAAAAAAAAAATCTCTAATTTGTATAGCTGCGAGTTGGTACAAACGATTGAACGAGTTCGTTAACCACTATGAATCGGTCCACCGGAAGGAGGGGGGGTTTACCCCGGACCCAAAACACTAATTTGACCATGCCAGTCGTAGTTTTTGTTATATTTCAACAAAACTTGGTATTCATAGTGGTAATCTACAGAGAAAAATGGGTTGTAAATATAAACTAAATTGGTTTATTAGGACGGGGGGGGGGGGGTTACTCTGGACCCACATTACCAATTCGCGCCTACCAGCCGTAATTTTTGTTATATTTTGACGAAACTCGGTATACGTAATGGTAATCTATAGAGAAAAATGGTTTGTAAAAATAAACTAAATCGGTTCATTAGGAGGGGGGGGGGGTTACTCTGGATCCAACTTACTAATGTACTCAGACCGGTCGTAATTTCTGCTTTATTGTAACGAAACGTGGTATACGTCTTTGGTAACTCATGAGAAAGAAGTGTTGTAAAAATTAACTAAATCGGTCTATTGGCTTAATTTGTACTATATTTCAATTGAATTAGCCAGACGTAGGTTCGCAAGGCTGCTGCAAGGAGCGCCTTCTACCACTAGGAGGACTGTATCCTCTTCCTGCGTCAGATCAAAAGACAAAAATATGAAGTTTTTTTGTATTTATTAAGTAGTGTAGTACCATGTATAAACATAACTCTGGAAGCAAATTAATTACAAAATTAATAATTGAACAGTTACTCATTACAAAATTAAAAGAGAACTATTCATGTTTTTATTTTATTTATATAGGATATTTTAAGCAAATTATTGAGGAATTCAGTCTACGCTACCCAAATTCTGAAGAAAGTGCTTAATTATGCAGCTCCTGCGTGACTGCCTTTATAAATATTATATAAATTATAATCTTGAATTATGATGATGATTGAATTACGATGATGAGTTTGTGAAGGCAGCAAATTTATTTTCGCAGAAAGATGCACAAATTTATTTATATACAGCTTCAAATATAAGGAAGCTCAACGTGATTTATGCTCATTTTTTAGGTTTATCTGGAAGGTTGAAGTAAACAATGGTTGATCAAGAAACCTTATTATAGTTAACATAGCAGTTCTTAATTGAACTTGAATTTGTAAAACAATGGACAATGGATATACTTTAATATTTTTACTTCAATGATTTTTAGTTCATTGATGTAGTTTATAAAGTAATTGATATAGCAGATTATAAAGTAATTTCTCTGTTCAAAATTATTTATTTAAATGGTAATGCCCATATATAAAGAAGTTTTTAGAACAGGTTATCTCCAGGCTCTAGTCAGAATGGGGGTTATGATAAATAAAACATGGGTCATGGGTTTGATTCCCACTAAGGGTGGTGGCATTTCTTTGGAAAAAAGTAAAGGCATCAGCCCTATCCTGGCTAGAAAAGGGTGGTGACCTATAGATAACTTGTCCTGAAATTCTGAGTTAATTATAATGGACGTTAAAATTTAAATGAATTACTCATAAATTTTTTAATTAATTTATCTTATCATTGCTCTCAGTTTAGAAATATATTAATTTTAAGTAAGATTCTATTTGAATAAACTGTATTTTTTTATTTTAATCAGAGAAATGTTCTTTGGAATCAATATTTCAATTTGGGACTGGAAACTGGCAAATTACAAAAGATGAAGAAGAACTTGTACACGGACAGATTACTTTCTTGCCAGCCCATAAATTTCCCGAAGCTAAGATTGTAAAAGGTAACGAAGAACCTGGAACCAAATTTTATGAGAGGCTGGATCGATTTGGTTTTAAAATTGGGCCTGCTTTCAAACTGATAAAAACACTAACGGCTTCAATAGAAGGTATTCATACTTCTTAGTAGCATTGAAAATGTAGACAAGTATTTTAAAACTTTCATTCTTTCAAAATTGATCCTCAAAAGTAGAAAAAAAATCTCTTTTTACTTACAGAAATTTCTGCTACTCTTGTTTGGGATGGAAAGTTATCAAATTTTCTTGAAGCAGTTCTTCAAGTACCATTGGCAGCCTACAAAGACTCACCAACATTACTGTTTGTCAATAAAATTTCCAATATAATTATAGATCTAGAAAAGTTTCCAGTAAATGAAACAAAAGGTAATTTTTTCTTCATATTAAATGAGCGTTAAAAAATTACCTTTTAAGAATAAGCTTTTTTTTTATTTTTATTTATTATTATTATATTTTTTTTACAGAAATTGATGTACATTTTAACAACAAAACAAAATTTCTATATTGTGATGGTTTAGAAATGGCGAATATCACTTTATCTCCAGTTATTAAAAGATTAAACAACAACTTTGTATTTCAAGAACCGCAGTTTTTGCAATACGAATCATCAAATGTGCAAGTTAGTACGAAAGCCTATTTTGCTAATTTTCAAATTAAACATATAACAGTAAAAGTAATTATTTCAACCAAATGTTTACTTCTAGGATTTGAGAAGTTTTTTTAATTTAGTTCAACAAATTGTCTCCAACAATTTTATGAATGGAAACATTACACGGGAAGACTTGGACATTCTTGAAATTGGAGATGTAAACTTCCATAATGAACTTTATAATGCTTTCCAAAATGGCCCTGGATTAAATGTAGGATAATCTTCACATAAACTTATTCACCAAAGTTAAACAAAATTACTCATTTTGTATTTGTATGATTCATTTATTACTTTCTTTTCAGGTTTATTTTAAAATAATTCCTGATGAGAAAAACTTTTTGCTTGAAGGATTAGAAAGCAATCAGTACAGAGCAAAAAATATCCTTATAGCTTCTACAAGTTTATCTCCAAGGAGTTTTCTGGGCATTCTTCAACATTTCCGAGATGGATTTATTTTAGTCAGAGATCAGGTTCTTCCATCTGACTTTGAAGTAATTACAAGTAAAAAAATTGGTAACCATGTTTACACATTGTGCAAGAAAGTAAGTAAGTTATATGTAATTCATAATTTTTCACACTACTAGTTTAATGCTTTATGGAGGTCCAGTGGCCAGGTGTGCTAAGGTATGTGCACTCCGTACCTATGGTCATGGATTCAATTCTCACTAGGAGTGATGGTTTTTCTTTTATTGTAAGAAAAGACATTACCCCTATCCTGGCTGGAGAAGGATGGTAACCTATAGATAACCTGGCCTAAAATTTGTTGTCAATAATAAATGGACATTAAAATTTATTTATTTATGATGATGCTCCGCATCTAAAGCGAAGAGCATTTAATTTCCTGTATTAAGCTGATGCAGGTGTTGGACTTAACGATGACACTCCAAAACAGTAGTTGCTACAGACAATGATATAAGTATGTATAGTATGTATGTATGAGCTATAGATAGTAAAGGAAACAAAAATTAAATAGAAATAAGTATAAAGAAATTAAATAAAAATATTAAATAAAGAACACTACTAGTTTATTTAATAAATTAAATAAAGAAAATTAGAATGGATGAGGTATTTATTTAATTAATAGAGTGAATTAGATTTCATTATTATTGCAAAAAAGGTGAAATGGATTCTTATGGTTATGTATTTTATTTTGTCGTACATGTTAGTGTTTTTTAAATATGTCAATATTGGCTGCCTTCAGAAAGTATGTCTGTCAGGTCATGAGGAATGTCCAAGTTATGCCGTAACCGACAATCTGTTAGAATATGTTTTACAGTAAGATCTGTGTTACAAGTCGTGCATTTGGGTTTGTCGGTTTTTGTCATCACGTACTCGTGTGTAATGCGTGTATGGCCGATTCTTAGTCGCCCAAGGACTACTTCTTCTCGGCGTGAGCTCCTGTACGATGATGTCCAGTCTGTAATAGTTGGTTTAATAGATCTTAGTTTATTGTCAGTGACAGTATGCCAATCAAGTCGCCATTTGTTTAGTATGGTTGTGCTAGTATGTCGAGTAACATCTTTGTGAAATAGTTCAAATTGTTGGAATGTCTGTTTTTCTGTCACAAGTCTAGCATGTCTGTCAGCCGTCGTATTTTGACCGAGATCTTTATGTCCAGGCAGCCATGAGAGTGTTATATGTTTTCCTTTAGTCTGTAAGTCATGTATTTTATCTTTTATTTCAGTGCATATGGGGTGGGCTGTGTACATATTTTGGAGACATTGCAGCGAGCCCAACGAGTCACTGAAAATGATAATATGTTTATGATGTGTATTTGGAGTATTGATCAGTGCAACGAGGATAGCATTTAGTTCTGCCCCTAGAATGTTCATAAATCTCTGGTCATAAGCTTCTGGTCATAAATCTCTCCTTGTACAACGGCTGCTGAGACAACTCCGTATTCAGTCTTCGATCCGTCTGTGAATATTTTCAGGCAGTTTTCGTGATGTTTTAAGTACTCAGTGAAGTAGTGTGTATGTAGTAATGTAGAAAGTGGGTCCTTTTTATGATATTTTGTAAGGGTTAAGTCTATGTCGTAGTTCCGTATCGTCCAAGGTGGGTTTGAACTTCGTCTGTGAGTCGTAATGTTATATTGTCCCAGGTCAAACATTTCTTCCATTTCGAGAAATCTTACAATAAATGGTCGGACATGGCTTCTCCTTTGTTCATATTTACAGAGATTGTCATTTTTCATGATATCGTTCGTGTAAGTTTCAGTAAGCAGCGATTTCAGTTTGTAATAATATGCCACTGATAACACTGCTCTCCTAGAACTGAGAGAAGGTTCTACGGTTTCTGCGTACAGGCTGATCACTGGACTAGATCTAAAAGCACCCAGTGATAACCGTATACCAGCGTTGTGTATTGGATTGAGCATGTTTAGTGTAGTGGGCCTGGCAGACGAGTAAGCTACGCATCCGTAATCCAGAAGAGACCTGGTATAACTTTGATAAACGTTTAGCAATACTTTCCTGTCAGCACCCCACCTAGTGTTACCTAGAACTCTCAAAAGGTGTAACGATTTTTTACACCTTTTGTCAAGTTCCTAGAGTTGGGGGACCCATGTAAGTTTTTTGTCAAACAAAAAAGTAAACCCAAGAATTTTATTACGTTTGTCTGTGGGATTGGAGTATTATACAAATGTAAATGATAGTCGGTATTGCGTTTCTTTAGTGTAAATAAAATAGACTTTTTATTCATTTCCACGATTTCTGACCTTTATTTATGTATATTTATTTATTTTTTATAAATATGGCACAGGTCAAAATAATAGTACTCCATTTTATGTACTATTTTCTTTTTGGCACGCCCTACATGTTTCGTGGCCTTTATGCCACCTCCTCAGGGGCCACTAAATCCCCATGTGTGGATAGCTCGCCACCCACACACCCTAAGACAGCAGTATGGGTGGCGAGCTATCCACACATGGGGATTTAGTGGCCCCTGAGGAGGTGGCATAAAGGCCACGAAACATGTAGGGCGTGCCAAAAGTAAAATAGTACATAAAATGGAGTACTATTATTTTGACCTGTGCCATATTTATAAAAAATAAAAAAATAGACTTTGTTTGATGAGTCAAAAATTTGAGTCCTGTTATGTCCGTCCAGTGTTCAAGTGATTGTATTGTTTCTTTTATTCTGTTTTGCGAGGCTTCTGCAGTCTTGGATGAATGGATTATTATTAGATCGTCAACATATAAACAGTACTGTACATCAGGAGGAATGTGATCCCTAACCGAATCCATAGCAATTCACATAATGCTTTATGTGAATGTTGGAAAGCCTTCTTACGAAATTTCTTTAAAAAAAAGTAGGAAAGAGAATTTTTTTATTCTATAACTTTTTTTGTTCTGACTCTATTTATTTCTTCTTACAGGCTGAAAATCCAAGTGTAAAAAGTACTTCATTTGTTTTCTTATCGTCTAATGACTGGGAGGCAGAATTAAAAAATCGTTTAAATACTCATACAGGCCAAAAAGTTTGTCTTACTGGCTATATATGTAACATATCCAAGATGTGTTATATAATTGAAAATACATGCAATTTTAACAACTCCCATAACCTAAGGTTGGTTAAAACATCATTTTCTTTGCAGCGTAACATATTTTGTAGCTTTTAGTATGAATGGAATGGCATAGAAATATATTTATTAAACAAAATAAACTTGAGCTGTCTTAACAGATTGATATATTTTCAGATATCTTTTTCATGATTTAGCTAATGAAAAGAATCAAACTAAGTTCTTTGAACCTCAACTATCCAAGGGTCTCAGAATAAACATTCTTCATGAAAACAAATGGAGCTTAATTTCCTACAGAGCTATTTCATTGCCTGTGCAGAAATTAAACGAAACCAGTACATTCAAGTATTCACAGATCACGTGAGTAACTATCTATTATTCTGCATATTAAAACAAAACAAAAGGAAAAAACATTTTAAATAAACTAAAAGAAAGAGCTAGAAATGTATTTTTATTTAACACTAGCTGACCCTGTGACTTTGTCCGCATGGAATAGTGACTTAGGGTAGCATTTTTTGTATATATCTTTTGGTTTATTTTGGATTATAAACACTGTTATTTGGGTATTTTAAAAAAAATCTACTTTACAATAATGCTTCTCTATACACGATATAGCCATCGAGGATCAAAGCTTACAAGCTGCTAGGATTGCTACCACATGACAGAGCCACATTCATTCCACAGAATGACTCTCCTTGCAGGATATGAATTTCACATATTTTTACTGCTATCATGCAAAAATTACAGTAAACATTACCCTATCCAGACCCTCAAACTCTTTAAAGCTGAAGATATTTTTACTTTTGAATGGTCTAAAACATTTAATGCTTTAAAGCTTCCTTAGGGCAGAGATGGGCATAATTTTATTTATAAATAAAAATACGAATTTATTCGTACTTTATACATTTGTGAATACGAATATAAATAAATTCGTACTTCATATATTTGTGAATACGAATATAAATAAATTCGTATTCATAAGTGTGAATACGAATTTATTTTTATTCACATATATTAAATATAAAAATACAAATAAAATTTTATTCGCAAATTTTTCTGCGAATAAAAATAAATTCACAGAAAAAATTGTAAATAATCACAAAAAATGTGAATATTTACAAAAAATCAAGCGATTACAAAAAAAAATCACATTAAAATATACGAATAAAAATTTATTCACATTATAATTTGTGAATAAAAATTTATTCACATTATAATTTGTGAATAAAAATTTATTCACAATAAAATTCGCAAATAAATCATGAATTTATTCGCATTAAGATGATATTACGAAAGTTATTGAAGGTTTTTTTTTTTTTTTTTTTTTTTTTTTTTAAGGCATTTAACGTCTAGGTTATTAGCGCCTAGATTTTTTGTTTACCCCGAGTCCGCCGCGCCGCCGCGGGACCACCAGCCATGCTGCAGGGACACAGTTTGTCATCTGTACCTCCATCAAAAAAAAAAAAAAAAAAAAAAAAAAAATCACCTTCAATAACTTTTGTAATATCATCTTAATACGAGGAAATTCATAATTTATTTGCGAATTTTATTGCGAATAAATTTTTATTCACAAATTATAATGTGAATAAATTTTTATTCGTATATTTTAATGTGATTTTTTTTTGTAATCGCTTGATTTTTTGTAAATATTCACATTTTTTGTGATTATTTACAATTTTTTCTGTGAATTTATTTTTATTCGCAGAAAAATTTGCGAATAAAATTTTATTTGTATTTTTATATTTAATATATGTGAATAAAAATAAATTCGTATTCACACTTATGAATAAGAATTTATTTATATTCGTATTCACAAATGTATGAAGTACGAATTTATTTATATTCGTATTCACAAATGTATAAAGTACGAATAAATTCGTATTTTTATTTATAAATAAAATTATGCCCATCTCTGCCTCAGGGTTCCTTCTGAGAATGGAGATAGGTTTTAGTTCGTCTTATCTATACCTGATCAGGGTTGTTGGCAGCCTTTCCAGCCCCCTGATTGGTTGATCCTTCTCGGGGACTCATATCACACCAAGAGAACACGCAATCAAATCTGATTTGCAGCTTTTTGTGTTTGTCTTTTAAAAGCTCCATGGGAGTATGCTTCACGTGTAATGGCAACGTGTAGCCAACAACATGTTATGATCACAATTTCTCAACACATATGCTGGTGTTTATTTCTCTTTGCTGCATCTGCGACAAAGGAGACCAACTTCCTTGATTCACTGCTGATGCCAGGAACTGCTCAAGGCTGTCGTATTAAGTTTCAATGAATATATTATCCATATGTAACCCAATAACAAGTCTTTATTATAAATAAACTTATTTGCTTTTCGGCTGACTCCATGCCCTGAAACATCGATTTGGCCCAATCATTGAAAGAGTTTCCTCTCAAGGTCTGCCTTAACTTCTTTATGTTCTGAACATATTCATAAGTTGTCTGGACTTGGATAAAAAAAAAAAGATAATATTTTACAAGTTACCATGAATGAATGCATTATGACTTATTTTTAAATAATGTTTTAGATTAGACGGCGCAGATGTGAAGGCTGTTGGTTTAAATCCAATTGACAATTCAGGACTGTATAATAAGGTATGTAAAGCATATCCTTTGAATTATTATTATTATTTTTTTTTTTTTTTTTTTTTTTTTTTTACCGTGCACTAACATCCCTGGTGCAAGGAGGAATTTTCTCAACGAGCCGTGAGATGAGAAAATTCCTGCCACCAGTGGGACACGAGCTCTATCTAAGGTGTTAGCCTCTAGACCACGGGGAGACTCTGTAAATTATTATACACACACTATAAGTCATGATGATTAGATAGTTAGCCGTCGAGGTGATAAGTAAAGATGGAATGGTTGGGATTCGGCTAAATAAACCTCAATATGATTTTAAGTAAAGATGGAATGGTTGGGATTCGGCTAAATAAACCTCAATATGATTTTGTTTTAAAAAATTTATATTTCGGACGTTTCGGCTACTCATTGGTAGCCTTCGTCAGCTAAAATGACAAAAAAAGAAATTAATACAAAAACAAAAAAAATTATGATTGCGATAGGTAACAGAGCTATAGATACAATTAACTTATAAAAGAACATATCGTCTTAAATTCTTAGAATGAAAAAGTGAATAGGTACAATAATTGATTTTAATAGTAATTAGTAACTTTAATTGATTTTACAAAGAAATAAGAAGCTACATACCAATGACAAATATAGTAGCTAATAGTAACATTAATTAATTTTACAAAGAAATAAGATACTACATACCAATAGAAATGCCGAGCGGCAGAGGAAGACCAAGGTTGGCAATTAAGTAACCATTGTAGAGTGTCTAAGGAGAAAAAGAAATCTACTGGGGTATAAGTAAGTGGAAACAGGAGGTGGTGGGGGAAATGTCGGTAAGGATCAAAAAGCATGTTTATGACATGTCGGTAAGGATCAAAAGGCATGTTTATGACATATTTATGACAGGAAAGGAGAAAAAGGTGTTAATGGAAGGATACCCAAGGGGCATGGTAAAAATCTAGGTGGGAGGTCGGGAGAGTATTTGGAAAATATTAGCGTACATAGGAGAAATGCCTTGTTGGTCAGTTTTGTAGTTTATATTGTTTTTGTTTAAGTTTATGTGTACACATTCCGAGATCTGTAGTCTTTTTTTGTTTCGTTGTGTAGCAAGAATTTTCGTGTCGTCAAAGTTAAAAGTGTGTTTTTGTGTAATGGCGTGTTTTGCAAGTGCAGATTTATCTATTTCTTTATTAGTGATGGTTCGTTTATGTTGTGTAAGACGTGAGTGAATGTCATTTATGGTTTCTCCTATGTATACACCATTACAGGAAGGGGTTTGACAAGGGACTTGGTAAACATAACGGGTGGTTTGTTCAAAAGGGATGGGATCTTTGAGTTTGGTATAGAGGGTTTTGAGTTTGTTGGTAGTTTTCAAACCAAAATTTAGGGAAGGGTAGGATTTTTTTATTGTCTTTGTAAGTTTATCAGTCAGTCCAGGTGTAAATGGTAGAGATCGGAACATTTGGTAACTGGGAGTTAGGGAAGAATTGGGAGAGACAGTGTTGGGAGGTTGGGATTTTGCTATTTTAACAAGGGATTTTATGAGGTTGGGGGGAAATTGGTTGCGTGCCAATATATCTGAGGCGATATTAATATTTTTATTGTGGAAGGAAGCATGGGATAGAGAGAGGACTCGGCAGAGGAGATTTCTGGCTACATCATAATCATCATGATGAATATGATTTTGTTTTAAAAAATCTATATTTCGGACGTTTCGGCTACTCATTGGTAGCCTTCGTCAGCTAAAATGACAAAAAAAGAAATTAATACAGAAACTTTTTTTTGTTTCTGTATTAATTTCTTTTTTTTGTCATTTTAGCTGACGAAGGCTACCAATGAGTAGCCGAAACGTCCGAAATATAGATTTTTTAAAACAAAATCATATTGAGGTTTATTTAGCCGAATCCCAACCATTCCATCTTTACTCACTATAAGGTTTTGTTTTTTTCTTTGATCAAACAAATGTCATTTTAAAAGTTGTTTTTTAGTTTTATTGCTCATTTAAGTGTTTTTAAAAATCCATAGTCAATAATGTCATATATTTTATAAGTACTATAAAAGAGATGAGATTATTGGTTGAGGATTTTTAAGATTTTTTACTATGACCCCGGGTTATGTCAAGGATTCTCTTTTTATTGAAATATGGCATGTTGGTATATGGCTGGACTGATTCTTGGCAAGCATCTATTTAGAATTGTCCTAGCTTTGCTAAACCTTCAGTTACGGTCAATCAAGCACAAAATATGGCAGATATACCATGGCCAAATATAGTTGGAGACTTGAAGAAAACCGAGTATTCAGATTTTTGCTTGCTACATTCACCATAATTTGTTTCCCAAGCTGATCCCAAAGATGTTCTATACATGTGCTTCAGGATCTGTGCCATCAGTCCTGTACTCACCGCAGTGCATCAAGCAGCTCAACTCAGTTTAGCTCGAGAACGTTCCGCATGTACTATAGCTCATTGGGCCACTGTTCTCTTTCGCATGAGTCCAGATTTAGTCTCTATGCTTCAGATGGTCGAGTCAGAGTGTGGAGAACGAAACTGCGGGACAGTACAGTTTCGAAGGATGGTCGGTGATGGTATGAGGCGGACTTTGTGTAGTGGCAAAGCCAGACCTCCGTGTGTTCTGGAGGCCGTTGCTCAATGTGGAGACTTACACCCCGCACATCCTGGACAAATACGAAGTACCGTTTGCGCCTTTTGTTTGTGATAATTACCTTTTTATGCATGACTGCACATGTTGTCAGTGAGTACCTGGATGAGGTAGGTGTCCGAACCTTGGAGTGGCCTGCTCATAGCCTGGATAGAGCATCTTTTGGACCTGCTTGGGAAGTCCATTTGACAATGATCCAACCCTCCGCGAGAACTCCGAGAACTGAGAACTGCCATCGTCAAGGAATGGGATCAGATTTCCTAACATCATTTGGACAACCTTATTTGCAGTATGCCTGAAAAGATGCAACTTTTATTTGAGCAAGGGGATGCAATACTCGATACTAGAGACACATCTGTGCCAGGTGGATATTGTTTATTGTAAATTTAGAGAAGTTTTATTTTTTAGTTCTCAAGTGTTAAAGTATGTCTATTTTGCATTATATTTTTTTTTAAATTAAATTTAATGTTTTATTATTTTTCCTGTTGTTTCCCATGAGCTGAATACATGCACTGCATATACTAAAAAAAAAACACAGCAATTTATATTCAACAGGAAAACAGATAACTCAGAAATTCAAGGCGCGCCGAATTTTGTTTTGGAATCCAGTGTATTTTGCTATTGGAAAAATAGATAAATAGCAAAATAGATAAAGAATACATTTCCTCCATAGTAATATTTTCAGCAATAAATAAAGCTGATCCTACAAAATTTCCTTTTTATGCAAGTCATCCCTCTAACTTACCTTCTATCCTAAACCTTTGCTCTCTAGTTGACTACACACCTTGTTTCTGCTAGGCACAAACCTTACTGTAATACAGCCTCTTGTCACAGAAAATATCTAAATCTCTATGCTCCACACATACACAGTCTGAGTCTTATTATCTCTCTTTGTACCATGTAATATGAATGGATTAAATCTAAACTGCACCCTACAATTATGTTTTAGTGGTTGGAGCTAATGAAATTCATATAACGAACAAACAAAAAAATAATTTAATAGATGTTGAGTGAAATTTCTGTATTTTTTTATTCAGGCGAGCCCAGTAGAATATTCAGGAACAAATAAAGGAGAAAATATATGTGGTATTGGTATTATTGATGAAATATCTCACACAATAAATCCTGATGGCATTTTGAAATGGGAAAAACCAGACAATTGGGATCATGAAGAAATAGCATCAGTACTTTTGCCTTATTCACTGGTAATTCATTTATTCGTTTTTTATAAAATGCAAAGGAGATTAAGTCCACTTATGATCCACAAAGATCATAGTATTAAGAGGATTAATCTCTCCTGCAAAAATAATAATTGTTTTAATAACGCTTTTAAAATTAATTTTAGGCTTACAGCATCATAAAATCAATGTTTGAAGGAAAATATTTACAAAAAATTCCATCAAAGAAAATTTTGATTCATCGTGGCTGTTTACCTCTTTCTCAAGCTCTAATTAATATTGCCGAATCTCAAGGAATTGAAGTGTTCACTTCTTATAAAGACAACGTAGAGAAGGAATTAATCAAAAAGTTATTTCCAAAGGTAATTTTTTTTAATGTTATACTTTGTTATTATGCACATTTTTATTTATTTAAATTTTAACATCCATTATTATTAACGAGGAATTTTAGGATGGGTTATCTATAGGTTACCACCCTGTTCTAGCCTGGATAGGGCTGGTGCCACATTTTTATTTAAATAACTGAAAAGTTAATAAAGTATTTTAACAAACCTATTAACTGCTATCATTGACTTTGCCTCCTCTAAATGTATATTCGTGTTTTAAAATTTTATTTGAATTCTAACAAACTAACTTGTAACTTTATTAATTAAATTGACTTTACAAATTATGTACATAATATAGGTGCTTTGAAGATAGAAAGGCAATGTTGACTATTGAACGTAATAAGCTTCAATTTTATCTTACTTTAGGAATATTACTTTTATACTGTGTCTTGTCTAGATTCTGAATTGTAAATATGTACAATATTTATAGTGTGAAGTAAAATGTAAGATGCCTGCTACATTATTTCAGATTCCCTGTGCTAATATAGTTTCATGTGAAACAAGTGATTTTTGTTATCTGTTGTTATCTAAAATGTGTGGAGAAGGCTTCAGTTTGATTGTGAGTTGTCTCCCAGAAAAAGAAATGATCAAGGCAAACACTCTTCTTACAGCTGAAGAGGGAATGCTCCTTCAAACATCTGAAAAGGGCCTGGACCGTTCATGCATAGGTAAGAAATATATTCAGTTTTGGTCTGACAACCCTAGCCACATTATTTATATTTATTTTATTGTTTATTATGCTATGTCTATTAAATATCTAACTTATGTACCTTATATCTCATACAAATGTACTACTACATATTTTCTTTCTTTTTTGGGGAGGAGTGATGAGGATTATGTGTTTCGTTTCTTGTTTTGCGATTTTCTCCAAAATGAAGCAAAAACGAGCAAATCTCTAAAGGACTTTTTGTCTTAATTTTTTGGTCCCTACACGCTCCTGAAGTTTTGCCATTTAAAATCGGGACACCCTATATTATATATATATATATATATATATATATATATATATATATATATATATATATATACACAGTGAATCCTCCCTATAGCGGACACCTCTGGGAGAACCAAAGTTGTCCACTATAGAGAGGTGTCCGCTGTACAGAGGGGTTGGTCGAGAAGGATACCTACCGAATTTGTACATTTAATTCATGTTTTAACTAACCATTAAATAATTATATACCCATAAAAAGTTTTTTTTAAGTATATAGAAAGAAGTTCAATAATTATAAACTAAAAATAAATAAAATAAAAAAAATAATTAAAAAATTTTCAGGCGTATATATATGGAAGCTTGGATTCCTACTGAGTAACTGTTTCCGCATTCACCAATGCCGATGCTCCACAAATGGCTCTAAATGAAATTTTGTGCCTGCCACGAAATTTTTCCAGCCACCCATTGGAAGCTTTACATTTAGAATAACCCAACTGTCCAGCTATCTCTAGTGCTTTTGCCTGGATCATAGGATTTGTTATGGGAATGTTTTGAACACGCTCTCTTTTAAACCATTCCAGTGCAGCGATATCGATTGTAAATCCCCGTCCAGTTCTTAGTTCTTGGACAACATGTTTGTAACAATTTTCCGTCAATATCTGCAAAATTTCATATTTTTTTTTTCAATATTTCTGCTGCTTGTGTTTTCCCTATCTTAAAATCTCGGCATCTTTACGCACACCACATTTTTTGCGATTAGAAAATGTTATCACGTCAATTTGTTCTTTAAGTTTTAGAGATTTCCGATTAGACATATTGAAGAGAAATCACGATACTTACTCAACAAGAGCTAAAAACCAACTGAAAATTGAAGAGAGGGAATGTGAACGGAATGAGAGTTTTGGAATATTCCCGGAACTGTGATACCTCGTAGGCAAAACAATAGTAATCTGCCAGCGGGAAAATCATATGCTTCTGCTGAAAAGGAAGGGGTTCCTGTTGTGATATTACTAGGAAGATATTACTAGTCACTATTCTGTATATATCTTATTCTTACAAAGAGTTTGTTATTGTTAACGCATTTTACTGGAAACCTGCATCGATGGGAACGCTTCGATAACTTACATTAGCTGTAATTGTCCGTAGTAAGGAGGTAAAAAATCAGGCTCCTCTGTCCGTGTCCGTTGTACAGAGGTGTCCGCAATATAGAGGTTTATTTTACCTATAGAAAAATTCGGGACTGCGAGAAAATGTCCGTTAATAGAGGTGTACGCTGTAGAGGGGTGTCCGTTAAGGGAGGTTTCACTGTATATATATATATATATATATATGTTGTAGATCCTACGTTGAAAACTAAGATGTTCTAGGTAGTTGGTAACAGCTTATTAAGTCTTTAATAGTTTTGTATTTTAATTACATTTTTGTTGTGGAAACGTTTTGGCTATAAGCCATTTTCAATCCAATTGCCTGTGAAATACAATTAATTATACTGGTTAGGATATTAAGTTAAAATATAAACAAATAATAAACATAAAAATTAGAGTATATTACAGGTCAGTTGTTGATACATTAGTATACTTTAATTTTTATGTTTATTATTTGTTTATATTTTAACTTAATATCCTAACCAGTATAATTAATTGTATTTCACAGACAATTGGATTGAAAATGGCTTATAGCCGAAACGTTTCCACAACAAAAATGTAATTAAAATACAAAACTATTGAAGACTTAATAAGCTGTTACCAACTACCTATATATATAATATATATATATATATATATATATATATATATATATATATATATATATATATATATTCACATTTACATATATTTACATTTATTGATATTCAATGGGGACATTTTTACTATCCACATTGAATCATCAATTGTCTTTTAAAATTCTCCTAATTCTGTCCTAATATTTATATTTTTTATTTTTAAGGTATGGGATATTTTTTTTCATCAACAACAGTCAAAAGTCTTAGCCCTTTGAATGTTATATTCATGCCTAATGAAGAGAAAAAAATGATTCAAGATTACTTACAAAATGCTTTTAAGTCTGGAATAATCAAGCCTCTTCCAATTACTACAATTAAAAATGACATTGATAACAATTCAGCAGTTGAATTATTTAAGTAAGTATCTATTCACTTACATAGAGATCCATTTAGATAGGGCATTTGTTTTCTTAACGTAGTTCAAAAGTTAAAACACTTAAATGTCTTTCACTGGTTCAAAGCTCAGAATTAAAAATGGTGATGGAAAACAGTTTCTTTTGAGAAATAGCCTAACCGACAACAACCCTTGAGGCCTACCATTTTCTAAAGGATATTGTCTGGAATTATGATGACCAATGCTACCTTAAAAAGATCACTTTTTGTAGACAATTATTCATGAATTGAAGAATGTGTCCAGCTATTATTTTTGGTAATGAAGAATTTCAGTCTAGGAATTACAATTTTCTCCAGCAATGTGGACATGCAGTAAGTGAGTGAGACTAGTTTAAAATCGATCAGTAGACAAGAAGTTAACTTTTTTTTTTCCTGGTACGACTTTGGCCTGCCTCCAGACAACTTTATTAATTATATTTACTAGCCCGACTATTGCTTTTTGAGTTAACTGTTTTATGAATGTTACAAGTATATTGTTGTTGTCAGGGGTTTCTTTTTCAGAGATTTTATGATTTTTCTCACTTCATAAATGTTTTCATTGTTGGGAGCAATTGCTGTACTTTAACTGTCTGTATGTATTTGTCCAAAAATGTATTAATCCTATTTGGATGATTGCTTGTTTTTAGCTCCATATTTTGGAAATGGATTCTAATTAAGTGTTGGGCTTGTATGTGATAATTATAACTTCTGTTTCTTAAAATATATTCTTTTATATGAGAACAAATTAGTGATAGTTGAATCAACTTATTATTATAGCTATTTTTTATTTTATGTTACATACTTTTCAGGAATTCAGTAAATATCAGTGACAGACTAATTTTGACACCTAATGGAAATTCTATGAAAAGATCTGCTCTGAGTGTTGCTGAAGAAAATGATCACTATGTGATTTCAGGTAACACATAAAAAATATACTCATTTTCAAAAAGTATATATATATATTTTTTTTTTTAAATTAAATTGATATTTATTGAAAATTTACAATCTGTACAGTTATGTACAATAAGTAAATATGGTCAAACTATACATAAAACACAGTGAATAAGATGAGGGGAGAAGGCAGACATTACTGCCACTCCCAATGAAAGTTATGGTATTTCTTATTTTAATTAAAACTTTGTCTCTTTTTTTTTTAAAACTATATACATTATTTACAATATTTACATTATTTTATAAGACAGGCTAATTAACCAGCTGTAAGTTGTCTCGTGGCCAAAGGCGGCGAAGGCGTCGAGGAGGATTATCTGGGATGACATTGGAAGAAAGGGATCTGCCAAGAGGATTGGGGTGGGCTGGGAGTTTTGAGAAAAAGGTCAGGAATCGGGATTTGGCTAAATCATAGACAAAGGGTATTTCAGTGTCTCGATGGATGGTTAGGTTTGAAACGTAGAAAGGAGCGTTGAGGATTTTACAAAGGACTTTGGATTGGAAACGTTGGATAATTTTTATATTTGATGGCTTAGCTGATCCCCAAAGTTCTATGCTTTATGTCCATATCGGTCTTATTATGGTCTTGTATATTGTCAGTTTGTTTTTTTGTGTCTAGTTTTGATTTGAGTCCAATTAGTCGTCGGAAAAGTCCGAAGCGTTTGTTCAGTTCTTGTCTCTTGTGTTTTATGTGTGTTTTCCAGGTAAGTCGCTTGTCGAGGTGGAATCCTAAATATCTAACCTCGTTAGATTGGGGTTATGGGATATTGTGGATTTTTACAGGAGGGCACTCAGCTCGTCGCAGGGCAAAAGTTACATGCGTACATTTCTCTGGGTTCATTTGAATCCTCCATTTGTTGACCCATTTCTCGACGTCATTGAGGTAGTTTTGAAGTTTTTCAGATGCCAATTTAGGGTCGGGAGAGGATGTAAGGAAGGCAGTGTCATCGGCAAAAGTACAAGTGACGATATTTGGGGTTGTTGGGATATCTGAAGTAAATATAGAATAAAGGAGAGGAGCTAGGATGCTGCCTTGGGGAACACCTGCTTTAATGGTTCGAGGAGAGGAAATTGAAGAGCCGTATTTGATATGGAATGTACGATTTTCAAGGTATGATTTTATAGGATAAGATAGAAATGGAAAGGAAGGAATGTTTTGAGTTTGTAAAGGAGTCCGGGATGCCACACTCGATCAAAGGCCTGTGCCACGTCAAGAAAGACACCTGAACAAAAATCTTTTTGCTCAAGTGTGGAGGAAATGGTGTCAACTACACGGAAAACTTGTTGGGTAGTGGAATGCTGGGTGCGGAAGCCAAACTGGTGATAAGGGATTTTATCGTTTGAGTTTACTATGGGTAGGAGTCTTCTGTACAGGAGTTTTTCAAATACTTTTGAAATTATTGGGAGTAGGCTAATAGGGCGATAGGAGCTGGCAAGTATTAGAGATTTAAGGGGTTTATATCGGAATAAGGATTACTTCGGAATGTTTCCAGAATGAAGGAAATCGAGTAGTACGAAGGATGCTATTAAATATTAGGGTAAGGAACATCAGGGTTTTGTGTGGCAGGTGTCGAAGGATATTGGCAGTTATTAGATCGGGACCTGGTATAAAAAGTATATAAGTAAGTTAGAAAAAGGCCTAATGAATAACTGACTTAAAAGTACAAATAACTTGAACAATACCAAAACCCTTTTGGATTTCATGAACTTTAATCAGAAGTGTCACCATTACAGAGTGCTTAATGCATTTTTTATTAAAATACCATTGGTGGAGGAGAAAATGTTTGACTCCTAGAAACTTCATAATCTTACTACAGAGGTTTTCTTCCGTAAATAAATGGAACCTTTTGTCTAAGGTGGTCCAAATAGTTCATAAGTATGATGTTTAACATTTAATTTTCTGACTAAATAGTCCTAAGGATCATCAGCTATTACTATGTTTAATAAATGCCATTACATCTATGAATGGACCATATCAAGCAACAAGAACAAATAAAAATAGATTCATTCAGATCTTTGACCGTTTAGTAATAAGAGTTAATAAAACTACATTTGTTTAACCCTTGAGCACTCGCGTCACTTGAAGGTACGTGAGCACTCGCCTCGGGTCATGGCAGACCCACGATGAAATACATAGAGGTAAAAAAGGTATTAATAAGGTAAAAAAAGGTATTAATTAATTATAAACACTCATTTATTGAAAACAAATAAATATATTTATTGAAAAAATCAATAACATTTAAATAAATTGCATATTATTCCTTTAAGTGGCCAATTGAAAATAACCTTCACTTCTCCAGATATAAAATGTTTACCCACTTTTGATTAAGTTTATGTAATCGTACGAAATATTAAAACTTTATTTGCAGCTATATTTTTCAAATATATGTAATCGACTAACAGATAATGAATCTATCACAATTTCCAGTGGGAGCTAAGTATAAAAATAGAGGCACAGCAATATGGCTGACTTAGGGTCTCAGAAAATTAGAACCACAGTGTACCTTTCTAAATATAAGGAAAATCTACGTATTAGAATTGTAAAAATTATTATGATGAATGTATAATAAGAATATTGGCAAGAACACATATTAACAAAACATATAATGACATTCAATACAATAAATATACTATTTCTAGGACATCGAAAAATAAAAAGAGATCAACTTGTGGAAACTTCCATCATAGTATGAGTTATTGTTTTGGGAGCAGAAAATAGGAACAATAGTTCAATCTATACAAAATCAATAACAATGTTTTAGGAACATATATACGGGAATTCTACATAGGAAGATAAATGGAAAAATATTAGGAGCAATACAATCATAGATATATCTCTAGCCAGCCATCCTTTCTCTAACCACATCATTATTCTTTGCATTTCTAACAAATAATGGACACATGAAGAGGACAAAGATATCTTGTAGCACACTTTAAAAGGCTTCAAATCCTTGGTACTGGGACAAAAATAGCAAGGTTTGCATTTCTTGTGGTGGTTTGCATTCCTTGTGGTGTGATGGATTTTTTTATTTATATGGCTGACAATTACTTCGTAATCAAAAAATTTTCTGAAGGTATCTATGTAATTCATGTTATGTACCCCTAAAGCCTGAGCGAACTCCAAACATATGTGTTATCAAATTTTCTCTACAGGTCCTCGTTGAAGGAGGAAGTTCCTTGACCATTTTATACTGTCATTTTTTGACAAAACTTATAGGGTAATTTATCTCTTCATCTGTATCAGGTGCCTCCCGCTCGCTTGCTGTACCCTGTTCACTAAGCTGTTCATGATCTAACACGTCCTCGTCTGCCGAATAACTAATAGAATCAGCATCATTGTTAGGTTCTTCCCTGTTTTGCCAATCAAATTCCCTCAAAAGCTCCTCATCCGTCGGAGCCATAATATTTGACGTTCTTGGGAAATCGCTGACGTATCCACTCGCCTCGGGTCAGAGGGGAGAAAAAAGTCTCGGCCATAAGCTCTCCCGTCGGGTCAAAACAGCGATAACAGGGATGACACTACTGCGTCGATGGTCTAGCGGCCACAGACTAGTGGAGAGTGTTATGTTTGGAGAATAGAAGGAGTGGGAAGCCTATTCGGGGAAGGGATGAATTCAAAATTTCCTCTTAAAAGTAGCTTGGGTCTCTGGTGACCCGACGCGAGTGCCTAAGGGCTAATAGAAAAATTAGTTTATATTAATAACATTTTGGTTTGAGCTTCAAGCCTTCATTAGGGCTATGAACAGAGAAATAATTCATCCATATGACTTAAATAAAAATAGATTTATCATGTACCAAGAATGGACACTAAAAGCTTTGACTTGAAAATCCTTGTGGACGACTTTAAAAAATGTGTTATACAAAGGATAATAAATATTTTCTATTATAAAACTCGAGCCGACTATTTATTTAAGTTTTACATTTAAGTTTCTTAGAGAGGCTACCCCCTGGTCATCTTGTTCTAAACTTCCTATTGTGATGGAGTTTCGAGGGCTGAGAATGAAAGGCAGCTTGTAAGTAGTAGCGTGTATTGGTAGGACAACTGGCCTGGACGGGATGATAGAGAAGAGTGGAGTGTCGAGCATGGAGTCTGGTAGAGAGTGAGTGAGTGAGACTGGAGACTGAGGATGAGCTAGGATTTAGCCCAGCCTAAATAGGCAGGTAGGATTGGGGAATCGTGGGAATCATAGAGCAATGCAGGTCTCTAGCTGCTGATGGTCAATATTGCTGACTGGTGTCTGGGTTCCTTCCTTTCCCATGCTTTTCCTCACATATACCCCCCTTCTCTTTAAAGCGGAACGCGTTGAAAAGAGGATGAGGTATATGCATGTGAGCGTGTGTGCTTCTCGCTGTGGTGCTGGGAAGACTTGGAGAATCTGCGGGGTGGTAGGTGGAGAGCATGTGATGAGTGGTGCCTGTCCGCCTCCAAGTGTTGTCCAGATTAGGTGCAAGCAGTGTAGTGATAATTGTTGAAGAGACGGGTTGTTGGGTGGAAATGTGATGGATTTGTGCAAGGTCAGTTGTCCCCTGTAACATTCAAATTAATACAATTTTTGATGAATGAAGTGTGAAAATATACATTATAAAAGTGATTAGAATTATACAATGATTATGATTGGTGATGATATTGATGCCTTTGGCAACTTAATTCTATTACAAAAATTTGCTTAATATTACTTTTTATACATTTGGTGCTTAAAATTCTAAGAACAATGTACCGGAATTGGTTTGAGTGACCCTTTCTTAAAATTTTAAACTAGAATTACTATAACTAAAACATTTAGTTGCTTAATATGTAGAATTATTACCTTTAATACGCATATGTTGAAAATATAAACATTCAATGTACATTGTAATAATTGGAATGCGCATGTTTGCAAATATAACAAATATAAATGCTCTATTTACTGTACGCTATATAATTGTTCTATATGTGCACTATATTTGTCCCTTTTTGATTTTGATACCTTCGTTAGTAATATTTACAAGTGTTAGTCATTGATTTGAATGACTCATGCAGATTGTTAAAGAAATCATGCTTGAATTGAATGAGTTATGTCCAGGAAGAGGGATTGGGAAGCCGGCTGTAGAATTGCAAGATAGCAGTAATGATATCTTGGGTGCTCAGATTGGTCTTTGCTCATCTTGCAGGATGCGGCTGCTCTTCCCAGAAGTATCATGTTCTTGTTGCTCGTGGCTGGTTAGTGACCTATATTCATGGGATTTATCCAATGCCTGAAACTTGAATGCTAGGGTTCTATTAAATAGTATACGAAAGAATCATTTTTTTGTTTATAAAATAAGAAATTAATTTGATTGGGGAAAAAAAAATAAATGCAATGTTACTAGCTATGTGGCTTGACCTATCTTTTTTTTTTATCTTAACCTTATGATGTCATTCTTCGTTATAGTGATGTTTTGCGTGCCCTAAGTGTCATTGGGTGTGTACTAATAGGTGGTGAAGGTGTGAGTTTTGCTTTATGTGTTGCTCTGTTTTGGTCCTGTATGGTCTGGGGTTGAGTCTGCGTGTCTGCTTTTAAGAGTGGATGATCTTTTCGTAATCGAGCCTTTTTGATCATGTTGAAATGTGTCACCACTTGTTTGCCTTTTTTGTCAATTATCATCGTCTGAGGTGAGAGCATCATCAGTACTTTGTGTGGTCCTGAGAATTTTCTTGCCAGTTTCTTCATTGTGCTGTGAAAGGGTATTTGTTGCTGTGAGTGACAATTGTTTTTCCATGTTACAGTTTTGTTGCGAGTCCGTTGAGGATGCATTTTGTCGTTCCTAAGTATGCCCTTTAGTGTAGTCATTTGTGTCAGTTTTCCACCTCGTGAGGAGGTGGGCTCAGTGAGTTTTTTGAACCAATTAAGTAAGTCAATTGTGGGCAGTCAGGTGCAAGATGTTCACCTTTGCATATTTGACACTCGGTTGATGTGTGAGTTTTGTATCTACTGTATTTTGTGTTAGGGCTGTTGTATCGCATGTATGACCTATTTGCGTGAGAATGTCATCGTGGAGGTGATGGTGATTCTTGCCTAGATTTTCTGGGTGAGAATCGACGTGGTGGGATGTGTTTTCGTGTAAAACATTCTGAATGCCAGTGGTTCCCTTGACAAAATCTGCATGGATATGGTGGGGATTTTGTCCTGTGTGTTGATTTTTCTTTATTTTGTGGGTCAGTACCTGTTTTACGATACGTAGGTGAGTTTGATTTAGTATGTGCTCGTCTCTCTATGTGTGATTTGATAATGGCATTTTGTTTTTGTGCTGTATCTTGTTTTGTTGGTATGTAGCGAGTGTGAAATATCGGTTTTGTGCTCGGTGTGTCAATGTCACTATACGCCATAATGCTCTTCTCTATCTTGTCCAGGTTTTTTGGTAACCGATATTTCATTTCTTTGTGTAGGTCAGGTGATATATGACTTAGGTTTTCCATGTATTTGTCAGTGGTTATTTTGTCTAATATCGTGTTCATCGTATTGATAGGATCTCTAGCTATCATTGTGTGTAATCTGTTTTTGAGTCGATCACCCATTGTTCTGATATATTCGCCGGGTTTGATCGTGTATTGTAGTATTAGTTGGAGTAGTACTGCGGGGTGTTGTGTTGTGAAAAATCGTTGTATTAAGTATTCCTTTGCGTCTTTGTAAGTCAATTTTATGTCTGCTGAGTTTAATGAGTCCCAGTAAATTTTTGCTACTCCCGCCAGTCTAATATTTAAGATTTTTAATTTGTCTTGGTCAGTCCAACCTACGATGTTGCCTAAATTGTCCAGTTGTTCAAAAAATTCCGTTATTACTAGTGAAGTTCCTGATCCTTGAAATACAGGAATTTCTGCTAGTGTCGGTAGAGTGGAGTGTGGGATGTGTGGAGTAGTTTGTATGTTTTGTTTCCTGTCCTGTACTTGAGCTGAAAGTTCTTTAATTTGGTCTTGCAAAGCAGCAATGGCTTCCTGTGTTGAAATTTTTTTCCTTGTCCGTTTACGAATGACATTTTTGGTGAGATTATGTGTTTGTAAATATGTCTTAGTTTGTATATAAGAATGAGTTAGAAGATTGAAAGAAAAAAAAAATTGTTAGTAAGCCACTTGATTTAAGCAAAATATTAAAATGAAAAGATGTACTTACCCCTGAAATGTGATGGTGTTGATCGTGCTTTACCGCTGCCACCAAATGTGATGGAGTTTCGGGGGCTGAGAATGAAAGGCAGCTTGTAAGTAGTAGCGTGTATTGGTAGGACAACTGGCCTGGACGGGATGATAGAGAAGAGTGGAGTGTCGAGCGTGGAGTCTGGTAGAGAGTGAGTGAGTGAGACTGGAGACTGAGGGTGAGCTAGGATTTAGCCCAGCCTAAATAGGCAGGTAGGATTGGGGAATCGTGGGAATCATAGAGCAATGCAGGTCTCTAGCTGCTGATGGTCAATATTGCTGACTGGTGTCTGGGTTCCTCCCTTTCCCATGCTTTTCCTCACACTATATGCAGTACTCAGTAAAAGTGTTTCTCTATATTTATGATGATAGCTCTCATTCACCTTCTCTGCCGTTAACAGGTTCATTTAATATATTTGGATTCTTAAGAAACAATGGTCTAATGAGAATATTTTGCTATTTAGTTTAGAATGTTTGTATCAAATTTTAAAAATAATGGGTTATAAATGGAGAAGATGTATAAAATGAGAAAAAAATTATTAGATATAATCACTGCAAGGGTTAATTTTAGTTGAGAAATAACTTATTTTCAACCGGGAAAAAACAGCATAGTTTTTATACAAACAAATTTATTCACACCATTATTTTCATGATCTATAGGTAGACATGAAATTTTCTAGTCAGCACTTCCGGATTGCAGGTGAACCTCATAAGTGGGTTTCCTCCCTATAAAGGGGATTAAAATGGATGTCGCAAACATCTAAGGTGACAAGGTATTCAAAAATACCTATTTAACTTCTCATATAATATAATCCTTTTCCATGAACCAAATACATACAGTCCCAATCAACAGTTGTAAACAAAACCTGGAGTGAAAACTTTGTAGTCATAAGGTTATAAAAGAGGGAATTTCGCCCAAGGAGTTAGCTCTAGGAATATAAGCCTTGCACCTTTTCCCTTCAATCTTCGGATTTATCTGAACAAGCTATGGATCTTTCTTATAATTTTTATTGTAGGAAAAACCTTTTTCTTTTGTTGTTTTCTTATTTTTTGTATTTCTCATTTGTTTTTGAAACCACTTAAACTGTAATTCATTATAAACTTTTCTTTTTCTTTTTTTACGGCGCTTCGACATCTAGGCCATTAGCGCCAACATCCAGGGTGCAGCCAGGAATTTTCCCAACGAGCCATGGGATGAGAAAATTCCTGCCGGAGGTGGGGATCGAACCCACCATCTCTTTTATTAACTTTTATTATTTCAAATTTTAAGAACTTTGATGAAAGGTTGAGTCCCTCTTCCTTTATAAATGTAATTTTTTTTTATGGTAATTAAACACAAATTTTAATGAGAGTACAATACATGATCAATACAAATGTGAACAAGTTCTTCATTGCTCCAACTTTCTTAGCTACATCCCTTCAGAATATAAGAAAAAGAAAGGAAGAACCTAATGTGATATGAAGAATTAAATAATATTGCTAGATTCGATTGAAAGGCAAATAAATAACCCAGTCAGGCCTAAAAATGCTTTAAATGAGACAACCACATACCAACTTTCATTGGTTTTACTGCTTTTTGTTTCTATTGTGAATAAAATTAAAAACTTGTTTGCAGTTCCATCTGAAGCACAAGGACACTTATGGATTTATCTTTTGGAATGGATGATTCTTCGAGGGGCTTTAAAGATTCACATTATTATAAACTGGTCTGAACAACCAGAGTTTATTTATGAAAAGTGAGTAAACAATATATCATGTTGATTGATGCATATTACACTTTTTTGTGACCTGGGATTTTTTTTGACTGGGCTGAGAAGAATATATTTCACATGTTACTATAAAGTATATTGTTAAATTAAAACAAAAGTTGTAAATGAAGACTGTTTAAAGAATGTGAGCTTATTATTTCTGATAAATCGAATGTTTTCATTCAATGGTATTGGTCATGTACTGAGGCCAAGATTTTTCTTGATGGAGCCGACATGAGATCCTGGCAAAATATTGTGCCCCCACTACATGACAAATACTAGATATAGAGGTATGTACTGTTTACCAACAAGAAGAAAGAACATCTAGGTGAGGGGTGCAAAGGAATAAGGACATGCACATCTTAAACAATGTTATTGTTCTATAGCAGCTATAATTAACCTGCGACCCTCTGAAAGTTTTTGGTTGGCCCATCTAGTGTTACTTTATTTTACTAATTTTGAATTTTGTGCCCATTAGAAAAATTGAGAGCATACTAAGTGAACAGGTACAGCGTAACACCACTCCCAGCAGTGCTAATTTCATTAGTATTTTTGTGGAAAATGTTTGCCTTGATATACTTGTATATTCTCTTTCCTGCATTTTGCCCAATTCATTAGCTATATAAATTACTTCAGTGCAGACATCATTAGTAAGAAATAAGGGTAACAGTTTTAGCGCGGTTCCTCCCTCCCCCATAGGGAGGAACCCCGCTTATAAGGTTGATACAATGAAACAATCCGGAAGTGCCGACAAGAAAATTTCGCGTTTCAGAACCCCTAGAGACCGAAAATAACGGTGGTTCAAATTTGTATATATGTATATATATATATATATATATATATATATATATATATATGTATATATATATATATATATGTATATATATATATATATATGTATATATATATATATATATATATATATATATATATATACATATATATATGTATATATTTATTTTTATATATATATTTATATATATATATATATATATATATATATATATATTTGTCTGTTCGCTCATTTCTGGCTTCCCTGATGGTCCGATTTTGATGAAATTTGGTACAAAAATCTGTCGTCCAATTTGAAAGGTCAAGTTCGTTGACCAGCAAAATCCGCCCACTGGAAGATGGCGTTTGGGGCGAAATTCGCGCAAAAAAAATCGTAACGCTTACGTTTTTGAGTTCATAAGCTTGTAAGTACTCTTTTAATAGGCTTCTTGGGCTAGGAAAACGAATGGAACCATTTTCAAGGCGATAGCTTTAACCGTTTTCGAGAAAACTGAAAAAATAATTTTTGAATGCCGTTTTTGGTTTGGGTACTTAGAATCATGGGATTCAATTGAAACATTTACTGCATGTTCTACTTTCATTAAAACTAATATGTTGAAATTTTGGTTGCGTTTGGAGTTAAGGAAGGGTTAGAATAAAATATTTTATTAACAGACATAAAAAAGTTTTGGTAACTTTGTATACTTTCCTTAATATCTCGAAAAAGGTTGAGAATTTGGGAAACGGAAGAATACCATTAGAAAGCTTACTAAATGTTCTACAAAAAAGGTTCTAATAAAAGTTTTGATTAGGCGATGTCAATCGGAGAAATAAGTGCTTAAAACTTTAAAGTAATTGATTTCGCTTATTCGAACTGTTCTTTTTGTCTTTGATTTTGATACTTAAAATTTTGGGATTCAGTTGAAACATTTTCTGCATGTTTGAATTTCATCAACACTAATATGTTAAAATTTTGGTTACGTTTGGAGCTAAGGAAGGATTAGAATAAAATATTTTATTAACAGACATGAAATGTTTTGGGAACTTCGTATACATTCCCTAATATCTCGAAGACGGTTAGGAATATTGGTAAACGGAGGGTTACCATGCGAAAGCTTACTAAATGTTCTACAAAAAAGATTCTGAAACAATTTTTGATTAGGCTATGTCAATCGGAGAAATAAGTGCTTAAACTTTGAAGTAATTGATTTCGTTTATTCGAACGGTTCTTTTTGTTTGTTTTTATTCTTTGTTATTTTTTAATTGCTTAAAGTTGGATAATGTATTTGACAATAAAACAGATTAATTAAAATAAGAAAAACAATTCATTGTTAAAAATATATCAGGCTGTACCGTATGAAATGTCAGTTTTGGATTTGTCGATTTCCTTCAAATGTCTTGAAACTGTCGAGGCTCCTACTCCGAGTTCTTTGGCATATTCCCTAGTGTTTTTAATTGCTTATAGTAGTCAAATGTATTTGTCAATAAAACAGGATACATATAATTAGAATCAATATTTTGTTTGTTAGAATTCAAAGATGCCGTATGAATATCTAGATTACAGTACTGGTGTTGATTTCGTTCTTTAGAATTATTCTTGGTATTCCCTATTTTCATCTGTTACCCATAGTTTTTTATTGTTATTAGGTTTTTCTTATTGATTATAGAATATAAATCTATTTGGCTATAAAACAGGATACGTAAAATTAGTGACAATATTTCCGAGATTTCTGAGCGAAATACTTTTAAGATTTTCTACCACCACGAACGGCTTTTTTCCTCTATTTTTATCCACTAGATAGGCTTTATTTTGCATATTATTCTATACAAGTTTTATTCAGCAGGGGATTCTGATGAAATGTCGTGTTTTTGCTGTGGATTTTAAATACGATGTATCTAAGATTGGATAACATTAGCGAGTCTACATAGTTAAGAACCGACGATGGAGGATTACTTCTTGCTATGATTTAGTCTACATATGTATATTAAGTCCTAAATCCAAAAAATAAACTTCACAACGGTTAGATACTATGAGCGAATATGGCGGTTCAATGTCCGTAGAAACAAGGGGGCCTCAGGAAATTTACCTGCTAAGAGTTAATCCTCAAGAGCTGTAAATATACCCCAGGTATCTGCCGACACGGAGCCTAGGCGGAGAGCACCCCAAAAACTCAGATCCAAACATAAGGTTATATACTAAATATTCATAAAGACTACTTAGTTGCAAACCGATTCATCAATTAGCAATCAATAGTTTTCAACAAAGGTTATATACTAAATATTGATAAAAACTATTTAATTAGAAAAAAAACAATATTCCACAAGACTTGTTTTTGGTCCATTTGTGTCTACTCCATAGAATTAATCAGGTATATTATTCTATTGTAGTTGGGCAACTAAACTTTGTTTTATTTTGTTAAATAAAGTTTTTTTTCTTGACTTGTTACTCGTCAAGACTTTTATTTGTCCTTGTGTATTTACTAGATAGGTTTTATTCGGCATATTATTCTATATAGGCTATATTAGGCAGGGTATTCTACTCAATCTTGTGTACTTCTTCTTGATCCTTCTGTACATGGGCGTATATAAAAACAATTTGGGGGGGGGGGGGGCTGAGACCATTTCCAGGGTATGGAATACTAAATATTTAGAGCTTGGAATAGTTTTAGGCAACTAAAACGCTATTACACGTAAAATAAAATATGTTTTATGAACTAAGTGATCTTATTTAATTTAGGTGGGCTGCAGCCACCTCAGCCCCCCCCTCATATACGCCCATGCTTCTGTATCCTCTAGAAAGGCTTTATTAGGCATATTTTGTATTGATTTATAGAGCTTTGCTTTAGAATAAGAGCCAGATTCTGTAATTTCCGCTTCTGTGTAAAAGTTAGCTACTGTCGGTGTCCCTGACGCCTTAATATCACTTTTATTCGAGATGTTCGAGAGGATTTTGACAATTTTCACGAGATATATAAAAAAAAATAAGTTTATTTCTTTTCTAAGCTTATTATTATTTATTTTTTTTTTTTTTTACCGTCGCGCCGGAGTGCAGACACTCCGACGGACGCTCTCCGCCTCACCAAGTAAGTAAGAAAACTATGAAAGTAGTGGTATTTCACTGCCGACGGCGAGCCGCCTCCCACTTATGCTACACCTCTCATGTTTTCTTGTTTTGTTTCATAGATGACCCTAGAAGGCTACCTGAACTGAACCTTCGAACTCTATTAAGGTTCATCTCGGATACGGCGCTGTTGGTGTAACAGACTGGCTTGTCGGGTGGCACAATAGGCCTTGTTGGCCTCGGTGCAGCTCCCTCTACGTGGGCACCCGTTTTAATAATAATAATAATAAATTTCTAAGCTTATCATTATCAAATGGCACTAGGGACATGAACGGAACCACGCTAAGATGCTGCAGTTCCTGCGAGTCGGACTTTTTTTGATTGAGGGTACTGGTCTGAGGCCAACACAACACTTCCCAATATCGAAGAATCAATATTACATTTAGTTGTGTGCGTATATTTGTATGTGTATATGTATATTTGTGTGTGTGTGTATATATATATATATATATATACATATATATATGCATATATATATATATATATATATATATATATATATATATATATATATATATATATTGTGGTGTTTTGGTGGGGGAGGAAAAGAAAAATTGGATATATTTGAAAGTTAATGTAGGAAAAGTTTATTTAGAAAAGTTTATATTATATTTTCATTTAAATCTCAGGGTTCATTTAATCTATTACCAAACTCACCACATACGGACTTATGAATAACCATTTGAATAATTAAATTAATTTAATAAATTTCCTGAAAGAAAAGCATGAGAAATATATGATTAGAATCATTTCTTACCATTTGTCATTTTATGTGTTGAGACCATATTAAATACCAGGAGAAAGGTTCAGTATAAATAAAATAGAGTTGGAAATAATTGACTTATATTGAAGAAAAGATATAATTTTAGATTTTGCATGGCTGTGATATAAAAAGAATATAAAAATAGTGCTTGACTCACATATTTGTATCAATGTTGGGTTATTAAGAAATGTTTAGAACATATTTAAAATATTAACTTATATATTAAAATATAACTATTGGCCATTATGAAGTTTTAGATAGCTTTAAGAATTTAATTAAAGATTGGCAGTGAGTGAGTTATACTCAGCTTGTTTTACGGATGATGTTCTTGAAGTGAAGAGGTAGGCTGCTGATAGTCGTGTTGAGGAGATGGATGGTCGGCTGTTAGATCTTGGAGTTGTGTCTCCCCATCATGTCCAGTTGGTGCTCGGTGTCAGGCTGTGGTGGTGCAAAGGGTGCTCTCTCGCCCTTGGCTGGCGTTGAAGTGAGAATGAGTGGTGGGGGAAGGCCCTACTTATAGGCGTTACTCCCACCATACCAAGGGTGTCTGACTTCTTTGTCCTTCCCTGTATTTTCCTGTCCATACTTGGAAACACCTTATCGCTCCTAGCCGAGATATTTGGACTCTTCTATCTACTTAACACTGCCTTTTTGAAAAAATAAATACTGCCAAACTAAACACTGCCAAATGCTATCTCTTTTATTATTCTTTTATTTATTTTATTGATTGACAAATGATAATATTTGTGATGGACTTATGAAATATAAGCTAGCCTTTATTTTGAATAGGAATGCTACTCTTTGCTATGTCAGAAACTGACCCTTTCTTGAGCACCCCCTTTTTATATCATTACATTTCGGGTGGGCTCCGGTGTAAAAAAAATTAAAAAACTGCTTAGCAAGTTTTAATTTTTTTTTTTTTTTTTTTTTTTTTTTAATTTAATTTGGTCTAAAGATTTTGTTTTCCGGCTCAGGGTAGCATTACTATTCAAATACTGGATACTATTAACTAGTTTCATTTTTAAAAGTTTAAATTTGTTTCTTAGATGCTCTACCTTAAATTATAAACATTCCAAAGTCTTAATAAAAATTATAAATTATGTTTTATAACAAAAAAAAATTACATACAATAATAACATTTACATTTACAACACATGTTGTATGGCTGTATACTTCTTATTCCATTACTAAGTCACTTATAAAAAAAAATTTTTTTCAAATAAATAAAAAAAATTATTTTTATCTATTTATATATACATTTTTTTTTTTTTTTTTATTTTTTTTTTTTTAATATTACCCTTAATTCAATAATTAATCATTTTAATTTCAAATGAACAATATAGTATAATTAAAAGTATCTACCACGACAACAAAAAAAAATATAAGTATAGCTCAAAGCTGAGCCTCCTGGCTCATTTAATCTTAAGTTTTATTATTATTTATTTATTCTTTAATTATATTTTATGTACAACAAGTTTTCTTTTTAATTTCATTGTGCTTTTTATTCATATTTAATTATTTTACCCAATGCATTTGACATGACTCTAATGATTGTTCAAGAAAGTTTGTTCCCTCACTAGCCCATTTTAAAAAATTTAAATTTTAATGTAATAAAATAATTTGTCAAAAGTCTATCAGTCCTTGTCGGTGTCAACTTGTTTGTCAGTCACTCCTTCTTACTACATTTCATTTAAAAACTTCTCCTTCCACTTCAATATTTATTAAACTCCTTCCACTTCAATATTAATTAAACTCCTTCCACTTGAATAACATTATTCAAAAATTATTATTAATAAGTTTCCCCCCTTTATTATAATATAATATTATATTCCCCACTATGTAGATAAGGTACTCCGGCCTCTTCATGGGTCCGTGAGCCTTTAATACACAACAAATAATAGGTACTCCGGCCTCTTCATGGGTCCGTGAGCCCTCAATACAAAACAAATAATAGGTACTCCGGCCTCTTCATGGGTCCGTGAGCCCTCAATATAAAATAAATATTCAAATATATCAAAATATATGAAATATTTTTCTCCTTCCCCTTACTTCAATTATTATTATTCTTTACTCCTACTTCTTCATTTATTTATTATTAACTTTTGAAAAGGTTTTTTCCCTTTAAATATTTATAACTGTCCTTGTCAATGTCTGTCTTTCTATTTATTTAAAAATTATTAAGTTTTATTTATTTTATTCTTTATTTAAAACGTAGTTTAACCATTAATTATTCTCTTCATTAATTCATTATAGCCTTATTGGCTTCAAAAATATATTTCTCATTTAAAAACATCCTATAGTTGGAAGGTTCAAGTTATATTGAAAAGAGAGTGATGCGAGCGCTGCTCGGGGCTGTGGCAATTATAGGAACTTCTTGACAATGTAGAACACTAGCGCGGTGCGCGTGTCGAGAACTTGAACTAGCATGAGCCTGCATTGTTGACATTAGGGATTTTCAAAGCTTTCTGCTTTCGACGTAGATAAGAGCTTTTGGGAGTTAATCATCCTATTATCTGTATTCCTAAGATTTTTAGGGATCTTCCCAGGGACTGGATATTTCTGGTTCATCTTTTAAGTAATTATCTGTCGCTTAGGGGATTTGTAATTTTGGGAGTTACTTATCCTACTTTCTGCCTTCCCGAGATGGGAATAGGATTTTAACATAAACTGGTGATTTCCTGATTTTTATCGAATCTTTTTGTATTATAAAAACATATTTTGGATTCTCCAACCTTTACACTTGCGTGTCTAAAATATCATCACGACCGATAATGAAATAATTTTTATATCTTCTTGATACTTTCTGTTTGATATTAATACTAATAATGACATTAGAATTTTATGTTGGTGCAAAATTTTCATTTAATTAATAATTTTACTGCTTTTAACGGATAAAACCGGTTATCATTTTACTGAATCTACGTCTAAAAAAGGATAATATAATGACCTTTTTCGTAACCTTTTTTTTTTTTTTTTTTTTTTAGTGTACGGTTGTGCACATGATTTTTAAAAATAAAATAAAAATGAAATAAAATATGGGTTTTGCCTCTCGTAATTTTGAAAATGGTATCTAAAAAATTATAAACATTGGTTTTTATCAATAAACCATAGAATTTTGATAGGTAATATAATTTAAATATTAATAAATTTATTATTTATTAGTCCCTATCCACTCAAATCCGGTACCCAACGCCGGAGGAGCTCCAAAACAGAGAGGTTTTATCGTTATACTTTACTGGTTAAATTTTTTATTTCATCATCTTTGGTCGGTTCATGATAATATTTAAGGAGAATCGAATGGAACATTTCCCGAATGATTCCATTTTTATTCGACAAAATGAAGGTATATTCTTTACAGGATGTTTCTCCCAGGTTGATATTAATAATGGGACATTTAATATACAATTGCATGTCTACTTTTGCTGTTTCTTTTATTAAAATATTGTTTTTAAATAATTGGTTTAAAATAAAATCTTCAATAGTTGTTAAATAATCTATGTTAAATTTTGTTGTTTCATTTTCTTTAAATAATTTGTTCAAAATATAATTTTCGGCGGAAGTTAATAAGTTATTGTTTAATTTTGTTGTAATTTTATTTATTTTGAATACATTATTTAAAATATAAATTTCATCGGAATTAAATATATTGTTGGACACAGAAGTTATTTTAGGACTAGTTTGATCATTTATCATTAAAGGAACAGATTTGATTTTATGGATTATAAGAGGAGTAGGTTTGATTTCACGGAGCGTCATTATGGTCCCTAATTTTTCAGATTCTGATTTTAGATTTTCTATTATTTCGGTTTTGGATTTTTGCATATCTGCTTTTAATTCGGTTTTGAATTTTTCTGATTCTGATTTTAGATTTTCTATTATTTCATTTTTATATTTTTCGGATTCTGATTTTTGGCTTAACATTAGGGCCATCATTTGTTTCATCAATTCTTGCATTTTCGTGAAACCCAAATTTAGTTCCTCCCTACTACTCTGGGTGAAACGTCTATTACCTTCGTTATGTTCCATATTGTTGAATAAGAAATTTTAATATATACAAAATTATAAATATGATACAAAAATTAATAAATCAAAAATAAAATATAAAAAGAGACAGAAATAAATATATAGAATTATATCTATCTTTAGGGCATCTTTTAAAATTGCCATCACATTTCCCAACATTGATCCAATTATGTGGTCGTAGCAAACTTGCCAAGCTGACAAAACAAATATATAAAAACTTAAATAAAAATACATAATTTAATAAATATCACTGCCAAAAATAAAATATTTGCTACAAATTCAATATCACTCAAAAAATTGTATTTTTCATACAAAATTCAAGTTTTGAACCTTAAAACACACTTTTTTAATCATATGGTCTCAATTTTAAAATCTGAAAACATAAAAATAAAAATTTTAATTTTGGTTTTAAAACACGCGCGCGCCTACTGCAACTCTTCTCTAAGCTGCTGGGCTGCAATACAAAGCTACGGGAATGATTACGCGACTCAACCTGTTCCTGATTTCGAAGACAGGTTTAGTGGATTGTCCCACGTGAGGCGCCAATATGTGGTGTTCGTGCACCACATGCGGACTTATGAATAACCATTTGAATAATTAAATTAATTTAATAAATTTCCTGAAAGAAAAGCATGAGAAATATATGATTAGAATCATTTCTTACCATTTGTCATTTTATGTGTTGAGACCATATTAAATACCAGGAGAAAGGTTCAGTATAAATAAAATAGAGTTGGAAATAATTGACTTATATTGAAGAAAAGATATAATTTTAGATTTTGCATGGCTATGATATAAAAAGAATATAAAAATAGTGCTTGACTCACATATTTGTATCAATGTTGGGTTATTAAGAAATGTTTAGAACATATTTAAAATATTAACTTATATATTAAAATATAACTATTGGCCATTATGAAGTTTTAGATAGCTTTAAGAATTTAATTAAAGATTGGCAGTGAGTGAGTTATACTCAGCTTGTTTTACGGATGATGTTCTTGAAGTGAAGAGGTAGGCTGCTGGTAGTCGTGTTGAGGAGATGGATGGTCGGCTGTTAGATCTTGGAGTTGTGTCTCCCCATCATGTCCAGTTGGTGCTCGGTGTTAGGCTGTGGTGGTGCAAAGGGTGCTCTCTCGCCCTTGGCTGGCGTTGAAGTGAGAATGAGTGGTGGGGGAAGGCCCTACTTATAGGCGTTACTCCCACCATACCAAGGGTGTCTGACTTCTTTGTCCTTCCCTGTATTTTCCTGTCCATACTTGGAAACACCTTATCGCTCCTAGCCGAGATATTTGGACTCTTCTATCTACTTAACACTGCCTTTTTGAAAAAATAAATACTGCCAAACTAAACACTGCCAAATGCTATCTCTTTTATTATTCTTTTATTTATTTTATTGATTGACAAATGATAATATTTGTGATGGACTTATGAAATATAAGCTAGCCTTTATTTTGAATAGGAATGCTACTCTTTGCTATGTCAGAAACTGACCCTTTCTTGAGCACCCCCTTTTTATATATATATATATATATATATATATATATATATATATATATATATATATATATATCCTTAAGCGGGTCAAAACCACTTCGTCTCTTCGATTCCCATGGGAATTTTGGAATCTTCAGCCCTTAAAGAAAAAATAATTTACAAGGAGAGTATACATTGGCAGGGTCACAGATCTGGTCCATTTTTTTTTCTGGTGATTCTGCAACAAAAAACATTCGACACGTGTCCGAGCGTTCCCTCCAATTCGCATTAGGAGCTGAAAAATAAAATAAAATATGTTGAAACCTGTTTTGAAATTCAATATCTTGCCTTGAGATAATCCAATTTTTACGTCCTTGAGCTCTTTCAAACGAAGTGAGACTCCTTTTTTTTAACCATATAAATAACTATTATATTATCTCAGAAGGTACTTGTAAAAAATGGTTCTGAAAATAAAAATAAAACGTAAACTTTTTTTACATATAACGTCGATTCCAGAACACGTAGAAACACCCCAATTAGAAGGAAATATGTCACATTATCGACCCTTCAAGTTCCATTTGAATCGGGTAAATGTTCATTGAAATATGGCCGGATTTTTTAATATTTAACAAAATTTTAAGGGTTCGGCCTTAGCAAAATTTAAAATATTTTTTTGTTGGGGGGGGGATTTTCCCAAAATTTGATTATAGGGTTTTTTTAATGTGCTATAAACAAATCTGACATCCGTTGTTAAATATACTTTTTTTTTTATAAAGGATAACATTTTAAAGGGCGAGGTTAGCTCAGTGGTTGAGCACTGGACTAATAAGTTGGAGGACCTGAGTTCAAATCCCGAGCTAGCACTAAAGATTTTTTCTTCTAGTGTCTTTGTTCATGGGTTGAATTCGGCCTCCCTGACCGTCCCTAGGCCAACCCATCCTTTAATTAATTTAATAATGTGTACCTTGGTGCTAATGATTCTATCAGTCGAAGCGGCAAGGGGAAATCAGGCGGCCGGAGCATAGTAACCATACTATCTCCCTAGTGTGCCGTATGGTCATGAATCAGATACCTTTATAGTATCTGCCCCTCAAGGCCCTCGGGCCTGTTAAGGGACTAATATATATATATATATATATATATATATATATATATATATATATATGTATATATATGTATATATATATATATATATTTTTTTTTTTTAAGATTTTAAAGATAGGTATATGGAATATTTGTAGCCAGTGCATCTGGATGTCACAAGTGAAAACTATAAAAATTATAGGTGTCTATCAAAGATATCAGTCCAGGCAACGAATGCTTAAAAACAGCTATAGGTGGAAATTTTTGGAGCACAATTTTTGACTTCGTAACTTTGTTTGGGCTGGATAGGAGGTGAACATATCAGAAGTCCTCGCCCCTACCCTTTGTGCCAGGGGGGAGGGGGGGTTTAGAAGGTCACATTTTTCGGTTTTTCACTTATATCTCGGAAACCCTGCGTCCTAGCGACATGACTATCCTATAAGAAATGAAAGCTGATTAAATTTCCTACAAGTTCTATCCTATAAAGTTATTTGAGATATCTTTAGGTTTCGAAATATCCGCTCTTCAAAGTTGGTCATTTTGGGGAAAAACACTTTCACCGCATATTTTTTCCCTTTTTTGACGGGATAACTCTTTAACGATGAACCCAAAAAATAAATAATGGTTATAGGGTTGTAGAGTATTGCATTCCCTTCAATAATATATATTACTTTGCTATTTTATCTATTTTCCTTCAAATGTAAAAATAATTTCAGTGTTCATCGTGAAATCTGAAATTTAGCGACTAATAGTCCAGGTAACTAAGATTTATAGATGGAAATGTTTGGAACACAATTTTTGACTTCATAACTTTGTTTCGGATAGTTAGGAGGTCAACGTATCAAAAGTCCACACACGTAGCCTTTGTGCCGGGGTGGAGGGGGGGTTTAGAAGGTCTCATTTTTCGGGTTTTCGCTTATATCTCGGAAACCGTGGGTCCTAGCAACATGACCATTCTATAACAAATGAGAGCTGATTCAATTTCCTACAAGTTCTATTCACTAAAGTGTTTCAAGATATCTTTAGTTTTCGAAATATCCGCTTTTGAATGTCTCTCAGTTTGGGGAAAAACACACATTTTTATGTTCTCGACCATAAATCTCTTCTACGATGAACCCAAAAAATAAATGCCGTTTATAGGGTTGTAGAGCATTACATTCTCTTCAATAATATATATAACTTTACTATTTTATGTATTTTCCTTGAAACGTGAAAACAGTTTTAATGTTTATCGTGATATCTGGCAACAACTGACCAATGAACCTTTCAATTTCTCACCATTTTCAGTCAATGTATAGTCCAAAATATGCTCCATGATGTAAATATAGTGAGTACATACGTCCAGTACTCACTATATATATAATATAGCACAAAATATATTGGGCTGGCCCATTGACCAGTTATTCAAACTGAATTAGATAAGATCTTGTCCATGGTTTTGCTAAGACCATGTGAGTGCGTATAATAACGTTTGAAAGCAAATACATAAAATAGTAAAGTAATATATATTATTGAAGCGAATAGGCGACATTTATTTTTTGGGTTCATCGTTGAAGAGTTATCCCGTCAAAAAGGGGAAAACATATGCGGCGAAAGTGTTTTCCCCCAAAATGACCGACTTTGAGGAGCCGATATTTCGAAACCTAAAGATATCTCGAAAAACTTGATACAATAGGACTTGTAGGAAATTTAATCAGCTTTCATTAGTAATAGAATAGTCATGTCGCTAGGACGCAGGGTTTCCGAGATATAAGTGAAAAACCTAAAAATGTGACCTTCTAAACCCCCCTCCACCCCCGGCACAAAGGCTTGGGGCGAGGACTTTTGGATATGTTCACCTCCTATCCAGCCCAAACAAAGTTACGAAGTCAAAAATTGTGTTCCAAAAATTTCCATCTATAACTGTTCGTTGACTGGACTGTATGTTCTCATTTAAATGTTCAAAAGCTTGTTAACTTCAAACATAATAGTTCTAGTCAATTTATTTTTTCAGATTTCACCACTTAAAACTTACAAGTCCTAGATGTAAAATAAATGTTGCAACTACACAGCAATTACACACTGCAGACAAAATAAGAAAGTTTATTGTTGATATTAAACAAAAATCAAAGCTGTCATTTGTTTTTATTACTTCAGAGGTAATTGAAATCATCACTTAATAAGTATGTTATATCTTACTAAAGCTGTGCCTTTTGGTTTATTCTAGAGTATTAATAAGTACAACATATTATATATATATATATATATATATATATATATATATATATATATTGTTTAATGATCAACCTAACGATTATTATTATTTTTTTTGTCTTCTTAGGCAAAACCCATAGTCCTTGTTAATCTCAAATGGCTAAAAATCGTCACTAAATTATGTTTTACAAATCTATAAATTTGCTTTTTTTTCCCCTTATAGGAACATTCAGACAAACTAAAAGCAATATGTGAAGCGTCTGGCGATGCCCGTATAACCTATTTCACAGAACATTTAGACAAAAATTTTGAAGAAACTTCAAAGAATGGCTTACTTGTAGTTGATCAAAATAGTTTACTAGATGCTGATATCCTGAAGTCAGTCATTGATCCATTGGTACAACTTCCCAGAACGTCTCTTATACTTAGTCATATCTCTCTGATGAACTCATCAATAGGTAATGAATATGCTCGCTCAAATCACTTTATCCTTTTACCATTTTTAAAGATAATTAATTTATTCATTTTTTATTCAGTTGTTGATGATCCTTGGAAAAATTATAACCAGCACTTACCATGGACGTTCAATGAAGTAGTCTCTTGTGCTGAAAATACAAAGAAAATTGGTTGGAAGGAAGTAAGAACAAGCACTTTGAAGTTTCAGGATTGCATCGGTTCATCTCCTGTACTCATTATTCCTCCAATTAAAAAGTGGCAACTTGATAAATTAATCAAATCTCTCTTCTATCCAGCATTTCTAGCTAAAATTCCAAGCAATATTCATTCAGCATCTGAAGTGGCCAAGGAATTGTTTAAGGTAAAGTTGTTTTAATTCAATAAATGTTAGACTTTTATTTTCATGAAAGCTACTTCTGGATGTGACAAGAATTGCACTTGTGTAAGAGTCTGAAAATTAATTTATATATATATATATATATACTAGCTGTTACCCGGCGTGCCATGCTACACCTACTTTCTGCATATAGAAAAGCCTAAATAAATTAGAAACCAAATAAGTATTATTAAAATCTAATAACACGAATCTGTAACTGTTATGAACCCGTGGCCTCCCAACTGTGAGTCCTAGACGACTTTGACCTAACCTGTAACCCCCCCCCCCCCCCGTATCAAGACATACATGTATGCCATACATACAGACAGCAGCTGGTAGAAGTTTTTGACCTGGCCTATGACAATCCCCTGATCAAGACCAACCTGTGTGCCCAGTTGATCAAAATCTGTGAATCGGTGTAGGTTTGTATAAAGAAGAAACATACAGACAGACAGATGGTAGCCGTTTTAACCTAGCCTATGGCAATCAAGATCTACCTGTGTTCCAACATCAAAATCGTCGTCGAACGGTGTGGACTTTTATAGGGAACAAACATACAGACAGACCGCTGGTACATTTTTTTTTGACCTAGCCTGTTATCAAAATCGAACCATTTTTGAGCCGATGAGGAACTTCTTATTAATTCAAACCCCCCTAAAAGTTCTTAAACATTTCAATATCAAAAATACCTTTCTTAGCGAGTGTTTACACTCTAAACGTATTTGTAAGTGGTTCGGGATATTATTACCTCGGATGGGCCATCACCAGGGGCGTAAACTCTATGAGGGACAAAATCACAGTTTATTTCTAGTAATTCAAGGACTGCCATCATAGTGGAAATTAACCTCAATTAGAAATAATACTATGAAATAGATAGTGTACGGTAACAGCTGTTCTTTTATCGTCCTAGCAACGCATGCGCCGTTCGCTTGCCTGCTCTAACCAACTAAAACTTTAAACCCCTCTAAAAATACTTAAAAATTCAAATATCAAAAAATCCTTTCTTAGCGAGTGCCTACGTTATATAGGGAGTGTCCATGCAAAATTTCAAAATTTTCTGTTGAGCGGTTTGGGCTGGGGGATGATAGGTCAGTGAGTGAGTGAGTGGTATTTGACAAATATATAGTATATATATATATATATATATATATATATATATATATATAGTATATATCCTAAGTTGAAGACTAAGATGTTGTAATAAGTTGTTAAGAGCTTAATTCAATCCTCAGTTATATTTTCAAACTACTATAATTGAGGACTAAATTAAGCTGTTACCAACTTACTTATGTATATGTATATATGTATATATATATATATATATATATATATATATATATATATAAATTATATACTGTTTGCCTTCTACATGTTTTTTTTTAATCGTTTTTGTGTTATTTTTTAATTTGATTTTTGAACACACAATAATATTCTTGTTGGGACCTTCTGATGTAAATAACCCACAAACAAGCACATTACCCAACAAGTGGTGACCTCGACGTGATGGAAAGAGAAAATCAGAAAATTACGCTGGAGATGAATCAGGAGCAATAACCTCCCTCCGGTTCCCGCTTAACCGGCTGGCCAACTTTATGAGATCTTGGCGTTTAGTGGACCCGCAGCACGTCTACCCGCATTTTATAAAACCAACCCCAACGTTGTGGTTTTTGTAAGCGGATACCGATTTATTGACGTCCCGAGTTGTGTAATCTAAAATTAAATGTCAGATAGGGGTCTCCCGTGGTCTAGTGGCTAGCGCGCTAGATTAATAAGCGGGAGATGGTGGGTTCAATCCCCACCGGTGGCAGGCATTTTCTCATCACAGGGCTCGCTGAGAAAATTCCTGGCTGCACCCTGGATGTCGGCGCTAATGGCCAAGATTTGTCGATGTGCCGTAAAAAAAAAAACAAAAAAAACAAATGTTAGTTGTAGCCTGTTTGGAACTTGACATACTCACGCAGGTTGCATCTCCTGACCACCACCTCCGACAACCTGTACAAGCAAGCGGCTGAGAGAGTGACTGATATCGATTTTCGAGATATTACCCGTCCCTCACCCCTTCGTAGACCTTCAAGGCGAGTTGTCGAGCACCATATCGAGACAAAGGGACATCCGTTGAATAGTAAGGCTAGGAGATTACCACCGGAGAAGTACACCGATGTCAAGGAAAAGTTTCAGCGAATGATCGACGAGGGTATCTGTTGACCATCAAAGAGGCGCTGGTCCAGTCTCCTTCATGTCGTTCTGAAGAAGGATGGGAGTCTTAGGGTCTGCGGAGACTATCGCCGTCTGAATGAGCTGACCATCCCGGACAGGTATGCAGTGTCGAACCTGATGTACTTCTCAACTCGATGGGAAGACCATCTTTACGACCATCGACATCACCCGTGCGTACCACCACATCCCGATAGCAGACAAAGACGTGGAGAAGACTGTGGTCATCACCCCTTTCGGCTTATTCGAATACCTCCGGATGCCCTTAGGCCTTAAGAATGTGGCTCAGACATTTCAGTTAACTAAAACAAATATAATAATAAAGAGGATTGTTTTCTAGCTCTTAGTTTTATAATGAATTTGACTTTTTTCTAGGAAGCTTTGGCCATGAAGACCAGTGTATTTACTCTCTTATGTAGTGATTGGAGTTTTTCAATTGGACTTCAACTTGGCAAACTTTTGGAATCTGAAGGCAAAAAGATCTCTATTGTTTTCTTACAACCTTTAATTAATTTGGATTCTCCAAACCTTTATGATGTAGTTCACCAAAAAGTTAGTAATCATATTACAATAAGTTTTTTCTGAGGAATTTATTTATACAGTGGTGCATTTGTTTGTTTACAATTACATTTGTTTACATCGATATATTATGTGCCTCTGTGTGCGTGTGTGTGTGTGTGTGTGTACTTGTCTATAACATAAAAATACTCACACTCATATTCAATTGATTGGTCTCATTGTTTTAATTACATGTTTACATTTAAATTTAATAATCAAGGGGAAAATCAGTTACCTTATAGCAGTCCAGATGGTTATGATGTAAATACCTATGACCAAACAATGGGATAAGAAAATAACATGATATAGCTGTATGAGTTTTCCCTGATGTCATTGGAAAGAAAAATTTTTTAGTGTGACATTTTATAATGTTATGAATTGAGGGGTTCGGACAATTAACAGTCTTATCTTTCATTTTTATGATGTTGCAACTTTTATGAATAACTAGCTGTTACCCGGCGTGCAATGCTACACCTACTTTCTGCATCTATAAGAGCAAAAATAAATTAGAAACCAAATAATTAATATTAAAATCTAAGAACTCAAATCTGTAACTATTTGGGTTCATTGTTTCAAACTCGTGATCTCCGAACTGTGAGTCATAGACGATTTTAACCTTGCCTGTGACTCTTCCCGTGTCAAGACCTACCTGAGTGCCAAGTTTGGTCAAAATCGGACGAAAGGTGTGGATTTGTATAAGGAACAAACAGACAGCTGGTAGACATTTTCGACCTAACCTTTGACACTCCCCGTATCACGGCCTACCTGTGTGCCAAGTTTGGTCAAAATCGGACGAAGGGTGTGGATTTGTATAAGGAACAAACAGACAGCTGGTAGACGTTTTTGACTTAGCCTACGAACTTCCCTTATCAAGACCTACCAGTGTTCCAAGTTTGGTCAAAACCAGTCAAACCGTGTGGATTTGTATAAGGAACAAACGGACAAACACGTGATTTTAATATATATAGATGTTCAGCAAAGCTTCCATTACATGAGTCTGTAAATTAATCTAGAAACCAATGCCATAATAGTTCAATGGATTAATTTCAAGCAAAAAAATGTTACCCTAATCAGGGGCTGGCTTAGATTGATGTCCTGTATATTGAAACATATAACAGAGACCGTAATTCATCCAAACCCTCCAATTATGAAAGATTTAGCAGTAAATGTTAATTTCTAATCAAAAAAATTAACTTAACAGGTGTGTACAATTTATTTATTAATTGCTGTTACCCGGAATGCCATGCTACCCCTACTTTCTGCATCTAGAAAAGCAAAAATAAATTAGAAACCAAATAAGTAATATTAAAATTTAATAACACAAATCAGCTAATAGACGTTTTTGACCTAGCCTATGACACTCCCTTGATCCAGAGCTACCTGTTTGCCAAGTTTGGTAAAAATCGGTCAAACAGTGTGGATTTGTATTAAGAACAAACAGACAGACAGACAGCTGATGAACGAGTTTGACCTAGCCTAGTGCACTCCCTGGATCAAGATCTACCTGTGAGCCCAGTTTGGTCAACATCTGCCACTCGGTGTGTATTTGTATAAGGAACAATCATAAAGACAGTTGGTAGACATTTTTACCTAGCCTATGATAGACACTCACCGTATCAAGACCTACCCGTGTGCCAAGTTTGGTCAAAATCGGTCAAACGGTTTGTATTTGAATAAGGAACAAACATACAGACAATCAGATGGTAGACATTTTTGACCTAGCCTACGAGATTCCCTGGATCAAAACCTACCTGTGTGCCACATTATGTCAAACGGTGTGGATTTCTATAAGGAATAAACAGACAGACATACATGTGATTTATATATATATATATATATATTTGGGTATCTCTTTTCACTCAAAAAAAAAATTTTCCTGACATTTATTTGATGACCACATCCATAAAAAAAATAAGCTAATAATGTTGTTTAACACTAGTCAAAAGAGTGTAAAGGATAAACTCTCCTGAAAACATCTCCATTTTTGGGGCAATGTTCCATTTTAGTTCAGGATTTTTATATAGTGGCCTCCCAATGTAATTCCGACCCCAAATGAGTTTGCTTTAGTATGTAAGATAGCAATTAAAGACATTTATCAGTGGAAAACTATTATTTGTATTGTTATATCTGTTATAGATTGCAGATGAAGTAAAGCAATATACAGTTAGTCAAAATAAAGAAAAATCACTTGAAGCAGGTTTTGATCTACTAAAAAATAGGTTAGAATTCATTAGCAGTGATGTCGTGTCAAAAGCACAAGAAAATAAACTTAAAGCCTTTGTTGTATTGGTGAAAAACAAGTTATCCTCTGACTACATGTGTTCAGCATTGAGCAAGGTGAGTCCTTCTAATTATAATAATAATTAGAAATAAACGACAATATCAGTGATTCATGATGAAGTTTTGGAAATATTTGAGATGTCATACAGATTTTAAAGATATACATTAATATCTACTCTTTTGTGAACAAAACTATATCAGACTATCCACTCCATCTTCTATATCTGCCATAGCAAGCAAAACTAATTAATTCTATAATTAACAAAAAACAATTAAATCGATTAAGAAGAATTGTTTTTAAGTGACCTCATTTATTGTCAATATAGTAAAAGGCCAGTTTGAAACCTCCTTGCAGATTTAAAAATAAATAAAAGTATTTTTCTAAAAACATAGGTTTAAATTGTTTACAAGAAAAAAATCCTCATATAAAAACCATGGGTCATGGGTACATATCTGAAGACAGAGTTTGAGATGTCTGGGTTAATATCAAGTTGTATGCCTAAGTACTGCTGTAGAGTTAAATGCGTTTTAAAAAATCCCTACCATATTTTATGTGAAGGGGAGAGTTTAGGTCAGTGGTAGACTTACTTGACTCACGTTCTGGAAGATCTGAATTTAAACCTCGACCACGAGCTAAAAGATTTTATCTTCTAGAGCAGTTATTCGATGGTCAAAATCGGGGTCTCTGACTATCCCTAGACCCATCTATCCTTCAACCACAGTAGTACTAATCACACTATCTCCCTAGTGTACTCTAAGATCTAAAATTGATGCCTGGGCCCAAATGTCTTTTTTTTAATCTATATCAACAAAAAAACAGAATTATACAAAGAAAAACACATAAATAAATAAAAAAAGAGGGAAGAGATAGCTCATCTATAACTGGTCTAAGCACTCGCAGTTTTGATTTGCTTGTGACCGATAATAATTGAAAGATCGATTTTTGCCCCAAAATTTTGTAAAAATGTCTATAGACTACATGGTATCAACACAGTTAAATCAAATCAGCTCCATAACAGGCCACTAAGGGCCCAGGTGGGCAGATACTGTTGAGGTATCTGATTTTTGACCATACAGCACACTAGGGAGATAGTGTGGTTAGTACTATTCTCTGGCCGGCCTGATTTTTCCCTTTGCAGGTGCTCATTAATTAATTAAAGACTGGGTGAGCCTAGGGACAAGCTGGGATTCCAAATTCAACCCTCGAACGACGATACTATAAGATAAAAATCTTTAGTGGGTTTTGAACCTGGGTCCTCCAGTTCATTTGTCGAGTGCTCTTCCACTGAGCTAACCTCGCCCCCTGACTGATTATAATAATAAGACCTAATTGAAAGACCAATTTTTGGCCCAAAATGTAAAAAATGTCTATAGACTGTGTGGTATCAATTCAGTATTATTGCAAATTCTTCCATTATTTATATTTTATTAAATTCTTTTCATGAAAATACTTTTATTAATGGCAATTTAAAAGTTACAATGACGTTTAATTAAAAATGTCTACCGTAAAAATCACCACATGTTTATAAGCAACTTTATTTTATGTAATTACCTTTATCACATATTATAGCTTTTAATTTTATTATCAAATGTTAGTTCATATTTAATTCAACTATATTTGATTATAGTTCTAAGGCACTATACAATCCTATTTTAACGTGTAACTATTTTTATCTATGTAATTTTATGAGACAGAAATACTTATTTTGAAATTCTCTAAATGAATGCACATAGGGAAAAATATAATTAGTTTTCACCTTCTGCGATAAAAAATTACATGGTGAAACTAATCACCATATTATAATATTTATATGTATTTATGTTCCAATTACTTATCAGTCATTTATATGTTATTAACATAATTAAATAGAAAACTAATTGATAAAAGAATTATAAAAACAGGCAAAAGGTCAATAAAACTATAATTTTAACATATTTATTTACTCTCTTCCCTATATATTCTCATCTGTGAGTTGAGAATTTAAACCTTTTTATTATTTATCACATTTCCTCCCAAAGAAAACCATGAAGATGTGGAACATATTGGGATGAGAGTAAATAAATAAAGTGTGGAGTATAGTTTTATTGACTTGCCACCTAGTTGGATAATTCCTAAATTGAGTAAAGGGTCATTCATTATCAATAAAAAAGAAAGGAAACTTCTTATGTACTAATTGAGGGCATAACCAATAATATTCACAAATAAATCATTCTCATTAGGCAGCCAATCATTATAAATCAAATAAAATTAATACATTAATATAATCATGAAATAAATTTAAAAATAAAATACAGTATCAAGAATATCACCACTATCTATTGTGGTGATATTCCAGAGTGTATTTTTTTGGACTTCTATTCATGGTTGTATTGTTTATATTTTCCATTAGCATGTAACAGGTTTCATTTAATATTCAGCTTACCAATTTCATTGCTATGTAAATATATGTTAAATAACGCAGAAGAGATCAATGACCGAGGATATTACAAAGATGGATGGGCATTGTTGGGGTTCGGCCATAGTTCTTGAATAAAACTAAATTTTTTAATGAACAATGAGTTTGTAATTTAATGAACAGATCCGATTTGTGTTGCGATTTCCATCGGATCAGCTGTTCCTCTCCTCGTAGCCTTGATGAAAGCTTGAAAATCAAAAAGAAAAGTTGGCAAAAATACGAACTCAGTTTTTATTAAAACATATAGTTTTATCTAACTTCTCTAACCAAAACCCAACTCTATTCATCTTGAGATGTTATTCAACGACACATAAATGGATAAAAAGGCAGTAGATACCGTATGATATAATATACTTACATAAATAATAGAAAGATTGTGTATTGGCCATTTAAAGAGAAATGATTGTCAACCATAGTTAAATATACTGAAAGTGACTAAGGAATACCACTATTAAAATGTTAACCGTTTACTTACCATGTTCTCATTGAGGAACATCGATTTGACATTTTTTAATCACATTTTCATTTTAACAAATATTTGACTAATTTAATTTCAATTAAATAAGATATTAAATTAATCAAAATATTATTTCTTAGCTGGAATTGTGATCTGAATTTACTCCCAAAATTCATGAAATTGTTGTATTTTTGAGTATATTATGCTTTATCCTTGTTTTCTCCCTTTGATGTAAGCAACTAGCAGAACTAGTCCAATAATTTTTATATACTATTACAACAATTTATTTAGCAAGATAATGTTACAGTTTTAGTAATAAGTTTATTACATAAATTATTATCTGTCATGAAAGAGAGAAGTTCCCTTTTGGGGACAATTGCCTGTTTGGCTTATGTAACTTGAGATCACGAGATGTACCTGTAATCTGTCAACATTTTCCCAATTTCTACCTTTTAGAGCATTGCCTATTGTTTGTTTTTTTTTTTTTTTTTTTTTTTAATTTTTGGTTTCCATTCTGCCTTTGAACTAGATACTATTTCTTCTTTTTTTTTTTATTCATTCCTATTCGATAAGAATAGGAAGAAAACCTTAAAATTTCAACTGGAACTGGATTCGGTCTGTAAAAACTCGAATAAACATTCAATAAAATATCACTTATGTCAAATAAAACTGTAAAAAAAATGGTTGCGAAGTTCTTTATTAGACATTTATATTTAAAATCCATAAGCATGAGGTCTTCAATTATGTCTGATATTAACAATTTCACCAGAAGAACTCAACCCTGCCGTAAATAATAGAGTAATTTACGTTAAAATTATAACCAATACCCCATTGAGTAGATACTGTTTTATAGTGTATAATATATATACAAATCCAGGGTGTCCCAAAAAAAAAAAACAGCAAAGCTTGGGGACTCAATGCAGGATGAAAAAGTCCGACTCGCAGGAACTGCGTCATCTTAGCGCGGTTCCATTCATATCCCTAGTGTTATTTTGTAGACTTAGAATAGAAACAGTTATTACTTTGTTTGCATCATTCCTAATGTAAACAAATATGAAAAAAAACAAAAAAAAAAAAAAACATGACTTTCGGCTGGGGATGAAACTATCCTAAGCAGAAATTACTCTTTCTGCCGTCCCAAGTTTCGGTCTACGAAGACTCTTCTACGAATATATTTCTAATTTACTTAACTTGCAGTGCAAACATATCCATTTTACTTTTAAATGCAATTAAACAAAATAAAATTGTACATGAAAATGAGAAAGTAGTGTTATTTTTTATTGAACTACGGCCACATTCAACCACAAAATATAATTATATTTCTAGTATAGAATTTGGCTGCATGACTTCCTACAGGTAAAGGTAACTGTCAGCTGTCCTAGAATGCTTGATGAGAACAATGAATCTTGATTTATGAAGTGCAATAACAGCCTACCTGAACCGGCCTACTAGCTCGACCCGGACTGACTCTACACAGAGAATATTTACGTTTTCAGTTCTGTTACAGGTTCAAAGAATTTGTATTTATTCCCCTGTTTTATTGAGAAATACATCCTCCTCCTAGAAGCAATAACAAAATAACAAGAAATAAAAACAGACAAAAAGAACCGTATAAATTACCGAAATCAATTATCGTTTATCAAACTTCTAAGTTATATGTACTTATTTCTCCGTTTGACATCGCCTAATCAAAACTTTCTTCAGAACCTGTTTTCTAGAGCATTTAGTAAGCTTTCGAATGGAAACCATCCGTTTACCAAGATTCTCAACGGTTTTCGAGATACTAACGAAAGTATAAAAGGTTACCAAAACTTTTCTTGTCTGTTAATAAAATATTTTATTCTAACCCTTCCTTTACTCCAAACGTAACTAAAATTTCAACATATTAGTGTTGATACAATTCGAACATGCAGAAAATGTTTCAACTGAATCCCATAATTCTAAGTACCAAAATCAAAGACAAAAAGAACAGTTCGAATAAGCGAAATCAATTACTTTAAAGTTTTAAGCACTTATTTCTCCGATTGACATCGCCTAATCAAAACTTTCTTCAGAACCATTTTTGAAGAGCATTAAGTGAGCTTTCTAATGGTCATCTTCCGTTTCCCAAGATTCTCAACCATTTTCGAGATATTAAGGAAAGTATACAAAGTTACCAAAACTTTTTATGTCTGTTAATAAAATATTTTATTATAACCCTTCCTAAACTCCAAACGTAACAAAAATTTCAACATATTAGTTTTAATGAAAGTAGAACATGCAGAAAATGTTTCAACTGAATCCCATGATTCTAAGTACCCAAACCAAAAACGGTATTCAAAAACTATTTTTCCAATTTTCTCGAAAACGGTTAAAGCTATCGCCTTGAAAATGGTTTCAATCGTTTTCCTAGCCCAAGAAGCCTATAAAACGAGTACTTACAAGCTTATGAACTCAAAAACGTAAGCGTTACGATTTTTTTTGCGTGAATTTCGCCCCAAACGCCATCTTCCAGTGGGCGGATTCTGCTGGCTAACGAACTTGACCTTTCAAATTAGACGACGGATTTTCGTACCAAATTTCATCACAATCGGACCATTCGTCTTCTACCTAGAGAGCGAACAGACAATATATATATATATATATATATATATATATATATATATATATATATATATATATTGTAATGATATATTACATTCTTGAAAATATTTTTAAATTCAAATAACCATCGATATTTGGAAAAGCCCGCGCAAATCACAAACCATATGTACAAATAACATTGTATTATATACGATCAAAATTAATAATATTTTTGGACAATACTGATGTACAATATATCCATATTAAATGTACATTCAGATAACAATAAATTAATTATTTTGTATGGCAAAAAACAATTGTTATCTTTATATATATAATCCGGCAAACTGCGGAAGTTGAGAAGCAGGGACGCTAAACTTTCCCGCTTGCTCGAATGGCGTCAGTGAGTATAGTCCCAGCAGCGATAGAAAGAAGGCGTCCGTCTAATTCCCGCATTCACGGACTGAGGAACTGGGGTTGGTCCTAAGTCTTTTGGTTCTTAGCGTTGGCCGAAGTCAGAGCTCTCCTCCAAGGAATGCCGAATATATTGAGATTTCGTTGGAAGCGGATTGATTTAGAGGTAAGAATTGTTTTTGTTGTAGTTTTCAATTATTTTATTATTGTCTGCATGTAATTTAATATTGTTTGTATCTCAGAATTGTCTGGAGATAAATGTAATACCAGTAATTCACTCGGAACCTTGATCCATGAGATTAAGTTAAATTAACATAATAAAACTAATTAAAATTTCTTTATTTCTTATTGTAAAAAAAATTAATCATTACATTTAATGGCGCCCAACGTAGACGGCCGAGTGAATTAAAATTAAAAACGGTAAATAAATATTAAAAATAAAATTTTAAAAATAATTTTTTTTTATATAATAAAAATGTCTGACGTAAATATTGAACAATTTCGGAATGGCGGTGAGGAGGATAATGTAGAATCACCGGAATACGTGTTTTTTGCGCCAGGAGAGATAAATATTATAGTCGAAACGCGTGAAAACGAATTGCAGGAGGATGATGCAATAGCATTCAGAGAATCGGCGGGTTCATTAGGAACAGAAATTCGATCCAATAGCGGGAATCATGCTTCCGAAAGGGATAATGAGATGCATCCTCAAGGCTTAGAAGAAATGATGAGGTTATTATTAGGACAACTGAAATTCGATTTAAGTAAGAGCATTTGCAATATTAAGCATGAAATAAATCAAAATATGGTTGAGCTAAGTAAAAACAATAAAATATTGGAAAATAAAATAGATGCAAATAGAATAGAACAAAATAAAAAATTGGACGATTTATGTGCGTATTTAAATAATATGGGTGAAAGTCAAAATAAAGAGACGATAGAATTGGAAAAATCGAATAATAACCTTTTTAATAAAAATAATAGAAGTTGTAAAGAAATTATTGAGATTAATGAAAATAATAATGAAAATTTAATTAAAAATACCGGAAATGACGATACATTAATAAATAATGACAATTTAAATGAAACTATAAAATACAGTTTAAATATTAATGATAGTAGTAATGACCAAATATTAGAAGATAAAAATGACTATAATTGTTTAATAAATGAAGATAATACAATTCAAGAAAAAATATTAACTGAATTGAATAATAATAATGAAAAAATAAATCAAATAATTAAAAATAATATAACTAATGATAATTTAAAAAATAAAATAAGTACAGACGTTATGGATGAGAATTTGGAACAAAATAATATTAAAAAATTAGTTGATGATCATATAATTAGTTTAAAAATAATGAGTTATAATAATAATAATGGTAATAATCAAAATAATATAATGAATAAAAATGTTAACAAAAATAATCATCTGAAAAATATGGACACCAAATTTGGTAATAAAGTAAAAATACTTTTTGAGTATCAATATCAAAATGGGATTGAAAAATTTGCAAAATTAAATCGGCCACCACGAAAGAGAATAAAACAAATCCTTAGAAATAATTCGGACAGATGCAAAAAAGATTTTAATGATAAATAGTGGATCCAGGACAATTTTTAAATGTAGTACTAGTTTAGAATTTTTATCTGTTACAAAAATTAGTTTAGTATAAGATTTAATTGATAATAATAATAATTAAAAATTAATATAAATGTTGAAATCACATTAGTTAGGATAAGAAAATTTTGATATTATGTAAAATTAATAAATTTAATAATAATGTTTTTTGTATATTAAAATAAACTTATTTCAATAAAGATCATTAGTTTAGCCTAAAATAAATTTGATAATTATAAAAATAATTTAAAATAAGTATATTAATAAAATACTATATTCATATAATCAAAATAATTAAAAATTATGAGACGAAGTAAGCTATCAAAATTTAAAAATAATATAATACACTTGCTATTATTCTGAACTCTGTATTCCGAAACTCCAAATTAAAAAATTCAATTTTAAATTTATTTTTTATACCGGACTACAAACATTTTTTTTTAAATTTTTTTTTTTAGACAGGAGTGCAAATGTAATGATATATTACATTCTTGAAAATATTTTTAAATTCAAATAACCATCGATATTTGGAAAAGCCCGCGCAAATCACAAACCATATGTACAAATAACATTGTATTATATACGATCAAAATTAATAATATTTTTGGACAATACTGATGTACAATATATCCATATTAAATGTACATTCAGATAACAATAAATTAATTATTTTGTATGGCAAAAAACAATTGTTATCTTTATATATATAATCCGGCAAACTGCGGAAGTTGAGAAGCAGGGACGCTAAACTTTCCCGCTTGCTCGAATGGCGTCAGTGAGTATAGTCCCAGCAGCGATAGAAAGAAGGCGTCCGTCTAATTCCCGCATTCACGGACTGAGGAACTGGGGTTGGTCCTAAGTCTTTTGGTTCTTAGCGTTGGCCGAAGTCAGAGCTCTCCTCCAAGGAATACCGAATATATTGAGATTTCGTTGGAAGCGGATTGATTTAGAGGTAAGAATTGTTTTTGTTGTAGTTTTCAATTATTTTATTATTGTCTGCATGTAATTTAATATTGTTTGTATCTCAGAATTGTCTGGAGATAAATGTAATACCAGTAATTCACTCGGAACCTTGATCCATGAGATTAAGTTAAATTAACATAATAAAACTAATTAAAATTTCTTTATTTCTTATTGTAAAAAAAATTAATCATTACAATATATATAATAATATATATATATATATATATATATATATATATATATATATATATACACAAATTTTAACCACCGTTATTTTCAGTTTCTAGGGGTTCTGAAACGCGAAATTTTCTAGTCGGCAGTTCCAGATTGTTTCATTGTATCAACCTTATAAGCGGGGTTCCTCCCTATGGGGGAGGGAGGAACCGCGCTAAAAAGAAAGTCCTTTGTCATTTGTCTCGTTTTTGCTTTGTTTCAGATAAAAAGAAAACTAAAAGAATTCTGAAAAGGCAGTCTTTCATATGGCCTAACACTAAAACTATATGTATTATCCCCCCTCCACTTTATAAATTGTGTTGAACTTGCAGTTTTACATGTTGCCAGTTTATTTTTTTAACCATGAAGATTTTATTATTTTTTTTAGGGGGGAGGGGTGGGTGGGTAGAGGGGAGTGGGATAATACATATACTATTAATGATTTTTGTATAGGCCTTATGAAAGACTGCCTTTAGTACTTTTTTTTAGTTTTTTGCGTTTTTCTCGGAAACGGAATAACGAGATATATGCGAAAGGACTTTTTTTTTGTTTTTTCATCCTGCATCAACTCCTGAAGCTTGGCCGTTTTTAGGGGGGACACCCTTGAAGGCCCGGTGGCCGTGAGCGTTAAGGCGCTAGCACTTAACACTTCATGCCAAAGGTCGTGGGTTCAATTCCAACCATGGGGTGATGGCTTTTATTTAGGAAAAAAAAGAAAAGGCATCAGCCCTCTCCTGGCTAGAAAAGGGTGGTAACCTATAGATAACTTGTCTCAAAATTCTTAGTTAATGATAATGGACGTTAAAATTTAAATATATACAATTCTAATTCTTAGAAGTGATATATTAATATATTTTGTTGCTTCAATCATATATTTTTTTCAGCATTGTGAGAATCAAATTGCTGTTTATAATTCTGAAGAAAAATCTTATTTGGAGATGATTAGTAGTAAAGAAATTGCTTCAGTTGTAAATTCTGTAGCATTAGTTCGTCATAAGGATGCTGCTACAACAGTTCCTAGTACTTTCTCATTAAGAAGATTCAAGGACAATCCAAGAACGGAATATTTAAATAGACTTATATCAGGTTCAAAAAAAGCTTTATACGCTTAAATAAGTATGTGATTACACCATAATAAATATTTATTAACACATTCAAGGAAATATTTATTTTTATTCCTGTTTCAAATCCTCCTTCTCCCCTTCAAAATTGATTTATATGTTGATTTTACTAGCCTTCATCCTGGTATAACAGTCAAGATGCTTTTAATCAATAGAAGAAAATGTTAAGCTATCAAAAGTCAGTGAGCCTTGACTTGGGCAGCCCGAGTTAGGTTTCAGCTGGTCCTCAGTAACATTCAGTTAATTCTTCATTTAAGGAGACTACTGACTCCAATAATATTATTGGATTTTGTAAACAAACCAAAATTTAAAACCCAAACAGAAACTGGAGTGAAAGCATACTATGAAAACGCACAAAGAGCATTTGGTGGTTGCATAATGTGTGTCCAGTACAGTATTGGGCATAATCATAATAATAATGGAAATTACAATTATAATAATCACAGACTTTAGAAGTTTGATTACGATAGCAATTAAAATCACAGACTCTTGAGATTACAATTATGATTATTGTAGAGTGATTACGATTAAACTTTTAATCACACCTTTGATTATAATTACACTGGTAAACACATTTTTCGGAGATTACAACTGTGATCATAAATATTTTATTGCAGCCATAAGCACAACTTTTCTATGATTATGAATGTATTCAAAACTTTTTCTGTGATTACGACTGTAAACTCAACTTCTCTTATTTGTTTTAATTAGGAAACTATAACCAGCTTTTTATTGGTATTTACAGTCAGAGTTGGGCAAACATTAATCGCAGAGGCGATTGACGATTGACAATTAAAAATTCAATCGCATCAACTCGCAATTACGATTAATCAATTGTTAATCGCGGAGTTCGCGATTAACAATTAAATATTAATCGTAATAGTGGATTTCGCGATTACAATTAATCAATCGTTACTGTGTCAATCCGCAATTACGATTAATCAATTGTTAATCGCGGATTTCGCAATTAACGATTAATCAATTGTAATTGAGCAGTTCGCAATTAACAATTTATTCTGCAATTAAAATGTCAAGTGCGGCTGCTGTTTAGCCATACTTAAAGTTAGGTAAAACTGCAGTTTAGCGTCCTCCAAACTGATTTCTTTCAAATTTTTTACAATACCGTATTTTGATGCACTAAATACGAATCCGTTATAAAAAAAAGTTCGCATACTTAAAGTTAGGTAAAACTGCAGTTAAGTGTACTCATAACCGATTTCTTTCAAATTTTGTACAATAACGTATTTTGATGCACTAAATACGAATCCGTTATAAAAAAAAGTTCGCATACCTACTTAAAGTTAGGTAAAACTGCAGTTAAGTGTACTCATAACCGATTTCTTTCAAATTTTGTACAATAACGTATTTTGATGCACTAAATACGAATCTGTTAAAAAAAAAGTTCGCTTTCAACTAGGAAAGAAGTTATTAAGCACTAACTTTCACTGTTATGGGGATATGATAGCTTATGTAAACAACTAACTTTGTCAACATGCGCATGCGCGGGTATGGAAACGTTCGTAATAAAGAAGTTTAATTGAAATTTACCATGAATTATTTAAATTCACTAGCAGTTATTTATTCACAACCATTTTTTTAAAATAATGAAACACTCTTCGCATCTTGTTTCTTTCACGAAAAGTATTCTGTAACAGAAATCCCTAAATAATTAGCTAATGCCTTTATAATTATTAGTTCGTTCTAATTCGCGCCTGCTGAACTTTAATTGACTCTTATTTTATAAAAAAAAAATAGCACTGAAGTTGCACGAATTTATTATTCAAACGAGCTCATAAATATGAAGAGCGCTTAAAGCCATTTTTCTGTGCGACTGGGGATTTGTATCCACCGAACATCGCATCTCAAGAAGAAGAAGAAAGCTAAGAAGGGTGTCTAGGAAGATAAGAAGAATGTCTAGGACGACTTTTAGGCATACATGCTATGCGTTTGCTCTCGCTACGCTCGCTCAAGAAGATATCAAAACCCTAGCCAATCCAACTCGCTAAAATTAATAGAACTTTATTTATTTTAGCGAGTTGGATTGACTAGGGTTTTGATACCTTCTTGAACGAGCGTAGCGAGCGGAAACGCTTAGTACGTATGCCTATAAGGCCGGGCGCAAATTGAGCCCAGCGCAGACGCAGCAGAGACGAAGCACAGGCCTCGGCGTTTCTGCAACACATTGGTTTCAATGGAGTGCCGCATATTGAAGCCAGCGCAGGCGCAGGCGCGGCAAGGGCCTCTGTCATCCCTCGGCGTTTTTGTGTTTTCACACAGATTCCTACGTCCTCTGTCGGTACTGGCTCGCTCGCCATTCCATTTAATCATGGAAAGTTTTATATGCGAAGTGAAAATTTTTACTGTGTTGTGCGACACAAGTCTTCTGAATTATATGAGGACGACAAGTAAAGACCAGACATGGGATTAAATCGCCAAAGAATTAAACACGGACAACGGTAGGTACAGGTTATTTTGTCTGTTTTTAATATATTAATTGAAATGCAAAGTAGATTTACATTTAAAAGCGTTGCAACTCTTTAAAATATTATTGAGATTACAATTGAGTTAAAACAAATAAATCAAGTGAACAAAAATAGTGAGTATTATTATAAAAATGAATTATCTAAGTACAGGTTATTTTACCTGTTTTCATTATTTTAATAGAAATACAAAGTAGATTTACATTTAAAGATGTAGTAACACTCAAAAATATTATTAATATAATAATTGAACTGAAACAAATAAATCAAGTGAAGAAAAATAGTATTATCAAAATGAATAATATAAGTACAGGTTATTTTGCCTGTTTTCGTTATTTTAATAGAAATACAAAGTAGATTTACATTTAAAGATGTAGTAACACTCAAAAATATTATTAATATATCAATTGAATTGAAAAAAATAAATGAAGTGACGATAAATAGTGAGTATTATAAGAATGGATTATGTAAGTTCAGGTTATTTTACCTATTTTTAATATATTTATTTAATTAAGTAGATTTAAAAATAAAGTAACTCTTAAAAACATTATTGAGATTACAATTGAATTAAAGCAAATTGTATTAAGTGAACAAAAATAAGTGAGATAATTGTTTGTAGTTAAAGAATGAAGAACCACTCCAAGCTGGTTTTCTCATGGTTACATGTTTACTGTGAATAGCTCAAAAAAATTGCATAAAATTGCTACTTTCTCTCATACTCTGTTGTAATTGTTTCCCACATTTTGACATTAGGTTCAGGAATTTAAATAGGTTGCAAGTGTGTCCATAAGGCCCGGCATACTTTAGACATAATGTTGGGAACAGTCCTTTCTCCCAACCTATAGCTATTATTTTAAACATATCCCCAGAAGCCAAGTATTTGAAAGGAAATACTATTGCATTATTTTATTTGTGTTCTGATATCTAATAAATGTTGTTATAGGAAAGAAGGCTGAAGACCAATAGACAAAATTGATAAACTACCAACGGAATTCGATATACAATCTAACAAAAGTTATGCCCTTGCAATATCAACAGTTAAGAAGAAGAAAATTATTTGTTGCAGTTACGGAAGCTGAAGACAAAATTTATCCTCAATCTCGGAACGATGGTCGAGAATTAGCTGATAATCCATCATATTTACTAACTCCCACGATTATCAATTAACATGATGAGGAAGAAACAACACAAACCTTCATTAAGATTGAATTATTTTGTCTATTTACTCATTTTACTTATTGTATTAGTTCATTCTCCGGTTCGTTAATTATTTTTCTTGTCTCATTTTTTCTGTTATTTTAAATAAAATTGTTAAATATGATATGTACATAAAATAAAACTATGCTTGCCTAAGACATATTGCTATCTTCACTTCATTTCCAATTGGCCTCTGAGCACTGCATTCCTTTCGTTTAATTTCACTTTAATAATATCATGTATTTTATAAAATTGTTGTCGAGTTGTATATTAGAAATTCAAAGTAAATACTCATTTAAAAATATAGTAAACACATTAATAGGCACACATTTGGTAGGTTTTTAATATGGCCTTGAATTCATGTTCTTTACCCTTTATATAGTTTTAATTGCTTATTTTTATGTGAGCAAATCGCCTTGCCGTTGTGAAGCTCCGTGAATTAATAAATAAATAAATAATATGGCCTAAGTTTCATTCACTTCATTTCATTTTTTGGGGTTAATTCAATTGTTTTAATTTCAAATTTTGTTGAGAATAAATTTGAAGTCTAGTCTCCCTTCAAAATGTATGAATTCAATTGTTATGTTAATGGTATTTTTAATTAAAAACACCTCAAATTTATTATGATCACCACCTCAAACCATAAATATTTTATTTATTTATTTCCTCTCCTTACACGCAACATTTCGGCCTTTAGGCCATTTTCAAATCACTAGAAGAAAAAGAAAGTAAGTGTTAACATCACATTTGTAATTAAGCTTGGACCTCGGAATTTTCTTCTAGAGTAAATAAGGATATGAGATATTTTTTTTTTTATTCCTACCCCCAAAGAAAATTTACAAATCAAAATTGCTGGCTTGTGCCAGTTCATGTTCTACTCCACGTGCATTTGGCAGTGTTTGAAGGTGGAGTACATTTTTTTCTATGCAAGTCTTCCCTTGAAGGGTCCATCGGTTATAATATAATTAGAATGGAAGCAGATCAAAAAGGAGCTTCGATGAATGAGTATTTAAAAAGAAAAAAGGAGTATAAACAATTTTTAGTGGATTAAAGTTGAGTAAAGGATTTGTTTTTAGAAAGAAAAAAGCACCTTAAGGCACTGGGGGAAATTTACTATTTAAAAGAATGTAAAAATAATTTTTAAATTCCACAACATTTTCTGTATGGTTCGGAAATTGTTGTCAGCCTAACGTTTTAAAGGAACTAAAAAATACTGATATTTTTAATAAATCTGCTGAAGAACTAATTGGTTTTGATATTAATCAAGGATACTGGCTTGTTGGGAGTTCTAAGAAAGATTTAAATTCTATTATTAATAAACTAAATGTTAATGCTAAGGTAAAATGTTAAGAAGAGTTCAATGTTTTCATAGATTATGTAATGATAAGGAAATAACTTAAATCTAGGTAAATTAAGGAATAAATTACAAACATACCAGAGAATAAAAATAATAAAACTAAAATGTGATAATAGATATAAAATGGCGCTAATGATCCGAGCAATCGATGCACCATAATAATAAAAATGGTAAACATATAACCTTTGTAGATTGTAAGAATATAAGAGAAAATTTATTATTTAGAAATAATGATGCGGATAGTGAACTAATAAAGAAGTATAATGAGTATTTATAAGAAAGAACTGGTTGTGAATTTAACTGACATAAAAATCCCTTAGGAAGTAATTAATTAAATGAAAATGTAGATTTGTTTCTGACGAATGCCCAGATAGATATAATAAATGTAATAGTAGATGTAGAGTGTATTTTAAAATCATTAGATACTTTTAAAGACCATTTTAATATCCTTAGAATTAATATAAGTAGGGAAATAGGAAATTTTGTAGAGAAGAAAGAAAAAATGTTTTTAACTGGGTAAATTAATTACAATTTGGGAGAAGGATTTAAAAATTAAAATTAGGTTTAAAAAAGAAAATTCTAAAGTTATATTAATATAAATGGATTTGAGGGTCCATGAGATGTTAACACTTCATTTTTTTCTTCTAGTGATTTGAAAATGGCCTGAAGGCCAAAACGAGTATGTAAGGAGAGGAAATAAATAAATGAAATATTTATGGAATAGGTGATGATCATACTAGGGCGTTTTTAATTTAGCTTGACCTCAGAATTTTCTTTTGGAGGATATTATAAGATAATATTTTTGTTTCACTATATTTTTAAATCTACTTAATATTTCGAGCAATATATCCGAAATCGTTTTTAAAATATTAAACTCGCCATGAGTTTCTCTTTTTCTCAAAAAGTTCCTAGATTTCCCTCTCTTTCATTTTTTTAACAATACAGAAGACAAAAAAAGCGTACTGTTTTCTTATCGTCAGATTTGGACTCAAGGCTCAGCAACGCAGCGCGTGGCTTCTATCGGAACTAGGCAAGTTACTGAGCTGGGTTCAATTTGCGTTACCGTTTCTGAACTGGGTCCTACGGACCTCCTCTGTCTGTTTTTTCGCTATTTCTGAAGCCCCTGTGCTGCGTCTGCGCTGGGCTCAATTTGCGCCCGGCCTAAGTGACAGGTGACGACGGGAGGGGATACCCTTAAAATTGACAATATTTTTGAACAAATGTTTTATGAACATTTCAAATGAGAGTTCTCTGTTTCCCAATGTTACAAATACGCTGTTTACGCCTACTTTTAGAACCTTAATAACAGTGAACGTTAGTGCTTAATAACTTCTTTCCTAGTTGAAAGCGAACTTTTTTTTAACGGATTCGTATTTAGTGAATCAAAATACGTTATTGTACAAAATTTGAAAGAAATCGGTTATGAGTACACTTAACTGCAGTTTTACCAAACTTTAAGTATGCGAACTTTTTTTATTTAACGGATTCGTATTTAGTGCATCAAAATACGTTATTGTACAAAATTTGAAAGAAATCGTTTATGAGTAAACTTAACTGCAGTTTTACCTAACTTTAAGTATGCGAACTTTTTTTTTAACGGATTCGTATTTAGTGCATTAAAATACGTTATTGTACAAAATTTGAAAGAAATCGGTTATGAGGACACTTAACTGCAGTTTTACCTAAAGTTATACGCTGTGCAAGCCCCAGGGACATGCACCGCAGTTAACGTTTTAATTTCCGGATATACGTAAAAAAAAAGGTAAAAAATAGCACTAAAATCTGCACACAGTAAGTGCCGGAAGCGAGCCCTTAGAGACTCGGAAGTGAACACTGGTGGATCTGAAGTGACTGGAAGTGGGCCTGGGTAACCCAGTTGTGAGAAAATTTTAACTAGAGTAAAACGGAAGTGGACCAGGAGTGGGCAGGAATGCCATTGGATGTTGCCCAGAGCCGACCGGAAGTGGACCAGAGTAGATCATATGTAGTTTGGGATGTACTGGAAATGGCCAGAGTTGACCGGAAGTAGCCAGGGTCGACTAAAATAGGACCGGAGGAGGATCAATTGTGGGCCGGAAGTGAACTTTGGAGTGGTATTTTTGTTGAATTTCCGCGGTAATTTTTATCAAAATACTGTTTTACAAAAAAGCAAAATGAATTTAATTGCAATTAAATCAATTGCAATTAATCAATCGTGATTAAATCAATTGCAATTAAAATGTTTAATCGCGATGAAATTAATCGCAAATGGCAATTAAAGGAATTAGTCGCGATTAAATTAATTGTATTTGGCGATTAAAAAATAAATCGCAATTGATTTAATCGCGAATGATTCAATCACGATTAAAAAGTTAATTGTTTGGTCATACGATTGAAAAATTAATTGATTGATGCCCAACTCTGATTACGGTAAATAAATACTATTTAAGTGATCCAGATGAATTCAAAATTTTTTTTGTAGGATTTAAAATAATAAGCATGACAAAACTTAATAATTTACAAACAATTACTTATTATCAAGTAGTCACTTGAGGGGCGGGTACAAGAAGCAGGGCAAAGAACATACACTAGACACACAGGAACTGAATGCAACCTTCCCCACACAAGACAAAAAACAAAAAAACGAATAATAATGATTTTATCACTAGATTACAAACAATAATAAATTTCACTCACTCCTTAATCTAGTGATTTGTAAGGAAGGGATGAATAGAAATAAAAAAAAAAAATGGTTTCAACAGAAATTCATCCATCAATATTTGAGCTTGACAGAAGGAAGTAGTTTAGTTAACAATTCAGCTATCATTTATTCCCAGGAAGACATTTTACTCAGTTATAGTCCGGCCAGAAACAAAAGAACCCGGAAGGGAGATTGGCCTTCCTCTACATAGGCTGGAGGGCTACCTAGTTCTTTTCTTTGCGGTACACCTATAGCTGTATCCCGGATGTAATGATACTTTATATCATTATGTTGTTCTTGGATTCTTAACATGGGTTTATATACAAGCATTTCTTTACTTTGATTGGCATTATAAAGTGGTACTTAACCATTAAATCAAATAATTTCCTCTAAGATGTATTTAAACAATTCTATGAGTAACAAAAAAGCACTCCTCTTCTGTGCTACTGAAGGCTTTAGCACTTTTATAAAGGGCCGCCACATTGGGGGGGGGGGGAGGGGGGGGACTGCCGGGTACAGTTGTCCCGGGCCCGGGTGGCGAGGGGGCCCGGGCCGGGCCTCGCTATTTGAAAAAAATGTATAGGTTTTGAGCTTGTAAAAAGAATGGGGTTTAGAAATATAGACGGGCATAGTCTACATTTATTGGAATGGGATCTTTATTTTTTAATGTACATAAACGACAAAACAAGTTCAGTCCCAGAATAGTATATTTCATTAGGAGTCGTAATAAAACTACAAGTACCGCAAGTGACCTTTGCTGCACCGATATCGGCTTTTATTCTCATTTCGCTCAAAACTCAAGATGAAAATAATTATAAAATGTCCAAAGTCCTATAGCAAAGTACTAGAATTTTCAGTCTGGCTTTGAGAAGTGGGGGCCCGTGATCTGGTCCCGGGCCCGGCTCTGAGATGTGGCGGCCCTGCTTTTATATAAAAAAGTCCGACTCGCAGGAACTGCAGCATCTTAGCGCGGTTCCGTTCATGTCCCTAGTGCCATTTGATAAGCTTAAAAAGACCGTCACGGAGGAGCTACTTTCCTCAGAATTTGGGTAGTGTAGACTGCTTTCCAGAACAATTTGCTTAAAATATCCTACATAAATAAAATAAAAACTCATTTGTAATGAGTAACTGATCAATTATTAATTTGCTTCCAGAGTTATGCTTACACATGGTACCTACTACACTACGTAATAAATACAAAAAAAACTCATATTATCGTATTTTGATCTAACGCAGGAACAGGATACAGTCACTCTAGTGGTAGAAAGCGCTCCTTGCGGCGGCTTTGTGAACCTACGTTTGGCGGGCTTTTCTATTGAAATATATTACAAAGTAAACCCCCCTTTCCGATTGACCGATTCAGTTCATTTTTACACTTCTTTCTCTTGAGTTACCCACGATGTATACCGTGTTTCGTTACAATACAGCAGAAATTACGACCGGTATGAGTATATTAGGAATTTGGGTCCGGAGTAAACCCCCCCCCTTCTAATGAACCGATTTAGTTTATTTTTACAACACATATTTAACTGTAGATTACCCCTACGAATACCGAGTTTCGTCGAAATATATTTTCGGAGGAAAGTGCTAAAAAGAAATAAACTTTTTTTTTTTTTTTTTTATATATCTCGTGAAAATTGTCAAAATCCTCTCGAACATCTCGAATAAAAGTGATATTAAGGCGTCAGGGACACCGACAGTAGCTAACTTTTACACAGAAGCGGAAATTACAGAATCTGGCTCTTATTCTAAAGCAAAGCTCTATAAATCAATACAAAATATGCCTAATAAATACACAAGATTGAGTAGAATACCCTGCCTAATATAGCCTATATAGAATAATATGCCGAATAAAACCTATCTAGTAAATACACAAGGACAAATAAAAGTCTTGACGAATAACAAGTCGAGAAAAAAAAACTTTATTTAACAAAATAAAACAAAGTTTAGTTGCCCAACTACAATAGAATAATATACCTGATTAATTCTATGGAGTAGACACAAATGGACCAAAAACAAGTCTTGTGGAATATTGTTTTTTTTCTAATTAAATAGTTTTTATCAATATTTAGTATATAACCTTTGTTGAAAACTATTGATTGCTAATTGATGAATCGGTTTGCAACTAAGTAGTCTTTATGAATATTTAGTATATAACCTTATGTTTGGATCTGAGTTTTTGGGGTGCTCTCCGCCTAGGCTCCGTGTCGGCAGATACCTGGGGTATATTTACAGCTCTTGAGGATTAACTGTTAGCAGGTAAATTTCCTGCGGCCCCCTTGTTTCTACGGGCATTGAACCGCCATATTCGCTCATTGTATCTAACCGTTGTGAAGTTTATTTTTTGGATTAAGGACTTAACTATGTAGACTCACTAATGTTATCCAATCTTAGATACATCGTATTTAAAATCCACAGCAAAAACACGACATTTCATCAGAATCCCCTGCTGAATAAAACTTATATAGAATAATATGCAAAATAAAGCCTATCTAGTGGATAAAAATAGAGGAAAAAAGCCGTCGTGGTGGTAGAAAATCTTAAAAGTATTTCGCTCAGAAATCTCCGAAATATTGTCACTAATTTTACGTATCCTGTTTTATAGCCAAATAGATTTATATTCTATAATCAATAAGAAAAACCTAATAACAATAAAAAACTATGGGTAACAGATGAAAATAGGGAATACCAAGAATAATTCTAAAGAACGAAATCAACACCAGTACTGTAATCTAGATATTCATACGGCATCTTCGAATTCTAACAAACAAAATATTGATTCGAATTATATGTATCCTGTTTTATTGACAAATACATTTGACTACTATAAGCAATTAAAAACACTAGGGAATATGCCAAAGAACTCGGAGTAGGAGCCTCGACAGTTTCAAGACATTTGAAGGAAATCGACAAATCCAAAACTGACATTTCATACGGTACAGCCTGATATATTTTTAACAATGAATTGTTTTTCTTATTTTAATTAATCTGTTTTATTGTCAACTCATTATCCAACTTTAAGCAATTAAAAAATAACAAAGAATAAAAACAAACAAAAAGAACCGTTCGGATAAACGAAATCAATTACTTCAAAGTTTAAGCACTTATTTCTCCGATTGACATAGCCTAATCAAAAATTGTTTCAGAATCTTTTTTGTAGAACATTTAGTAAGCTTTCGCATGGTAACCCTCCGTTTACCAATATTCCTAACCGTCTTTGAGATATTAGGGAATGTATACGAAGTTCCCAAAACATTTCATGTCTGTTAATAAAATATTTTATTCTAATCCTTCCTTTTGCTGGTCAACGAACTTGACCTTTCAAATTGGACGACAGATTTTTGTACCAAATTTCATCAAAATCGGACCATCCGGGAATCCAGAAATGAGCGAACAGACAAATATATATATAAATATATATATATATATATATATATATATATATATATATATATAAATATATACATATATATATATATATATATATATACATATATATATATATATATATATATATATATATATATATATATATATATATAAATATATACATATATATATATATATATATATACATATATATATATATATATATATATATATATATATATATATATATATATACAAATTTGAACCACCGTTATTTTCGGTCTCTAGGGGTTCTGAAACGCGAAATTTTCTTGTCGGCACTTCCGGATTGTTTCATTGTATCAACCTTATAAGCGGGGTTCCTCTCTATGGGGGAGGGAGGAACCGCGCTAAAAAAAAAAAAATACTTCTCTGTATCATTTGGGATCATAAGAGTTTTGCCCCTGTTCAGCATCGACTAGACCCAATAGACTTTAATCACTCTTTAAAGGTGCACAGGCTATAATCTAGAGTACCCATCAAATATCTTAGAACTCATTTCGCAGCCTTATAGTGTTCAATGCCATAATTGACATTAAGTTGCCTAAAATAACTAGCAGAACATGCAAAATCGGGTCGGCTAGTTAAACCTTTTCAATGTATCTAATATAAATCCCTTTTAGCGCGGTTCCTCCCTCCCCCATAGGGAGGAACCCCGCTTATAGGGTTGATACAATGAAACAATCCGGAAGTGCCGACTAGAAAATTTCGCGTTTCAGAACCCCTAGAGACCGAAAATAACGGTGGTTAAAATTTGTATATATATATATGTATATATTTATTTATATATATATATATATATATATATATATATATTTGTCTGTTCGCTCATTTCTGGCTTCCCTGATGGTCCGATTTTGATGAAATTTGGTAAAAAAATCCGTCGTCCAATTTGAAAGGTCAAGTTCGTTAACCAGCAGAATCCGCCCACTGGAAGATGGCATTTGGGGCGAAATTCGCGCAAAAAAAATCGTAACGCTTACGTTTTTGAGTTCATAAGCTTGTAATTACTCGTTTTATAGGCTTCTTGGGCTAGGAAAACGAATGAAACCATTTTCAATGCGATAGCTTTAACCGTTTTCGAGAAAATTGGAAAAATAATTTTTGAATACCGTTTTTGGTTTGGGTACTTAGAATCATGGGATTCAGTTGAAACATTTTCTGCATGTTCTACATTCATCAAAACTAATATGTTGAAATTTTGGTTACGTTTGGAGTTAAGGAAGGGTTAGAATAAAATATTTTATTAACAGACATAAAACGTTTTGGTAACTTTGTATACTATCCTTAATATCTCGAAAAAGGTTGAGAATCTTGGTAAACGGAAGAATACCATTAGAAAGCTTACGAAATGCTCTACAAAAAAGGTTCTGATGAATGTTTTGATTAGACGATGTCAATCGGAGAAATAAGAGCTTAAAACTTTAAAGTAATTGATTTCGCTTATTCGAACTGTTCTTTTTGTCTGTTTTTTATTCCTTATTATTTTTTAATTGCTTATAGTTGGATAATGTATTTGATAATAAATCAGGTTAAGAAAAATAAGAAAAACAATTTAATCTTAGAGATATGGACTATATGGAGATATAGCTTTTCAACTGCCTAGCGGGGTCCTTCCTAGGGCGGGTTGGCCTATCCAGGTAAGATCGTAAATAAGACCTTTCTTGAAAGTAAAGATGGAACTGTCAACTTTGGTCCTCCTCTGCCTCCCGGCACTTTCAATGCTGACGAAGGCTACCAATGAGTAGCTGAAACGTCCTAAATATAGATTTTTGAACAAAAATCGTATTGAGGTTTCTTTAGCCGAATCCCAACCATACCATCTTTACATATCACCTCGACGGCTAACTATCTAATCTTCATGCTTTCTAGAAATGTGGACCCAAAATAATAACAGCTTCTATTTGAATCATTTTAAATGAGTCTAGAGATAAGAACGGAACCGCGCTAAGATGATGCAGTTCCTGCGAGTCGGACTTTTTGATTATTCTTTTTAAAAAAAATCAGTATCAATATGCAAAGCGATAATAGTTTGAATTTAGACCAATACATATACTATTTCAACGGTAAATTCTACAATACCAATAAAATCCTCTCTACCTTTTTGAACCATGCTCTACCTGATAAATGGCCCTTTTTTAATGAAAAACTTCATCTTTATTTTTATAATAAACAAAAACCTCTGGCTAGGACATAATATGTATAGCTTATATTGTAAACCGTTTCCTCCAGCTCTCAATGTAAAATGCCATTGTTTATGTCTAAATCTAGGCTTGCCTTAACTGGCTAAGCAGGTGAATATGTTTTAATAAAATCAATACCCTATTGCTGGGAAAAGCCCTTGGGGAAAAATCTAGCCTTGTAAGTTTTTGAATAACGCTATCCGGCTTTTATTTTGTACACCCACTTATACTTATTAACCACTTTAATACATGGTGGCCTGATTAGCTAAAAGAAGATCTGTCTATAGGACTGCAATTATACACAACGTTTTTACAAGGAAAAATAGTTTATAAATAATATTTTTTCAGAAAAAGATGTGATTTCAACATTCTTAACCCAATGATCATGCATGAAAATAACCTGTCAATCAAATGTTTGTGAGAGTATATCACAATATATAATCTAGATAATACATAGAATCATGCTAGATTATAATATATAATCTATCACGATATATGTATAAGTTTGTCTGTTTGTTCTCTGAGTCTATAAAAATGGACTGAGCTTTGTGAAATTTGATACAAAATAATTTTGACTAAACTGAAAGATCAAGTTCCAGAATCCGCCCACTGGAACGTTTTTGTTTGGGGGGGGGGGCGAAATTCACGGGAAACGATTGTAGCTTACCAAGGCTTTGTGTCAATACAGGTAGGCGTTATATAGTTTTGCGTTTTATGAAGTTTTTTACATACATGAAAAATCGGCTGAAACCACATTCAAGACGATATCCTTAGTCGCTTACAAGAAAAGTGAGAACAATTATATTTCTTGTTTTGGAAACTCAAAAACGAAGCCCTCTCCTGAAACCTTTTCCAAACATAGTTGTATATAAGGGGGGGCAGGGCCGCCACATGGGGGAGGGGCTTTGGGTTTTTTCCTGGGCCCGGACTAATTGGAAGAAATGTAAACGTTATGAGCTTGTAAAAAGAAAGAATTTCAGAAATATATGCTGCCATAGCCGCCTATATTTGTTGGAATGATATCTATATTTTTTTATGTATATAAATAAACACAAGCAAGTTGTAAAACAAGTGCAGTCCCAGAATAGTAGGTATATTTGACGGGGTGAGAAGCCAAGGGGTCAGGGCCGCCACATCTCAGAGCCGGGCCCGGGACCAGATCGTGGGCCCCCCCTTCTCAGAGCCAGACTGAAAATTCTAGTACTTTGCTAAAGGACATTGGACATTTTAAAATTACTTTAATCTTGAGTTTTGAGCGAAATGACAATAAAAGCCGACAATCGGCGCAGTAGTTCTTTTTACAAGCTCATAACCTATACAATTTTTCTACTCAGCGAGGCCCGACCCGGGCCCCCACGGCGCTCGGGCCGGGACAACTGTACCCGGTTGTCCCCCCCCCCTCCATGTGGCAAGGGGTACAAGATACATTTTTAAAAATATCTTTTTAAAAATTTTAGTTAACCCATTAGGTGGCAGCGTCCTATTTGTAGGACAGTCGCTGTTTATGACCTGACAGAATCAGGAGATGCAGGATAACTTCCCTTCAACCTAATATCATATCAGGACATGTCAGTCTAAGATTTCCAAGAGTTTAGACCCACATTCTTTCAGTATTCTCTCAGCTGTTGGATAATAAAGTAGTGTTTCACAACTGCTCCCTAATTCCTTATTTTCTTTGTCTCTTATTCCTACAAACGAAATGTTAAGTAACTTTTTCTTTTATTTTCTGAATTAGAACTGTTGAAAATATTATTCTAAGTAATAGTTTATTGAAAATATATTTTCACCTAATTTTAATTTGCAATTGAATCTACCGTCCTATAAATAGGACGCTGCTACTATGAGTATATTTTTTTCTATGTGTACAACACGTCTATTCCTTCAGTTTTCAAAACAACGGAGGATGGTGTGGCCTATTTATTCTCGAAATAGGAGCTGATATATCAGCATTACCACCAAATATTTCCTGGAAAACATGGACCAAGAGGAAATAGACGATGAAGAACTGGGACCACCATTTCTTATTGACATTCCTGGCACTGTTGAACTAAATCTTTCGGATGACTAACCGTAAGGTAACATAGATGATATGAAGAGAGAAAAATCAACCAGCTGTTATAGGGCATTGCAATCACTTCATGGGAGGCATCGAACATCACGATTGGTTATTAGAATAACATACCATTGCAATAATGGGAAAGAAATGGTACTGCCCAATTTTCACGAGTTATTGACATGGCTGATATAAATACTTTTGTACTATATAATAACATTTCAAAAGAAAAGAAAAGCCTAAAGGACGTTCACAGGATGATTGCGGTGACATATTTGCAGCTAGAAGCAAATGCACGTAAGAGAGTTGGAAGACCACAGCCTTCAAGAAGTTCCAGAGCCAAAGTGTTGGAGAGTGTGAGGCCAGACGGAAGGGCCTGCTCATTTGGAAGAGAGAAAACCAACAGAGATGTCAATTTGCTGATTGCGAAGGAAAACCTTTGAAATTTTGCACAAAATGCAATACCACCAAAGTGTATAACACTTAGTACAAATTGTTTTCCAAAATTTCATTCTCAAAAAATGTTTACAACCCTGGAATATATGTGATTTATTTGTATATATGTGTTGTTATATTCAGCCATTCTATTTTATGTAAAAATATATGAAAATAAATAAAATATTTTTTGTGTATTATACAGGGTGTCCCACATTGAGATGTCATAACTTTAAGGGTTTATTCAGCATCTCATTTGTAGTCCAGGGACGCAGAAACTAGCGTTCTATCTCAACATGCAGAGGAGCTATTCAAACTTTGGTCTATTTTCAAAACTATTGGGTTTTCTTATGAAAAACTGTGTTTTCCGGATTTCTGGTTTATGTGTCGTATATGACGACCACAGTTTTAGAATCTACATTAAATTTCCAATAAGAAACACCCGTTATTGAAATGTTGTCATGTAAATTCGGAGCTACACTAAGAGGCATATAGATGTGAACTATTGTTACTAGTATTTTCTTAACTCATTCAATATTTTCTTAATCAGCTATTTGTAGATCCATTTTAGTGTTAAATGCAATTAAAAACACTAAACTACTCATTTTACTGTTAAATGCAATTAAACAAAATAAAATTGTACAAGAAAATGGGAAAGTATTATTATGTTATTTTTTAATGTATTACGCCACATACAACCACAAAATATAATTATATTTCTACTATAGCATTTGGCTTTATGACTTCCTACAGGTACAATATCTGTCATCTCTCCTAGGATGCATCTTGATTTATGAAGTGCAATAAAACTTACCTGAAGCCTGCCTAGTAGCTCGACCCGGGCAAATGTCTGACCCTACACAGAGCCTAAACATTCTCTTTCTGCAGGAACTGTGTCATTTTAAGACGTATCCATTCTCATCCATATTGTCATTTCGAAAGTTTAAAATAGAACTAATCTTTTTTTTTTTTTTTTTTTTTTTTTTTTTTTTTTTTTTTTTTATTATTATTTCATGAAAACTCTAACCCACAGGTTAGAAGCGGAAATTCCTCAATCTAAAGCAAGACTCTCAAAGTCAATTCAAAATACAAACACGCTTCTCAATTACTTGTCAGGTTTTATTGAAAAAAAATGCAATCAAAATAACAGCAAGATATTAAAAACTAAGGCAAACCGAGAAAAAAGTCCGATTCGCAGGAACTGCGTCATCTTAGCGCGGTTCCGTTCTTATCTCTAGTGTTTATGAAGGCATAGAATAGAAAAAGTTATTACTTTGTTTAGATCAATAGCGAAACAGCTATCCAAATGAAATCTCAAACAAACCAGTCTTGAAAGGTCTTTGTTGATTTACAATCATACCTGTATGGGTCAGCTATACCATAAGTCGGGCAGAAAGGCCTCCGCTCAGAGGCATTTGGAAAGCCTTGGGATCTCTCTCTTTAAACGCTACATTTCTAACAATAAATTGATCTTCTTATTTTACTTAATCTGTTTTATTGTCAAATACATTATCTGACTATAAGCAATTTAAAAATAACAAGGAATAAAACAGACAAAAAGAATAGTTCGAATAAGCGAAATCAATTACTTAAAAGTTTTAAGCACTTATTTCTCCGATTGACATCGCTTATTCAAAACTTTTTTTAAAACCTTTCTTGTAGACCATTTAGTAAGCTTTCGAATGGTAACCTTTCGCTTCCCAAGATTTTCAACCGTTTTCGAGATATTAAGAAATTATACGAAGTTCCCAAAACTTTTTATTATTTCTGACAACAGAAAATTGGTCTCATTTTACCTATCCTGTTTTACACACACATACATTTTCCTTACAAATACAACATAAGAAATTACAAAAATAAAAAGCAATAAAAAACCAAGGGAAAGAGACAAAAATTACAAAAAGAACGACAAAAACCCGTTCATAAGAACAAAACAGACATATTTGAAGTTTTAAGCACTTATTTCTCCGATTGACATAACCTAATCAAAAATAGTTTTAGAATCATTTTTGTAGAGAATTTAGTAAGCTTTCAAATAGTTTCAATCCACTTACCACGATTTCCCAACCGTGTTCGAGATATTAATGAAAGTATACGAAGTTTCCAAAACTTTTCATGTCTGTTCATAAAATATTTTATTCTAACCCTTCCTTAACTCCAAACGTAACATAACTTTCAACATACTAGTTTTAATGAACGTAGAACATGCAGATAATGTTTCAACTGAATCCCGTTATTCTAAGTACCCAAACCAAAAACGGTATTCAAAAACTATTTTTCCAATTTTCTCAACAACGGTTAAAGCTATCGCCTTGAAAATGGTTTCATTCGTTTTCCTAGCCCAAGAAGCCTATAAAACGAGTACTTACAAGCTTATGAACTCAAAAACGTAAGCGTTACGATTTTTTCTGCGCGAATTTCGCCCCAAACGCCATCTTCCAGTGGGCGGATTTTGCTGGTTAACGAACTTGACCTTTCAAATTGGACGACAGATTTTTGTACCAAATTTCATCAAAATCGGACCATTCGTCTTCTATTTAGAGAGCGAACAGACAAATATATATATATATATATATATATATATATATATATATATATATAAATATATACATATATATATATATACAAATTTGAACCACCGTTATTTTCGGTTTCTAGGGGTTCTGAAACGCAAAATTTTCTAGTCGGCACTTCCGGATCGTTTCATTGTATCAACCTTATAAGCGGGGTTCCTCCCTATGGGGGAGGGAGGAACCGCGCTAAAAAGAACAATTAAGAACAAAGGTAAACAGAGATAAAAAAAAAAAAATCTCTTTCTCTTGGCAAGCTATATTTCAAACAATAAATTGTTTTTCTTATTTTACTTAATCTGTTTTATTGTCAAATACATTATCCATCTATAAGCAATTAAAAAAAGTTCGACTCGCAGGAACTGCATCATCTTAGCGCGGTTCCTTTCTTATCCCTAGTCTAATTTGGAAAGATTAAAATAGAAGTAGTTATTATTTTGGTTCCACCAGTCTTGAAAGGTATTGATTTACGATCTTACCTGGAAGGGTCGGTCAACACTTGAAAGGGTCCCGCTAGTTTCAAGGTCTTGGAATCTAGGAAATCAATATTTCTAACAATAAATTGTTTTGTTATTTTACTTAACCAGTTTTATTGCAAAATACATTATCCAAATATAAGCAATTAAGAAATAACAAGGAATAAAAACAGACAAAAAAACCGTTCGAATAAACGAAATCAATTACTTTAATATTTTAAGCACTTATTTCTCCGATTGACATCGCCTAATTAAAACTTTCGTCAGAACATTTTTTGTAGAGCATTTAGTAAGCTTTCGAATGGTAACCTTTCGCTTCCCAAGATTTTCAACCGTTTTCGAGATATTAAGAAATGATACGAAGTTCCCAAAACTTTTCATTATTTCTAGCAATAGAAAATTGGTCTCATTTTACCTATCCTGTTTTACACACAAATACATTTTCCTAACATAAGAAATTACAAAAATAAAAATCAATAAAAAACTAAGGGAAAGAGACAAAAATTACAAAAAGAACGACAAACACCCGTTCATAAGAACTAAACAGACGTATTTGAAGTTTTAAGCACTTATTTCTTCGACTGACATCACCTAATCAAAACTTGGTTCAGAATCTTTTCTGTAGAAAATTTAGAAAGCTTTCAAATAGTTTCTATCCACTTACGAAAATTTCCCAACCGTGTTCGAGATATTAATGAAAATATACTAAGTTCCCAAAACTTTTCATGTCTGTTCATAAAATATTTTATTCTAACCCTTCCTTAACTCCAAACGTAACCAAAAGTTTAAGATATTAGTTTTGATAAAATTTGAACATGCAAAAAATGTTTCAACTGAATCCCATGATTTTATGTACCAAAACCAAAAACGTTATTCAGCAACTATGTTCCCAATTTTCTCGAAAACGGTTAAAGCTATCGCCTTAAAAACGGTTTCATTCGTTTTCCTAGGCCAAGAAGCCTACAAAACGAGTACTTACAAGCATATGAACTCAAAAATGTAAGCGTTGCGATTTTTTTTTGCGCGAATTTCGCCCCAAACGCCATCTTCCAGTGGGCGGATTTTCCTGGTTAACGAACTTGACCTTTCAAATTGGACGAAGGATTTTTGTACCAAATTTCATCAAAATCGGACCATTCGTCTTCTATCTAGAGAGCGAACAGACAAATATATATATATATATATATATATATATATATATATATATATATATATATAAATATAAACATATATATATATATATATATATATATATATATATACAAATTTGAACCACCGTTTTTTCGGTCTCTAGGGGTTCTGAAACGCGAAATTTTCTAGTCGGCACTTCCGGATTGTTTCATTATATCAACCCTATAAGCGGGGTTCCTCCCTATGGGGGAGGGAGGAACCGCGCTAAAAAAGCGAGTTTGCTTAGCATTTTTCTTAAAAACTAGTATATGATACTAACAGGCTAACCTAATCTTACTGACAGAGTTTTAATAGGGCAAGCAGTACTTGTTTTCGGGATATAAACACTCGAAGTCTCAATTCCGTGTTTTAGCGCGGTTCCTCCCTCCCCCATAGGGAGGAACCCCGCTTATAGGGTTGATACAATGAAACAATCCGGAAGTACCGACTAGAAAATTTCGCGTTTCAGAACCCCTAGAGACCGAAAATAACGGTGGTTCAAATTTGTATATATATATATATATATATATATATATATATATATATATATATATATATGTATATATTTATTTATATATATATATATATATATATATATATATATATATTTGTCTGTTCGCTCTCTAGATAGAAGACGAATGTTCCGATTTTGATGAAATTTGGTACAAAAATCCTTCGTCCAATTTGAAAGGTTAAGTTCGTTAACCAGCAAAATCCGCCTACTAGAAGATGGCGTTTGGGGGGAAATTCGCGCAAAAAAAATCGTAACGCTTACGTTTTTGAGTTCATAAGCTTGTAAGTACTCGCTTTATATGATTCCTGGGCTAGGAAAACGAATGAAACCATTTTGAAGGCGATCGCTTTAACCGTTTTCGAGAAAATTGGAAAAATAGTTTTTGAATACCGTTTTTGGTTTGGGTACTTAGAATTACGGGATTCAGTTGAAACTTTATCTGCATGTTCTACTTTCATTAAAACTAATATGTTGAAAGTTTTGTTACGTTTGGAGTTAAGGAAGGGTTAGAATAAAATATTTTATGAACAGACATGAAAAGTTTTGGGAAGTTCGTATACTTTCATTAATATCTCGAACACGGTTGGGAAATCGTGGTAAGTGGATAGAAACTATTTGAAAGCTTACTAAATTCTCTACAAAAAAGATTCTAAAACTATTTTTGATTAGGTTATGTCAATCGGAGAAATAAGTGCTTAAAACTTCAAATACGTCTGTTTTGTTCTTATGAACGGGTTTTTGTCGTTCTTGTTGTAATTTTTGTCTCTTTCCCTTCGTTTTTTATTGCTTTTTATTTTTGTAATTTCTTATGTTGCGAAAATTTTGTGTGTAAAACAGGATATGAAAAATGAGGCCAATTTTCTGTTGCTAGAAATAACATAAATTTTGGGAACTTTCATTAATATCTCGAAAACTGTTGAGAATTTTGGTAAACGGAAGATACCATTAGAAAGCTTATTAAATGCTCTACATAAAAGGTTCTAATGAAAGTTTTGATTAGGCGATGTCAATCGGAGAAATAAGAGCTTAAAGCTTTAAAGTAATTGATTTCGCTTATTCGAAGTGTTCTTTTTGTCTGTATTTTATTCCTTGTTATTTTTTAATTGCTTATAGTTGGATAATGTATTCGAAAATAAAACAGGTTAAGTAAAATAACAAAAACAATTTATTGTTAGAAATATAGAGTTCCAAGATTCCAAGACCTTGTAACTAGCGGGACGGTTTCTAGTCTTGCCGACCCTTCCAGGTAAGATTGTAAATCCTACCTTTCAAGACTGGTGGAACCAAAATATAACTGTCAGGGTTCGGTCACTGCTACTTAATAAAACTACATTTTATCGTAAAAATCGTTTTATTGTGCCGACGTTTCGGCTTGAACTTCAAGCCTTCATCAGGGCTGTAAATACAAGTAGGACATACTTAACACTAATATATGCACATATCTATGTAAATATACCTAACATATATATATATATATATATATATATATATATATATACACATATATAATATATATATATATATTTATATATATGCATATACACATACACATATACACGCACACATATGTACATATATATGCCCACATACATACACATATGGGGTATGTATTATTAAGTAGCAGTGACCTAACCCGGACAATCCCTACCTTGCATCATCAACGGTCAACGATCTCCTCTCAACAAAATAATAACTGCTTCTATTTTAATCTTTCGAAATTAGACTAGGGATAAGAACGGAACCGCGCTACGATGAGGCAGTTCCTGCGAGTCGGACTTTTAGTATATCTCATTCAGCACATTTTCCTGCTTGCAACGCACGCTCTGGATACAGCCACACATGATAAAGATAAGGGATGTAAACATCGCCAAAAATAACTCATGAAAGACATAATTGTACCGCATAAAAAAAATTATGTGGGAGGAAATAAAGTCCAACGTTTAAGGTTGTTAATACACTGTAGTAGTTTTAAATTTGGTGCGTTGCGACGAAATCTCTATTTGAAGGTATTATTTGGTGATGTCACGGAAGAAAACTATCATACTCATATCAGTGCACAAAACCAAATCCCCAAAAACAGGTCAAAAATATGTCACAATGTATAACAAGGATAGAAGTGAAGCATACCAGGAATATGTGAAATATATACAGCTATACTAATAACACGTAATTGAGACTATGAGTGTTTATATCCTGGAAACAAGTTCCGCTTGCCCTATTATAACTTCTGTCAGCAAGATTAGGCGTGCTAATGGCCTCAGCAGCAGATGCACGTAAACAAACAAAAAAAAAAAAAAGCTTAGGTTTGCTATTATGTATCTTATACTAGTTTTCCAGAAAAATGGTAAGCAAACTCACTTTTTAGCGCGGTTCCTCCCTCCCCCATAGGGAGGAACCCCGCTTATAAGGTTGATACAATGAAACAATCCGGAAGTGCCGACAAGAACATTTCGCGTTTCAGAACCCCTAGAGACCGAAAATAACGGTGGTTCAAATTTGTATATATATATATATATATATATATATATATATATATATATATATATATATATATATATTTGTCTGTTCGCTCATTTCTGGCTTCCCTGATGGTCTGATTTTGATGAAATTTGGTACAAAAATCTGTCGTCCAATTTTAAAGGTCAAGTTCGTTGACCAGCAAAATCCGCCCACGGGAAGATGGCGTTTGGGGCGAAATTCGCGCAAAAAAGATCGTAACGCTTACGTTTTTGAGTTCGTAAGCTTGTAAGTACTCTTTTTATAGGCTTCTTGGGCTAGGAAAACGAATGGAACCATTTTCAAGGCAATAGCTTTAACCGTTTTCGAGAAAACTGAAAAATAATTTTTGAATGCCGTTTTTGGTTTGGGTACTTAGAATCACAGGAGTCAGTTGAAACATTATCTGCATGTTCTACTTTCATTAAAACTAATATGTTGAAAGTTATGTTACGTTTGGAGTTAAGGAAGGGTTAGAATAAAATATTTTATGAACAGACATGTAAAGTTTTGGGAACTTCGTATACTTTCATTAATATCTCGAACACCGTTGGGAAATCGTGGTAAGTGGATAGAAACTATTTGAAAGCTTACTAAATTCTCTACAAAAATGATTCTAAAACTATTTTTGATTAGGTTATGTCAATCGGAGAAATAAGTGCTTAAAACTTCAAATACGTTTCATTAAACTAATATATTGAAATTTTGGTTGCGTTTGGAGTTAAGGAAGTGTTAGAATAAAATATTTTATTAACAGACATAAAAAGGTTTTGGTATACTTTCCTTAATATCTCGAAAAAGGTTGAGAATTTGGGAAACGAAAGAATACCATTAGAAAGCTTACTAAATGTTCTACAAAAAAGATTCTGAAACAATTTTTGATTAGGCTATGTCAATCGGAGAAATAAGTGCTTAAACTTTGAAGTAATTGATTTCGTTTATTCGAACGGTTCTTTTTGTTTATTTTTATTCCTTGTTATTTTTTAATTGCTTAAAGTTGGATAATGTATTTGACAATAAAACAGATTAATTAAAATAAGAAAAACAATTCATTGTTAAAAATATATCAGGCTGTACCATATGAAATGTCAGTTTTGGATTTGTCGATTTCCTTCAAATGTCTTGAAACTGTCGAGGCTCCTACTCCGAGTTCTTTGGCATATTCCCTAGTGGTTTTAATTGCTTATAGTAGTCAAATGTATTTGTCAATAAAACAGGATACATATAATTAGAATCAATATTTTGTTTGTTAGAATTCGAAGCTGCCGTATCTAGATTACAGAAGGTAGGTTTTTCAGTACTGGTGTTGATTTCGTTCTTTAGAATTATTCTTGGTATTCCCTATTTTCATCTGTTACCCATAGTTTTTTATTGTTATTAGGGTTTTCTTATTGATTATAGAATATAAATCTATTTGGCTATAAAACAGGATACGTAAAATTAGTGACAATATTTCGGAGATTTCTGAGCGAAATACTTTTAAGATTTTCTACCACCACGACGGCTTTTTTCCTCTATTTTTATCCACTAGATAGGCTTTATTTTGCATATTATTCTATATAAGTTTTATTCAGCAGGGGATTCTGATGAAATGTCGTGTTTTTGCTGTGGATTTTAAATACGATGTATCTAAGATTTGATAACATTAGTGAGTCTACATAGTTAAGAACCGACGACGGAGGATTACTTCTTGCTGTGATTTAGTCTACATATGTATATTAAGTCCTTAATCCAAAAAATAAACTTCACAACGGTTAGATACAATGAGCGAATATGGCGGTTCAATGCCCGTAGAAACAAGGGGGCCGCAGGAAATTTACCTGCTAACAGTTAATCCTCAAGAGCTGTAAATATACCCCAGGTATCTGCCGACACAAATACAAAGCCTAGGCGGAGAGCACCCCAAAAACTCAGATCCAAACATAAGGTTATATACTAAATATTCATAAAGACTACTTAGTTGCAAACCGATTCATCAATTAGCAATAAATAGTTTTCAACAAAGGTTATATACTAAATATTGATAAAAACTATTTAATTAGAAAAAAAAAAACAATATCCCACAAGACTTGTTTTTGGTCCATTTGTGTCTACTCCATAGAATTAATCAGGTATATTATTCTATTGTAGTTGGGCAACTAAACTTTGTTTTATTTTGTTAAATAAAGTTTTTTTTCTTGACTTGTTATTCGTCAAGACTTTTATTTGTCCTTGTGTATTTACTAGATAGGTTTTATTCGGCATATTATTCTATATAGGCTATATTAGGCAGGGTATTCTACTCAATCTTGTGTACTTCTTCTTGATCCTTCTGTACATGGGCGTATATAAAAACAATTTCGGGGGGGGGGCTGAGACCATTTCCAGGGTATGGAATACTAAATATTTACAGCTTGGAATTGTTTTAGGCAACTAAAACGCTATTACACGTAAAATAAAATATGTTTTATGAACTAAGTGGTCTTATTTAATTTATTTTTAAGGGTTTTACGAGAAGTTTTTATCATCAATTCAAAATTTCGGGAGGGGCTGCAGCCACCTCAGCCCCCCCCCCCTCATATACGCCCATGCTTCTGTATCCTTTAGAAAGACTTTATTAGGCATATTTTGTATTGATTTATAGAGCTTTGCTTTAGAATGAGAGCCAGATTCTGTAATTTCCGCTTCTGTGTAAAAGTTAGCTACTGTCGGTGTCCCTGACGCCTTAATATCACTTTTATTCGAGATGTTCGAGAGGATTTTGACAATTTTCACGAGATATATAAAAAAAATAAGTTTATTTCTTTTCTAAGCTTATCAAATGGCACCAGGGACATGAACGGAACCGCGCTAAGATGCTGCAGTTCCTGCAAGTCGGACTTTTTATTAGGTAAACCTGGATACGCCCTGCCTCTGTCTCCCGTGATATAAAGTCTATCTTTGAGGCACAATATCTCGAAAACCTTCGGGAGGACACTGTAATTAACATGTAGGCAAATTTATAAAAAAAGTAGTTCGAAAATGGAAGCTAATTAAATTATTTTAGGTCGTTTATTTAATTTACTTTAATTGATACATTGCTCTAATAAAATATGGGGAGATTTTTTAAGGGTTATATTTTGGGATTTAGACGATTGCATTAGTTCAAGAATTACTTGGGAAGTCCTTATGCCAATTTTTGTGTAAAAACTCAAAGATTGTATACCTTAGAAAATATATAATATACAAAAATATAAGCAAAAACGCGAATTTTTTTAGAAAAGTATTATATTTAAAGGGCTGTAACTTCGCTCCAAATTGACCAATCAAGTTCGCTGAAGTCTCGAAACGGTTGTCGTCTAGTATTTTTATGCACTAAAAGGCAGTACCCAGGAAATAGTCGTTTAATTTGGTTAACAACTTGAATAACAATTTTATAGTATACAATATCCTAAATTATGAGTTTTGAGGGGTGGGGCTTAAACAAAAAGCGCAGGGATTTTTCTGACCCCGGATTCGGATTCAACGACCCCAGAAACATATAGGAAACATGGTCTGGTCTTTAGGTCCGGACTTTTATTATTATTTTTTTTTTTTTTTTTGTTTTTTTTTGTGTGCCTGTCTAATAAATTGATAATATACATTAACAATTAGTTTTTTTTCTTAAATTATATAACTGAAATTTCAATTGATGCATTGTAGAAACATAATTTAAACATTATACAGACTTACACTTATCCGGGAATTTACAAAAACGATTTAACTTTAAAGAGTAATATCTCAAAATGATTATAACGTGAGTAGTATCGGTTGGGTTCTCAACCCATCATTTCACAACGAGTCGAAATTGATCAGGGGCCCCTGGTCAAAGAGGGGCCCGGCGTCATTTTTTTTACTGGCATTAGGATTTGAAATTACAAAATTATGTACCTAAGTATAGTTCACGTAATCATTATTGATTAAAACCCGAAAAATGGGACCTTCTAAACCCCCCTCCCCCGGCACAAAGGCTACGGGCGAGGACTTTTGATATGTTCACCTCCTATCCAGCCCAAACAAAGTTACTAAGTCAAAAATTGTGTTCCAAAAATTTCCATCTATAACTGTACGTTGCCTGGACTGTACCTCTTTGCCTGGGGGTGTAGAATCAAATTTTTATAACCAGGCACCTCGAACAATTTACTTTTCTATTTTAACCGAAAAAGGTTGTGAATTTTCATTTGGGGATGGGGGAGGGCTAAGCCCCTCTTCATTTGCCAGTGCAAAAGATACTTATTGAGTTAAGTCGGAAAAAATGGATAGAGGTGATAATTAATCGAAATGTAGACTATAAGACTAGTACATAATTAATGTATACTGACTAAAATAAAATTGCACACTGTTAGAATATTACTGCCTCAGTCAAAAGCTATAAACTGAACCGCCAACAAGTGCATATGTGATCACTGAGAGTTTCCGGGAATTTTTCAGTGGACTCCGTCGGGCACTACGCGGTTGGGTTTTTAGGGTGGGGATTCCGCGGAATTGATACATAAGAACTGAAGTGGCGCTATTTTCATGTTCGGCCTTCACGCCCCTGCCATGCCGGATTAGAGGAAGTTTACTGTATTTTATTTAATTTATTTAAATTTTAAGGGGTCTCCCGTGGTCTAGTGGCTAGCGCGCTAGATTCATAAGCGGGAGATGGAGATGGTGGGTTCGATCCCCACCGGTGGCAGGAATTTTCTCATCTCAGGGCTCGCTGAGAAAATTCCTGGCTGCACCCTGGATGTCGGCGCTAATGGCCAAGAATTATGTCGATGCGCTGTATAAAAAGAAAACAAAAAATTAAATTTTAACGTCCATTTATTATTAACTACGAATTATATTATTTTAAATATCTCGAAAACCGCTATGGAATCTTGTTTTGTGGTTTTATTAGAAAGTCTAATAAATTTCCAATTATAAATGATCAGGCATAAATTTCGATGGGACCACCTCGGTCCACTAGCGTATATAGAAAATAATTTCGGGGGAGGGGGGCTGGGAGCACCTAGGCATTTGGGGTGTAGGGAAAATTTTAAATATTTCTCTTTGTTATAGGCTTTTTTTTTTATATGAAATGTTCCTAACAAAACAAAATTTCGGATGGGGGCTGCAGCCTCCTCAGCCACCCCCCCCCCTTATATACGCCCATGCCTCGATCGGGGAAAACTGTGCTTGTTTTTAATATAAGATTGTGTCCAGGTGAGTTATGTCACTGACCTTTGCTCAGTACTTGAATTGAATTACAGGACTTCCCTTCTATGAAGAGATGCTAATCGAATGCCTACGGGATTAGCATTTAATATTATTAGATATATGTATATATACACGTCAGAGCTATAATTTCCATAACTGTTTTCCGGCCTTCTACATTAGTATCAAATCATTTCAGGTTTCAATCCAGATAGAATAACATCACGACAGGTTCGTTTAATTATCTTTTTACGCATAAAAGTCATATCTTGAAGGTATTGAATCTTAATTAACGCTAAGCATTTCCTCAAAATTCTCAAAAATTGGTTTTACCAAGCAACATTAGTATATTAGCACATTCCGAAGGAATGTGTTATTGAAGTTGTAAAAATGCAAGAAATTTTGAAAAAGTAATACAAATCTTAAACGATCATACTCCTATATACCGAAAATGCCCCCGTTGCATTTTATATGTAGTACCTATATATGTTTGTTAAAACGATAAGGGGCACTATTTCTGTTGTTTAATCTTGGAACTTCGTATTCTCCTAACAAACGATTGGACGACTTCTTTAGCAAACGAATTCGATCCGGAGATAAATGGGGGATTACTCCGGTCCCAATTGTTAATATGACCCTACCGGCCGATATTCTTGTAAATTATTACGTCCCTGAAACTAAACATGGTGGATATCATGCCCGACTAATAAGAACACGTTTAGTAATATATATATATATATATATATATATATATATATATATATATTGTCATACCTGTTAGGTAGAGCCCGTCGTCACTGGCATCGGTGAGAGTACTGTGGGCGAGCGCTTTTGACGTTAAAACATCAGGACTTACTCTCACCGGTGCCAGTGACGACGGATTCTACCGTCAGGTTTGACAATACTACATTAACTGGCGGACCTAACCCTTTTATATATATATTGTTTTTTTGAGGTAGCTGGAGAGCAAACCTATTTTGATAAAATTTAGTACAAAAATACTTTTTTCATTTCAAAATAGTGGCACTTCCTTCTCATTGTGGCTGTAAACAATATACTCATTATTAACTTAAATGGTCTTGTGCTTTATTAATTATGCTTCCATAATCCTTATTTTAGTAACAATTTTGCTGCAGCCCCCCCCCCCCCGAAATTTTGATTTGATCGGTAAAAATGTCATAAAATCCTTAAAAATAAATTAAATAAGATCATTTAGTTCATAAAAAATATTCCATTTTGGGTGTAAAGCGTTTTAGTTGGCTAAAACTCTTCCAAGATCTAAATTGTTAGTATTCCACGCACCGGAAATGGTCTCAGCTCCCCCCCCCGACCTTTTCCCAGCCCCCTCCGAAATTATTTTCTATATACGCCCATGATTCTTGAACCATTACTACCCACTGGATGCCCTTAAGCTTTACTAGAGACTAAAAATATTTCTAAATTACATTCTTCCCATTTGAGATGTTTAGTACCGAATAATATAAAAGCTCCCTAAACGTGCACATATTTGGATACTTAATTTCAGGCTTTATGTCATTCGGCCAAACTTAGAGTAAAACACTGTAGTTACCATTAGCTTGCTCCGAAAAATGTGACAAGATATAATTGCTTATTGCTTATCTCATTGCTTATTTTTTATCATATAATTTTGCCTAATTTAATGCATTATTCTTTTTATAATTTTCATAGAAGACATATTCCTTTATATAATACATTTTAATTTTTAGGGAAATGAAAGATGAATATGAAGTCGTCATTTCTGGGATGGCAGGAAAATTTCCTGGCAGCAGTACAATCGAAGATTTTGAAAAGAGTTTGATGGACAGGATTAACGTGATCACCAAAGATGAAAATTGGAAATTAGGTAAAGTATAAGAGCAATTGTATAATTAAACATTAATCCTTTTTTAATTATATTGTCAGTTAATATATATTATGCAATTTTTATATTTTTTTTATACGTGACAGAAGGTTAATCTCATTCAAAAACACTCATTTTCTACACTACTTCTTTATTATGTTCTACATGTTTCGCGTCCCCATGACACCTCTTCAGGAGTTCTTAAAGTAATATATAATTACACCCTACACTACCGAGAAGCTTCCGCTGGTTGGGCCACGTCCAGACTGATAAGATCAAACGAAAAATAAAAGAAAATATACACATAATTATTAAAAACAGGAAAAAGTCAGTTAATAAAAAACGAGAAATCAAATACCTAGATAAAATATTTTTTAATTTACTAAACAAGAGGACTCAAAATGAATTCTTTTATAAAATGACAAAGACTTAGAAGAAAGAACTTTTGGAAAATCGTTATTTACCCGAAAACTATCGATTTTAAACAGCTGATGTGAAGTGGACATGCTTGATCTTATCAGTCTGGACGTGGCCCTACCTGCGGAAGGTTCTCGGTAGTGTAGGCTGTAATTATATATTACTTTAAGAGCTCCTGAAGAGGCGTCATGGGAACGCGAAACATGTAGAGCATAATAAAGGAGTAGTGTAGAAAGTGAGTGTTTTTGTGTGAGTTTGACTTTCCGCCACACATAAAAATATATTAGAAAAGTGGGGTCACCATCTTATAATTTTTTTTTTGTTGGTTTTTGCATATGATCGTATTTTTCTCCTCTTCTTGTAACTGCAGTACAGTCAGAAATCCGAGGCTGCTTTAAGAATTTAAAATGTTTCAAAATTTGGGTTAAAAAAGTTACATAAAATCTTCATCGAGCTTTCAGGCACCAAAAATGATCCTCGTTAAAATTTATATATACCTATGCATAGGATAGCTTGTCCAATGTCGAATGGATGTTGTCTCTATTTGCCTATATATATATATATATATATATATATATATATATATATATATATGGTACTTACGTATTAGTTGCACCGGTCTCGAGAACTGGCTCCCAATCAGTGATCCGGATCAGGCAATATGGCGACCTATTATTAAGACCAAGACCAAGTCTTAATATTATCAACGAGTTGGATTGACTAGAGTTTCGATTATCTTGAGCAAGCGTAGCGAGCGAAAACACGTAGCAATTCTGCCATTAACATAAGACCTTTTAATTTACTAGATTACTTAACATTAGATATTATTTTAATTTAATGATTGCTAATGTTATGTAATCTAATGGCCAAGAGTCGGCGCTAGTTTCCAATATTATGGCGCAAATGCACCGTAAAAAAAAATTGCTATGCGTTTCCTGTCGGTACGTTCGCTCAACGTTATCGAAACTGTAGTTAATCCAACTAACTCGTTGGTAATATTGATCACTGGTTTTTCGGTGGAAAATGGGTCGATATGCAATTTAATATTGCTTCAAACGGGTCTCTATTTTCTTTTCTATTTCTTTGTCGCCATATAAATTCTACAACTCACAACTCACTAAAGCAATAAATTTTAAAGGAGACGAATTTAAGAGCAAGGCACTCAAAACAATCAAGACTAGAGCGGAAAAGAGACCAACCAATGAAATTGCCCAAAAGACCAAATTGCTCAACCAATAGAAATGCTAGGTGTTTTCATTTCCGCTCTTATAATGGAGATAATCTAATCTAATCATTAAATTAAAATAATTGTAATGTTAAGCAATCTAGGAAATTAAAAGGACTTATGTTAATGGCAGAATTGCTATGTGTTTCCGCTCGCTACGCTTGCTCAAGGATAATCGAAACTCTAGTCAATCCAACTTGTTGATAATCATAAGACTTGGTCTTGGTCTTAATAATAGGTCGCCATATTGCCTGATCCGGATCACTGACTGGGAGCCAGTTCTCGAGACCGGTGCAACTAATACGTAAGTACCATATATATATATATGGTAAACCTGAAGGAGATTGTCCTCAACACCGATTTTCTCCAAACTTTGCACTATAACGTATTTTGATGCACTAAACACGAATCCGTTGAAAAAAATTGTTGTTCTCAACCAGGAAAGAAGTTATTTTAAAAAAAAGTTCACTGTTAGCGGGTTACAAACGACCAAAGGTGCTGTTAGCGGGTTACAAACGACCAAATTTTCATTCTGGCTCTGAGAATTGGGGGCCCGGCTGTGAGGACTGGGGGCCCGTGATCTGGTCCTGGGCTCGGCTCTGAGGTGTGGCGGCCCTGCTATAGAGGTATCTGATTCATGACCATACGGCACACTAGGGAGATAGTGTGGACAGTACTATGCTCCGGTATATATATATATATATATATATATATATATATATATATATATATATATATAGACATAATGTAATGTAATGATTTATACATAAGGTGCTTAATACATAACAAATAAAAGTTGTTATGTAAGTTGTTGTAATGAAGCGGAACACCAACAAATAAATAAATAAAAGAAAATATAATAGAGGTTACAGAATAAGCGGAAGTTGAATAAAAGAGAGAGTAATTCCGCTTAGAGTTGGGGACTCCCAGTTTACTGGGCTTTGTGGCGCGTAAATATCGCTTTTCATCGAGATTTGCTTTAGGAGTGTTTAGCTTTTTTACGAAATATTATCTATAACTATTCCAACCTTCCCAAATGACACGAGAGATAAGAACGTTGAGGAAACGCGCTGAGATGACGCAGATCCTGATAGTCAGACTTTTTACTGTTCCTTCTTTTTCTTCCCATTTATTTTTACTGAGCTTGTTATTGTTCCTGAATGCTATCTTGTTGTTTACTTACTTTCAATAACGCTACATTTGCGTGATTTTCTTCAATCATGCGTAGAAAAGATATTTTAGTTGGTGACGAGGGAATAAAGATTTTTCTTTGCTCTTATTTGACTAGATCGGGAAAAGGGGGCACGTTTCTGAATTCATCCGATTCTGGCGACTTTTCCTTCCTTTCTATCTTTCGCCCTTTTCGACTTTTCCTCGTTCCTTCAATTTTTCATCTCTCCAACTCTCTTCTCAAATACAACTCATTAATCCTCCAGCTATTTACTTTTAGTTCCTTTGAATTCTTTCCATAAAGTCTTTAGAAGCTTAACTGTTGTGTCACATTTTTGGTGGAATGTCTTTATTCCTTAGACCTTTTGCTCTTTCCATGGAGATAATAAGGAAATGTTTTTCACCATTGAGTTATGATAAACCCCCCTACTAACTCAATATTTTTCACCCAGTCTGTTGTGCCCCTTGAATCTGTATATTTAAGCATTTAGATTTACATGTCCAGTTAGTAGTAGTAGAATTGATAAATGTTTTAATTTTTATGTATAATTTTTAATAACCTTCTTGGAATTATTGGACAAAAGTTATATTAGTATTATTCTTTATACTAAAAGTTACAGGGTAACATATGTAAAAGAAATAAATTAGGGGGGGGGGTGAATGGCGAGTTTCGAGATCCTCTGATGCCTAGTAAACGTTGAAGACATTTTTCGTTTTTATAGGATTTTTTTCCACAAAGTGTTCTTAACAAAACGAAAAAATGAACTTATAACATTCTATTTTTAACTGAATAATTTGTCATTTTTGTTTCATTTCCATGATTTGTAAAATCCTTATGCTACAATTTGTACTACACTGATAGTTTTATATATGACTATATACACTAACACTAAGCGTTATTTGTGGAACTGGCACGAGCCAGCAATTTTGATTTGTAAATTTTCTTTGGGGGTAGAAAAAAAAACACTAAGTGCTTCTCATCTCACTCGCAGCCATCCCCCCCCCCCTACAATCGAATTGCCTTTCAAAGCTAAAAACCTAGAACTTAGAATTGTTAGCCAACTAAAACGATATTATACTCATGTAAAAATGACTTTTTCTGAAATGATTGATCTCATTTAATTAATTTCTGAAGTTTCTGTGACACATTTTTACCCAAGAAATCAAAATTTAATATAAGGGGGGATGGGGCTGCATCCCGCCTTATATAAGCCATGATAAGTATGTATGTTAGTTTTTTCTTTTTTTATATAGATATGAATAATGTATCCATTATCATATTGTTCTACTTTTTAGGTTTTGTTTATAATAGATTTTTGGTGAACATCTATAAACGTTTTTGGTTTAAACCAAAAATAACATGATTTTTTTTTTTTTTTTTTTTAATTTAGGATATCTGTAATTTGTTTTCTTGAATTCCTTTATGCCACTTTTAACTTTTATACTTTACTTTTATATGCCAGTAAGTACTTTTATATTGCATCTTGATTTTAAATGTATTTATTTTTAAATTTTATTGAAGCCTGGCTTTCAGTGAGGATTGTTTAGTTTTTTTTTTTTTCGAGATAGATTAACAATAATTATACATCAGATGCGTCAGTGTCTTTTTTTATATAAAAATAAGTTGCTTGAACAATGTAGTCTTCCTAGCTATAGTACTAAGGCTGGATGTTATCCTTGATGTTTGACTTCAGATTTTTCGACCTGTTACTCTAGCCAATTAGTTTTGATGTTATTCCAGAAGATAGGCCTCAGAGTTTTCTTCCTACCCTTTCCAATTAGTAATGATAATATTTTGAAAAGATGCGAGAAACAATTCAAGAATGTTCCACATTTTCAATAAAAAAAAACATATTTTCACAGAACCTTTTCTGATTTTTAGCGCGGTTCCTCCCTCCCCCATAGGGAGGAACCCCGCTTATAAGGTTGATACAATGAAACAATCCGGAAGTGCCGACTAGAAAATTTTGCGTTTCAGAACCCCTAGAGACCGAAAATGATGGTGGTTCAAATGTGTATATATATATATATATGTATATATTTATATATATATATATATATATATATATATATATATATATATATATATATTTGTCTGTTCGCTCTCTAGCTCGAAGACGAATGGTCCGATTTTGATGAAATTTGGTACAAAAATCCGTCGTCCAATTTGAAAGGTCAAGTTCGTTAACCAGCGAAATCCGCCTACCGGAAGATGGCGTTTGGGGCGAAATTCGCGCAAAAAAAATCGTAACGCTTACGTTTTTGAGTTCATAAGCTTCTAAGTACTCGTTTTATATGATTCCTGGGCTAGGAAAACGAATGAAACCATTTTCAAGGCGATAGCTTTAACCGTTTTTGAGAAAATTGGAAAAATATTTTTTGAATACCGTTTTTGGTTTGGGTACTTAGAATCATGGGATTCAGTTGAAACTTTATCTGCATGTTCTACTTTCATTAAAACTAATATGTTGAAAGTTTTGTTACGTTTGGAGTTAAGGAAGGGTTAGAATAAAATATTTTATGAACAGACATGAAAAGTTTTGGGAAGTTCGTATACTTTCATTAATATCTCGAACACGGTTGGGAAATCGTGGTAAGTGGATAGAAACTATTTGAAAGCTTACTAAATTCTCTACAAAAAAGATTCTAAAACTATTTTTGATTAGGTTATGTCAATCGGAGAAATAAGTGCTTAAAACTTCAAATACGTCTGTTTTGTTCTTATGAACGGGTTTTTGTCGTTCTTGTTGTAATTTTTGTCTCTTTCCCTTCGTTTTTTATTGCTTTTTAGTTTTTTAATTTCTTATGTTGCGAAAATTTTGTGTGTAAAACAGGATATGAAAAAAAATGAGGCCAATTTTCTGTTGCTAGAAATAATATAAATTTTGGGAACTTTCTTTAATATCTCGAAAACTGTTGAGAATTTTGGTAAACGGAAGAATACCATTAGAAAGCTTATTAAATGCTCTACATAAAAGGTTCTAATGAAAGTTTTGATTAGGCGATGTCAATCGGAGAAATAAGAGCTTAAAGCTTTAAAGTAATTGATTTCGCTTATTCAAAGTGTTCTTTTCGCCTGTATTTTATTCCTTGTTATTTTTTAATTGCTTATAGTTGGATAATGTATTCGAAAATAAAACAGGTTAAGTAAAATAACAAAAACAATTTATTGTTAGAAATATAGATTTCCAAGATTCCAAGACCTTGCAACTAGCGGGACGGTTTCTTGTGTTGCCGACCCTTCCAGGTCAGATTGTAAATCCTACCTTTCAAGACTGGTGGAACCAAAATATAACTGTCAGGGTTCGGTCACTGCTACTTAATAAAACTACATTTTATCGTAAAAATGGTTTTATTGTGCCGACGTTTCGGCTTGAACTTCAAGCCTTCATCAGGGCTGTAAATACAAGTAGGACATATTTAACACTAATATATGCACATATCTATGTAAATATATATATATATATATATATATATATATATATATATATATATACATATATAATATATATATATATTTATATATATGCATATACACATACACATATACACGCACACATATGTACATATATATGCCCACATACCTACACATATGGGGTATGTATTATTAAGTAGCAGTGACCTAACCCGGACAATCCCTACCTTGCATCATCAACGGTCAACGATCTCCTCTCAACAAAATAATAACTGCTTCTATTTTAATCTTTCGAAATTAGACTAGGGATAAGAACGGAACCGCGCTAAGATGAGGCAGTTCCTGCGAGTCGGACTTTTTTATATGACAGTTGCCAAAATTAATTTTACAATGATTTATATCATCAACCTAAAAGGGCAATAAAGTTATCAACCCAAAATTTACTTTAAAAATACTCCTCAACATTGAAAATTAATGATTTCAGATGGTACATTGGCCGATGTACCCCCCTACATTGGAAGAATTTCAGATAAGGATGAAATGGACATGACTTTTTTTGGGCTTCATAGACGCCTTTGTCAAGTTACTGATCCACATCAGAGATTATGCCTTGAACTAACTTTGGGTGCAATATTGGATGCAGGTAAATAATTAATGATATCTTGATGTCATTAAAAACAAAATACTGAAATATTACCGTTTTTCCCACTCTCAAGAAATGATGAATTTATAACAAGCAAGTTTTAATTTCTATATAAATATTTATAATATTGAAGTACAAGAGCAAAAACCTTAATGCAACAATCTAGCATTATATATTATTTTTAGAGATGTTATATATTAAACCATTAGAGATATTCATTGAATAAACGGCTACACACACGGTTTTTGATGATGGGACATAAAACCACATACATTTAATCCAAAGGACCTTGCAGTACTCAATTCTCTGCATGGTTATCTGAGAATATGGTAATGCGCTTATCCCTATAATATTCGTGGTTTATGAAGTCAGCAGAAGTATTTATACCTATGACTTTAGTTTCAAACGCCAAGGCAATAAAACCATTTTTAAGACCATAGAATGCAACCACACATTTATGAATATATGAGCAGTTCCTCTGAAAGTTACAATTTGTGAATTAATAAAATCATAGGGTCTCTCTGTAGAAGGGTGGATAGCGCATGCGATCCCTGTCGATGAGATGTAGGAGTGTGAGGAGATGAGGGTTTCTAAGTCCCGCCTGCACCAGGTTAGTTCAACAATCTACGGGTCCGCTCACACATTCCCTGCTCCACCATGGATGTTTAGGAAGGATGACAGCCTATAGATAAAGCAGCACTAATAGTCTAGATGTCAATGGGCCATAAAAAAAAACAAAAATAATAAAATCATTGTGCTAGAGATTTGAAGTTTGTTTCACAGGTAAGATGCTATACCAGCATCATGCAACCAAAACACAGTCGGCTCAATCATTTTTTTTTTAAATTTATTTTTAATCTTTAGAATTCTATTTTTTATTGGAATAAATAAGTAAAAAAATAATTTGTTATTGAAAGTTTTTTTGACCTCCAGGGTGTAATCCAAATGACTTGTGGGGTTCGAACACAGCAGTATTGGCATCATCCGTTACTTCAGAAACAGAATATGAATGTTTGATGGATCTTCAAAACATTGGAATTTCTATCTTAGGCCATAGTAGATCAATGCAAGCTAACAGAATTTCTTACAGTTACAACTTCACAGGTATGTTAACTTTCTCTGTGTTTTTCTTAATTTCTTTGTTCTACATTCGGTTCTAAATTTGTGAGAATACTTTTTTCTACTAAAAAAAAAAAAAGAAAAAAAAAGTCTTTTCTGACCATAACATGAAATTAGGATTAATCAGATCATCTACAGGAGAGAGGGGGTTCGGTCACAAATTATTATTATAGAAAGATGTATTCTAAAAATTACCAATAAATTGGTCCATTTAGAATAGGGATTTGCTCTGTAACCATATTATGAATTTGCCCTCACCTAAGTTTACTTCCTTACAACAAAATTGTGCCCAACTGGTGAGAAATAGATGATATAAAAAAAAAGAAGAAAAATTGACCCATTAGATGTTGGGGTTTTGGAACAAAATTATTTATTTAAATTTTAACAAAATTAATCATTGAGCCAGCTGTTCATAACAAAAAGCAATACTATTTATATTTATTTTTTATTAGGAAAATATTGGAATTTATTTTGTATTTTTAAGACATGAGCATTTACGGGTGGTGGCTTTCCTGTTGAAGACATTAAATTAAGCACTCTTTTCAGCAATACAACAAAAACTAACCACCTTCTGAGGAATTTTCTTAATAATGCACTACCCTGGGAGATAGTCTTCTTTTCCATTAAATGTAATATTGATTCCAAATTGGTTCCGTTAGAAGCTCTATAGAATCATTTCAATAAAAGTTTTGACAGAATCTTATGTGCTTATTATGCTTTATAATGGCTATAGACCTTGTCTACAGGGAAGTATGTGACCATGAATTTGCGAACCAACTAGGATGTAGACTAACAGAAAACAACAGTCCCGTAATCCTAACTGGTTTTGCAGATTATCAAGTTGTTACTTCTCCAGATGTAGGTTCTGGAGTACGAGTTATAAATCTCGTCACGAAAATTTTCAATGAAATTGGACTGGAGATGAACCCAATGAAAAGCTCAGCGATTACTATTAAAAAAGGCAATTTAGTGACGAGAAAGCTTCTCTTAGAAAATGGTGGAGAAATACATTCAATCGAAGAAAATGATAAAATTAAATACCTCGGGTGCAATTTCTCCACCGAACTGACGTTTAATGAGAAAGCTTTAAGCAAAGCAAATGAAAATTTAAACAGGCTAATCACGTCAAATCTGCTAAGAGCTGATCAGAAATTATATGTTATCAACCAGTACCTGTTCCCATCACTAATTTACCCCTTGCAAATAGCACCTCTAATCAAAATGAGCCCATCATTTCTGGAAGGAGTGGACATAATAAAAGTCCGACCCGCAGGAACTGCATCATCTTAGCGCGGTTCCAGTTTGTTTTTTTTTTTTTTTTTTTTTTTTTTTTTTTTTTTTTTTTTTTTTTTTACGGCACATCTACATCTAGGTCATTAGCCGACATCCAGGGTGTAGCGAGGAATTTCACCAGCGAGCCGTGGGATGATAAAATTCCTGCTGGAGGTTGGGAATCGAACCCACCATCTCCCGCTTATGAATCCAAGGCGCTAGCCATTAGACCACGGGAGACCCCGGTTCCTGTTCATATCCCTATTCTCATTTGAAAAGCATAGAATAGAAACAGATAATATTTTCCTTGGCCTTTGTTCAAAGGGTTTTATGGCTATACCTGGGGTCAGGTCCGCAAGACTCTAGAATCCTCTTCTACCGATACTTCATTTCATACGTTTCAATGAATTGGAAAATATCAAATATTTTCACACATTCCTGTGTTCTTTTACTATAGTAATAATTTTACAGATAAAATCAATTAAAAAATAAAATAAAAAAACCAACAGCATAAAGGCAATTGAAAATATTCAAAAGACGTCAGCGAATCTTTTTCTCTTGGCAAGCTATATTTCTAACAATGAATTGTTTTTCTTATTTTGCCTAATCTGTTTTATTGTAAAATACATTATCCAACTATAAGCAATTAAAAAATAACAAGGAATAAAAACAGACAAAAAGAACAGTTCGAATAAGCAAAATCAATTACTTTAATGTTTTAAGCACTTATTTCTCCGATTGACATCGCCTAATCAAAACTTTCATCAGAACCTTTTTTGTAGAGCATTTAGTAAGCTTTCTAATGGTATTCTTTCGTTTACCAAATTCTTAACCTTTTTCGAGATATTAAGGAAAATATACAAAGTTACCAAAACTTTTTATGTCTGTTAATAAAATATTTTATTCTAACCCTTCCTTAACTCCAAACGTAACCAAAATTTCAACATATTAGTTTTAATGAAAGTAGAACATGCAGAAAATGTTTCAACTGAATCCCATGATTCTAAGTACCCAAACCAAAAACGGTATTCAAAAACTATTTTTCCAATTTTCTCGAAAACGGTTAAAGCTATCGCCTTGAAAATGGTTTCATTCGTTTTCCTAGCCCAAGAAGCCTATAAAAAGAGTACTTACAAGCTTATGAACTCAAAAACGTAAGCGTTACGATTTTTTCTGCGCGAATTTCGCCCCAAACTCCATCTTCCAGTGGGCGGATTTTGCTGGTTAACGAACTTGGCCTTTCATATTGGACGACTGATTTTTGTACCAAATTTCATCAAAATCGGACCATTCGTCTTCGACCTAGAGAGCGAACAGACAAATATATATATATATATATATATATATACAAATTTGAACCACCGTTATTTTCGGTCTCTAGGGGTTCTGAAACGCGAAATTTTCTTGTCGGCACTTCCGGATTGTTTCATTGTATCAACCTTATAAGCGGGGTTCCTCCCTATGGGGGAGGGAGGAACCGCGCTAATAAGGCGGAGTGTAAAGGCTATGGTAGGTCTGCCTGCGAATACTTGTAGCGCAATGTTTTACGCTCCACGACGATACCGAGGCCTTGGGTTGTTACAGTGTCTTTGGGAGGAACCACTCCAACATTGGTCCATCGCACAAAAGCTAGATCGAGTGTCCGATGAACAGTTCCTGCCAATGTTCAGCTATTCTAAAGAAGCGACAGAATGTGCCAATAGACTGAACATTAACGTAGTCCAGCTTAATGAAGATCACAACATTAAGAAGGTCATGCGTAACCTTCGGGAAAAATCTTTCAAAGAATAGTCACACTCGAAGTGGAAAGGAATAGGAGTTAAGCATTTCAGAGACAGTCCAAAAAGTAACAAATTTATTTACAATAAATCTGTTAGCGCTAATGACCTAGATGTAGATGCGCCGTAAAAAAAAAAAAAAAAAAAAAAAAAAAAAAAAAATCTGTTTTAACATGCCCGGAATGGACGAATGCTCTGAAATTGAACACTAACTACGCGCCATTGAGAGGTGTACCTGGTGCTTCAGGAACATCAAACGTTGGACCCCTCTGTCACGGATGCGGTAGAGAGACCGGGTATAGCTTAAATAGTTTTTAGCCTTAGCTTTGGTTGTTTTGATAAAAATTAAACACTACCTCACTCACCTTCCCTGGTCCTTAACGAGACATAATCGTTTTTTATTGAGTTTAAAATAATGTTTTGTTTCATTGTAATGGAAATGCAAATGGTGGAACCATGGGGAATATTTCCCCTCAGAATATCGCGCATGTGAGATTAGAACTATTCCATCTAACTGAATGGCCTATAAATTATGCTTACAGAAATTATATTAAAAATGTGCAGTTTTTTCGAATTTCATGTACTACATGTTACAACTTATAATCATAGATAAGCAAATCTTGTACTTGTCAGAATTCTATAAGTAGTCACCAACCAGACTCACGACTGGTTTTCTTTCACTCCCATATGTATTTTTTTAGGACCTAGCTGCATGATAGACAACTCATGGAATGGATGTTTACAAGGATTAGCCTATGGAAAGGAATTGATCTCAACTGGAGCAGCAACTGCTTGTGTTGTGGCTGCGTGCAGTCTCATTTACACAGCTGAAGCAGCATACCATCACCACAGGATGGGAAGGCTGACACCAAGTAACCAGACCAGAAGCTTCTCTAATGATGGTGATCTATAATTATTTTTTTACTATTCATATTTTCGGGTATATATGACAATTTTTATACGCTATTGGCAAAAATGTTATGTTATTATCATTGCAGAAAATGGTGAAACTTGAGGTTCAAAATGAGAACAAAAAATCTTGTAATATTTTCTCGAAAATTTGTTTTCTCATCTTATTTCTCATAAATATTATTCTCATCCTATTACTCATTCCAAACATTAATAATTAAATTATAAACCACAAATACTTTGTTCAATACAACACAATGCCATCTTATCTGCTAATCTCCTAAACTCTTTTTTTCAAAGTTAGTTTTTTGGGGGATATCAGTACTTAATGTAAGTGAATTTTGTGTTTGCGCAGTCAATGTTTGGCTTGAGGGGGATGACACGGGGACGTGAACTATGTTCTATTATTCTATCTACTTTTTATCATGTTGGTATTTTATTTTTTATTACTTTATAATGCCTTATAGTCTGATCATTATTTAAACATGCCCTTGCGTCCTTATTTGAAACGTATTGAGGTACATAGGTAAATAATATTCTTGTACAAAAAAAAAAAAAAAAAAATTAAAAATAAGTAAGATACGCCCAAATGTTTCTTAAAACATCAAATATAGGTTCTCCTTACCGAGACGATTCATTTGATACCCTACATGACAGGTTTCAGAAGAAATGATGGGTTTCCGAAGGAACAACAAGTACAAAACGGGCCCCCCTAGGAGTGCAGTCTAACACAACTTTTCAGGATTTTTCAATTTTTTCCTTTAATAAAACCCTAATGTCTATCATCCTCCAAAATTTCAAGTCTCTAGGTTTTCGGGAAGTGCTTAATATTTTTTTTTTTTAATTGTATTGTTTTAATTTTTTTTTAATTGGACTGGTATTGCGTCACAGGGCATTTAAAATGGGGCTTAGTCCCTGACAACGTTCTGCAAAATGAAAAATAAAATACTTGTGGAAATTTTGGACTTTTTTCATCCTTCTAATTTCTAGTTCTTGTTTTTTATGTTAGCGGATGGCTACAACAGATCTGAAGGCTGTGTAGTATTTTTTCTCCAAAGAAAAGAAGATGCACTTAGAAATTATGGTTCCCCATTGACAGACCCGGCATGGTTTCTTGGTTCAAAGCAGGAGCCTATAACTGAAACTACAAAGGACACTTTTAAAAACTTTTTAGGCAAATTTTACGAAGAATATAATATTGACCCAGAATCCATTGGATTTATAGAAGCTGCAGGTGTGGCTTCAAAGGTAATCTCCACGTAAAGTGATGGTTTTTAGAAAAATAATTAATTATTTGTATATAATATTACTATTAATATTCATAAGTTAGTAATTTTGTATAAATATGAAATGCAGGCAGTAGACGCAGCAGAATTGAATGCCTTTGGAGAAGTGCTAGCAAAGAAAAGGAAAACCCCTCTTTTAATTGGCTCTGTTAAATCTAACCTAGGCCATTCTGAGGCAGCGGCTAGTGGAGTAGCATTAGCAAAAGCCCTGCTTGTAGCTAATACTGGAGTAATACCACCAAACCTACACTATAATGAACCTAATGAAATGATACCTTATCTTTCTTCTGGAGAAATTAAAGTAAGTTGGTTAATATTTTTCTTCATTGAACATATCAAATGCTGGGAAGAACCTAGGTATATCTCTGTTAAACCTAAACCAGATGCAAAAAACATTTGTACTCTGCGGGCAGGGGAACCGTTGACTTTGGACGCCATCTTTTTTATTTATTTATTGCGTAGTACGAGCATATAAATAACTTAAAATCACGAGTAAATGTTTCCTTTATTATCTGGAATACATGAGTTTTTGGAAAATTTCACAAAGGAATTTATAGGATAACATAACTTGCAACCATATTTCTCTTTACTGAACTTAACAAACCTCTAGCTTCCCAATAAAAATATAAACATGCAGCTTCTTGCCGCTATCACCATCAGGCACACCTTGTGTATATATCTCTATCAAGGTCTTGGTCAGCATGATTTATTACTTTGTCATATCCATCAGAAAAATCAAACTCCAATTCTTCCAAGATCCCTTCTTTCTCTTCTGGCAACTCTTGCATTACCTTTGAAATGTCTTAATCTACAACAATTTTGGCTCTAGAAGTGTGCAACATTCTGAATTGCAATATCAACCCATATATATATATATATATATATATATATATATATATATATATATATATATATGTTGGGGCGCGGGCTTTAACACTTAAGCGGCCCCTACACGGTCAGTAATAATGACATTATCAGTAATGTCATTACTATTCAACCCTCGTCATTCCATATCATCATTACAATGTACACCTTACACCGTCATTCCAAGGATCATTTTTAATGTCATTACTTTTCTTCAGTATGCATTGTGATCTCCGTGACAGAAGCGTTTTGTTGATAATGGATCCTCGCAAAGTCGCCTGTGTAGATATAATTGCGACACTAGCCACAAAAAAGCATGTGAAACGTTTGTAAAGGCCTTAATATGACACATATCCTTCCAATCGGGGCGTTTCCAAGTGTTCTGGGACCGACGTTATATGCAAAAAAGTTTGCATTTTATTTTTATTTGGATAACCATTTTTCGCAAGTACCTTTTGAGATAATACAATATCCATTTATATGGTCAGAAAAAGGAGTCTTTCTTCTTTTGAAAGATTTCAATGAAGTAAAAATCAAATTATCTCAAGGGGAGATATTGAATTTCAAAACGTCACATTACTTTTTGCTTACAAATTTTTATTCTCTTCCAGCCTGGGAAAAATCATTATTTTTTGTTTTCAACATTATTTACCACGTTAGGGTTTCTTGGGGTGCTGATTTTAAATCTGCTATTATTTTTGGTGTAAAAAAAAATGTATAATACTAGTTTGCTTGAAAACGTAAGCATATTGTTGACGAAATATAAATTATAGTTTAACGATTATATTTTCTTCTAATCTACTCTATAAGACAAATGAATCGGTAAAAGAATCACGTCAACATTATTTTCTAAAGTCGATATAAAAAATAAAGCACTTTCAACCTATTTTATATCGTCGATACAAATGCAAAGTAACGAATGTGAAAAGTTGTTGGTACCTTATAGATGACTTTATATATATTTTATTCTATGATATATTTTAATTAGACTTAATGCGGATTCGTTACTTTGATATATATATATATATATATATATATATATATATATATCTTTTAAAACTATTTCATAACTATAATGTTACCAAGGTAGAGTCATACATTTCAATTCATCTTATTTTTTGCCCTTTGCTACTCAATCTAGTTTAACCTTTACATCTGTTTCACCTAGTTACAGCTCGAGATAGACTGAGTAATGACGGATTAATGATGTAGCGCTCCCTACACCATCATTACTAATGACAGTATCCCCTCCACTTTCAGTAATGATGAAGCCGAGATCAGAAAATCCGGATTCACATCATTACTGTTCGTCATTCCAACTTTGTCCACCTTACACTATCATTATTACTGTCATTTTGATAAGGTAATGTCATTATTACTGACCGTGTAGGGGCCGCTTTAGGTACAAAGTACGTTGTACCCCCACCTAACTCAAAGGGCAGTGCAGTTCGTTTCCCGATCTCGAGTAGATCACACCTCATCCTTTTAGCTCGGGACTGCCCCCTCAACTCCCATTACGCTCCAGTCTCTCTTCTCCTTTTACTTTCCAGGCGCTGCGAACAGGGCCCTGTATCTTCAGCAGCTGGCAACTTAATGGTAAGTTTAATTGTTTTTTTTTTTCATACTCTGAACCCCTTTCTCAAACCACGTGCCGAGGATTAATTCTTCAATCCCCAGCGCGTACAGTTTTTGGTCCTCCGGGCCACGGATTGCATAAGTAATCTGTGCAGATTTTACCAGGACTAATCCGAATCGCGGAGTACATATTAGTTCCCCAGTTTATAGAATTAAAGTTTTTATTCGTTCTACTTCAAGATGTCGAAGCGAGACCCGGTTAAATAACTGGCTATTTTAAGGGAAAAGCGCGAGGAAATGTTTGTAATGGCATCCAATTACTTTAAAAGGGCTACACATTTGGAAAAGGAAAACTTTCGCGATTTCGCTCCAACGTATATCAATTGGGATCAAATGGAAAATAATTTCTCTTGAATACAGGATACGATCATGGAAATTAACGCGGATGTTTCTATGGAAACTGAGAAATTGGAAGTTCAAAATCTTCGCGTAGCCTTCGATGACGTCATACATTCCATACGCAGTACATATCTTAGGCTGGACAGGCTGTATCCCGAAGCTCCGACAGGCGCGTGCCTGCAGGAGAAGCCTGTTCTTCAAACCAAATCGTTTCTCCCCACCATAGAAATTCCACGTTTTTCGGGGAAAATCGAAGATTGGACTACTTTCATATCACTGTCGGTATAGTCGATACCGAAGAATGCCTAACGCAAGTTCAAAAATTTCAGTATTTGAGGTCGGTACTCGAAGGAGAGCCTCTATCTTATATCAAATTTCCAACTTACAACCGAAAATTACGCTTTAGCATTGCAGGTGCTTAAAGATCGATACCAGTCAAACAGACGTCTGGCCGCATATTATATAAATCAAATTTTGTTCTTTTCTCCCATTACGACATCTAACCACAATTATCTGCAGAAGTTCATTAGCGTACATTCCAATTCTTTAAATGCACTGAAAGTGCTTGATATAGCAAATTTAGAAGATGTGCTTCTTTTTCATTTGGCCTATAGAAACTTAGATCGTTCAACTCAGATTGAATTCGAAAATCATTTCAAATCAGTAAATGTTCCAACTTTTAAAAATTTACTTGATTTTGCAAGATCTCGGAATAAAAGGCCGAATTACTCAGAGTAAACAAGTTAATACTTTCCTAACTAATTCGAATAAAATAGAGCGAGAAGATACTGGCTGTCCCATTTGTAAACATTCTCATAAGATAACATCGTGTCCTCAGTTAATTAATTGTCAACTCAATAAAAAATATGAAATTTTAAAACGATGTTTTAATTGTCTTGGTGCACATATGAAAAATCAATGCAAATTGAAAAATGTTTGTAGATCGTGTAGTAGATCCCATCACACCTTATTACACCCTTCTAATTCTTATCTAACTTGTAATAATAATCCGAATGATAATTTAAATTCTTGTGATCCTAATTCCAACGATGCGATAACTCCCACTTTTATTACTAATGAAGAGCCTAGAAATAATTCCGTTACTTTATCTTGTCACTCTGCTAATTCCATAAAGGTACTCCTTGGAACTGTGAAAATGTTTATAAGAAATTCAAGTGGCCGTCAACAACCGATTTGAGGAATATTAGATTCTGGATCTCAAATTTCAGCTATATCTCTCGGAGCTGTCAAGCGTCTAGGATTCAAAAAATTGAAAAATTCTATCTTGCTTTCTGGGATATCCAATGTTGCTACACCCACATATGGAGCTGTAAACACTGGAGCAATAAACACTGTTTTTGGCTGGGTTATCGGTGGTAATGTTATCAATCCAGAAAATAAAAACACAAATAATGATTCTGCTATATGTTCCTTGATGGCTATAACTCCTTCTTTGGATTCTTTAGTTTCCAAATTCTGGGAAACTGAAGAAGTGAGTGCACCCATTCCTATAAACCCTGAAAATGAATTCGTTGAAAATCATTTTGTGACCACTCATTCCAGAGACGCTTCTGGTCGCTATGTAGTGTCATTGCCTTTCAAACCTAATGCTCCAATTTTGAGCGATAATCGCAACCAAGCTCTAAAATATTTTTTAAATTTAGAAAGGCGCCTTTCTCGAACTCCTGAGATTATGTTTGATTATAATAAATTTCTAAACAAATATTTAGAATTGGGTCACATGGAAATAGCCAATTCCTCTTCTAGTTACATATTACCTCATTATTGTGTGCTTAAAAAATTTAGTACTTCTACAAAAATAGCGAGTTTCCCACCAGCAAATTGGTCGCACGTTTCGACTTACCAGAACCCCGCCGATATAGCCACTCGAGACTGCTCTCCGGAGAATTTTTCAGAAAAATCTTTGTGGTGGAAAGGTCCCTCTTTTTTGAGAAAAAATTCCAGCGAATGGCTGTCCAAGCGGGTCGTCAGTCCTGAGGAAGAAATACCAGAGCTGAAACCGCTTAAAGTGTTATTATCCACCTCTGCTCCATCACCTTACTTAATCAAGCTCAAAAATAAGTTTTCTTCTTGGCTTCGTTTAAAATATGTTCTAGAATATGTTTTGAGATTTGTTCACAACATTCGATCAAGTAACGCCCGTCATAAGGGCGCTCTTTCTGTCCAAGATTTAACGTTAGAAGAAGACCTGATAATATCGTTGGTGCAGAAAGATAGTTTCCCAGTTTTATTTGTTTCTAATTCAGCTGTTCCTTCCACTATAGTATCCCTGTCCCCATATCTCGATAAAAAGGGACTTATAAGAGTTGGTGGCGGCTTGAGGTACTCAAACTTAAGTGAGTCCGCCAAGCATCCTATTCTCTTGCCTAAAAAATCAAGAATATCTGAACTCCTCTGCGACTATTATCATTTAGTTTCTCTGCACTGGACCTAGGACTACTCAAAGTTTGATCCAGCGATATTATTGGATAATTTCTCTTTGTGATCTAATGCGCGAGCGCATCCACAAGTGCCTTACCTGCCACAAGTTAAGAGCCTCAGTTACTCAGCCAGTTATGTCTAATCTGCCTTATCCAAGAGTCAATGTCTCAAAGCCTTTCACAAGCACTGGGGTGGATTTCACGGGCCCCTTTCTCATTAAGAAAAGCAGCAGAAAAAATGCTGCTGCTAAGAAATGCTACTTAAGTCTTTTCATTTGCTTCAGTACTAAGGCTGTCCATCTGGAAGTTGTTTCCTCTCTGTCAACCCAAGCATTTATCGCTACTCTAGACCGATTTGTTGCGAGACGAGGTCTCCCTCACAACATTTATTCAGACTGTGGCCGTAATTTTGTTGGTTTTTCTTGACACCTAAAAGAAGTTTATGATCAGATGATGGCCTCCTCTCCTGAAATTAGCACTTTTCTCGCATCCCACAGCATAAGACCACCACCCCTCCTTATGCACCTCATTTTGGTGGTTTTCATGAGCTGGTATCAAATCTGCCAAACTCCTTTTGGTTACAATGCTTGGCCGGAATCCTGCTCTAAGTTACGAGCAACTCACTACTCTAGTTGCGTGCATTGAAGCCGTCTTAAATAGTCGTCCACTCTATCTCTCATGCCCTCATCCCCTTGATGATCCTGATCTTCTGAACCCTTGTCATTTCTTGGTGGGCAGCCCTCTGCTAGCCGTTCCAGAACCTCTAGAAGACAGTACCTCATATACATCACGTTGGACAAGGGTCAAGTCGTTATGTGCGTCCTACTGCAGACGCTGGACTTCTGAGTATTTAAACACACTCATGCAAAAACAGAAGTGGACGAAGTGCTCTAAAAACCTTGCCGTAGGCGACGTTGTTTTCCTCAAGGAAAATTCTTTACCACCCCTCACATGGCCTACTGGCCGGGTTGAAGCCGTACATCCAGGACGTGACGGCGTGGTTCGTGTGGTGTCAATCCGCACAACCCATGGCACTTATGTCAGGCCAGTAACAAAACTACTGTTGCTGCCACATTAGTTGTTTGTTTTTTTTTCTTTCTCTCGCAAGATGCATTCATTTATTTTTCTATTTTTTTCACAAGTGTTTTGTTCTCTTTCTTTCTAAATAATAAAGCCAAGCGAGGCTTTATTATAATTTGCCAAAGGATTCATCCCTCCTTAGTCCTCATCCTCTCCGTGGGCCTCCCACAAAGAAGTCTTCCATGACAGCCCCCTTGGAAGTGAAGAAGTTGCGTTTCCTTAATTCCTACCTCTCTCTCATACCTTTTCCCGATGAACCTTTGCAAGATAACTGCATATTTATTATTGTTATTTATTTTCTTCTTTCTCAAGATTTCTTATTTCTCATTGTTAAGAAACTACTGTTTCTTGGTGGGCGGTATGTTGGGGCAGGGGCTTTAACACTTAGGTACAAAGTACGTCGTACCCCCACCTCACTCAGAGGGCAGTGCAGTTCGTTTCCCGATCTCAAGTAGATCACACCTCATCCTTTTAGCTCGGGACTGCCCCCTCAACTCCCATTACGCTCCAGTCTCTCTTCTCCTTTTACTTTCCAGGCGCTGCAAACAGGGCCCTGTATCTTCAGCAGCTGGCAACGTAATGGTAAGTTTAATTGTTTTTTCTTTTTATACTCTAAACCCCTTTCTCAAACCACGTGCCGAGGATTAATTCTTCAATCCCCAGCGCGTACAATATATATATATATATATATATATATATATATATATATATATATATATATATATATATATATATATACAAAAAGAAGGATAAATCAATAAAAAATAATCATTTACAAATCTTGGCATCTGGTTGCTGTTAGGCACCTGCCATGGTTTTAACGTGTTTCTCCTACTCTCCATACGGGGGGGGGGGATGCACTTATAACATCAAACTCATGGTGCCTATGAAAGTTATGATATCATAGTATAGGTCTTTATTACCTTGCCTAGAACCTATTTTTTTTTTTTTTATTTTATTTATTTATGTACATTTTAACAACAACCTTGCTCCGCTCACAGCACTACAAGGTATAAATAATTCTTCAAAATTAGACAAATAGTTTGACTTTATTATTATAAAGGTATATAAAGAAATTATGGATAGTAAGTTAAATCACAAAGTTATCAAATAAATAATTGAACATTTAACAAAATAACAAAGACATAGAAATGAAATTAATAAAAATAAATGTGAAATATTTGAAGGATCTTAATTGTTTTAGTAAATTAATTATTAAAAAATGATAAATCATATGTAATAAATTAAGCTGAAATTAGTGAGCTAGAACCTATTAATACCCTCTCACTTATTTGTACATTTCCAACTTGGCCAATTTTTCTTAAATGATGGCCGCTATGACGATTGGATTTATTATAACATTTTTGGCATTTAAAGATTCGGGCCCTTTGGGTAACAATTCAGGTTTATTATAAACTCTCTAATGACTCAAAATGATCGGGGTTTTAGGAACTCTATGTAAGATAAAACTGTCATAATTTAACAAAAACTGGCCAAGTTGGAAATGCACTGTAAGTGAGAAGGAATTAAACCCCAATACTATATCATAACTATCATCTATGATAGTTTGCCTATAGGCAAACTGTTTTTGGAAGGGGTCCAGAACTTGGCCTCTTTTTTTCTATGTTAGTTTTTTTTTTGAGAGGAAAATCAATACTTTTTGTAAGTGAATTTTGGGTTTGCACCATCGACTTTTGGCTTGAGGAAGATGACGCGGGGACATGATGCTTGGTAGTGCTTGGAGCTGTTTGTTGAGTATTTTTGCGTGTATACGAAAAGCCCTGGAGAAAGGCCCCAACTCAACTTTTCTGTATTTTCAGATACTTCCCTTCATTTTTAGGTCTTCCTTACCAAAGCAATTCATTTGATACCCCACATGATGGTATTTGGAAGAAATGATGTGTTTCTGAAGAAACAACAAGCACAAAGTGGGCACCCCTTCTGGTAGCAAAGTCAAACACAACTTTTCAGGATTTTTCGATTTTTGCCTTTAATAACATCTTAATGTCTATAATCCAGCAAAATCTAGCTTTTCGAGAAGTGCCTAATAATTTTGATGAGTGATTGAGTCAGTGAGTGAGTGAGTCATATAAATACTGATTTTCCATCGCCTGTATTTTAGAAACGCTTCAATGTAGAATTATGAAACTTTCCAATTTTACTCACATCTATTAGTATAATATCTGTGTAAAATTTCTTAAGTCTTATAGATTTTCATAAGATAATCTTTAACTGGTTCAAAGTTATGAGAGGGTAAAAATCGGCTCTAATACTTCGAGTAATATACACACTGAGTGCATAGGCCGAAACTTGGCATGGCTTACTTCCGCGGCCTAGATACATAAGTGTGTGGTGAAATGTTGACAGTTCTTGTCAGCACTTCCAGATTGCATCATTATAACATTTTTAATGTTGACCTTTTAAGTTTTTTTTTTTTCTGTAAAGGGAGGGTGGAAACATATTAAAATCTGTAAAATGCATTTTTCAGAGTTATACCAACATTCTTTCCAACATAGAATATTTTCACCAACAATTAAAGTTACCAACTATGTTTTAGGTGGTAACAGATCCAACACCAATTGCTGGAGATTTAGTAGGTGTTTCAAGTTTTAGTGCAGTTGGAGGCTTTGCTCATGTACTCATAAAGAGGAACAATAGAACAAAGAAACGGAAACCAGAGAAAAATGTACTACCTCCAGATGGACTTCCAAGATTGTTTATTTTATCAGGAAGAAATGAAGAAGGCATCATTGACATTTTGAAAAGAGTCAGTTAATATTGTTTAACACTTCTACAGAATGAACTTCCTTCGTAGCCTTAAATAATGTAATGAATACTTTTTTTAGGTAGAACAAAAGCCTATTGATGAAGAATATATAGCTCTTGAAAACCATGCTTTCAAAAAAGGAATAAAAAAACATGTATATAGAGGATATACTGTAATCAACGATAAGAAACGAGAGTTTAGAAACACAAAGGTGACTGAATTATACTGTAGTCAGGGTCTGTTCTTCAAATAATATTTAGTAAATCATGCATATTGTGACATATTATTTAAATTCCAAAAATATCCGAAATTAATAAAACATGATCACATTTTCTCCACAATATTCATTAGTTCTGTACATTTTTCACCCTCTAGGACTCAGGTAATAGGACACAAGGCCAAGGTGCACCTCATGATGCAGAGGGTATAAGTCAACATCAAATCTAGCCTAATCCAGTCCCTCTTATAATTTAAAAATTTAAATATTTCCTTGGTCAAATAAACATTTGACAAACGTTATGCCAAGATTTGCTACGGGAAAGGATATCTCCAAGGACTGTTCTAATTTATTATTTGATCAAGAAAATGTTTAGTTATAATCTCCTTATGAGAAACACATGAGGGACTGAGAAATATGTATAAAATTACTGAAAAGTATGGTTTGGGGTCCGAGAGCTATTAGAAGAAATATGTGGAAGTTGTTAAAACCTAAATATTCAAGGAAATCTTTATACAGAGCTGGCTGAAGTCAGTGCCAATAGGGTAATGAAGGAACTAATGTTTTGAATCTAGCTTTGTTCATCTAGAAAATGGATAAAATATGCTGCAATTGATAATGTGGTTTGCCATCATTAATTTGTTTTACTAAAGGTTTTAATGTATATATTGATTTCAATGCCATATGGAGCTTAGTATAAATTTAGTCAGTGGATCATTCCATATCAAGTGATCCAAAGTTTTTTCCCTCACATTTTTTTGAGTTTGTTAAATTTGGCTCATCAATAGTACCCCATACGAAAATTAAAAATCCAAATTTTTAGAAATTTATCTTTATTGGTTTTCGAGTTATAAAACTTTTTTAAAAAAACACATTTTTGGACAGACACTTGATCATAAAATCGACCATAACTCCCAAACTAGACACGTGCGGTAAAAAGCATTCGTTACTGTATTAAATGCTGATTAATATGATATATATCATGACTTATTTATAGAAATTAAAATTTTAAGGTAATGTTTGAAACTTTAAAATTTAAATTTCTCTTAAAATGTATGCTTAAAAATTTTCAAAAAATTTGTAATTTTTCTTTTATATTTTACCTCATTTAAGTGTAAATTTCAAGGTGGGATCTCAATGGGATTAAGTTTATTTTAATTATTACCTTTATGTTGGTACTTCAAAAAATTGAAATTTTTCAGAAAATGAAACAAAATCCATCTAATATATACACGGTGCCCCATCTAAAACAGCCTAAGTTCGAGAATCGAAGCAGGATGAAAAAATAAAGAAAAAAGGTCCTTTAACATTTATCTCGTTTTTGCTTCATTTTCGAGAAAAATGTAAAAAACTAAAATTTAATTGAGAAAAGGCACTCTTTCATAATTCCTATATAGAAATCATTAAAAGTATATGTTTTATCTTCCACCCCCTCTGACCACCCACCTCCTTCCCCCCCCCCCCAAAAAACAACCAAAAATCTTCTTGCTCGAAAAAATTAACTGACGCCATGTAAAGCTGTTAGTTCAACATAATTTAAAATAGTTACTTTCCTTCAGAGAAAAATGCTAGAACGCCAAACAAAAAAAAAACAAAACTTTGAATTGTCCAATTCATAAAACATTTTAAAGTTAACGTTGGGCGCATACATAATTATAAAATAATTTCTTATTCTAATAATTCTAAATAATCAATTTAAATACTGTTCAAAGGTTTGGCACCTTGCAGCAATGCAGGCATCAGATCGCACATTGACAGACAGGACGGCATTTGTGTATTGCTCTGCTGTAATCTGTTCCCAGGCCCATCTGATGCGATGGATGAGGTACTCCCTTGAGCCTTGAAATCCAAGGGCGTAAGGTCTGAAGATCGAGCCGGCCCACCACGTCCTATCCAAAACCATGGATAGTTAATGTCTAACCAATTTCGGGCAGTCCTCCCATAGTGGGCTGGACAACTGTCGACTTGAAACCAGCTTCCCAATCTCTGTGCCAAATGGACTTCCTCCAAGAACAGCGAGAGTTTATTATCGAGGAATGCGTGGAAAGACACTGAGTTAAGTCGAGAGGTCAAAAAATGGGGACCTAATATTTCATTATTCCACATCAAATCATCTATATTTGGGTGGGGTGGGGGGGATTAAAGGAGGTTGGGGTGAGAGGGTGAGTGGAGGGGGTAGGGTTGAAACATATACTTTTAAAAATGTTTATACACACCTTTTAATAGACAACTTTTTCATAATTTCTTTTAGTTTTTCTCGGTCTCTAAGCAAAAACGAGATATATGCTAAAGGACTTTTTTTTCTTTATTTTTTCGTCTTGTGTTAATATTAGATGGATTTCTTTTCATTTTCTGAAAAATTTCAATTTTTTGAAGTACCAACATAAAGGTAATAATTAAAATAAATATGATCCCATTGAGATCCCAGCTTGAAATTTACACAAAACTGAGATAAAATATGAAAGAAAAATTACAAATTTTTTGAAAATTTTTAAACATACGTTTTAAGAGAAATTTAAATTTTAAAGTTTAAAAAATTACCTTACAATTTTAATTTTTATAAATAAGTCATGATATACATCATATTAATCAGCATTTAATACACTAAATAATGCTTTTTACCAGACCTTTCTAGCTCTATTTGTTTGGGAGTTATGGTCGATTTTATGATCAAGTGTCTGTCCAAAAATGTGCTTTTTTAAAAAACTTAAAGTTTTATAACTCGAAAACCAATAAAGATAAATGTTTAAAAATTTGGATTTTTAATTGTCGTATGGGGACCTATTGATGAAACAAATTTAAAAAAAATCAAAAAATTTGAGGACAATTTTTTCCTTTATTTTGGATCACTTGATATGGAATGACCCCAGTGTAAATTTAATATTATTTATTTAAATAAATAAATTTAAATTCATTTATTTTTCTCATTGTAAGTACAATATTAGTACTAAAGTTTTCCAGTTATCTGCTTCATGACTGTGCTGAGCCATATCTGAAGAGACATTATGACCAGATCTGTGCATTTTTCGCAGATTAAACCCCTCAAGCTTCCGTATGATTGAATGAAACTGTGGAATCTCAATACTGACTTCCAAACAATGGCACTAGGAAATCAAATCTTCATTTCATAATCATTTATACTATTGTAGAATTTCTTATTTTGTTTTATTTTTTAAGGCATTCTTCTCTGGTGGACAGAAAGTGAGGCCTATATGGTACGTCTTCACAGGCATGGGTTCCCAGTGGCCTGGAATGGGAGTTGAACTAATGAAAATACCCATATTTTCAAAGGCAATCAACCATTGCCATGATCTCCTTAAACCTAAGGGAGTTGATCTAATTGACATTATTACTACACCAAATCCATCCATTTTTGACAATATATTACATTCATTTGTTGGTATTGCTGCAATACAGGTGAGTTTTCTCTTCTTTTTTTTATATTTTAACTATCTAAATTTTATTTCCTCAACAAAAAATAATTGCCAAAATTAAGAGTCAATTATTTTCAAAGGCTTAGTGGGGATTTTCAGAGTATCTGCCTGAACATAAACATTGTGGCAACTTCCACAAAAAAAATAGTCAACATACAACAGCCATTCAAAAATTGCTTTTGATAGCAAATTAATTTGAAATAATTTGTTTTATATGTATAAAAAAAATATCAATAGACAATAAAAAAAAGTATAAAGTTTCTGATAAGTGGCCAATTGCTGATTTCCTTAAATGTTTTATTTAATTTTATATATATATCACTTTATTTTTAAAAAATACAAACTACAAACTTTTTTTTTTCTAAAATTACGTTTTTGCTCCTTCCATTAGATTGGATTGGTTGATGTACTGACTGAGCTTGGTATCAAACCAGATGGAATAATCGGACATTCAGTTGGTGAACTTGGCTGTGCGTATGCTGATGGGTGTTTTACAGCTGATCAAATGATATTGGCAGCATATGCGAGAGGAAAAGCATCAGTAGAAACTGATCTTATTCAAGGATTGATGGCAGCAGTTGGTAAATGAAAATTAATAATTAATTTTGCTACTTTGGTAATTAGTCTATAATTTTGTATTTGGGTGGAATTAAATGGTTTCTAGGACTATTCTAGTAAACATGATTAGTCCTATTGTATTTTATATAGCTAAAAAAAAATCGCTACATTTTTATATTATTCAAATAGAACAAATGTTACAAGTTATGATACTAAATATGCATTGAGCTCAAAAATCTGTTATCCCACGAAGGAATTTTTTTTCCCGCAAAAGCTGCCAACCTTTTCTTGAAGCCCTTTGCAACACAATTTATTACTAAACTGTAAACTAATGATTAATGAAATATTAATATATATCAATATTAATAACCCTTGTGTTCCCTTTGTTTTGAGCTGCTCTATACCAAATGATATGGTGCTCCTACCATTTGAAGATTTGTTGTCATACCAGCTTCCCATCTGTCAGACTCTAAACAAGTTGACAGCTAGAAATAGACTATACTGAGCGAGGCTAGCTCAGTGGTAGAGCAATCGACTAATGAACTGTTCAATACCCGGGTTTCAATAAAACAGGTTCATAAGCGAGCACTAATGATTTTTATCTTCTAGTGTCGTTGTTCGAGGGTGGGATCTGGGGTCCCAGATCATCCCAAGGCTCACCCAGCCTTTAATTAATTAATAATAAAGGGAAAAAATCAGGTGGCCGGAGCATATGGTCAAGGATCAGTTACCTCTACAGTTTCTGCCCCTCTGGGCTCTTACTGGCCTGTTAAGGGACAGATTGAATATACTATGCTTTGACATAATTTATGCTTTTCCGTTAGATTTACTTTTGTAGATGCACCGACAATTAAGGAACTCCATTTTAAAGTGGAACAGCCCAATTATGTCTATAGTTCAAACTAAGATAAGAATCATGTTACAAATGTTCTTATTTAGGCAAATTTAATGATTGTTCCTTCTATAAAGGGTGAAAAAACTATAAATATTGTTCTCCTCTACAAAAAAATAAATAAATAACAAACTGAAAAACAATAATCAAAACATTGATTAATAACAAAATCTAATAATGCATATTATTATAATTACAAAAGAATGGACACATCAAATTTCAGACGTTTCAAAACTTTTCAATCCAAAGCTTTAAGAACCATCGTCAATGCCCCCTTCTATGTTTGCAACCTCAACCTCCATAAAGACCTCAATTTCCCAATCTTTAAAGAAGTTATATTATCCAGATTCCAACGTTTTCACGCCAAACTTTACTCTCTTCAAAATCCTCCCCCAAGGCTGAAGATGGTGGCCTAGAGATATGCAGCAGTACACTCAATCAGACAAGCAACAGCTTTCTCTTCCTTCAAGTGCATCAATGTTTATTGTTCGCCTATCTCTCTTCGACTACAGCCATTGATTGGAGCATATTGTTGGGAAGTAAATGGGTTAAATTAACACAATCAATCTTGAGAATAAGTCTATATTACAACAACGCATTTAGCTGGGAGAGATATACATCGGCCATCTTGAACATACAACACATAGGCTGACTTCTGCATGCCATCTATATCAAATACATCTAAATCTATTACATATTAAATAATTACATAAAAACATAAATATGATTTATATATCTAACACCCTCCCATAAATCTAATTTATTACAAACATTATAGGTTAATTAATTAAGCCTATATTCTTAACACATTTTTGATGTTGTGATTTATTCAATGGTTTGGTAAGGAAGTCCGCTACCATCTCTTCACTCGGAACATACTTAATTATAACTTCACCTTTAGAAACATGTTCGCGCACAAAATTATGTCTGATGTCTATATGTTTGGTGCGTTGATTAACTACATCATTTTTTACTACAGATTTCATTTCCTTTTCCATAGCCTGCTGCCACTTTTCTTTTTTGTTTCCCTTCATAACTACCTCAGGATCTAAGGAACTTTCATCATTCTGAGCAAGATACAATTCATGATTTGGCCATGACTTTTTAGTGATTTTTCGAGTTGATCTTCTAAGGGTAGATTTGCCCTTACCTTCTTCATCCGTATTTTCTGGATTTTCGAAACCTAGGAAATCTTCTTCATCTGATTCAGTTTTCGGTGAATTCTTCCCATCTTCAGGTTGATCAATAACTTTCTCTTTGTGATCTATTGATTCAACTAATTTAACAAATGTTTGCTCTTGAGTATCTACCGGCCTTATTTTGAAATTTAGGTCGTCTACGCCATGAATGTCTTCCAAAAATTTGACATCTCTTGAGATAATGAGATGTAAACCCATAACACGTTTTGGGTCCTTGGTATTAATGAGTCTATAAGCTTTTGAATGTTCACTATATCCCACAAAGATGCATTCCTCACTTTTTGAGTCAAGTTTCTTCCTGTTAACACTTAAAATTAACTTCATGGCTTTACACCCAAAAGCTTTTAGATAACTCAAGTAAACTTTCCTGCCAGACCATGCCTCTTCTGGTGTCATCCCTTTGATGGTTTTTGTAGGACTTCTGTTCTTGAAATGCACTGCCGTATTGACAGCCTCTGCCCAATTTCTCCTATCCAAACCAGAATCCTCCAGCATAGTCCTCGCTTTCTCAATAATTGTTCTATTAACCCTCTCGGAAGTGCCGTTATGGTTTGGTGTATAAGGCGCTGATCTTTGGTGGATTATACCGCTTTCCTTCAAAAATTTATCGAATCTCCAATTCACATATTCACCGCCGTTGTCACTTCTAAGAATTTTAATTTTTTCATTACCTTGATTTTCTACTAAGGATTTGAACTCCTTGAATTTATCAAAAGCTTCATGTTTATTTTTCATCATGTAGCAAAATGTTTTTCTAGTAAAATCATCTGTAAAGGTAATTACATATCGTGCTCCACCCCAGCTTGGGACACTTGTCGGCCCAAAAAGGTCAGAATGAATTAATTGGAGCTTTCTTGTTGAAGCAACACCTTTAAATTTCCCAAATGGTTCTCTACACTGTTTTCCTTTAATGCAGGCAATACAATCACTACTTGAATCATCAGAAAAATCCATTCCAATCGACATGTCTTTCTTCAGTAAAGACATATATTTTCTATTGAGGTGACCTAACCTTCGATGCCATAAGTCCCTAGGCAATTTCAATGGTTTCTTATGAGTTTTAACAACATTTACCTTTTCAAAACAGTTGTCCAATTTGTATACACCACCAGCATTACTTCCTGTAATCAATACTCTTCCATTTATTTCACAATCTTGATACACATAGCACTTTGTTTTATCAAATACTACTTTAAAACCTTTCTCAGCTATTTTACTGACAGATATCAAGTTAGAAGCTAGATTTGGAACATATAGGACATTGGAAATATTTATATCTTCAAATAGTTCGAAATCACCAATCGCTTCAGGAACCAATTTGTTGTTGTTGGCCACTGAGATTTCTTGACGATCAGGTTTAATGTCTTGAAGCCATGATTTATTCACAGACATATGAGAGGTTGCTCCGGAGTCTATGATCCAATCTTTGGAGTTAGTTGAAATAGTAGAGAATGCTGCTAATAATGTTGTCTTTTGAAAATTATTCTTGTTACCTTCAACGGGTCTATTTTGGTTTTTATAACTTCTGCACTCATTGCTTTTGTGTCCTCTTCGATTACAATTAAAACAGATGAACTTGTTTTTGCAATCAGCAGATCTATGGCCTTTCTTATTGCAGCTAAAACAAGTGAAATCCTTCTTGTTCTTTGGCACTAATGCTGATTCTTCCAGAGTTAAATTTTTCGTGATCTTTTGGATAAGCATAGTTCTAATGTAATCCGATGTTGTTTTGGCACCTGTACTCTCTAGAGCCATTATCATTGGATCATAATCGTCTGTCAATCCATTTAGCATAAGAACACCAATGAATTCATCGTCCAAGCCCGCATCAATTGCAGTAAGTTTTTGAGACAATGTTAAAATCTCATTGATGTAGTCCTCCATTGAGCCAAAATTTGTTAGATTTACACGAAAAAGTTGTCTCAGCAAAGATAACCTACGCGTAAGGCCTTTGTCTTCGTATGTACTCTTCAGCTTTGTCCATACTTCTTTTGATGATTTGCAGTTTTGGACAATTGGGTATAGAGTTTCTTCGATCATAAGGCATATTTTTGATTTGGCCTTTGAGTCCTTCTTTGGGTTCGTTTCATCTCCGTTGACGACATCCCATAATTCCTCTGCGGTAAGGAACATTTCCATGCTGAATTTCCAGTTGTTGTAATTTTCCCTTCCAGTTAGTTTTTGGAATCCTGGCAACCAACTTACACAAAATTCTCCCTTCTTTCCTTCCATTTTCTTTAAACAGAGATAAAATAAAGAGATTTGTTTGTTTACATACACAAAACACAACACGTGGACCGACGCGTTCACTTACTAGTTCCGTATCGCACAATTTAAAACTATTTTCGACTTTAAAACTCAAAACAATCAATGCCATTTAACCATACTGGGTCCAAAACCTCTGCTGGGAAGTAAATGGGTTAAATTAACACAATCAATCTTGAGAATAAGTCTATATTATAACAACGCATTTAGCTGGGAGAGATATACATCGGCCATCTTGAACATACAACACATAGGCTGACTTCTGCATGCCATCTATATCAAATACATCTAAATCTATTATATATTAAATAATTACATAAAAACATAAATATGATTTATATATCTAACACATATAAGCTTGCCTAGGCCTCTTTCAAAGTCATTGCAGTCCTTCTGACGTTAATCGAGTATGAAGTTGGAGAGCCTTTAACACAGAACCCCCATATTCCCAGATGTATACATACAAAGAATGTAATAATCAATAAAGTAGTTAATTGACCAAAAGAACGGCAGATTTACTTGTTTACATTTTAAATTTAATTAATTAGCCTTCTACTAAAATAATAGTTAATTTAAAATAAGCAATTGATAAACAGGTCAACAATGAATCAAAGCTCGTAAATTAAAATACTTAACATTTTTCTAATCTAGCTAGTTACTTTCAATTTTACTTAAATGATCTCTTTAAAAAATGAATTTGGTCATATAATAGAATCTTTTAAGAATTGTGAACAAAACATAGACAAATTTTACTTTTTGTAAATTATTAAGGATTACCAGCTATGTTTTTAAATTATTTTCATGTAGCTTCTATTTATCAATTACAATTCATTAAATTAATATTCTCTTAAAGGTCGTGGATATGAGGTAATGAAAAATGAAGTACCAGATGGTATTGAGGTTGCTTGTCATAACTCTGCAGATAGTTGCACCTTGTCTGGGCCTACAGAGCTTATGGAAGAATATATAGAGCAATTGAAAAAGAGAGGAATTTTTGCAAAGTTAGTGAATGTAGCGAACATTGCCTATCATAGCAAATATATTCGCCCTGCAGCTCCAGCACTCCTTACATACTTGAAGGAGGTAATTCATAATTTATTATCACCTATAAAGAGTTACATGATTATTAAGTACTTAGTAAATTATAGCTCTTAAACTATTTCTTTTAATTGTTATTACTATATTTATTGCATACAAGGTTTCCCCATTGCAAGGAGTTGGCTTTATATAATGTTTTTAGTCCTATGTTAGTAATATATTCATAAGCATACCCCAACACAAACTTACACATATGTTCTATTTACATAAGACACAGATACTGTATGAAATAATAAAGTTTAACTAAAAATAAATGAAAATAAATACATCTTCTATGCATTAAATTTAAGGAATATTTCTATACATATACTAAATATATAATACAAATTTGTAACTAAGAAATGATTATTTTAATTGTTATTAATAAAATAATTCTAGTTTGAAGATCAAAAAGAAAGGCATTACATTAACTAAAAATATGCATATTAAAATTATGATTTAAGTAACATTTTCAGTATGCAACCCAGTCAGTTTATCAGCACAAAAAATTTGCATTATTATGATCTCGCTTTGAGCTGTCTTTTTGTTAACTGGTTACCACTACAGATCTGAATGGACCTTTTAAAAGATTGGTCATTTAACAAGATATGTCGATTTTTTTAATCCATCTCCAACTAGGGCCGATCTTTTAATGAATCTATCTATCTAGAATACCTATCTATTTAGAATACCATACAATAAAGTGTTTTTGTTTTTTTTTTATTTCAAATATTCAAACAAACCTCTTGTTACTCAATTTCATTTCTATTGTTTACCTGAAGAAGAAATGTACAGAATAGTGTCCTAGTCCAGTAACAGACTTTAAATAACATTATAGGTCTCAAAACCTTCCTTCTCCATCTAGAGCGAAGAAGGTAATATAATAAAAATAAGGTATCAAACTGCTCTTAATTTGTATAAACATTTTTCTCTATTATTATCATTGTTATTTTATTATATTTGTTCTCATTTGATAAACATATATATATATATATATATATATATATATATATATATATATATATATATATATATATAATAATAATACCCATATATTTTAATATGATGTAACAATAGTAGTTTCATTATATATTATTTCTGATGAAAAAAAGTCTTACATTTTTCTACTTTCAGTTAACAGATATATTTTTTCATATTATCGAGTATTCAAATCGAAATATTTAGGTAGATTCGTTGTAGTGATGGGCAATTCTCGGATGTGAATCTATTTGAATCGAAATGAAATACGAATTTCGTAGGTAATTGTAAGTAATCATGAAATAGATCCATATCGAAGATTTTCTAAGCGTAGAAGATCGATCTTTTGAATCGATCTGAACTCGCCAATCTTTTCATTTCGACTTAAATCGATAAATATTCGAGAATCGCCCATCACTAGTTACCACCCTTCCTAACGTCTCAACTGGACCCTGAAATGAGAGAAAGCCCTTCTGTTGGCATGAGCATACAAGGCAATATATGTAGCATTGTAAGGTGGGAAAAAAGCTTGTTACACTCTATAATAAAAGTTATATTTTATAATCAATATTTTTTTAAAAATTGAATCATTCTAATTTGACCAATATTACCTACATACCTACTTATTGTGTTTCAGGTAATTCCAAATCCTAAACTTCGTTCTTCAAAATGGATTTCAAGTTCAGTACCAGAATGTGATTGGGACAAGGACTCAGCTAAATACTGCTCAGCGGATTACCACACGAATAATCTTCTTGGAAGTGTGCTTTTTGAAGAGGCGTCTAAATACATTCCTCAGGATGCTGTGATTATTGAAATAGCACCTCATGGTCTTCTTCAAGCAATTCTCAAAAGGGCTTTCCCTAATGCCGAGCACGTCCCTCTCACCAATAAATCAGATGCTGATGGATTAATATACCTTGTTAATGCTATAGGAAAGTGAGTTAATGAATAATTACAAGGACCTTTTATTATTTCTTTTTTTAGGTCTATTTTTTACTATATTTTTTAAAGATAAACTGGCAATATTTTTTAAATGAAATAAATTAATAATTTATTTGTTTTATTTTAAAACAAGTAAATAAAGAAACTAAACCAAATTAATATATTAATCATTAGCTAAATTGTTTTGGTTAGGGACATTTTTTGGTGCTAATGCTAGTCGAAGCACCTTGTGGGACAAGACATCGTCGATACAAATGCAATTTTTCATTTTCAATCTATACTGATTGCTGTTGGACTGATGTACGTTGTTGGAAAATCGAAAATTAAAGAAACATGATTATCAATTACATAAAATCAAACTAACGCATTTGCATTAAGCCTAATTAAAATATACAATAAGATAAAATGTATATAAAGTCATCTATAAGATACCAAACCACTTTTCACGTTCGATACTTTCCATTTGTACTGAGGACATTTGAACAATTCATTCAATTTAAAAATGATCAACTTGTTTTTTATTTCTACCCAATAAATAATAGTGTATACAATTTTGTTAAAGTTAAATATGTTATTTGTACGCCTCAGCATACAATTTTTTTTTAATTCTAAAATACCAACAAAATATTTTATTAGTATTTCAGTATTGTGAAAAGTAATGCTCTGCATATTGGATCTATTGCACTCTGTCAGAGATTGAACGAATGAGTGAATTGTAAAGTTTTACTACTAAATTTAATTCATTTTATAATTGTTACTTTTAGATTGTATCTGGAAGGTTTGGACATGGATATTGAAAAACTCTATCCTCCAGTAGAATTTCCTGTATCCAATGGAACGCCATCAATGGATGACCTTGTAGTTTGGGATCATACAGAAAAATGGAAGATAAATATCGTAAATTCTATTGAAGACTATGTAAGTTCCTCATTTTGGCATATATTTAAATTAAGATTTGTTTTTCTTACTTATTTATTAAATAATCTTAAATTAAGATTTGTTTCTTAATCTTTAAATTAAGATTTGTTTTTCTTACTTATTTATTAAATAATCTTAACTTATAAAAATATATATACCTAAATTGACCGAAATCAATCTGTAATGTGTTTTTGAATTCTTGAATGCTTTAGCTTTTTAAAAAAAATATTTCAAATATGTAAATCATGTCATTTGGATTCTGCAACAATTTGAAAAATGTTAATTTTATCGCTAATTCCTCAATTGCAAAATTTATCATGCAAAAACTTTAAAACAGATTTAAACAAAATTTGGTAGGTTGTTGTATGATATAATATTCATTATACTGCTGGAATACGATGGTCCTAAATGCATTTTAAGGTGCGAAAAAAATGTCTAATTTTTACTTTATTTTTCATACGCATTGCTATTTTGCTCTGCCGCAAATCAGTTTTGAAATTTCTGAATAATATTACAGAAAATTTTATTAGGAATCTTTTGATTCTTTGGGAATAAGTACAAAAAAAAACAAAAAAATGTTTTTGTTTTTTTTTCAATTTTTTTTTTTACATTTCTAAAATTGTTATGGGAAATTTTTGATTAAAAAAATAATATCTAAATTTTTCCATGAACAAATTTTTGAGAACAGAGTCAAAAGAACAAAAAACGTACAAAAACTTTTTCGGACGAACAAGATGATAATCCCAAAGAATAAGAGTCAACTAACCTGAATGACAAGACTCCCACTTACTCAGGCTGACTTGCATGCTCCTAAAGCACCAGTGGAGTTGAGAGAAGAAAGACTGATAATTGATTGTCTCCAAAAAGCCACAGACTGAGATACTTTAGAGGTGTTGGATTCATTATCATGCGGCACATTAGGGAGACAGTTTGATGGGATCCCGATTCCGACCCTCAAACAACGACACTAGAAGATAAAATCTTTCAGTGTGCGTTCGTGTTTCAATCTCAGGTCCTCCAGAACGTGAGTCAAGTGCTGTACCACTGACCTAAAGGAACTACAATTTAAAAAAATCAACAGCATGGATAAAAATAAATTACAAGCTTATATTGAAACGCTTTTGACTGGGAGTGTGGCAGGAAGAAGACGCTACATTGAAATCTACAAATCAATAATCAAGTCCAGCTGACAAAGGAGGATTAACTTTACTGATTGATGAGAGCTTTTTTAATAATTTATAACACATTTTAATAATAAAACAAAAATAAAATTAATCTCAGAGTTCATACTCCTTATTGTTTTAATTTTCAAAGTGAATAGCTTCTTTATTATTTTAATAATGTCACAATAGTAACTGTTATGAAATTACTAAATAATAACTATTTGTTCTTGAAACTATTCTGTTTTCATAAATTATTGTAACAACATTTTTCGTGAAAAGCAAAATTACAATATAATCATGATTCAAACGATTTTTCATTTTTCACATCTTGATGATGGAACATTACACCTTTTTTAGCACTTTCCTCCGAAGGAAAGTAGCTATTGAGGTTGCACTCATGACGGAATTTTTGAAAAATTTCTTCAAATCTTTATCGATCCTACCTAGTAGACACCGAAAATGACCCCCGTTAATATTATATATATATATATATATATATATATATATATATATATATATTGTTAAGATTAATTTTTATAAAAATGATTGCGCCACGTTGGGTCGCCATTAAATGTTATGATTTTATTATTTTAAAAAGAAATAAAAAGATTTTAATTACTTGAGTAAGTTTTATTATATGAATTTGACTTGATCTCAGGGATTAAAGTTCCGAGTGAATGAATGATATAATATTTATTTTCAGACAATCCTGAGATACAAACATCAATATTAAAAAGTCCGTTACGCAGAAGCTGCATAACTAAGCACTTTCCTCAGAATTTAGGTAGTGTAGACTGCTTTCCAGAACAATTTGCTTAAAATATCCAACATAAATAAAATAAAAACATGAATAGTTCTCTTTTAATTTTGTAATGAGTAACTGTTCAATTATTAATTTTGTAATTAATTTGCTTCCAGAGTTATATTTACATATGGTAACTACTACACAACTTAATAAATACAAAAAACTTCATATTTTCGTCTTTTGATCTTACGCAGGAACAGGATACAGTCCCTCTAGTTGTAAAGAGCGCTCCTTGCGGCGGCCTTACGAACCTAATTCTATTGAAATATATTACAAAGTAAACCCCTCTTTCCGATAGACCGATTTAGCTCATTTTTACAACACTTCTTTCCCATGCGTTACCCACGACGTATACCGCATTTCGTTACAATAAAGCAGAAATTACGACCGATATATCAGTAATTTTTGTCTGTAGATTACCTCTACAAATACCGAGTTTCGTCGAAATATACCAAAAATCACGGCTGGTAGTGGCGAATTGGTATTGTGGGTCCGAAGTAAACCCCCCCCTCCTAATGAACCGATTTAGTTTATTTTTACATCTCACTTTTCTCTCTTGATTACTACTACGAATGCCAAGTTTCGTTGAAATATAACAAATATTACGGCTGGCATGGTCAAATTAGTGTTTTGGGTTTGGGGTAAACCCCCCCTTCCGGTGGACCGATTTTGGTGGTTAACGTACTCGTTCAATCGTTTGCTAATTGAATGATATATACCAAGTTTCGTGACGAAAAAACAAAAACTCTGGCCGCTATCGTGTTAACAGACATATATATATATATATATATATATATATATATATACACATATATAAATTTTAACGGGGGTCATTTTCGGTGTCTGCTAGGTAGGATCGACAAAGTTTTGAAGAAATTTTTCAAAAATTCCGTGATGAGTGCAACCTCAATAGCTACTTTCCTTCGGAGGAAAGTGCTAAAACAATACAAATGACAATAAAAGAATTAACAATTACAAAAAAAAAAAAAATTTTACCTCTAAATTAATTTGCTTCCAATAAGGCTTCAATACACTGCGCTTCAGTAATTCCTTCTTCAATGTGATACGCTTTATTGCCAGGTCTCGTGCCTCTAAATTAATTTGCTTCCAATAAGGCTTCAATACACTGCGCTTCAGTAATTAATGGACTCCAGCTCCGCACGCGACCAACGCTGAGAATAGAGAGACGCTCCGTTCGAGCGGGCTGCTGGGACTCAACTGACGCTTTCTAGCAGGAAAGCTTGGCGTCCTTTTTTCTTAACTTCCGCAGTTTTTTTGGTTCATATATAGAGATAATAATTATGTTTTTATAACTTCAAATAATTAATTTATTACCATCTGAATGTACATTTAATATGGATATATTGTACACCAATATTGTCAAAAAATATTATTAATTTTGATCGTATATAATACGATGTTATTTGTATATATGGTTTGTGATTTGCGCGGGCTTTTCAAAATATCGATGGTTATTTGAATTTTAAAAATATTTTTGTGAATGTAATATATCATTACATTTGCACTCCTGTCTAAAAAAAAAAAATTTTTAAAAAATGTTTTTAATCCGGTATAAAAGATAAATTTAAAATTGATTTTTTTAATTTGGAGTTTCGGAATACAGAGTTCAGAATAATAGCAAGTGTATTATATTATTTTTAAATATTGATAGCTTACTTCGTCTCATAATTTTTTAATTATTTTGATTATATGAATATAGTATTTTATTAATATACTTATTTTAAATTATTTTTATAATTATCAAATTTATTTTAGGCTAAACTAATGATCTTTATTGAAATAAGTTTATTTTAATATACAAAAAACATTATTATTAAATTTATTAATTTTACATAATATCAAAATTTTCTTATCCTAAACTAATGCGATTTCAACATTCATATTAATTTTTAATTATATTTTTTATCAGTTTGATTTAATACTAAAATAAATCTTATTTTATTCAAAAATGCTAACTAATACTTATTTTATACAAACACACTAATCTAAAACTAAGTTTAACAATTTCCTTGAATTTATGCCTGGTCCTTAATACTTTATTTTGCAGTTGTCCAATTTCTTTCTATAAAAGTGTTTTATTCTTTTCCTTGGAGGCCGATTTAGCTTTGAAATTTTTTCTATTCCAAGTTGTCTTTTATATTTATGAAGAATTTTTATTCTATTTCCACATTTGACATTCAAAATCTTTAAATGATTATCTTTATTAACATTTTTATTCAGCTTCTTCGTTGGAATATTTTCATTTCGTATATTATAGCCTATTATGTTTATAATAAACTAGCTGTTACCCGGTGTGCAATGCTACACCTACTTTATATTAAATATCTGTAGCCGAGCTTACCATGCTACACATGCTTCATATTAAATAGTTGTAACCCAGCTTCCATGGTACGCCTACTTTATATTATATATTTTAAAAAAATAATGATTATATTATATTTGTCCAAATTATGAGAATATAAGATAAATTGAGAACTCGGCTGAAAAATTTATTTTCCATTTTTTTAAGAGAAAGTGGGGTGGAAAATAAATTAATCCTTATTTTTTAAAAAATACCCTTATTTTAAAAAGTACCCTTACTTTTAAAATGGTATTACAATTAAATGATTCCAATTAATTTAATTGCAATACCGTTTTAAAGAAAATCCAAACCAAACTCCCTGTGTTTAATTTTTTTAAAGAAAAAAAAATATGTGGTCCATAAATAAATATTCATAAAAAATAGCAATACAAATGAGGCATTTAATTAACGTTATGATTAGTTATAAGTTGTAATAACCTACGACTGAAACTATATTCTTTATTTTCATTGATTTTTTTTAAATATAATATTTATTTATTTTAAGGGCTTCGCATCTAAAGCTAAAACCTCAACCTTGCGCAAATATAATATTAATATGTTATATTGTTTACCTGTTTATGTAATAATCCGTAACTGAGTTTTTTTTATGAATGAAAAAGTAGGTAAGTCGTGCAGGGTGTATGTTATTTATGCCAAAAGGAAAGTTTTAAAAACATAGTTTGTTAATAATCCTTTCTATTAAAGCTTCTGTTTCAAATTTTATGGTTCATGGGCTCTTCTATAAGGATAGTCCTTCTATCATAGGAAATAGGGGCCTCTAAGAATAAAAACAAATTTAAGATATTTTTCTTGCAGTTATGGACAACAATGAATTAAAGGTATTTGGGAATTTCAATAACGACATTGACTTGGCGAGCAACAATATTTTTACCAGAATTGCAACCGTATTTAAACATTTAGTCCAAGAGCTGGTAACACACTTTTCAAGTGTTTTATGTGCCTTGAAATTGTGCTATAGTGGGTCTCTAGTGTAGATAAAAAGTTAAGTATGTGGTTGCTGGACATACCTTGAAACACCAGGTACTGCGCATGGTAATCAGTAACAAACTATGGGCCAAAAATAGTGTTTTATTCAGAAGCCAAAATTCTTTAATGTAAAATTAAGGCAATTCTATAATGAATAATATATAAGGTAGACACTTTTAAGTGGTATACATATAAAAACAAAACTGAAGTGGGTTTTTTGTAATATTAAATGAAGTCTCTTCTTCACACTGCTATTTAAACACCATAATTGAAAATAATTACAAAAGGGCAGACACTTTTTGTGAGGTTTAGTAATCAGCAGACATGAAAATAAATTCAGCCGATGATAGACTGCAATGCAGTGCGTGTAACCGTAAGAGTGAGAGAGCACCAATCATCTGGACAGGACAGTTGTGGCTGTTCTAGAAATAAAGCAACTTGCCTTAATTATACATTAAAGATTGTTGGCTTCTGAATAAAATACCATTTTAGTGACATATTTTTTGAAAACCATTCCCCTATGTGCAGTACCTGGTGTTCCAAGGTATGTCCAGGATACACATATATGCCTTACCTATCCACGCCATGCAATACACCAAAATTCCAAGGTGCATAAAACACTTCATGAAATGTGCGTTACCAGCTATCCGACTAAATGGTGACAGTCAGAGGATATAACTATCCCAGACAAAAGGAAGCATATGGCAGAATATAATGATTAAATTATTATGGATATTAAATTAATAATAAATTGCATGGAAAATTTAATTACTTATTCATTTATTAGAACACCACAATTCACGTGACTTCCTCTTCTTATAAAAATAATATTTTAATACATTAATTTATCTGCAAAAAAATAGCATGCAAAAGAAATATTATAAGAAGAACAACTTTATTAAAAAAAAAAATTAAAGTGAGGCTGCCCAAATTAATAGGGTTGCTAAACCATACAGCTCTTATAATAATAAAATAATGTTTCAAAATGTGGTGAAAATTAATTCATTTATTTACATTCATTTGTATGATTATAAACATTTATATAATTTATTATGTACATCTATCTATATGCGAATAAAACAATAAGTTAAATATAACAACATTTAATATAATATTTTAATAATATTTGCATATGTATGTGAGAGAATTAATTTCAAGTTCATAAATTTAAGTCCTTTACAAAATGACATTGTTCACAAAGGAGTTTTTAATGTTTAAAAAAATCTTTATGTTTAAAACAAAAATTTCTATTTTTTTGGAACTTTAAACTTCACTTAAAGCTACATATTCTGCATATGGAGACTCTTCTGTACCATCTTTTTTCTTTCTCGATTTCCAGTATAATACATTACCAAATAACCTAATAAGAAAACCAGTGGTGGATTTTCCTTCTAAATGATCATTTAAGAATATAGTCTCTACATCCATCTGTTCAACATTTAGACCCATTTGATATCTTCAACTTCCTTATTTCAACAAAATCTCAAGCATTATTTTGTTTCAAACTATCTATTTCTCTATCCCAAAAATCACAATCGCTTGAACTTTATCAGATTCGCCCTCAGCCAATCCAATACAGCTTATGTTTTCTTGGATAACATCAACATGCCTAGCGACAATGATTTTATTATTCAAAAGTACTTTATATCCCACTTCACTATACTCGATTAAAATGCACATGTTCACCTTTTTATACCATTTAGAAGTTATTATTTGTTCTGGTTTCCTAACAAAATTTTTACTACCATATAAATTAAAGTTAGAAGCATCTGGTTTCTTTCCAAAACAGATTTCATAGGGTATTTTATTGTCAATGGTGTTAGCTAAAGAGGGATTTTTCAAATAAGTTGCTGCACATACCATTTCTGGCCAACATTTTTTTCTACAATATCTTCTGCCAGTAAGCAATGAGATATATTCATAATTGTTCTAGTAAATCACACCGTTTAACTCATGAATTTATGGGGTAGGGATTAATTTTGATACCCTTTTTTTTGGTAGTCATAATTCTTACTATTTAATATTCCTTACCAATGTCACACCTCATAATACCAATTTCCTAAGTTTTCAACCTCATTTACTTATTGAACAAAGGAATGAAAAACTTCTGTTTTAGGTTTAATAGTTTAAATCCTAGCAATCTTACTATTTATTTATTTATACATCAGTGAGACCGCGACAAAGGGAATTCATCACAAATCACTTAAATAACAATAAACAATACTGAACAATTATGAAGAAATTAACATGAGGGCAATCTTACTATAATCATCTATAAATGAAACAAAATATTTTTCACCTTTGAGACTCATAGTTAAAAAAAGGTCCACATCAGTGTAAACAATTCCAAAATACTTTTAGCCTTGTTCTTATTGTTTTCCAAAGGGACACGGTCCATTTTACAATACAAGTTTTATAAATTTATAACATGTCCAGATAAACTGATTGTTTCATTTCAGTTGTTTGAATTTTATTTTTTTAACATAATCTGAAGTTTCTATGTACAATTTACTATGCTGTTGATTCCTTTAGGTATAATCTATCAAATTTCTGAATTATGTCTTAGGCTGTTGTCAAATCACAAAGAAATTCAAACTGTTTATTTGATCTTGCTGATCCCAATCTTCACCAACTTTGGTCTCCTTTGCCTTTTCAATGACATTTACACACCTCACCAGTTTAAAAAAAAAAAAGTTAAGTGTTTTTCCACATACTAAAACCCTCTCCATCAAATACCAGTACAAACATATTCATTTAACAGAAAAGCGAGTGAGAGATTATTCAACGGAATACTATAACCGACATTGCAACCTTCCTTTACTAAAGAGAAAAAACTACCTCTCAACAAAAGTATTGAAATTATTATAGTTCTGAATAGAAACATGACCACTTAATTATATTATATTAGTCCAAATTATGATTAGATAAACACAGAACATTTTTATGATATACTTATTTATACGATATTAGTCTATATTCTGGTTAGAGCAGTGTTGCCCTAGGCAATCAAATGAAAATTGATTTGATATGAAGAAAACTGATCTGATATTAAGGAAATTAATCTTTAAAAATATGATATTTTATTATATGATATCTTATATGATATTTGTCCAAACTCTGAGAATATAAACCTACTATTTAGATAAACAAACAAAGGTTTTTTTATTGCACTTCTTCTTAGAAGGAGGGGCAACACTGGAAAGAAAATGCCGATTTCTGACTACAAACTCTTCTGTATATGACAGTTTCGAACTCGTTACTTCCAAACTATGAATCCTAGAAGATTTTGAGCTAGCCTACGAGATTTCCCGGATCAAGACGTATCTATGTGCGAAGTTTGGTCAATATCAGTCAAACGGTGTGGATTTGTATAAGGAACAAACAAACAGAAAAACAGAAAATCAGAAAAACAGAAAAACAGACACGTGATTTTTATATATATAGATTTGTAGTCATCAGTTAATTTTTTAATGCTATTTTGTTTCACAATCTTATTTATAACTTCTGTCCTTATTATACTTCTGAAATTATCATTAATTATCTTATTATTAATTATTTCATTTGTACCCTCATTATCATTATTTAATTCAGTTAATATTTTTTCTTGAATTGTATTATCTTCATTTATTAAACAATTACAGTCATTTTTATTTTTAATCAACATTTTTTCATCTTCAAATATCTGGTCATTACTACCATCACTACTATCTAAATTGTCCTTTATTGTTTCATCCAAATCGTCATTATGTATTAATGTATCGTCATTTTCGGCATTTTTAATTAAATTTTCATTATTATTTTCATTAATCTCAATAATTTCTTCACTACTTATATTATTTTTATTAAAAAGGTTATTATTCGATTTTTCCAACTCTATCTTCTCTTCATTCTGATTTTTACCCATATTATTTAAAGCATTACATAAATCGTCCAATTTTTTATTATTTTTACTTAATTCGAACTTAAATTCTTTATTTTGTTTGATCCTATTTGCGTCAATTTTACTTAATTCGAACTTTAGTTCTTTATTTTGTTCGATCCTATTTGCGTCAATTTTACTTCCTAATTTTTTACTTTGTTCCAATAATAGCCTCATCAAATGTTCTAGGCCTTGAGGATGCATCTCATTATTTTTACTTAAATTGTCATTGCTTTTCTCATTTTTTATTATATTTTCCTCCATTTTGTTATTCAATTCTGATATCAACTTATATTTCCCTAAAACCGCGGATGAATCTCATTATCCATTTCCTGAATTCAATTCCTGTTATCTAATGATATCCTAGTGACGTGTAGCAGATCCTAGAACGAACTGCCGCCATTTCTATATAATCGATTTTCAATTGCATCATCCATTATTTGCTTTTATAATTTTATTTAAAATTTCTTGTTATTAAGATATTTATTTAATGTTTTTAACTTCAATTCACTCGGCCGCCTACGTTGGGCGCCATTTATGTTAAGATAAATTTTTATAAAATGATTGCGCCACGTTGGGTCGCCATTAAATGTTATGATTTTATTATTTTAAAAAGAAATAAAACGATTTTAATTACTTGAGTAAGTTTTATTACATGAATTTGACTTGATCTCAGGGATTAAAGTTCCGAGTGAATGAATGAATGATATAATATTTATTTTCAGACAATTCTGAGATACAAACATCAATATTAAAAACAATACAAATGACAATAAAAGAATTAACAATTACAAAAAAAAAAAAATTTTACCTCTAAATTAATTTGCTTCCAATAAGGCTTCAATAATTCCTTCTTCAATGTGATACGCTTTATTGCCAGGTCTCGTGCCTCTAAATTAATTTGCTTCCAATAAGGCTTCAATACACTGCGCTTCAGTAATTAATGGACTCCAGCTCCGCACGCGACCAACGCTGAGAATAGAGAGACGCTCCGTTCGAGCGGGCTGCTGGGACTCAACTGACGCTTTCTAGCAGGAAAGCTTGGCATCCCTTTTTCTTAACTTCCGCAGTTTTGTTGGTTCATATATAGAGATAATAATTATGTTTTTATAACTTCAAATAATTAATTTATTACCATCTGAATGTACATTTAATATGGATATATTGTACACCAATATTGTCAAAAAATATTATTAATTTTGATCGTATATAATACGATGTTATTTGTATATATGGTTTGTGATTTGCGCAAGCTTTTCAAAATATCGATGGTTATTTGAATTTTAAAAATATTTTTGTGAATGTAATATATCATTACAATATATATATATTAACGATATATACATATTATAAATATTAACGGGGGTCATTTTCGGTGTCAACTAGGTAGGATCGATAAAGATTTGAAGAAATTTTTCAAAAATAGATATATATGTGTCTGTTAACACGATAGCGGCCAGAGTTTTTGTTTTTTCTTCACGAAACGTGGTATGTGGTATACAGCGTTCAATTAGCAAACGAGTTCGTTAACCACCAAAATCGGTCTACCGATAGGGGGGTTTACCCCGGACCCAAAACACTAATTTGACCATGCCAGCCGTAGTTTTTGTTATATTTCAACGAAACTCGGTATTCGTTATGTTGATCTAAAGAGAGAAATACATTGTAAAAATAAACTAAATCGATTTATTAGGGGGGGGGGGTTACTCCGGACCCACATTACCAATTTGCCACTACCAGCCGTAATTTGTGTTACATTTCAACGAAACTCCGTATTCGTGATGGTAATCAACACAGAAAAATGGGTTGTAAAAATAACCTAAATCAGGTTATTCGGAGGGGGTGTTTACTCCGGACCTAAAGTACTAATAAACTCGTACCGGTCGTAATTTCTGCTGTATTGTAATGAAACGCGGTATACGTCGTGGGTACCTCATGAGAAAGAAGTGATGTAAAAATGAAGTAAATCGGTCTATTGGGAAGGAGGGTTTACTTTAAACTCTGTTTCACTAGAATTAGCCCGGCAGACGTGGGTTCCCAAAGCCGCCGCGAGGAGCGCTATCTCCCACTAGGGGGATTGTACCCTGTTCCTGCGTCAGATCAAAAGAAGGAAAATGAAGTTTTTGTGTATTTATTAAGTAGTACAGTATCACGTATTAACATAAATCTGGAAGCAAATTATTTAAAAAATTAATAATTGAACAGTTCTAATAAGAAATGTAAATGAGCAGAACTATTTACAGCAAATTATTCAGTAATGTAGTCTATACTACAAAAATTCTGAGGAAAGTGCTTAGTTATGCAGCTCCTGCATGACGGACTTTTTTGATTATGCTTAACTTATTTTCAGAAAAAAAATAACTTTTTAAATACTTAATATTAATAACTGAATGTTTGAAAAAATTATTTAAATAAAATATTTTTGCTCATATGCAGCATTCTAAACTGAGAGGGTTTCTTTCTAGTATGAATGATTCGGAAAGAATATTGACAATATTTTTTTTTTTTTTTTTTTTTTTAATTTTAATGCAAATAATATGAAGTTAAATTCGATATGGTATTTACTGATAATTGTATTTTCTATTTCAGGATGTAGAGAATGATTCATTACTTGTGAAACCAAGAGTTGTTAATTTGAGTAGTTCCAGTGAATTAATAAATTTCAAGGATTATAAGGTTTATGGACGAACAGTCATCCCTTTGTCACAATACTTGGTAAGTTTACTGTTAATATTGAACAAAAATTTTGTTATCCTAAAGTTGAGTGATTCAAAGTAGCATGGGCATATATAAGGGGGGGATGCAGCCCCCCAAAAATTGGTAAAAATGTGTCATAAAAACCTTAAAAATACATTAAATAAGATCACTTAGTTCAGAAAAAATAGTTTTTATTGGGTCTAATAGTGTTTTAATTGGCTAACTATTCTAAGATCTAGATTGTTAGTATTCCATACCCCCCAAATGTTCTCAGCCTCCCCCCTCCCGAAATTCTTCCAGCCCCTCTCGAAATTATTTTCTTTAAACAAGCATGCAAAGTAAAATTGATAAATTTATTATTGAAAATTATATCAGCATGTTGCGTCTTATTTACTCAAAAATGAAATAATATTTAAATAAATAATACATAATTATTTGAACATAGGGCAATGTTTCATTGGGAAAGGATATAAAAAATTGTGCCATTCACTGTTATTGCTGGAATGTATAAGTTGGTTAACGGCGAGCTATTTTAGGATAATAAACAATTGTAAAACCAAATAAATGAAACTATTTGAAGAATGTTGAGTGAAACAAAAACAATATCATAATAAATTAGATGGTAAAATAGATATGACATAGAAGGTAACCTTGCCTTCCTAATTGAACACAAAATGGGAATAAAGCAAATCGTTTGTAAGGTATCTTAGGACTAAAATTACCTTTTATTTATAAAGATAAATAAAAGGTAATTTATTATTTATTTACCTTCTATTTATAAAGATGTCCAATATGGTGTCATTGATTCAAATATATGGGTTAAGCTAATTGTTAAGCTATTGTCTGAGAAATATATGAGTGAGTGAATCACCCAGGGAATTACATGAGCTGTTATCTTCGTGAAAATTAAACCATTAAAGTAATGATAAGTGATAAAGTTGATAATTAATTAATTTTAATATAATCAAGCTTTAGAGGCCATATCTAAGCTTGGTCTTAACTATAAATAAACCTGATGACTGCTTAACCAATGAAAAAATGATAAAGGTGGAGTTGAAAATAAAATCTAGAGTAGATTAGTTTTAAAATAAAATTTTCAACTAAAATGATTGTCTTATCACTAACTTTAGTATTATTTTGTCTTAATTTAATTTTCTGTTATTCATCTTAAATGGAAGATGTCATGAAAATGTCTATATACTTGGACCTTATATCAGAGACATTGATGCATAAACACTATGATGTTTACTGTTTTCAGGTAATGATTATACAAGACTATCAGAAACTGCATAACTTGGATGAAAAAACTCTTGTGTTGAAAAATATACTCTTGAAGAAACATCTTGAACTTAATGGAGGTTTGTAATTCTTAAAAGTTTAATTTTTGAACTATTAATACTGGGAACTTTTGAGGTTGCCTACTACTTCTTGGCAGTCCAGGCAACGAATGCTTAAAAACAGCTATAGGTGGAAATTTTTGGAACAAAATTTTTGACTTCGTAACTTTGTTTGGGCTGGATAGGAGGTGAACATATCAAAAGTCCTCGCCTGTAGCCTTTGTGCCAGGGGGAGGGGGGGGGTTTAGGAGGTCCCATTTTTCGGGTTTTCATTTATATCTCGGAAACCCTGTGTCCTAGCGACATGACTATTCTATAACAAATGAAAGCTGATTAAATTCCCTACAAGTTCTATTCAATAAAGTTTTTCGAGATATCTTTAGTTTTCTAAATATATGCTCTTGAATGTGTGTCAGTTTGGGAAAAAACACACTTTTTGCTCTTTTTGACCGGATAACTCTTTAACGATAAACCTAAAAAATAAATGTCGGTTATAGGGTTGTAGAGCATTCCATTCGCTTCAATTATATATATTACTTTACTATTTTATGTATTTTCTTTCAAACGTTATATACTGCAATGATCTATAAGGGGGAGCTCTAGAAAGAGTCAGTTTCTGGCATAGCAAAGAGTAGCATTTCTATACAATAAGTCCAGCACAAATATTATTTTTGTCGAACAACTAAATCATAGAAAAAGAAAGCAGTTCTTATCTTGGCAGTTATTTTTAAAAAGGAAGTGTGAATTGATGTGCTCAGTGCCAAAGATGACTTACCCACAATTAGAACAAACTGAGAAAATTAAGGTTAAAGGTTAGAAGACTGGAAAAAAATGGTGTTGGTGACAGAAACAATTTTAATTGGTCTTTATCCATTAGATACACAAAATTCTTATGAATATACCATAATAATAAAAAGTTTATAGTTAGACATGATAATGAAAAACAAAAAGTATAGTCATGTTTGGCTCTTACATGAATAAAAAATAACGTGCACTTAAACAATAGTGGTCACATATCCGGAGATTAATAATTAATGAAAAATGATTTTTCTTTAGATTTCTATGATTATGTATCAATAATTTAACAAAACAATGATTTCCAGATTAGGTGATTTCTGTAGTATGTGGGACAGGAACAGTGCAATCTTAATATTGCGGTTTGGTCCTCCACAAGCTTGCTTCATGAACATTCCCTGATGGTTCATAGACAGGCATGGGCGTTTATAGAAAATAATTTTGGGAGGGGCTGGGAAAATTTCGGGGGGGGGGGGCTGAGACCATTTCCGGGGTATGGAATACTAAAAATTTAGAGTTTGGAATATTTTTAGGCAACTAAAACCTTATTACACGTAAAATAAAATATTTTTCATGAACTAAGTGGTCTTATTTAATTTATTTTTAAGGCAAGTTTTTACCATCAAATGAAAATTTCATTTGGGCTGCAGCCCCCCCCCTTATATACCAGAGATGGGCATAATTTTATTTATAAATAAAAATATGAATTTATTCGTACTTCATATATTTGTGAATATGAATATAAATAAATTCGTATTTCATATATTTGTGAATACGAATATAAATAAATTCGTATTCATAAGTGTGAATACAAATTTATTTTTATTCACGTACATTAAATATAAAAATACAAATAAAATTTTATTCGCAAATTTTTCTGCGAATAAAAATAAATTCACAGAAAAAATTGTAAATAATCACAAAAAATGTGAATATTTACAAAAAATCAAGTGATTACAAAAAAAATTACATTAAAATATACGAATAAAAATTTATTCACATTATAATTTGTGAATACAAATTTATTCACAATAAAATTCGCAAATAAATTATGAATTTATTCGTATTAAGATGATATTACGAAGTTTTTTTTTTTTTTTTAAGGCGTTTAACGTCTAGGTTATTAGCGCCTACATTTTTTTGTTTACCCGACTCCGCCGGACTCTGGCCGGTGGTCGCGGGACCACCAGCCATGCTGCAGGGACACAGTTTGTCATCTGTACCTCCATCAAAAAAAAAAAAAAAAAAAAAAAAAAAAAAAAAAAAACAGACGACAAACTGTGTCCTTGCAGCATGGCTGGTGGTCCCACGGCCACCGGCCAGAGTCCGGCGGACTCGGGGTAAACAAAAAATCTAGGCGCTAATAACCTAGACATTAATCGCCTTAAAAAAAAAAATCAATAAAAATAAAAAAAAAATCGCCTTCAATAACTTTCGTAATATCATCTTAATACGAGTAAATTCATTATTTATTTGCGAATTTTATTGTGAATAAATTTGTATTCACAAATTATAATGTGAATACATTTTTATTCGTATATTTTAATGTGATTTTTTTTGTAATCACTTGATTTTTTGTAAATATTCACATTTTTTGTGATTATTTACAATTTTTTCTGTGAATTTATTTTTATTCGCAGAAAAATTTGTGAATAAAATTTTATTTGTATTTTTATATTTAATATATGTGAATAAAAATAAATTTGTATTCACACTTATGAATACGAATTTATTTATATTCGTATTCACAAATATATGAAGTACGAATAAATTCGTATTTTTATTTATAAATAAAATTATGCCCATCTCTGTTATATACACACACGTAGACAGGAACTTCCACAGAGCCATCAGAAGCTTCAACTATATCACTCATGTTGTTGCTTACCTAGTGTGGGTTGGTCAAGTCTGCCTCTCACATGATTTAGCTTTGCAGTAAGTTCCAAAACAAACTAACAGAAGTCAGTACTAATCAATGAGGTGTAAAGGCTGGGCATTTCTATCAATTAGAAAACTTAAAATTCTCTATCAGGAAAAGTGAATAACTCAAATTTGTTAAAAATGTGGGTTAGTCACCTTCGGCACTGAGCCCTTCAATTATAAAATGTCTCGGCTAGGAGCGATAAGGCATAGAAAAGTAGAAGTTTCCCAGGAGAAGCACACAGGTGTTCAACAGGTGTCCCGCAGGTGTTTCCTGTTTACTCCGATATGTCTAGCCTGCATCCGGGAGTAACGCCTATAAGAAGGGCCTCCCCCACCTCTCGTTCTCATTCGAGCACCAGAGACGGACGGCACTCGATCTCTTTAGAGCCAGCGAAGGGCGAGAGCACTCTGATCGCACTTCCCAACAGCCAGCAGCCGACTTCATCTTCACTCTATACTTAGCAGCGACCATAATTGTCCTTAACATGCCGACATAACTACTACCAGTCTGCCTCTTCACTTCCAGAACACAATCCGCATCATAACCTGAGTATAACTCAATAACTGCCAATACTCAATTAAATTCAATATAAAAGCTAGCAAAAAATTCAATAATGGCCAATAATTATGTTTTAGTATATAAGCTTAATATTTTAATTATGTGCTAATTTTTCTTTAATACCCCAACATTGATACAATTATGTGAGTTAAACACCTTTTTATTTTATATATTTAATTTAACATCACAGCCAAATCATAAATTATATTTTATTTCAATATAAGTCATTTGTTTCCAACACTATTTTATTTACTATGAACCTTTCTCCTGGTATTTAATATGGTCTCAACACATAATAGGACATAATAAAATCGATCTACATATTCTTTTTATTGATTACCGTTTAGCATTTGATAGTGTAGATAGATCGAAGCTGCTTGATGCTCTGCTAGAATTTCAGATTTCACGAAAGCTCATCAGACTAATTTATATGACCATGACCAATAACGATGGAAAGGTTCTAGTCGGTGGGAAAGCAAGCAAGAGGTTTCCTATTTCTGTTGGTGTGAGACAAGGTGATACGCTGTCTGCAACTCTGTTCAATCTCGCGTTGCATAAGGTAGTTCAGAAGCTTAACCTCACTGGAAATATTCTCTACTCAAGAGACCAGGTGTGTGCATGTGCGGATGATATATGTCTAATAGCTCGCAGTGTCCCAGCACTCAAAGAGATGTTTGGTATTCTCAATGATGAGAGTAAAAAAATGGGGCTGAGAATCAATGAAGGAAAAACTAAATATATGACGACTAATAAAACAGGATGTAACTCCTCGGAATTCAAGGTGGAAGGAATACAAATTTGAACAAGTCAAAAGCTTTATATATTTAGGTTCCGAATTGAATTTTCAGAATAAAATAATGCAAGAAGTTAGTAGAAGAATAATGGCCACAAATCGCGCATATTTCGCTAACATAAAACTTTTTAAGACCCCATATTTGTCAAGAGGCTCAAAGACTCGACTTTATAAGACGTTAATTAGACCAATTTTGACATATGGAGCCGAAACATGGACACTTACATCAATAGTGGAAAATAAATTGGGCTCATTAGAACATAAGATATTAAGAACAATATATGACCCAATTTTTGATACCAACTCTCACACATGGAGGCTTAGAAAAAACTATGAGCTTTACAAACTGTATGAAAGGGAAAATATAATACGTTTTATTAAAGCCCGACGTATTGAATGGCTGGGACATGTTGAAAGAATGCCAAAAGAAAGAATGCCGAGCAAAATGTTGCATGGTAAGGTTATTGGAAGAAAGAGGAGGGTCGGCCGACCACGAAGAAGATGGTTGGATGACGTAGAGGAGGACCTGAGTAGGCTGGGTGTGACAGGATGGAGAGAGAAAGCAACAGATAGAGCTACTTGGAGTCTCATTGTCAAGGAGTCTCATTGCTACATAAGAAGAAGACATAATAGGACAGATGGTATGAAGTGGTTATAATTTAATATTTCTCATGCTTTTCTTTCAGGAAATTTATTAAATTAATTTAATTGTTCAAATTAAATAAATAATAGTTTTATTCATAAATCCATATGTGGTGAGTTTGGTAATATTAAATGAACCCTGAGATATAATGAAAATATAGTATAATAAAAACATTTCAAGTCAACTTTTTCTTTAAAAATGTTTAAATATAATTAATTTTCTTATTTTTTTAAATCCTGTCTAAACCAAAGCACCACAATACGCACTCACATGGTCTTAGCAAAACCATTGCCAATATAATGGACAAGATAGTATCTAATTGAGTGTGAATAACTGGTCAGTGGGCCCAAAATTATATATTTTGTGCTATTTATACGTCCAGTACTCACTATATTTACATAATGGAGTATATTTTGGACGATACATTGACTGGAAATGGTGAGAAATTGAAAGGTTCATTGGTCAACAGTTGTCGCCAGATATCATGATGAACACTAAAACTGTTTTCACGTTTGAAGGAAAATACATAAAATAGTAAAGTTATATATATTCTTGAAGGGAATGTAATGCTCCACAACCCTATAAATGGCATTTATTTTTTGGGTTTATCGTTAAAAAGTTATCCGGACATAAATATCAAAAAGTGTGTTTTTCCCCAAAATGACAGACTTTCAAGAGCGGATATTTCAAAAACTAAAGATATCTCGAAAAACTTTATTGAATAGAACTTGTAGGAAATTTAATCAGCTTTCATTTGTTATAGAATAGTCATGTCACTAGGACACAGGGTTTACGAGATATAAGTGAAAACCTGAAAAATGGAACCTTCTAAACCCCCCTCCCCCCAGCACAAAGGCTACAGGTGAGGACTTTTGATATGTTGACCTCCTAACTAGCCAAAACAAAGTTATGAAGTTAAAAATTGTGTTCCAAAAATTTCCATCTTTAACTCTTAGTTGCCTGGACTATGGATATGGTCTTGGATTTGCATTATCCCTTTCCGAGCCAAGCAATGTGGACTAGAATTTATTCGGAGAGCCGACCAGCCCTCTCCTGCTGTCCACAAGGCCAAGGGGGGTCTCCTACGTTTACTTCCTAATTCAGTGAATTTCCCTTCCCCCTTTTTTTGGCATGATTGTTTCCGTGCCTCAAAAGAAACCAAAAAGGCAAGAATTTCGGGACTGTGGACAGGAACAAAGCAGCTTACACAAAAGCATTGAAGGACATTTGGGAGGAGAACTACCACAATGCATTCCAGAGCTGTAAGTCATGCTGGAGCCGATGAATTGACACAAAAGGAGACATTTTGAAGGTTTTCAAACACTTGTAATGATAAATTCAATACATGATTTTTGACTTACTGGCGCTACTTTCAGGATAGACCCTGTATATCAAATCTAGTCATGAGGTATGATTGAGTTTTGATGGAATATGCCATTTTGACAAAATAGAACCCAGGATACAGTTGAAACGTTCTGTGTTATAGTAAACGGGTGCTCCAATAAAGCAAGACAGAATACACATATTTTAAAAATATAGTTGTACAGAGATCTGTCCATCGAATATTAAAACTATTTGTAAAAGCTACTTGAGTTCAAATGTACAATACAGAAGGTTATTATTGTAAGGGTACTAATAAGAAAGAAAGCAATCTCAGATTGAAAGTCTATAAATTGGTCAGATTTGTTGTTTTTTAGCATAAATATGCTTTAGCGATGACTAAACTGAAAAAAAAAAGTTACAAAAAAGTGTCCACTGGCATTCGCCCATGTGCGGTAGCCATGTATGAAAAAGAAGACTGTATGTTATAACATACAGTCTTATGTACTGTATACAGTACATTACATAGGTTTGTCGGGTAAACCTAAAGCATATTTATGTTCCTGAATTTGAGCAAAAGGCTCTAAACGAAATTAATTTTTTTTTGTTTTGTTTTTTTGAATAATTGATATTTGAATTATTTTTACAGATGTGGAATTATACTTCTCTTTGGGAAAAGGTTCTGGCTATTGGGAAATATGTAAGGATGACTGCGACATAGCAAGGGGAGAAGTAGACATGTTGTTTTATGGTCCAAAACACACAGATATCCATGCACTGGGAGTTGAGGTACTTCCTGAAGATCTGTACAACTATTTCAGCCATATGGGACACGATATTGGACGTCCTTTCAGACTTATCAAGTCTGTTAAATTTTCTTCAACAGGTATATTATAGAAGAATGTAATATTGATTATATTTTCCTTTGAGAATAGTTTATAATGGAAATAATATTGCAGAAGTTAATGCAGTGATTGAATGGAATGGAAATCTTACCACTTTCCTGGATGCTATCCTTAAAGTTCCTGCTCTTCTTACCGTAGGAAAACATGAATTGCACTTAGTTTCTGGGATACAACTGCTTATAATTGACTTTTCAAAATTCCATAAAAATGAACATAAAGGTAAAATATAATGGTCCAGTAAATTCTTCTTTTTTTATGTATAAGATGTGTGCATAAGCTACTATGACCATGAGCATACTTTTTATTAAACTGAAACTGAGTTTAAGTGAAATGCTGGTTTGGGTCTCGCTTTTTGTATTTTTTTAGTGATGGGTATGCCAAATGTTTTTAATGACTACTTAATTTTATTTGCAGATATTCTAGTTTATTATAATAGCCACACAGGGGTGCTATCTTGTGAAGGGCTTCAAATGATATATCCTAAAACCAGTGTTCCTATTGTCTCACCTGAAGAGGAGAAGAAATCTGTGATTTGTGAAAACTTGGATTTTTTCCCATATGAATTTCCTGATATAAAAGTAGGTATCTTCAGTTCAGCATTTTTTTTTTTTATCAAATATTTAAATATTTTACAAAATACCATTAGAGAACTAAATGATTTATAAACATTATGACGGCAAGTCTTACTTCTGAAATAACTTGTTAAAAATTAGTCATTAAAATAAAATGACCAGAATTGGAGCCGAAAGTGAAATTTATTTTAAATTATCAGCTTTTATGCCTAAATTTAGGATCTTATCAGGCTTAAATTTCTTTTCAAATTTTGGAGAAAGAGAGAGACCAAGTGCTAAAGTTTTGATTTAAATTTAGTTAAATCTTAGAATGTATTTATCTAATTGCATACTTAATTGTTAAAAATGCTTCAACAAATAAAACAAGTTTAACAAGTGTTGATTTATATTGCATTATACCTTAATATAATTTTTTAAGTTATAATCATACTAATATTTTTTCATACAATTTTAGAACAAAAAAGAATTGATGCAATTATGTATTAACATTCTCTGCAACCAAATGGATAAGAGCTCTGAATATTCTAAGACTTTAACTTTGATTGAAGTACAGGAGAAGGTTGATTTGCATGATAAGTGTGAAATCCTGAAGTGGATAAAAGATTTAAAGGTAATGAGTGTTTGTAAATATTCATGAACATGTGTGCTTACAATTTCTCTAATTTTCTCTAATATACAGGTCCAAATAAAAACGACAGCAACAGACAGAGGCTTGGATGGTTATTCACCTGATTCCACTTCGGAATACTGTCTTATTGTCACTGAAACTACTGAGATAAGAAATTGTGTCAATATAATAAGAAAATCTAGGAGTGGATTCATTCTGTTTGAAGGAAACCATTCTACTCTTCCTTCAGGTGTTTCCGTAATATTCAAGAAAAAATTAAATGAAAAAGAATACACCTTTTGTTCTGTGGTAAGTGATCGTTTAGTAAATAGTCAATTTAAATAATCAAGTTAATATTAAACAGATGTGGACATTAGTATAGAAATACAACATTTAATCATTACATTGGTCTACGAAATTTAACTTTTTGGCTGGGGTTTTTATTTTAATATCATTATCCCTAATTTTTAATATCATTATCCCAACTCAGAATATGAACTTAGTGTCTCTCTATCACATACCAATTTTTCATAATTCAAAAAGTAGTAAAATATGCATTTTTATACTAGCTTCTATTGAATTTATATTATATTATAAAATATACGTTAATAAATCCATAACTATCAACACAACGCTCTTCAGAATTAACTAATGTTTCACATCATCACTTAAATTTGAACATTTGACCAGTTTTTTACATAATGCCTTGAAATGAACGTTTTGTAGAGTTCCTACTATGGAAAGAATTTGATACATCTATTTTCAGCGACCAGCAATAATCAGCTATCATATTTATATTCCACTTTCCCTGGGAGCGTCTTTCCATTTCCTTTATGTCCTGGTGAAATCTTTCACCCTACTCTTCACTGACTCACTCGAGATTTTCTGGGAAAAAGTACAAATGAAAGTGCAGGAAATATACTTTCATGCTCATATTGCAGCCCAGCTTGCCCCCAGACTGGCCTATTCCCACTCAGCCTTTAAATAGTTTATTAATGAGTACTTGCAAAAGGGAAAATCGGGTAGCCGGAGAAAAATATAGAGCGTACTATCTTCCTAGTGTGCTGAATGGTCAAGAATCAGATACCTCTACGGTGCTTCCTTCTCTGGGATCTTGAGGCCTGTTACGGGACTGTTTTTTTTTATTAACTAGATTTTACCATCTTTAAAATAATTTTCGTTATTTTTAAAAACATGAAAATTGCAGCCAGCATGTTTCACCTGAGTAAAAAGGGGGGTTGCCTTTTGAAGAATTAAATGCATTTTTTTTTGTGTACTTGGAGACCTTTTATAAAATGTATACTTTAAGAAATGAAAAACGTTAATAATTTCATAATCTTGATTTTGGGCAAACAAGTTAACATTGTCCTTTCTCATCCTTATCTTCCTTGTAATGAAAGTCCACAAATCCTCAGCATTCTAGTACAACTCCATTCCAAACTTCATTCAGATGTAGTTTTCTGGCCTGAGTTTTGTCTAGTTCTAGGCATCCAATTTGAGTTACTTTTTGAATCCAATTTTTTACTTTTGGGTTTTATTACCTATGGCCATTGTTGAGAATTGAGTATAAATGAATATTGAGGGGATAAATAAATCTAGCATTTATGACATTTTAAATAAATCACTGCCAAAAGCAGTAAAAGCAATATGGTGACCACAGGCTCATGACTATAATATAAGATAACTAAATTTCAGTAAAATGATTTTTTAACTAATTAATAAAACACTCATTAATAATAAGAGGATAAAATAATAATTACTAAATCAACAATGAACAAACCAATAACATAGCAATAAGTTCTGGTGAATATTAAAAAGGAATTTTCAACAAATAAAGTAATACACTCATCCATAATATATTTGGAAACATAAAAATTAAACTATTAAAAATATCAAAACAAATATACATTTTTGTGATCTATTTCTTGTACTAAGTAGGTAGGGTTGAAGAGGTTTTTGAGAATTTCGGCCATTGTGAACAGGTTCTCAAAAATACATCTACCTTCTTCTAAAGTACAAACTGTCTCATAAAAGTTAAAAAAATAAAAATAAAAATCTGGAAATACTCTATTTTTGAAAGAAACAAAAATTGTCTAAATTAATTGTCAATACCCCATGATTCTCTATCAACTACATTAATATTCCTGTTTATTAATTACTTTTGTTCTTTAGCCCAGGGAACTAAATAAAGAACTGCAATATGTATCAATGGAATCCACAGACTGGAAAGATCATCTGCAAAGAAAGTTAATGGAAAATAAAAATGAAGTTGTCTTTCTGGTGGGGACAGTAACTTCCCTTCCATGTATGCAAATCATTATCGACCAATGTAACTTGTTACCAAATGCGCATCTTTTAAGGTAAATAAGTTGATATATATATATATATATATATATATATATATATATATATATATATATTTATATATATATTTATTTATTTATTTATTTATATATATTTATCCGTTTACCAGAAAATGGTTTTTGGAGCAAAATTCGAGCAAAAGAAATCGTAACGCTTAAATTTTCGAGTTAATATGCTAGCAGTTACTCATTTTATAGGTTCTATAATGTAGGTAAATGAATGAACATTTTCAAGGTATATCTGTAACTGTTTTTGAGAAACGTGGATAAAAACAGTTTTTAAAACTAATTTTCAGTTTGACTACTTAGAATCATTTCATTCAATTGTTTACATTTGGAGTAAAAGAAATGTTCCAAAAATAATATTTTAAGCATACTATATTCTCTACAAAAAAGGTTCTTTCTGAAGCAATTTTTGATGGGGTGATGTCAATTGGAGAAATAAGTGCGTAAAACTTTCAAAATGTTAGTTTTGTTCTTATGAATGGGTTTTTGTTGCTGTTTAACTCACTTTTTAATTGTTTGTTTTTGTTTTAAACTGTATTTAACAGTAAAATGAGTATTTTAGTAAAACAGAGTAAGAAAATAAGAAATATATTGGTAATAATGCGTTCCTAAAGCAAACGTTGAGAAGGCAGAGGGAGTCTTTTCCGCTTAGGATACTATCAGTTTGTAAGCCAAACAAATTTCTTGACAAGCAGCAACAAATTATGCATTGTAGAGTATGTTTGCTTTATTTATCAGAAATACGAAAAATCACTTTTTTTGTGTATAGTTGTGTAGAGCAGATGTTAAGTTCTCAACAAATTTTATTGAAACTGAAAACAGAATTAGTAAAGATTCATACCTCTAGTTTATATTTAAGACAAATAAATAAATATAAACTTCTCAAAAAAAAAAAAATAAAAAAAAATAATAAATCTTTTTTTATTGTTTTTAAACTTGAAAATATAACATTCTTTTTTTTTTTTAATTTTTCAGATATATATTTACAGATTCAAAGATAAACCCATTTGAAAATAAAAAAATTAAAGAACACTTACAGAAAGATCTAAGAGTAAATATACTCAGAGATGGGACATGGGGAGCTTGTTTGCGCCAACCAAGAAATGCTGATATTGACAGAGAAACATCTTTAATGAGGGTTTATAAATTTTCTGATTTAAAGTAAGTTTTTTTTCTGCTTAGAATCATGCTTTAGACTATGATGGTTTTCTTATGTTTTTTCTTACTAGAAATTTATTGTCACAATTTGCCTATCTTAGTAATTAAAATTAGTGGATTCATGAGGGATTGTTGTTTGCCAAAAATAAAGGAGCTATAATCACATAGCAATCTTTGAAACCGTATTAAAATTCTAATCATTTGTATGAAACATAAAATGAGGCGTCGACTTTCAAAAAAGGATATGTCTAAATTGTAAAACTATTCAGAGGACACAAAAAAATGTCTAAACAAGTATAATTCCTTTAGGAAATTAATATTCACGAGGCCACGCTAATATTCATTTCTTTATTTTTGATGAGATTTAATGACTCCCCCCCCCCCAAAAAAAGGTTTTTGCTGCAAGGAAAAAAAAAAGAGATTTTAGAAAAGAAATTAATTTGATGACAAAATGGACTTAAACCATTTTGAAAGGCATCGCCTCAAACGCATTGTAACTGATAGGGCGTGAAAACTATCTCTAAGACAGTTATCCCTCCTAAAATTAAAAACACTTCATGACTTGACTATCATTTTTCTTTGAAGGAACCTTCGGAATTATAATTTGGAAGTTATTAAATTTAGTTGCCTGGCCACCTCCAAGTATTGCATCTTTATATTGTTAATTCGGTATAGAGTAATGGCTATTTGCATATATATCCTGGAATATATTTATTCTCAAAATCAAATCTTTGGAGTCTCAATATCATTCTTTGTAGCCTGGATGGACTGCTTTAAAAATGTTTATCTGTCTTAGATGTACTAAATATGCATTAGTCAGGGTTCTACAAATCTGTTCCCATTGCCAGAAGCCAGACATGGTTTTTAAGGTACAGTAGGACCTCCATTATGTGGAACTCTATTATCCGAGATTCCAATTAACCGGGGTCTCGATGGGGGAATTTTTATTTTTATTCCTTCTTTAAATATTATGTACATATATGTATGTACATACATTTATGTACATAATATTTATATTTATTGCATTATTTTTATCAACTAAAGCATTTGATTTCATAATTATGTAGTAAATATTTGTATGTATGTAATGACGATTATGTACATAAATATGAATGTAAAAAGATTGCCACACCACCATTTTTTATATGGTATGATGTGGAAGTAATATTTTTGTGGGGCTGGATAAATAAGTGGACTGTATGAATAATGAGTTGATAATTTATATTTATTGAGTACAAATGAAGAGTGGGGGGAAATTGCCAAAATCAGAAACAAATGGTGGTTAGTATATTAATGAAATTTGGAAAGTGGTGGGACTGATGAGTTGAAATAATGATGAGCTGATGATGTGGTGATGAAGATGGGCTGCTGGGGATCCATGAAGTAACATTAAATAGGTACCTGTTGATGGTGCCTTGTTGGATAGAAGGGGTGCATCTCTCCCTGTTTCCTCATTTATGGTCAGCTGCATGGTTTTGCTCCTCCGCTGCCCGGTGGTTTTAGGTGACTACTCGGCCATGGTATATTAAAGCCGGTGAAAGGGAACCAAAATTACTTTACACGCTGTGTGAAAACGGGGTGGACTTCGTCTGTCCCGACTTGACCGGGGGTGGTTCGCCCAGGTGAGGTAGACGGCGCCACTGTCGGTAGAGTATACAACTTGCACTCATCAAAAGAAATCTCTTTAGGGTGGCAACCCTAAACATACCGCCCACCTAAATTATTCATAATAATTTAAAGAAGAAAAAGAATTACACTTATAAGTTGGTGAGCTTCACCCAATGTAATAATTTAAAGAAAAGAAAAAATATGATAATGTAAATAAATAAGTTGATCAACTTGACAAGAAAAATAAGAAACAAAAATATATGCAATGCCTTCAAGAGAAGAACGAATAAAGGTCAACTAGACATAAACAAAGGGATGATGAAAGAAATAATAAAAAAAAAATACATGTAATTCCATCTGGAGAGAACGAAAATAGAAAGGGAAATATACAACAAATAAACAATATAATAGAGTATCTAACTCTCTGAGTGATTTTCCGTTTCATAATGCAGAATAAAATGCTTCCTCGAAGAGCTACTTGTTGTAGCCTTCCGCCCACCATGAGAAACTGTCGTTCATCAAGGAATGAAGAGAAATGGGCGTAGGCTTAGGATGTCACATCAGGTTCATTGAAAAGTTCTTTGGGAAGATGCTATGTCGCCTAGCAGACTAGGACCTGATAGAAGGGTATCATTCAAGCCTTGTCAGTATGTTGAGCCGTCAAAACCACTCAGGGCTCTCGGCCTTATGCGCCATTTTGCCACACACCGTGGTGGGGTATGAGAAGGGGAATCTTTAATTCCGGGTGACTTGTGCCCTAACTTCTGATACTCTGTCATAAATTCCGAGTATTTGTCTGAAAGTTTCTGCTTGAGGGCGTAGAATCGTCGGAAAACCATGTCTCTGTTTTTCCCTGTCTCGAAAATGTGTTTCTTAAAAGGAAGTCTGGCGATGTATCTGCTGTCAGAGGAGCGTGAGTGGGTGCGAGGAGAATGATCCTTACAGAATTTGGCTTGAGGGTTGGTCCTATTTGTAGATAGAGGCTCTTCAATGTTCCGGAACCGTTTTAATTGCTTTTCTGCGTTGGGCTGGGATTTCGTAAAGAAGGAGAAGCTGGAGTTGGATGGAGTCTCGTTCAGAGATCCCGATATGATGAGACCAAATACTGTGGGAGTTAAGTACAAATCCTCAACATCTGAGTGGTAAGGAGCCCCTGTAATGACTCGAGGGTAGATGTCACCTCCAATAAGAAGATCCACTGGTCCAGGACAGCTAAAATCGTGATCGGCCAGGGGTAGGTGACGGAATTTTTCGGCAATGCTCAGAGGTATGCGGCGACCTGGAAGTACAGACGTTATTCGATCAATAACGATGGGTTTTACCTGGAATTCGTGATTGCCTCGCGAAGATTGGATATCACATTTGATGGAGCCTCTAAGCTGTGATTTTGGGAGAGCAGACTCGCCGAGGCTAGCAAATCCCGTGAAGATTTCAGGCTCCGTCTGGTCGCGATTTTCATCCTTGGTCTCTGCCTCATTCCTGGTCTTGGTGTGAATGAGGGTGTGGTGTTTACCCTTACAATGTCTGCACCTAAATTTGGAGGAGCAACGAGTTACCTCGTGGCCTATTCTTAAGCAATTAAAACAAACATGAAGAGACTTAACAAGCTCTGCTCTCTTGGTTGGCGGAAGATCTTGGAACCTTGGGCACTGTGCTAAATTGTGTGCTTCTTGGCATGAGGGGCATTTAGTAGTTAGTTTTGCAGCAGCAGACGTTGCATGGTTATGAGAGCTCGATTCTCCACTTGAAGGTTCATCATCACTGCTGTAGTTGTATTTTGTGATCGTTGAACTGGCATGAAGAGAGACAGGATTGTATATGGCGGCTCTTCTGTTGTCTGTTGAGGTAACGAGGACTGGTGGAAAATTTCTTCATAGAGCTACTACTGGCAGAAGATGTGTCCGAAGCTAAGAACGACATCCTTAGGGCTGTCCTGCGTTCCCGCACGAAGTTGATGACATCATCAGCAGAGGGGAAATTCTTGGCCGATTTTATCTCTATCTCGAAGTCCTTTCGGGTGTCAGCGTCTAAGGCTCGTAAGGCTAGCGTGGATAAAAGAAACTCCTCAGGGTGATCTAGTTTTAAGGAACGGAATGAATCTATGCTGTCTGCGACATCGGTGAGGAACTCATCATACCGCTGAAGTTCACTACGGTTCGACTTGATTTCACAGTCGACTATACGATGAATCAGAAGACTTGCCAAAATTCGAGGATTATCATAGGTTTTGAAGACCTTTTCCCAAGCCTGGACGTAAGAGCTGTCTTCAACAGGAAAGCGGGATACAAGAGCAGCGGCTTCTCCCTTCAATGCTCCTAATAAATAGTGGAACTTCTCTACATTAGACAAGCCAGGATCATCGTGCACCATAGAGGCGAAGGTGTCTCGAAAATGTGTCCATTTCAGAATGTCGCCTGAAAACGTGGGAATCGGGATTTTTGGAAGCTGAGATTTCGAAGAAGGGCTTATAGTGGAATGAAATGCCAAGCCAGGTTGAGGGACTGTTGTCGGCCCTTGTTGCGCTGCTTGGTTTTCTTGAACGATAAGAAGAATGGTGTTGGCCTCGATTACCTCGTTCTTCAAGGAAGAATAACGATCCCTCCATGAGTTCGAAGGGAAGTCGTCCGATTCTCCAATTAGCACCTGCAACTCGGTCCTCTCGTACCAAGTGGACTGGAATCTGGACCAATAAGATTCGGCAGCAGCCAATTTGGCCTTAAAATGAACAAAGGCTCGACCGACAAGGTTTTCTTCGTCGACTTGAGAAATATGCTTGATGTTGAGTTCATAGTCGGTAAGCATGCGCTCAAGGGTGGTTGCCTTCGCAGTAAGTTCCTTCATGCGGAGTGCCGTAGGTTCTTCATCTCGATTAGGATTTTTATTTCCACGCGTTTCAGGCATAATGAAGAAGAAAATAAACAATAGAAAATAAAATAGAAAATAGCGAAATAGATAAATCAAATGGATGAAAAGATGACAAAATAAACAACCTACCGGGCAAGAGGTGAGAAGACAAAGGAAAGCCGACCGAAAGAAAAAGGTAAGAAGATACAAGAGAAATTAAACAGCAGCCCAAAATGTCAACAATAAGAGAAATACAAAATAGAAAATGAGATAAATCACATGAAATAATAATAATGCTCAAACACATATAGAATTGAATTAAAGCAACATGATCAACACAAAGACAAATCTGAATGAAAATAACAAGCTAGCGCTGTGAGACGCCACAAGAAGAATACACGGTGACGTCACAGGCATGAGAAAGACAAGCTCTTGATTGAGAAAGCGCGGGAGTGCCTACCTCGCTGGAAGCCGGCAAGCGGGAAACCAGTAGGGAGGTTACCTGCCATGTAAACAATGTGGATCAAGAAGCTGGAATAAACTAAGTTGTTCTGCAGAATTTGTGAAGAAATAATTGAAAACTAGTGGTTGATCATTAGTGAAATGTGAAAGTTAAAGCATATGTTGTGAGTTAAGTGAAATAAAGGACATTAAGAAATGATAATGTAAAATATGAGTCCTAACAATTGTATGTATTCATTCAATAAAGAAAATAATGGTAAATGTCAAGGAGCGTGGTCTCCACGCCGATTCTTTTGAAACTTTGCACTATTACGTATTTTGATGCACTAAACACAAATCCGTTAAAAAAAAAGGTAAATGTCAAGGAGCGTGGTCTCCACGCCGATTCTTTTGAAACTTTGCACTATTACGTATTTTGATGCACTAAACACAAATCCGTTAAAAAAAAAGGTCGCTTTTCACTAGGAAAGAAGTTATGAAACATTTAAGTTCACTGTTATGAAGGTTAGGGAAGACTGCCTTGGACGACTTTTGGGCCATAGAATTCTTTTCATTTCTGCGAGTTGGATTGACTAGGGGTTTTGATGTTTTCTTGAGCGAGCGGAAACGCACAGCGAATATGCCCAAAAGCGACAATTTACGACCAAGTCAGCTACCACAAGGTGAGTCTAAATTTCAATTACACTTCGTCATTAAGGACTATTGCGCATGCGCGTGTTTACAAATTCGCCGTTAACCCGTCTTTTATAACCTCCATAACAGTAAACTTTAGTGTTTCATAACTTCTTTCCTAGTGAAAAGCGACCTTTTTTTTTAACGGATTCGTGTTTAGTGCATCAAAATACGTTATAGTGCAAAGTTTCAAAAGAATCGGCGTGGAGACCACGCTCCTTGACATTTACCAAAATAATTAAGTGTTTCAGATGATTTTATGGTAAACCTGAAGGAGATTGTCCTCAACACCGATTTTCTCCAAACTTTGCACTATAACGTATTTTGATGCACTAAACACGAATCCGTTGAAAAAAAAGGTCGCTTTTCACTAGGAAAGAAGTTATGAAACACTAAAGTTTACTGTTATGGAGGTTATAAAAGACGGGTTAACGGCGAATTTGTAAACACGCGCATGCGCAATAGTCCTTAATGACGAAGTGTAATTGAAATTTAGACTCACCTTGTGGTAGCTGACTTGGTCGTAAATTGTCGCTTTTGGGCATATTCGCTGTGCGTTTCCGCTCGCTCAAGAAAACATCAAAACCCCTAGTCAATCCAACTCGCAGAAATGAAAAGAATTCTATGGCCCAAAAGTCGTCCAAGGCAGTCTTCCCTAACCTTCATAACAGTGAACTTAAATGTTTCATAACTTCTTTCCTAGTGAAAAGCGACCTTTTTTTTGGTAAACCTGAAGGAGATTGTCCTCAACACCGATTTTCTCCAAACTTTGCACTATAACGTATTTTGATGCACTAAACACGAATCCGTTGAAAAAAATTGCTGTTCTCAATCAGGAAAGAAGTTATTTAAAAAAAAAGTTCACTGTTAGCGGGTTACAAACGACCAAAGGTGCTGTTAGCGGGTTACAAACGACCAAATTTTCTTCAAAATTTGCATTATAACGTATTTTGATGCACTAAACACGAATCCGTTGAAAAAAAAAAAACCCGCTCTCAACTAGGAAAGAAGTTATTAAGCACTAAAGTTCACTGTTATGGAGGTTATAAAAGACGGGGTAAACAGCTTATATGTAAACACGCGCCTGCGCAATAGTCCTTAATGACGAAGTGTAATTGAAATTTAGACTCACCTTGTGGTAGCTGACTTGGTCGTAAACTGTCGCTTTTGGGCATACGTGCTATGCGTTTCCGCTCGCTCAAGAAAACATCAAAACCCCTAGTCAATCCAACTCGCAGAAATGAAAAGAATTCTATGGCCCAAAAGTCGTCCAAGGCATTCTTCCCTAACCTTCATAACAGTGAACTTTTTTTTAAAATAACTTCTTTCCTAGTTGAGAGCGGGGATTTTTTTTCAATGGATTCGTGTTTAGTGCATCAAAATACGTTATAGTGCAAACTTTGAAGAAAATCGTAGCTGAGGACGCTCTCCTTCAGATTTAGCAGTACGTTTTCAGTACATAATTGTATTGACTTATTCAGCCTTCCTCAAGAATGAGGATTAAGAATTATCCGTATTATTCAGTGTAAGTTGGCTACTGTCAGTTTCCTGTGATTTGTGATGCTAATCTATTCCATTTATTCGAGATGTACGTAACCGTGCTAAGATGACGCAGTTTCTGCGAGTCGGTCTTTTTGATTATCTGTGGACCACCCTCCACGTCATTACCCTGGATAATGGAGGTCCTACTGTACTAATATATATTGTACAATAACTTTGCTTATCACATTGGCAACGTTCCTCGTTAATTCTTGTTGAGGTTTTTCTCAATATGGAACAAATTAAAGTGACAATGGAAATAAATTGACAAATTAAACAATCAGCAGTAGACTGGCCATCCAGCATAAGAGTTAATTGGGGAGAAGAGTTGGTATTAGCTTGACTCCGAACTGGCCATTGTCTACTTACTCATAGACACCTAATAATTACCAAAATGAACCAAACAACACAAGGCGTACCAAAATGTAGAACGTTCCATGAAGGAGTCTTCCCGTGGTCTAGTGGCTAATGCCTTGGGGTTCATGTTGCTGCTGCAGTGAGGATTTTTCTCATTTCAGGGCCTGTTGCTCTGCTGGCTGTCCAGTAACAAGGAAAGAGTGCTAATGACCTGAGCAGCCAATGCATCAGTACAAAAAAAAAAAAAAAAAAAAAAAAAATTGCTGACTAAACAATAATTTTCTAACTGTTTCTGCATTAAAGAAAACTATATTTTGAAAATGGTTCATTTTTACGCCACATATCCTATCTATAACACTTCACTTGAAAATTTTGACTTATCAAGCCTTCCTTAAGAATGAGAGAGAAGGGGGATTGAGTAATTTCAGCTTCTGTTTAAGTTGGTTACTGTCCATTTCCTATGCTTTGTGGCGCCAAAAATATACCTTTTCTTCAATATGTTCTTCGAGTAGGTGTTGACATTTCCACAAAAAAAAGAAAAAAAAATCAGTCCCGTAACAGGCCACGAGGGGCCTAAGGGGCAGATACTATAGAGATATCTGATTCATGACCATACGGCACACAAGGGAGATAGTATGGTCAGTACTATGCTCCGACCGCCTGATTTTCCCCTTGCTGCTTTGACTGCTAGGGTCATTAGCACCAAGGTACCCATTAATAATTTAATTAAAGGCTGGGTTGGCCTAGGGACGGTCAGGGAGGCCGAATTTAACCCATGAATGAAGACAGTAGAAGAAAAAATCTTTAGTGCTTACTCGGGATTTGAACTCAGTCCTCCAGCTTATTAGTCCAGTGCTCTATCACTGAGCTAACCTCGCCCCTTAATTTAAACTATTAGTTTATTTAAATATTTTTCTACACCTATCAATTCCCCCCCCCCCCTTCTGAGTATATGTTTTGGAGTGTGTATGGTTGGGCATACATGAGGATATGCATGGCTCCTAGTTTATCAAAATCTGTAAATAATCTGGGAAATTCTTGAAAAGGTGAATCCAAGTTTTAAAAAAAGAAGAAAAAACAGCCATCCTACAGAAAAAAAAAATTTATGCTCACAGAGCCCTTTAGAGAGATTTATCATCTTTAGTGCCCACTGACCCATCAAGATCTGAATAACCACAATATTCAATCCAACAACAATAGAGCATTAACTTGATTAAGATATTCTCCAAACTCCATTGATTTACCTTTTTGTGTTTTTTTCGTGCCTCTTTGTCTATTTCCAAAAAATAAAATTGTTGAAAAAAACTGTTTTCAGTCATTGAACGTTGTATGTAGATACAGTTATCAGAACATGAGCTGCAACAAGTTTTTATGTAACTTTTAATGACTCTGAAGCTAAATACTATTGCCTATTGAAGCTATTATTAATGCGAGTATTTCCTTGATCTTGCTACTGCTGTGTTATTATTATATTGCAATGTAATCACCTTTAACAAAAATTGTCATACTAATTTTGCAATCCATTTTCTATTGTTTCAGATTAGAAGCTGGAATGACAGTAAAAGCTTTAGGATTGAATTTTAGAGATGTAGCCTCCAACAACAGTAATGTAATTTTAAAATATTATCTATGGATTGTTAGAAATACGATTGAAATTTGAAGTTTTAGGTCTACCAAATTACAGAAGAAATAAAATTGTCAAATCAAATTGATTAATGCCTTTAACTAGGATGAAGGAAATTCAGTTTCTTGAATTCATTAGATAAGAAGTACTTTAATGAATTTATGGTTGAAAATTCAGCAAAATTGTCTATAATTTCTGACAAAATCTTATTTTAGTACTAATCTCCAGATTAGTTTAATTGAATATTGAAATTAAATGAAAAAAGACTTGAAATCCTACTATTTTTAAAAAGGGGTTCCCCAAACAAAAGGTGGCTGGAGCTTTTGTAGTAGTACATCTATAATTTGAAGCATATAGAGATATTGTTTCTGATTAAGTAATCCTAGCGTCCTTGCAAAAGACCCTCACTTTGTGTGCTCTGTCTGATTCTTGTACTGCAATCATTTTTTGAAAGATTGATACTGGACCATTGAAGAAGTTGTAAAAGTTAAAGCGTGAAAATGATGGTTGTCAAATTTATGCCTCGACTGCTCACTGCTGAACTGGAACAAGGTTGTCACTATCTCATTTTACAAAATTGTTTATATTTTGGTGGGAAGGGGGGGGAGGAAATATAATTTATCAGTAACTACAAAAGTGCCCAGTAAAAGGCTGCACAGTGTTGTGACGGGAACTTCTTCAAATTGGGATTTATTGATTACTAGCTGAATACCCGTGCTTCACCACGGCCGATAAGTATTTTTTATATTGAGTTAAATAAGATATGATCAAAATTAACGCTACTACATAATTTTGTACAGCTTATTATTGCACGGACTTTAAAGTTACCCAGGAAATACCATGTGGAGGTAACCGTGCTTGTTTCCGTTGGAGAGTAAAACAAAAATACAACAACCGCTTAAAGAGTTAGGTAAACAGAGACAAATACACGTTGAAAAGCGTAAAACTAACAAATTTGAAGTTTTAAGCACTTATCTCTTCGATTGACATCGCCTCACCGAACATTACAACAGAATCTTATTGTAGAGAATTTAGTAACCTTTCGAATAGCCGCCTTCCACTTACTACGAGTTCCCAACCGTTTTCGAGATATTTTAGAAAATATACTGAGATCCGAAAACTTTGTATCACCATTCATACAAATTTTTTCCATATACTTTGTTTCTGAATACCCAAACAGAAAATTAGTTTTGAAAAGCATTTCTATCAATTTTTCTGGTAAATGGCTACAGAACTCGCTTAAAAAATGGTTTCATTCGTTTTCCTACGTTAAGGAATCTTTCGCACAAATTTCGCTCCAAAAACCATGTTCCAGTAAAAGGATTCAACTGGTGACCTTTTAAATGAGAAGAAAGATTTTTGTACCAAATGTTATCAAAATCGAACCATTTTTGAGCCGATGAGGAACTTCTTAATAATTCAAACCCCCCTAAAAGTACTTAAACATTTGAATATCAAAAAAACCTTTCTTAGCGAGTGTTTACATTCTAAACGGATTGCCTGTGCAAAATTTCAAATTTTTGTGTCAAGTGGTTCGGGATATTATTACCTTGGATGGACCATCACCAGGGCTTAAATCCTATGAGGGACAAAATCACAGTTTATTTCTAGTAATTCAAGGACTGCCATCATAGTTGAAATTAACCTCAATTAAAAATAATACTATGAAATAGATAATGTACAGTAACAGCTGTTCTCTTATCGTCCTAGCAACGCATGCTACCTAGGCTTGGCTGCTCTAACCAACTAATACTTTAAACCCCTCAAAAAATACTTAAAAATTCGAATATCAAAAAATCCTTTCTTAGCGAGCATCTACGTTCTATAGAGAGTGTCCATGCAAAATTTCAAGTTTTTCTATCAAGCAGTTTGGGCTGGGCGATGATAGGTCAGTGAGTGAGTGAGTGGTATTTGACAAATATATAGTAGATACTACTCCCCTTACAAAATAACCACTTTCTAAAGATATGAATTTGAGTAAATGTTTTACAAGCTTAAAAAAGGAAATGTTAGATAGCCCTCCACTCTCAGGCGTGTCAAGTGCTGGGAATTCTGAGGATGGCATATTTAATTTAAACCCCAAACAAAGAAATATTAGGCTGGGTTGGCCTAGGGACGGTCAGGGAGGCTGAATTTAACCCATGAATGAAGACAGTAGAAGAAAAAATCTTTAGTGCTTACTCGGGATTTGAACTCAGTCCTCCAGCTTATTAGTCCAGTGCTCTATCACTGAGCTAACCTCGCCCCTTAATTTAAACTATTAGTTTATTTAAATATTTTTCTACACCTATCAATTCCCCCCCCCCTTCTGAGTATATGTTTTGGAGTGTGTATGGTTGGGCATACATGAGGATATGCATGGCTCCTAGTTTATCAAAATCTGTAAATAATCTGGGAAATTCTTGAAAAGGTGATTCCAAGTTTTAATTGAAAAGGTTAATTCAGCTTGAAAAGGTGTTTCCAGCTAGTTGGTGTTCAATATTTGTTCTTTAGTACTTCCGCTACAAAAAAAAGGTCAACCACACGGTAATTACTTACTGTGCTTACATTTGATTATGTCTTACTGTGCTTACATTTGATTATGTCTTACTGTTCTTACATTTGATTATGTCTTTGTAAAAGTCTTTGAAATTACTTTTGATAAGGAACATTTCACACTTTTTTTTTAAATAAGTTTGTTAATATGAGCGCTAAACTGCATCATCTTAGTGCGTTTCCGTTCTAAATCCCTAGTGTTATTAGGAAAGTCACAAATAAAGTAAATATAGTTAATATTTTGTGAAAAATTAAAACGCCTACGCCAATGTAATCTTGAGGAAAAGTAAGATTCAAGACGCCATTAACTTAAAGATCTATGACATACAACCAAAAATTGTTTCTCATTTTACATATTTGATTTCCTGCAAATTAATATGACTGCTAAAATCAATTAAAAAAAACAAGAAGCAATAAAAACTGAGGAAATCAAACTCAAAGAACCATTCAATGCAACAAAATTAACACTTTTGAAATTTTAACTATTTTTTTTCTCCAATTGAGATCGTCCCATCAAAAATTACTTTGGAACCTTTTTTTTTGTAGAAAGCTTACGAATGGCCACCTTCCACTTACCATGATTTTCAGTGGGAATCATTTGAGCATCAATTATGATTTTTAATCTTACGCCTTTGGCTGTATTAGTTGAGATTATTAAAATTAAAATTATTTTATTATTATTTGTTTTCTCTTTCAATTTTTGTTCTCTACTTCTTTATTTATTCTTTACTTTTTTCTACCGTTCCTTTTAAATTTATTTATTTTACTTGTACAGTATTGGGACAGTATACATAATGTTTTAGAAATAACAGATTTTATAATGTGCTGCCTGCCTGGTAAACATGAGGACTACTTAAATCTGAACTGGTCAATATAGCACCCACGTTGCGTGAACTCCATATTACAATATATAAAGAAAAAAACTAATATTAATGACAATTTTTGCATACATAACTATATTAGACTGTGTGTACATTTAATTAATTATTTCCAGCTTGGATTATTTGAATACAGTGGGGAACTTCTAAATGATGATCAAAAAATTTATCTTGGGAGAAAATTTGAAAGAACAAATATCTGTGGAATAGGAAAACTATCAGATAACAAGCTTGAAATTGTTGCTGATCCAATATATTCATGGCAAAAACCAAAAGATTGGTCTCATGAGGATGCAGCTTCTGTTTTGATTTCATATGCAATGGTACTTGTATTATAACATCTAAATTTAGAATTATTCAGCAATTATTTTATTGTGTAGAAGAATATAATTTATTTAAATTTTAAATTCCATTTATAAAAAATACAGATTTTTATGACGGTTTATCTAATGGTTGCGACCATTTTCTAGTCAGGATTGTGCTGATGCCTTTTCTACAAAAGGAAAGCCACCACCTCAGCTGGGAGTCAACCCCATGATCCTAGACACGGAATACTCAGGCCTTTACTCTTTTACTCATATCAGGCCTGGAGCCAATTCAGTCATCACTCCAATGCCCAAGCGGTCCCTCGTACTGCTCAGCTTTGGAGAAAAAAATCTTCTCTCCATGCCACAATACCACCCAAATGTAAATATATAAAAAAAACTTCGAATTTTTGTTGTAGGCCGGAAGGTCAAAAATAAAAACTTCTCTAAAAAGATTTAAAAACTTTATTTTTCGCTAAATGTTTTGATCCCTTTTGGTGCCTCTTTAGGGGAACAGAAAATATAAAACAATTTACAGTCTCCACGTTCATACTCTGGACATGGCCCTATAAGTGGAAGGTTCTCCTCCTCAAGTTGAGGCTGTAAGTTGTTTTATATTTACAAAATGTTACCCTGAAGAGGCACCAAAAGGCTGGTAACATGGAAAAAATAAAGTTTGTACAACTTTTTAGTAAAGTTTTTATTTTGACCTTCCCCCAACGACAAAAATTCAAAGATCGAAGTAAAGGATCAGCTTAATAATAATTATAACAAAACAAAAGTCATAACTTTTGTGACATGATATATGTTAATATAATTAATAATTATGTTGAATATATAATAATTCTATGTGTACCAAATACCTGCCCTCTGGTGGTTAAATCCTATGCCCCAGTATCTTCTGTAGCCAAACTTTTTTAAACAGGCTACACTCTAGTATTTTCAGAAATAGCAACCCTCCCTCACTGGGAAGGGGTCAGTCTTTCTGTGACATTCATAGCTTCTTTGTGACTTTCAGAATATACTCTCGCCTCCATGGAACGAACTTCCTACGTTAGCTATGTCTCCATCAAATGTCATTAATATGTTGCATTGCTCTCCTGTTCTGTAAAGGACAGGTTTTATTGTGTTAGACAATTTCTTTAAGAATGCATACATCATTCATTTTTATTTTTTACAAACATTAATCAAATAAATTTTTCAATTAGAAGCACTAAAGAATTTATCTAATTAATAGCATTTCTGGTTCATTTAGAAAGTAATGAAGTAGATTTAATTATGGCAATTATTTATTATTTTATTTTTTTCAGGCCTATTATATAATGAACACTGACATTTCATATGTTTGTACTAATGTTGAAAGAATTTTAGTTCATTGTGGAACTTTGCCACTATCACAAGCGATAATTAATGTTGCATTATCACGTGGCGTGGAAATTTATACCACTTATAAGGATGAAGAAGAGAAAAAGTTAATCATGAAAATATTTCCACAGGTAAATATATTTCTCTGTATTCTCTTCATTTATTGGATATTTTGGCATAGCAGAACAATTCTTCTTCCATACCAAATTTTACTAGATTGTCACAAAACTGAGAAGGAATATGAAAGTAATAAATATGGAGAAAAACTCCGCACCTTGACTTGACCCCACCGGGAAGGGGAGGGGAGCAGGCTTTTGGCCTCCTGTTTCCCTGTTCCTTTCTGCTTTGAGCCTACCTCATAAAATTCATAAAACATAGAACATGCTTTAGCTGCATCATTTTTAGCAAGTATCACTTCCTGTCCAATTTCTGCTCATTTCCCACCCACAACCTGTTCAATTCCTGCTAATTGACAGGATTTAAGCTGCAAGGGAGCAGAAAGTGGCCAGGAATTGTACAGGTAGAACCATAGTGGATAGACTGACAGACAGACCGGAAGCGGTGGACAGACATATCAGAAGTGGATGTACAGGAAGACCAAAAGTGGGCATATAATCAGCTGGCCAGACAAAAAGACCGGATGGGTACGTACAGGCAGGCAGGCCGGAAGTGGATCTACTGGCCGGAAGTATCCGTGTTTTTCCTTGAATGGTATATTTTCATCAGGATTTGTTGGGGATCTGAACTGGTTATAAAAAAAAATCTGAACTGGTTATAAAAAAAATCAAACGCATAAAATGCACAAAGACCTAGAGGATCAGATACTATAGAGGTAATGATGTTTGACTATATGGCAAACTAGGCAGATAACGTGGTCAGTATTATGCTCCAGCCACCTGGTTTTTCTCTTTGCAGGTACCTATTAATGTTGGATATGCCTAGGACGGTCTGGGACCCCAACTACAACCCTCAAACGATGACAATACAAGACATAAGTTTTCTGTTTGCCCCGGACTTTTGAACTAAAGGCTTCCAGATCATGACTCAAGTGTTCTTCCACTAAGCCAAATTTGCCTCCCCCTCCCCTTCAATAAATATGAGAATATGAAAAATTATAGAGCTAGAATATGTATAACATGTATTAGGGTAAATGACCCGATCGTTGACACTGCTCCTTAAGTTGACACTTCAAATTTAAATTTGAAAAATAACAATTAGATTCAAGAGAATTCAATAAGTTTGCATCCAAATGAAAGAACAGTTGTTGAAGAATAATGTCGACTGACCCGATCAACTATGCAACTCAGTTAATAACATCTGCAGCCATTTTAGTATGAAAAATCCTCGAGTCAACTCCTGCTGCTCTCTTTGCTTAGTGAATTTGATAAGAGATTAAGAATATTTCTTAAGAATTTTTTTTTGTAAGGCGTGTATTAAATTGTATTTTTGTGATTTCTATGAACTCTATGGTACTTAAATTATGGACTGTAAAAGGTTTGACTCAAGTTAAATAATAAAATCTTGAGATTATGGTAGTGTCAACATTGGGAACCCAATAAACAACCAGGGCTCCTTTTCTTGACACTAATGTCAACTTTAGGAAAACGGTTGTAAGTGATGAATACTAAAACATTTAGTTGAGATTTTCATTAGAAATTCATGTATCCTGATTTTATTAATTTCTTATGACTGGAACCTTAAGTTGACAACATGTTTTCCTAATTTTGACATTCTGTTCCTAATGTTGACAGGCAACTTTTTATAATAGTTTTCTGCGATTTGAAATGTCACACAACTTCTTAATCAATTTGTGGTACAATGGTTGTAACAGGCGGTAACTCCAAATGCTTCTCACATTAACCAACCTATGGATGTATCAGGTTTCCGAACGTTTAAAGAAGGTTGGAAGCTAAAATTTCATGAATAGAGCAAGTCCTGCATTAAAAAAAAAACAAAAAAAAAACAGCTGAAATCGCCAAGAAAAAAGAGCGAAGGCTAGATTGAACAAAAAAGAAGAAAAATCCCTTACAAGAAATAACTTTTAAATTCTCGTCGGAAAAATAAGGTGAGAAACTCCATGACTGAGGAAGATGGTGACTCCTCCATTCAGCCTGAAGAAGGAAGGACATCACTAGCATGAACTGTGTAGAATCAACAGGTGTAAGCAAACCATCATCAATGAGTTACACAAAAAGTTGAAGAAGAAGAGCGATTGTTCAAAAATGACCAAGGGATGAATGATGAAAATGGCTGTAATAAGCAAGTTATAAACAAAGTTAACGTTATTAGAGTAGGTGATTAGTGTATAGTTCAAGTTGAAGGAAAAACAGCACGATTTCAATCCAATTTGGTTGTTTGTTTAAAGAATGAAGTTGTATTATTTTCATTTTCCCTCACTGTCATCCTTAGGAACAGAAAAGTCAAACTTAGGCACCGACCTACTGCAGACGTGTCAACATTAGGACCAGAGAAAGGCAGCATTTAATGATTTATTTTACTTGAAATACTTAATGTATCTAAAATTGGTTTATGTGAATTTCATAGAGAATGAGCTGACGAATAATTCGATATATTCAAAGTTTATTATTTTCTAAAACTAAGCGAAGAATTATTTTAAGTAAAATAACCCTTCCTTAAAGTGTCAACTATTGGGTCACTTGCCCTTTACTATTTATTATTTAATGCAAAATTACACTTATCACTTGTAAAAGTATTAGAAGTTAAAATAGTTTAAATGTCCTTGAAACCTTTCCTCTCAGTCTATCTTCTTATTTTTTTTTTCAGTTGCCAGAATCTAATATAATGTGCTACAAATCTCAGTTTGACATAGTTATTTTAAATAAAACTGAAGGAAAAGGAGTAAAAATAGTTGTAAATACATTGGACGAGAAAAATTTAATATCTCCTAACTTGAAATGCTTAGGCAATGAAACCGCAATGTTTCAAATTAATCAGCGAGTTTGCAAGGAAGGTGAAACATTAGGTGAGTATTACTCTGAAAAACAGACATGCAAAACGATTTTTTTTTTTTTTTTTTTTAACAAAATAAAATCAAACTTAACAATATTCTAGCTACTATTTACTATTATTATTATAATTATTAAATTTTAACGTCCCTTTTAGCACTTTCCTCCGAAGGAAAGTAGCTATTGAGGTTGGACTCATGACGGAATTTTTGAAAAATTTCTTCAAATCTTTATCGATCCTACCTAGTAGACACCGAAAATGACCCCCGTTAAAATGTATATATATCTATATATATATATATATATATATATATATATATATATATATATAAACTCCTCGTAAAAAAAAACGCAACACCCCAAAATTTATTGATTTAACAGGTTTTTTATTAAAAAAAAAATTATTATATTTATGTCTCTAATCAGAAAAAGACAAAGGAGGAGAACAACTACATTTTCTGTTTAATTCCAGTACTTCTTGTTATCTCTAATCCCATTTGTTATAAAGAGCACTAATACCATAGTGCTTCTTATCAACTTAGGGATGCAAACAAAGTGACTAGGGCTCAGTATTCGTGTTAATTTCAACAAGTAAACATTTTTTTATAATTATGGCCCGGTTGGATAGGGATGATACGGTGAGGGCAGTCACGATGCACCAAGAAGGCCGTAGCACGCGTTACATAGCCAATCGGTTAGGGGTACATTTTTCTACTGTCGCACGGGCCTTAAAACGATTTAGAGAGACAGGAGGATACTCAAGAAGACCTGGATCGGGCCGACCACGGGTCACAACACCGCAAGACGACCGCTATATCCGGCTCCAGACTCTCAGAAATCGGCAAATCACAGGTAATGACCTAAACAACTTGTTGGCTGGTGTCAGAAACTTACATGTTTCGGTGTCAACAGTTACTAGACGAGTGAGGGATAGTGGACTGAGGGCACGAAGGCCCATGGTTGGACCTCTTCTTACCAGAGAGCACCGAAGAGCCCGCCTTAGGTTTGCCCAGGAGCACCGGGATTGGCCTGTCGATGATTGGAAACGAGTCCTGTTCACCGATGAGACCAGAGTGGCTCTAAACTCTCCCGATGGACGCAGAAGAGTGTGGAGGAGGCCAGGAGAACGAAACAGCCAATGCTGTATAGTCGCAAAGGAGCCATATGGTGGAGGCTCTTTGATGTTTTGGGGTGGCATCTCATGGGAAGCTCGCACGGAGTTAGTTCCGATTCGTGGGGGGTCTTTGACTGCACAAAGATACTTGGCAGAGATTCTGGAGGACCACGTCATGCCATACATGCCATTTATTGGAGAAAATGCATTGCTTATGCATGACAATGCTAGACCTCATGTTGCCCATATTGTTAGGGACTACCTAAACGAGGTCAATATTGACACATTACCATGGCCAGCGAGGAGTCCTGACCTAAATCCCATCGAACATTTATGGGACAGACTAAAAAGATGTGTTCGAGCCAGGGAACCAGCACCAATCAACCGCAGGGAGCTTGAGGTTGCTGTTTTGGAAGAGTGGGAAAGAATACCTCAGGAGACCGTTCAGGACTTAATCAGGAGCATGCCCAGACGTATGGAGGCTGTCATTCGTGCCAGAGGTGGCAACACATCTTATTAGAGATAAGAATAATCAATTTAATTAAAAAAAGTTAAATTTTTTTTTTCAGTTTTAGGAGTAAATGTTTTTTTTTTTTTTTGTAATTAAAGGAATTAAGTTTTTTTTTCTGAAATTCATTTTTTATTACTCCTATATACTTTTCTGATATGACACAATCAGGTATCATCAGCAAAAAATTGTTAAATCAATAAATTTTGGGGTGTTGCGTTTTTTTTTACGAGGAGTTTATATGTGTCTGTTAACACGATAGCGGCCAGAGTTTTTGTTTTTTCGTCACGAAACTTTGTATATAGCATTCAATTAGCAAACGATTGAACGAGTTCGTTAACCACCAAAGTCGGTTCACCGGAAGGGGGGGTTTACCCCGAACCCAAAACACTAATTTGACTATGTCAGCCGTAATATTTGTTATATTTCAACGAAACTTGGTATTCGTAGTGGTAATATAGAGAGAAAAGTGAGATATAAAAATGAACTAAATCGGTTCATTAGAAGGGGGGGTTTACTCCGGACCCACAATACCAATTCGCCACTACCAGCCGTGATTTTTGGTATATTTCGACGAAACTCGGTATTCGTAGTGGTAATCCACAGGTAAATATGTGTTGTAAAAATAAACTAAATCGGTTCGTTAGGAGGGGGGGGGGGTTTACTCCGGACGCACAATACCAATTCGCCACTACCAGCCGTGATTTTTGGTATATTTCGACGAAAATCGGTATTCGTAGTGGTAATTTACAGGTAAATATGTGTTGTAAAAATAAACTTGATCGGTTCATTAGAAGGGGGGGTTTACTCCGGACCCAAATTCGTAATATACTCATACCGGTCGTAATTTCTGCTGTATTGTAACGAAACGCGGTATACGTCGTGGGTAACTCATGAGAAAGAAGTGTTGTAAAAATGAGCTGAATCGGTCAATCGGAAAGCGGGTGTTTAATTTGTAATATATTTCAATAGAAAAGCCCGACAGACGTAGGTTCACAAAGCCGCCGCAAGGAGCGCTTCTACTAGATTGACTGTATCCTGTTCCTGCATTAGATCAAAATACGATAATATGAGGTTTTTTGTATTTATTACGTAGTGTAATAGGTACCATGTGTAAACATAACTCTGGAAGCAAATTAATAATTGATTAGTTACTCATTACAAATTTAAAAGAGAACTATTCATGTTTTTATTTTATTTATGTAGGATATTTTAAGCAAATTGTTCTGGAAAGCAGTCTACACTACCCAAATTCTGAGGAAAGTGCTTAGTTATGCAGCTCCTGCGTGACGGACTTTTAAAGGATAGGGCTGATGCCTTTTCTTTTTTCTAAACAAAAGCCACCGCCCCTAGTGGGAATCGAACCCACGACCTTTTGGCACGGAGTGTTAAGTGCTCACGCCTTAACGCTCACAGCCTCCAATTTACTATTATTTAACATATTTATGGCTCATAATCTTTTATGTTTTTAAATATCAAATTTTGCCTTGGCATGTCCTTGGTATTCTTCCCGACAAAGGCAAACCAAGAACACACCTCAACAAATGGACTAGAAATCTAAAAGGAGACAGCAGTGCCTTCCAGGTTCGGCCCGAGACTCCAATGTGGAACTCGCAGTTGTACATCCATCCACTTATGCTGTTTAACTTTAAATTTGGAAATATCTAGTCTAGATTTGATACATTTTTGGAAATCTGGATTAAGGCTGAATTCTTCATCACACTTGAGTGCCGGATTTGGTTTTTCCCCTACCTCAAAAACACTTTCATGAAACACAGGCTTCAGCACCATATAAGGGTTCATATTGGAAAAATTCCAGATTCATTTCGCATATTCATTGTAGGTTTATATGGTAGTGGCCACAATTTTTTTTTTTTTTTATTTGTTTTCATTAACTGTGTATAAAGCATTGTCATAACAAATGACTGAGTTTGTTAACTAGCATAATTGGCCCATCTGGAGGGGGTGGGGTTTACTCCAGACACAAATTATTAATATGCCCTAATGGTCGACATTTTTGATATTTTGTGTCTCAATTCAGCATACATTGTGCTCACCTAAAGAGAAATTGTAAAAATAAATGAAATCAGTCCATTAGGTAGGTGGGGCTTACTCCAGAATCAAATTATTAATTGGCCAGTACAAGCCATTATTTTTACTTCTTTGCAACAACACTCGTTTGATATCATGTCCAATGAATGAATAACATGTTTTTTTTTATAAGGCACACCGACATCTGGGCCATTAGTGCCATCATCCATGGTGCAGTGGGGAATTTTCTCAACGAGCCGTGGTGAGATATGAAAATTATTGCTGCAGGTGGGACTCGAACCCCCATCTCCGACATGAGAATCCAAGGTGTTAGCCACTAGACCATGTGGAGACACATGAAGAACATGTGTTACAAAATCGGTCCATTTGAAGTTGGGGTCTCTTCCAGAACAAAATTAAATTAAAAAAAAAAGTCCGACACTCAGGAACTGCGTCATCTTCGCGGTGTTTCGTTCTTATCCCTAGTCTCATTTGGAAAGATTAAAATAGAAACAGTTACTATTTTGGTTCGATCTTTCTTGAAAAGCTTTTATTGCCTTACCTGTGTTACTTGCTTTACTTGTTACCTGGAAGGGTCAGGCAGCACCCTTCATCCCCTTCTAGAGATACTAATCTCACTCTTCAATGTATTGAAAAATATAAAAATGTTTACATTTTCTTTTACTCTTCTACTATAGTACTAATTCTACAAATAAATCCAATTTAAAAAAAAAGACAACCAATTAAAAAGTGAGCTAAACAACTACAAAACCCGTTCAAAAGAACAAAACATACACATTTAAAGTTTTAAGCACTTATTTCTCCGATTGACATCACCTAATCGAAAATGACTTCAAAATCTTTTTTGTAGAGCATTTAGTAAGCTTTCGAATGGTAACCTTGTGCATACCAAGATTTCCAACTCTTTTCGAGATATTAAGGAAAATATACAAAGTTCCCAAAACTTTTCATGTCTAAAAATAAAATATTTTATTCTAATCCTTCCTTAACTCCAAACGTAACCAAAATTTCAAAATCGTTGTTAATATGAATTTCAAACATGCAGAAAATATTTTAACTGAATCCCATGATTCTAAGTACCCAAACCAAAAACTTTATTCGACAAATATTTTTCCATTTTTCTCAAAAACGGTTAAAGTTATTGCCTTAAAAGTGGTTCCATTCATTTTACTAGTCCAAGAAGCCTATAAAACGAGTACTTACAAGCATATGATATAAGCGTAAATATTTTTTTCGCACGAATTTCGCTCCAAAAACCATGTTCCGGTGGAGGGATTCTGCTGGTTAACGAACTTGACTTAAATAAAATGTAAACCGACAAAATGCAGAAAGTGGTGGGAGAAAGCATCAGCTTCTTCCCGCTAAAAGCTTTCATTCTCTCATACAGTATTAACGAGTACACTCTCTCATATGGCGTCTTCCCGAATACGTCGAACAGTGACTGATGGCTTGTCTTGTATATGTGAGTTTATAGTCTGGTTTAAACAAGAGTATTGATAGTGAAGACGTGTCCTGCTGAAGAAGCAATTATTGGAGAAGTTACTGAAGTGAAGAATAATTTTAATCTTTTTTGAAGACTCTACTTAATAAAAGGTAAGAGTTATTTCTTGTAAATTTATATTGATTTATTTATTATTTGTTTGTTGAGACATTTGGATTGATACTTGTATTTCAGTATTGTTTGGGAATACCTACTTAGATTCTTTTTTCACTCGGAACCCTCAATACCCTGAGATTAAGTTCTCATTATAATATAATTATCTTAACATTAAACCACGAACCAAAGTGGCGTGTTCTTAGTAAAAAATTATTTTAATTATATTCATTTTGTAATATATTTTATCATAACAATATATATATATATATATATATATATATATATATATATATATATATATATATATATATATATATATATATTGTAATGATATATTACATTCACGAAAACATTTTTGGGTAAAAATGCAGTTTCACGCCCTCCAAACCGATTTCTTTCAAATTTTGCACAATAACGTATTTTGATGCACTAAACACGAATACGATAATAAAAAACGTCGGATTTAACTAGGAAAGAAGTTATTAAGCACTTAAGTTCACTGTTATGCAGGTTATGGGAGCTAATGTAAACAACAAATTTGTGACGACAATTTGTTGTTTACATTTTGACACAAATTTGTTGTTTACTAATGTAAACAACAAATTTGTGATGACTTTAAGGCATACATGCTATGCATTTCCGCTCGCTCAAGATGATAACAAAACCCCAGTCAATCCAACTCGCTAAAATTAATAGAATATAATATTAAGCACTAAAGTTAGGAAGGTTATAAAACTAGGCTTCATCAACGTATTTGTAAACACGCGCATGCGCAGATATGTAATATTGGGAAACAGAACTCTCATTTGAAATGTTCTGAAACCATTTATTCGGAAATATTGTTAATTTTAAGGGCATCCTCACCCGTCGTCACCTGTTGCTTAAGGGCATATGTGCTATGCGTTTCCGCTCGCTAAGCTCGCTCAAGAAGATAACAAAACCCCAGTCAATCCAACTCGCTATAATTAATAGCTCTCATAACCTGCATTACAGTGAACTTTAGTGCTTAATAACTTCTTTCCTAGTTAAATCCGACGTTTTTTTTTATCGTATTCGTGTTTAGTACATCAAAATACGTTATTGTGCAAAATTTGAAAGAAATCGGTTTGGAGGGCATGAAACTGCATTTTTACCCATTTTTGAATTCAAATAGCCGTTGAGAGCTTGAAAAGCCCGCGCAAACCACAAATCCTGATATACTAATAACATCGTATTATATACAATCTAAATTTATAATATTTCTGAACCATACTGATGTACAATAGGTCTAAATTAAATGTAAATTCAGGCAATAATAAATTAATCATTTTAAATTACAAAATTATAATTCTTATATAAATAGTAAACCAACAAAATGCGGAAGGTGGTGAGAGAAGACGCCAACTTTTTCCCGCTAACTCTCAGTCTATCTCCATCCACTAAGGAGTACAGAGTTGCAGTCTATGTCCATCCTCAGCCTTGTAAGGAGTCTAAAAGTGTACGGAGTGCAAACCCTCATATATGATGTTTTATATATATGAGTTTGTTTACTGGCATAATCAAGAGAACTGACGATGAAGGCATGTCATGCTGAAGAAGACTATCTTATCTGGGACTTATTGAAGTGCAGCATATTTGGAATTTTATTTGAAGACTATTTGTTCAAAGGGAAAAATTATATTTTTGTAATTGTGTTGATTTTTTTTTATTGTTTGATAATACATTGATATTGGTATTTGTATTTCAGTATTGTTTGGAAGTACGTATTTATTTAATATTTATTCACTCAGAACTTTTTACCCCTGAGATTAAATTCTCATAATACAATTGATATTGATTAATAATTTATTCTAATTTGATTAATAATTTATTCCTTTAATTATATAAATAATCATTACATTAAATGGTGACCCAGCGTGGCGCATCCCTCTTATATAAATTAAATCATTAATATATATATATTTATATATATATATATATATATATATATATATATATATATATATATATATATATATTGTAATGATTAATTTATATAGTGTGGAGAAATAATTAAGATATTTTTATTTTAGAACGCGCCACGTTGGGTCACTTTTTAATGTTATGTTTTAATTATATGGTGGTTGTAAATAATCTATTTTTACGAGAGCAAATTTTTTATTAAGCCACGACTATTCAATTAGCTTAAATGAATATTCTAACCTCAGGGAATAAAAGGTTCCGAATGACTGAAAATAAAATAAAAAAGTCCGACTCGCAGGAACTGTGTCATCTTAGCGCGGTTACATATCGAAGAGATGGAATAGATTAGCATCACAAATCACAGGAAACTGACAGTAGCCAACTTACATAGAAGCGGATAATTCTTAATCTGTATAAGTCAATACAATTATGTACTGAAAACGTACTTACTCTTTGACTACTGCTGAAACAACCAAAAATTCTTTAAATTTTAAGTATCTTGTTTTATTAGAAAATTCGCTTTACTGTTATAACCAACTGTAAATATGTGCTTCATGGCAAATGAAATTCCATTCTGTCGTGGGTTAAATCTTTCTATAAAATAAGAAATAACGATAACTTCAGTTGGAGGCTATGAGGAAGGTTATAAGACAGGAGAATTCAAAACAAACCACATCATCATGATTAGCCACAGCCATCTTGATTACCACAGCCACTCCAGACTTATTATTACTAATACCTTTCACCGTTTCTTAGCTTATTTTACTACTATACTAATTTTACTGATAAATGCAATTTAAAACAAGAAACAACCATTTAAAAAGTGAGATAAACAAAGAGAAAAACCCTTTCAAAAGAACAAAACAAACACGTTTTAAGTTTTAAGCGCTTATATCTTTGATTGACGTTGCCCCATCGAATATTGCTTCAGAACCTTTTTTGTAGAGAATTTAGTAAGCATTGGAATGGTCACCTTCCACTTAGCACGATTTCCCAACAGTTATCAAAATATTTACGAAAAATGTATGAAGATCCGAAAACTTTTCATGTCTATTAATAAAATAATTTTTTTTCGCATACTTCCTTAACTCCAAATATAACCAAAATTTAGACATCTTAGTTGGGATTAATTTCCAAGTTTTAGAAAATATTTCAATTGAATCCCACAATTGTAAGTACTCAAAAAAATATAACGACTTACAAAAACATTGATTCCACTTTTCTCAGGAACGGTTACAGATATCGCCTTAAAAATGGGTTCATTAGTTTTCTTATGTCAAGAAACGTATAAAACAAGTACCTGCAAGCATATAAACTCAAAAACGTAAGCGTTACGATTTTTTTTGCGCGAATTTCGCCCCAAACACTATCTTCTAGTGGGCGGATTCTGCTGGTTAACGAACTTGACCTTTCAAATTAGACGACAGATTTTTATACTAAATTTTGTTAAAATCGGACCATTTTTGAGCTTGCTAGAGCGCGAACAGACAAGCATATATATATATATATATATATATATATATATATATTGTAAAGATTTTATTTTTATAAAAAGAATGAAAAATTTTTTATTACTTTAATAAGTTTTATTTTATTAAATTGATTTAATCTCATGGATAGAAGTTCCGAGTGAATGAAGAATATAATATTTATTCTTAGACAATTCCGAAATACAAAACAATATTAAAATACATACAAATAATAATAAAAGAATAAACAATTACACAAAATAATTTTACTTCTGAACTAATTTACTTCCAGTAAAGCTTCAATATACTGCGCTTCAGTACTTCCTTCTTCTAGGTAATACACTTTCTTGCCAGGTCTCGTGCATAGAATGGATATCTTATAATTCTTCTTGAATTTTATTATTTTGATAGGTTAAACAATTATAGTCATTTATATTTTTATTTTCAATAACTATTTTATCTTCTCCAATTATTTGGTCATTAATACCATCATAACTATTTAAACTGTCCTGTATTGATTCATTTAAATTGTCATTATCAATTATTTTACCATCATTCTCGGTATTTTTAATTAAATTGTCGTCATTATTTTCCTTTATCTCTATAATTTCTTCACTACTTATAATATTTTTATTTAAAAGGTTATCATTAGATGTTTCCAACCGCCTTTTCATTGTAATTGTTACCCATATTATTTAAGGCTGTACATAAATCGTCCATTTTTTTATTATTTTTACTTAATTCGAACTTTAGTTCTTTATTTTGTTCGATCCTATTTGCGTCAATTTTACTTTCTAATATTTTATTTTGTTCCAATAATAGCCTCATCAAATGTTCTAGGCCTTGAGGATGCATCTCATTATCCCTTTCGGGAGTACGATTCCTGCCATTCGATAGAATTTCCGTTGTTGCTAAAGAACCCGTCGATTCTCGGAATGATATAGCGTCATCCGCCTGCAATTCGTTTTCACGTGTTTCTACTATTATATTTATTTCTCCCGGTGTTGTAAAATATACGTATTCCGGTGATTCTACACTATTTTCTTCACCGTTATTTTGAATTTGTTCTATATTCTCTTCAGACATTTTTATTTTATTTTTTTTAAATATTTTTTATTTTTAAATTTTATCTTTTATTTTTAATATTTATCTACTGTTTTTAATTTCAATTCACTCGGCCGTCTACGTTGGGCGCCATTAAATGTAAAGATTATTTTTTATAAAATGATTACTTTTTATTTGAAATAAACGATGTTAATTATTTTAATAAGTTTTATTATATTAATTTGATTTAATCTCATGGATAGAAGTTCCGAGTGAATGAAGAATATAATATTTATTCTTAGACAATTCCGAAATACAAAACAATATTAAAATACATACAAATAATAATAAAAGAATTAACAATTACAAAAAATAATTTTACCTCTGAACTAGTTTACTTCCAATAAAGCTTCAATATACTGCGCTTCAGTACTTCCTTCTTCTAGGTAATACGCTTTCTTGCCAGGTCTCGTGCATAGAATGGATATCTGATGTTCCGGACTCCGCTGTTTTCTCAAACCGTCCTTTATTATAGACAGCAATGGACTGAACACTACACTCTATGACTGCTAGGACTAGACTTGACTCCGTACTCCTCGGAGGATAGCTATAGACTGTAGCACCGCAATCGACAACTGCTGGGAATAGACTTGACTCCGTACTCCTCGGAGGATAGCTTTAGACTGAATTGACTCCAAGGCTGCTACCAATAGACTGCCTGCTTTTTAGCGGGAAAGTTTGGCGTCCTTTTTTTTCAACTTCATTATGTTAGTTCATATATAAAGATAATAATTATGTTTTTATAATACCAAATAATTAATTTATTATCATCTGAATGTACATTTAATATGTATATATTGTACACCAGTATTGTCCAAAAATATTATTAATTTAAAATGTATATAATACGATGTTATTTGTATATATGGTTTGTGATTTGCGCGGGCTTTTCAAAATATCAATGGTTATTAGAATTTAAAAATATTTTCGCGAATGTAATATATCATTACAATATATATATATATATATATATATATATATATATATATATATATATACACACAAATTTGGGCCACCTATATTTTCGTGATCTATAGGGTCTGAAACGTGAAAGTTTCTAGTCGGCACTTCCGGATTGCGTCATGAGGTCAACCTCATAAGCGGGTTCTCCCTATGGAGATAGGGAGTAACCGCGCTAACAAGTATTCCTAAACTGTTCTGACATACAAATACCAATTCAAATGTCTCACCAATCTATGCAATATATTAACACATACGTATATCCACAAGAAATAATGGTAAATGTGAAGGAGCGCGGTCTCCACACTGATCCTTTTGAAATGTTGCACTATAACGTATTTTGATGCACTAAACACGAATCCGTTAAAAAAAAAAAAAGCTCGCTTTTCACTAGGAAAGAAGTTATTAAGCACTAAAGTTCACTGTTATGGAGGTTATAAAAGACGGGGTAACAGCGTATTTGTAAACACGCGCATGCGCAATAGTCCTTAATGACGAAGTGTAATTGAAATTTAGACTCACCTCGTGGTAGCTGACTTGGTCGTAAATTGTCGCTTTTGGGCATACGTGCTATGCGTTTCCGCTCGCTCAAGAAGATATCAAAACCCCTAGCCAATCCAACTCGCTAAAATTAATAGACTTCTATTAATTTTAGCGAGTTGGATTGACTAGAGTTTTGATATCTTCTTAAAATTTAAAAAAAAAAATTTAAAGAATGGTTTATTATTTTAATAAAATATTTTTGAATAACTATCTGGAGATAAATTGATAAATAATTGATGGTAAATTTCAATTAGACATCCTTATTACGAACTTTTCCATACCCGCGCATGTGCATGTTGACAAGCATAGTAGGTTACATTACCTTTCATAACCCGCACAACAGTGAACTTTAGTGTTTCATAACTTCTTTCCTATTGAAAAGCGAGCTTTTTTTTTTTAACGGATTTGTGTTTAGTGCATCAAAATACATTATAGTGCAACATTTCAAAAGGATCGGTGTGGAGACCGCGCTCCTTCACATTTACCGTAATAATTTCTTCTTTAGTAGTATAGATAACGGATACGCTTTCAATATCACTGTTTTCATTTACACTTTACTATGAACTTTATATCTAAGGCCTTTTAACATAAATAAATACTGACGCACTTCGTAGACCATTTATAACAGACAGACAATACTAGTCTACTGGCCTGCCGAATACAATACTGGCCAAAACCGAAAAGATAATGTGCTGGTCTGAACTCGGGGAAAAGACTGCATACGAGTGTACTGGGGAAGATACTGCATGAGAGTCTGTACTCGGGAAGATACTGTATGAGAGTCTGTACTCGGGAAGATGCTGCATAAGAGTATGTTGGTCTACACTCAGGAAGAGACCTTGTGAGAGAGGGAGTTTTTAGCGGGAAGAGTAGATGCTTTCTTCCACTACATTCTGTATCTTGTATTTGTATATTTTTATTAAGGGAATTGTTATTTTCCTGAAATAAAAGATGATCAATTTATTATTGCTTGTATGTACATTTATTTTATACCTATTGTATGTCAGTACGGTCCAGAAACAATATAAATTTAAATTGTATATGTTGCGATATTCTCGGAAATTAAGGATTATAGTTTACATTTTATTTATAGGTAGTCAGCTCCTCCTAGCAAATATATATGGGCATCACTATTTTTGTTTATTTTGTATTATGGGGATTATTTTAATCACATTCTTTAGGGATGTAATGTAAACTAACCACTTTGCTGAGTAATGTGCTTAAGTATGCAACTCCTGCATGACGGGCATCTTTAAACAATAAAAATTAAATAAATAATGTAAAATATTAGTATAATATAACTATTCCTGGTGATATGGGAACAAATTAATACTACAAAAGGAAAAAAAACAAAAAAAAACAGTTAAATAATTGTAGAAAGAAATCTCAAGTATAAATGAATGCAAAATTGACAGGATATATTATTGAAAATTATTAATATCTTTGCAATTCATGCTTTCAACTTAGCTTTTTAGCTGCCTAATCTATGTAATGACGTGTGGTTTCAATTATTGACCAAGCTCCACCATTTTTTTTTTCTCTACATTCTATTGAGAGGAGGGTAGTCATGGAGGTGGAGCAGGTCTGCTTGCCAGTCAATCTAGATCTGTGTTGTTGTGCGATGCTATGTCAGGAAGAATATTGTTTAGTGTATCACACCAATGCTTTGCTTTTTTGTTTTTTAGGAATGAATGTATTCTTCAAGACAGTAGTTTTCATTGGATTAAAGCTAGAGGATTTACTCAATCTTGAACACGCGGACAAAGTTACATTGAGGTCAGCAATTGAAGAAGGTTTTCAAAATGGTGTAATAAAACCATTTTCTACAATAGTGATGGCTGCAAATGTTATGAATATCTCTGCTGAGGCTATTCTAAGGTAATCTAAAGATACCCAGTATTTTTGAATTAGTGGATTAACATCTAATTCAATTGCTTCTTGAAATTGAATGAAGGGTTGCAGCCACATATTTTATAGTAGAAATGATGTACCATTGCTTACATCGGTTAACTATGAGAAATTACCCTCTACTTTTCATTTATATATGGTTTCATGAATCACTAATGAGGTTGACTTTATGAGGCATGTTACAAATGTTAATGTATCTGACTTTTTACTGGGGTTCAAGGAGGAATGATGAGTCAAATATGCCCTCCTCTTCAACTCCACTTTCTCCTACCCAACGATGGGCCCTCCCAATGAGTGGAGCAACCCAATGAGAGATAGTGGTAACCAATCCCTATGAAGCAATGGGTCGGTGAGCCAAAGAGAGATGGGAGCCTTAGCATTTGGATTTCTGAATGTTAGGATGTTCCCCAGCTCCTCAACTGGGAAAAGCAAAACTAATGAAAATGTTGCTTGTGATTGAGGTTTGTTGAATTCTGATCATTGAAAAATGTTTTACTCTAAACTAATAACTGTTGTGTAGCTCATTGATCAAACAAAAGGTATGATCACAAAGATTGTGATTCATGAAGTGTTTTTACCTCAGAATGAGGCTTTTAACACTACTGGCATCATACACATGTGAAAAAAGTCCAATTTGCAGGAACTGCGTCATCTTAGCGCGGTTACGTACATCTCGAAGAAATGGAATAGATTAGCATTACAAATCACAGGAAACTGACAGTAGCCAACTTACACAGAAACGGATAATTCTTAATCTGTATAAGTCAATACAATTATGTACTGAAAACGTACTTACTCTTTGACTACTGCTGAAACAACCAAAAATTCTTCAAATTTTAAGTATCTTGTTTTATTAGAAAATTCGCTTTACTGTTATAACCAACTGTAAATATGTGCTTCATGGCAAATAAAATTCCATTCTGTCGTGGGTTAAATCTTTCTATAAAATAAGAAATAACGATAACTTCAGTTGGAGGCTATGAGGAAGGTTATAAGACAGGAGAATTCAAAACAAACCACATCATCATGATTAGCCACAGCCATCTTGATTACCACTGCCACTCCAAACTTATTACCAATACCTTTCACCGTTTCTTAGCTTATTTTACTACAATACTAATTTTACTGATAAATGCAATTTAAAACAAAAAAGTCCGTCACGCAGGAGCTGCATAACTAAGCACTTTCCTCAGAATTTGGGTAGTTTAGACATCTTTCCAGAACAATTTGCTTAAAATATCCTACATAAATAAAATAAAAACACGAATAGTTCTCTTTTAATTTTGTAATGAGTAACTGATCAATTATTAATTTGCTTCCAGAGTTATGTTTACACATGGTACCTACTACAATACGTATTAAATACAAAAAACCTCATATTATCGTATTTTGATCTAACGCAGGAACAGGATACAGTCTCTCTAGTAGTAGAAAGCGCGCCTTACGGCGGCTTTGTGAACCTACGTCTGGCGGGCTTTTCTATTGAAATATATTACAAAGTAAACCCCCCTTTCCGATTGACCGATTCAGTTCATTTTTACACTTCTTTCTCATGAGTTACCCACGATGTATACCGTGTTTCGTTACAATACAGCAGAAATTATGACTGGTATGAGTATATTAGTAATTTGGGTCCGGAGTAAACCCCCCCCCCCTCCTAATGAACCGATTTAGTTTATTTTTACAACACATATTTACCTGTAGATCACCACTACGAATACCGAGTTTCGTCGAAATATACCAAAATCACGGCTGGTAGTGGCGAATTGGTATTGTGGGTCCAGAGTAAACCCCCCCCCCCTCCTAATGAACCGATTTAGTTTATTTTTACAACACATATTTACCTGTGGATTACCATTACGAATACCGAGTTTTGTCGAAATATACCAAAAATCACGGCTGGTAGTGGCGAATTGGTATTGTGGGTCCGGAGTAAACCCCCCCTCCTAATGAACCGATTTAGTTCATTTTTATATCTCACTTTTCTCTCTATATTACCGCTACGAATACCAAGTTTCGTTGAAATATAACAAATATTACGGCTGACATGGTCAAATTGTTTGTTCGGGGTAAACCCCCCCCCCCTTCCGGTGGACCGACTTTGGTGGTTAACGAACTCGTTCAATCGTTTGCTAATTGAATGCTATATACCAAGTTTCGTGACGAAAAAACAAAAACTCTGGCCGCTATCGTGTTAACAGACACATCTATATATATATATATATATATATATATATATATATATATATATGCATATATATATATATATATATATATATATATATATATATGTATATATATATATTGTGGTGTTTTTGTGGGGGGAGGATTAAGAAAATTGAAATATATTTGAAAGTTAATTATAGAAAAAGTTGATTTAGAAGTTTATAGTATTTTCATTATATCTCAGGGTTCATTTAAAATATTACCAAACTCACCACATACGGACTTATGAATAACCATTTGAATAATTAAATTAATTTAATAAATTTTCTGAAAGAAAAGCATGAGAAATATATTATTAGTACCACTTCTTACCATCTGTCCTTTTATGTGTTGAGACCATATTATATACCAGGAGATAGGTTCATTATAAATAAAAAAGAGTTGGAAATAATTGACTTATATTGAATAAAGATATAATTTAAGATTTTGCATGGCTGTGATATAAAAAGAATATAAAAATAGTGCTTGACTCACATATTTGTATCAATGTTGGGTTATTTAGAAATGTTTAGAACATATTTAAACTATTAACTTATATATTAAAATATAACTATTGGCCATTGTGAAATTTTAGATAGCTTTAAGAGTTTAATTAAAGATTGGCAGTGAGTGAGTTATACTCAGCTTGTTTTACGGATGATGTTCTTGAAGTGAAGAGGTAGGCTGCTGGTAGTCGTGTTGAGGAGATGGATGGTCGGCTTCTACATCTTGGAGTTGTGTCTCCCCATCATGTCCAGTTGGTGCTCGGTGTCAGGCTGTGGTGGTGCAAAGGGTGCTCTCTCGCCCTTGGCTGGCGTTGAAGTGAGAACGAGTGCTCTGGCCCTTCGTTGGCGCTGAAGTGAGAATGAGTGGTGGGGGAAGGCCCTACTTATAGGCGTTACTCCCACCATACCAAGGGTGTCTGACTTCTTCGTCCTTCCCTGGATTTTCCTGTCCATACTTGGAAACACCTCTATCGTTATCTTCCTGGGAACTTGTATACCTTATCGCTCCTAGCCGAGACATTTGGACTCTTCTATCTACTTAACACTGCCTTTTTAAAAAAATAAACACTGCCAAACTAAACACTGCCAAATGCTATATCTTTTATTATTCTTTTATTTATTTTATTGATTGACAAATGATAATATTTGTGATGGACTTATGAAATATAAGTTAGCCTTTATTTTGAATAGGAATGCTACTCTTTGCTATGCCAGAAACTGACTCTTTCTAGCGCACCCCCCTTTTATATCATTACAATATATATATAAATTTTAACGGGGGTCATTTTCGGTGTCTACTAGGTAGGATCGATAAAGATTTGAAGAAATTTTTCAAAAATGCCGTCATGAGTCCAACCTCAATAGCTACTTTCCTTCGGAGGAAAGTGCTAAAACAACCAATTAAGAAGTGAGAAAAACCCTTTCAAAACAAACAATTTTTAAGTTTTAAGCACTTATATCTCTGATTGACGTTGCCTCATCGAATATTGGTTCAGAATCTTTTTTGTAGAGAATTTAGTAAGCATTCGAATGGTCACCTTCCACTTACCACGATTTCCCAACCGTTATCGAGATATTTACGAAAAATGTATGAAGATCCGAAAACTTTTCATGTCTATAAATAAAATATTTTTTTTTCTCATACTTCCTTAACTCCAAGTATAACCAACATTTAAACATATTAATTGGGATTCATTTCCAAGATGTAGAAAATATTTCAATTGAATCCCGCGATTCTAAGTACCGACAAAAAAATAATAATAACAAAAACATTGATTCCACTTTTCTCAGGAACGGTTAGAGATATCGCCTTGAAATTGGTTTCATTCGTTTCCCTATGTTAAGAAACATATAAAACAAGTACCTGCAAATTATAAATATGATACAAAAATTAATAAATCAAAAATAAAATATAAAAAGAGACAGAAATAAATATATAGAATTATATCTATCTTTAGGGCATCTTTTAAAATTGCCATCACATTTCCCAACATTGATCCAATTATGTGGTCGTAGCAAACTTGCCAAGCTGACAAAACAAATATGTAAAAACTTAAATAAAAATACATAATTTAATAAATATCACTGCCAAAAATAAAATATTTGCTACAAATTCAATATCACTCAAAAAATTGTATTTTTCATAAAAATTCAAGTTTTGAACCTTAAAACACACTTTTTTAATCATATGGTCTCAATTTTAAAATCTGAAAACATAAAAATAAAAAATAAAAATTTCAATTTTGGTTTTAAAACACGCGCGCGCCTACTGCAACTCTTCTCTAAGCTGCTGGGCTGCAATACGAAGCTACGGGAAAGATTACGCGACTCAACCTGTTCAGGATTTCGAAGACAGGTTTAGTGGATTGCCCCACGTTGGGTCACCAAGATGTGGTGTTTTGGTGGGGGGGGGGAGAGATAAGAATTTAAAATTATATTAGGAGAAGAAAAGAATAAAAAAGTTATTATAGGAAAGTTGATTTAGAAAAGTTTATATTATATTTTCATTATATCTCAGGGTTCATTTAAATTTACCAAATTCACCACATACGGGATTATGAAGAAAACCATTTGAATAATTAATTAATTTAATAAATTTCCTGAAATAAAAAGCATGAGAAATATATTATTAGAATCATTTCTTACCATCTGTCCTTTTATGTGTTGTGACCATATTATATACCAGGAGAAAGGTTCATTATAAATAAAATAGAGTTTGAAAAAATTGACTTATATTGAATAAAGAATATATAATTTACGATTTAGCATGGCTGTGATATAAAAATAATATAAAAAGAAAATTTTGCTTGACTCACATATTTGTATCAATGTTGGGTTATTAAGAAATGTTAGAACATATTTAAAATATTATTATATATACAAAAAGATAAAATTTGGCCATTATTAGATTTTAGATAGCTTTTAGAATTTATTTAAAGATTGGCAGTGAGTGAGTTATACTCAGCTTATTTTACGGATGATGTTCTGGAAGTGAAGAGGCAGGCTGCTTGTAGTTGTGTTGAGGAGAATGATGGTCGGCTGCTAGATCTTGGAGTTGTGTCTGGCCATCATGTCCAGGTGAAGTGCTTGGTGTCGACTGGCCAGCTGGTTCTGCAGCGAGGCTCGGTCCTCAGCCTCTGGTGGTTGAATGGGGTGAGTGGTGGGGGAAAGCCCTTTTTATAGATGCGTTACTCCCACCACGCCAAGGGTGTCTGACTTCAGCGATTGCTCCCTGGATGTTCAAAGTGCGTTTTTTGAAAGCACGTTTATTCTTATCTTCTTGAGAACTTGTATACCTTATCGCTCCTAGCCGAGATATTTGGACACTTCTTTTATTTAACACTGCCTTTTTTTTTAAAAAAAATAAATACTGCCAAACTAAGCACTGCCAATGGCTATCTCTTTTATTACTCTTTTAATTATTTAATTGATTGATAAAGGAGAATATTTGTGATGGACTTATATAATATAATATAATAATAATATAACTTAGCCTTTATTTTGAATAGGAATGCTACTCTTTGCTATGCCAGAAACTGACCCTTTCTAGAGCACCCCCCTTTTATATCATTACATTTCGGGTGGGCTACGGTGTAAAAAAAATTAAAAACTGCTTAGCATGTTTTAATTTTTTTTTTTTTTTTTTTTTTTTTTTTTTTTTTTTTTTTTTTTAATTTAATTTGGTCTAATGATTTTGTTTTCCGGCTCAGGGTAGCATTACTATTCAAATACTGAATACTATTAACAGGTTTATTTAAAAAAATTAAATTTGTTTTCTTATATGCTCTAAATTAAATTATAAATATTCTAAAGAGTCTTAATAAAAATTATAAATTATATCTTATAACAAAAACAAATTACATATAATAATAGCATTTACATTTACAACACATGTTGTATGGCTGTATACTTCTTATTCCAATACAAAGTCACTTATATCATAACATTTTTTTTTTTTTTTTTTTTTTTTTTTTTTATAATATAATTAAAAAAATATCTACTACGACAAACAAAAAAAATAAGTATAGCTGAAAGCTGAGCCTCCCGGGCTCATTTAATCTTAAGTTTTATTATTATTTATTTATTTATTTTTTAATTATTTTTATTTACAACAGGAAATTAAATTGAAATTCCCATATTCATATAAAGTATCATTTCAAAAGACAAGGAATGCTTTTTACATTCAATGTTTATTATGTCCATCTTCAGTAAAAAAAATTTCAAAGTTTTCTTTTATTCGACTCTATTCTAACGATTGTCCAAGAAAATTTGTTCCCTCACTAGCCCATTTTAAAAATTGAAATTTTAATGTAATAAAATAATTTGTCAATAGTCTATCAGTCCTTGTCGGTGTCAACTTGTTTGTCAGTCACTCCTTCTTACTACATTTCATTTAAAAAAATTCTCCTTCCTTGTCATTATTAAATATCAAACTCCTTCCACATCAATAATTATTAAACTCCTTCCACTTCAATAATATTATTCAATTCCTTACTCTTGAATAATATTATTCAACAAATTATTATTAATAAGTTTCCCCCATTTATTATAATATAATATTATATTTCCCACTACGTAGATAATGTACTCCGGGCTCTTCATGGGTCCGTGAGCCTTTAATACAAAACAAACAATAGGTACTCCGGCCTCTTCATGGGTCCGTGAGCCCTTAATACACAACAAATAATAGGTACTCCGGCCTCTTCATGGGTCCGTGAGCCCTCAATATAAAATAAATATTTAATTCAAATATATCAATCAATATATTTCATAAATAAATAAATTCAATTAGATTTATTTATTTCTCCTTCCTCTTACTTCAATTATTATTATTATCTACTCCTACTTCTTCATTTATTTATTATTAACTTTTGAAAAAGGTTTTTTCCCTTTAAATATTTATTAACTGTCCTTGTCAAAGTCTGTCTTTATATTTATTTAAAAATTACTAAGTTTTAATTATTTTATTATTATTTATTTAAAACGTCGTTTAACCATTAGTTATTTTACTCATTAATTCGTGATAGCCTTATTGGCTTCAACAATATATTTCTTATTTAAAAACATCCTATAGTTGGCGGGTTCTAGTTATATTGAAAAGAGAGTGATGCGAGCGCTGCTCGGGGCTGTGGCAATTATAGGAACTTCTTGGCAATGTAGAACACTAGCGCGGTGCGCGTGTTGAAAACTTGAACCAGCATGAGCCTGCTTTGTTTACATTAGGGATTATCAATGCTGTCTTCTTTCGAGGTAGATAAGGGATCGAGACTGGATATTCCTGCTTTATCTTTTAGATTTTATCTGGCGCCTAGAGGATTTGAGCCATAGGTTTAATAATTCTACTTTCTAGATTTCTGAGACTTTTAGGGATCTTCCCAGGGACTGGACATTTCCTGACATTTATTGCTTAGGTATTTTCTTGCACCTGGAGGATTTGTAATTTTGATAGTTACTTATCCTATTATCTGCATTCCTGATAGTTTTAGGGATTTTCACAGAAACTGGTCATTTCCTGACTTTTATCGAATCTCTATTCCTTTACACTTGCGTGTCTAAATTGTATCACGACCGATAATGAAACAATATTTTCTTCTTGATAATAACATTAGAATTTTATGTTGGTGCAAAATTTTAATTTTTATTAATAATTTTACTGGTTTTAACGGATAAACCGGTTATCATTTTACTGAATCTACGTCTAAAAAAGGATAATATAATGACTTTTTTAGTAACATTTTTTGTTTTTAGTGTACGGTTGTGCACACGATTTAAAAAATAAAATAAAAATGAAAGAAAATATGGATTTTGCCTCTCGTAATTTTGAAAATGGTGTCAAAAGAAATTTATAAACATTGGTTTTTATCAATAAACCATAGAATTTTGATAGGTAATATAATTTAAATATTAATAAATTTATTATTTATTTGTCCCTATCCACTCAAATCCGGTACCCAACACCGGAGGAGCTCCAAAACAGAGAGGTTTTATTGTTATACTTTACTAGTTGAATGTTTAATTTCATCATCTTTGGTCGGTTGATGATAATATTTAAGGAGAATCGAATGGAACATTTCCCGAATGATTCCATTTTTATTCGACAAAATGAAGGTATATTCTTTACAGGATGTTTCTCCCAGGTTGATATTAATAATGGGACATTTAATATACAATTGCATGTTTACTTTTGCTGTTTCTTTTATTAAAATATTGTTTTTAAATAATTGGTTTAAAATAAAATCTTCAATAGTTGTTAAATAATCTATGTTAAATTTTGTTGTTTCATTTTCTTTAAATAATTTGTTCAAAATATAATTTTCGGCGGAAGTTAATAAGTTATTGTTTAATTTTGTTGTAATTTTATTTATTTTGAATACATTATTTAAAATATAAATTTCATCGGAATTAAATATATTGTTGGACACAGAAGTTATTTTAGGACTAGTTTGATCATTTATCATTAAAGGAACAGATTTGATTTTATGGATTATAAGAGGAGTAGGTTTGATTTCACGGAGCGTCATTATGGTCCCTAATTTTTCAGATTCTGATTTTAGATTTTCTATTATTTCGGTTTTGGATTTTTGCATATCTGCTTTTAATTCGGTTTTGAATTTTTCTGATTCTGATTTTAGATTTTCTATTATTTCATTTTTATATTTTTCGGATTCTGATTTTTGGCTTAACATTAGGGCCATCATTTGTTTCATCAATTCTTGCATTTTCGTGAAACCCAAATTTAGTTCCTCCCTACTACTCTGGGTGAAACGTCTATTACCTTCGTTATGTTCCATATTGTTGAATAAGAAATTTTAATATATACAAAATTATAAATATGATACAAAAATTAATAAATCAAAAATAAAATATAAAAAGAGACAGAAATAAATATATAGAATTATATCTATCTTTAGGGCATCTTTTAAAATTGCCATCACATTTCCCAACATTGATCCAATTATGTGGTCGTAGCAAACTTGCCAAGCTGACAAAACAAATATGTAAAAACTTAAATAAAAATACATAATTTAATAAATATCACTGCCAAAAATAAAATATTTGCTACAAATTCAATATCACTCAAAAAATTGTATTTTTCATAAAAATTCAAGTTTTGAACCTTAAAACACACTTTTTTAATCATATGGTCTCAATTTTAAAATCTGAAAACATAAAAATAAAAAATAAAAATTTCAATTTTGGTTTTAAAACACGCGCGCGCCTACTGCAACTCTTCTCTAAGCTGCTGGGCTGCAATACGAAGCTACGGGAAAGATTACGCGACTCAACCTGTTCAGGATTTCGAAGACAGGTTTAGTGGATTGCCCCACGTTGGGTCACCAAGATGTGGTGTTTTGGTGGGGGGGGGGAGAGATAAGAATTTAAAATTATATTAGGAGAAGAAAAGAATAAAAAAGTTATTATAGGAAAGTTGATTTAGAAAAGTTTATATTATATTTTCATTATATCTCAGGGTTCATTTAAATTTACCAAATTCACCACATACGGGATTATGAAGAAAACCATTTGAATAATTAATTAATTTAATAAATTTCCTGAAATAAAAAGCATGAGAAATATATTATTAGAATCATTTCTTACCATCTGTCCTTTTATGTGTTGTGACCATATTATATACCAGGAGAAAGGTTCATTATAAATAAAATAGAGTTTGAAAAAATTGACTTATATTGAATAAAGAATATATAATTTACGATTTAGCATGGCTGTGATATAAAAATAATATAAAAAGAAAATTTTGCTTGACTCACATATTTGTATCAATGTTGGGTTATTAAGAAATGTTAGAACATATTTAAAATATTATTATATATACAAAAAGATAAAATTTGGCCATTATTAGATTTTAGATAGCTTTTAGAATTTATTTAAAGATTGGCAGTGAGTGAGTTATACTCAGCTTATTTTACGGATGATGTTCTGGAAGTGAAGAGGCAGGCTGCTTGTAGTTGTGTTGAGGAGAATGATGGTCGGCTGCTAGATCTTGGAGTTGTGTCTGGCCATCATGTCCAGGTGAAGTGCTTGGTGTCGACTGGCCAGCTGGTTCTGCAGCGAGGCTCGGTCCTCAGCCTCTGGTGGTTGAATGGGGTGAGTGGTGGGGGAAGGCCCTTTTTATAGAGGCGTTACTCCCACCACGCCAAGGGTGTCTGACTTCAGCGATTGCTCCCTGGATGTTCAAAGTGCGTTTTTTGAAAGCACGTTTATTCTTATCTTCTTGAGAACTTGTATACCTTATCGCTCCTAGCCGAGATATTTGGACACTTCTTTTATTTAACACTGCCTTTTTTTTAAAAAAAAATAAATACTGCCAAACTAAGCACTGCCAATGGCTATCTCTTTTATTACTCTTTTAATTATTTAATTGATTGACAAAGGAGAATATTTGTGATGGACTTATGGAATATAACTTAGCCTTTATTAGCGCGGTTCCTCCCTCCCCCATAGGGAGGAACCCCGCTTATAAGGTTGATACAATGAAACAATCCGGAAGTGCCGACTAGAAAATTTTGCGTTTCAGAACCCCTAGAGACCGAAAATGATGGTGGTTCAAATTTGTATATATATATATATGTATATATTTATATATATATATATATATATATATATATATATATATATATATATATATATATATATATTTGTCTGTTCGCTCTCTAGCTCGAAGACGAATGGTCCGATTTTGATGAAATTTGGTACAAAAATCCGTCGTCCAATTTGAAAGGTCAAGTTCGTTAACCAGCGAAATCCGCCTACCGGAAGATGGCGTTTGGGGCGAAATTCGCGCAAAAAAAATCGTAACGCTTACGTTTTTGAGTTCATAAGCTTCTAAGTACTCGTTTTATATGATTCCTGGGCTAGGAAAACGAATGAAACCATTTTCAAGGCGATAGCTTTAACCGTTTTTGAGAAAATTGGAAAAATATTTTTTGAATACCGTTTTTGGTTTGGGTACTTAGAATCATGGGATTCAGTTGAAACTTTATCTGCATGTTCTACTTTCATTAAAACTAATATGTTGAAAGTTTTGTTACGTTTGGAGTTAAGGAAGGGTTAGAATAAAATATTTTATGAACAGACATGAAAAGTTTTGGGAAGTTCGTATACTTTCATTAATATCTCGAACACGGTTGGGAAATCGTGGTAAGTGGATAGAAACTATTTGAAAGCTTACTAAATTCTCTACAAAAAAGATTCTAAAACTATTTTTGATTAGGTTATGTCAATCGGAGAAATAAGTGCTTAAAACTTCAAATACGTCTGTTTTGTTCTTATGAACGGGTTTTTGTCGTTCTTGTTGTAATTTTTGTCTCTTTCCCTTCGTTTTTTATTGCTTTTTAGTTTTGTAATTTCTTATGTTGCGAAAATTTTGTGTGTAAAACAGGATATGAAAAATGAGGCCAATTTTCTGTTGCTAGAAATAATATAAATTTTGGGAACTTTCTTTAATATCTCGAAAACTGTTGAGAATTTTGGTAAACGGAAGAATACCATTAGAAAGCTTATTAAATGCTCTACATAAAAGGTTCTAATAAAAGTTTTGATTAGGCGATGTCAATCGGAGAAATAAGAGCTTAAAGCTTTAAAGTAATTGATTTCGCTTATTCAAAGTGTTCTTTTCGCCTGTATTTTATTCCTTGTTATTTTTTAATTGCTTATAGTTGGATAATGTATTCGAAAATAAAACAGGTTAAGTAAAATAACAAAAACAATTTATTGTTAGAAATATAGATTTCCAAGATTCCAAGACCTTGCAACTAGCGGGACGGTTTCTTGTGTTGCCGACCCTTCCAGGTCAGATTGTAAATCCTACCTTTCAAGACTGGTGGAACCAAAATATAACTGTCAGGGTTCGGTCACTGCTACTTAATAAAACTACATTTTATCGTAAAAATGGTTTTATTGTGCCGACGTTTCGGCTTGAACTTCAAGCCTTCATCAGGGCTGTAAATACAAGTAGGACATATTTAACACTAATATATGCACATATCTATGTAAATATATATATATATATATATATATATATATATATATATATATATATATACATATATAATATATATATATTTATATATATGCATATACACATACACATATACACGCACACATATGTACATATATATGCCCACATACCTACACATATGGGGTATGTATTATTAAGTAGCAGTGACCTAACCCGGACAATCCCTACCTTGCATCATCAACGGTCAACGATCTCCTCTCAACAAAATAATAACTGCTTCTATTTTAATCTTTCGAAATTAGACTAGGGATATGAACGGAACCGCGCTAAGATGAGGCAGTTCCTGCGAGTCGGACTTTTTTGAATAGGAATGCTACTCTTTGCTATGCCAGAAACTGACCCTTTCTAGAGCACCCCCCTTTTATATCATTACAATATATATATATACATACAAATTTGAGCCACCTATATTTTCGTGATCTATAGGGTCTGAAACGTAAAAGTTTCTAGTCGGCACTTCCGGATTGCGTCATGAGGTCAACCTCATAAGCGGGTTCTCCCTATGGAGATAGGGAGTAACCGTGCTAAAACCACAATCTGTTTGCTGCATTATGATATGGTGTTCCTGGAAAACCATAATGTAGCTGCACTGCCACAGCCTCCCTACAGTTCAAACCTAGCTCAGGCCAAATTCTTTTTCTGGAGCAACATGAAACATTTACACAAAGGACTGCATTGAAAATATACAAGATGTTGTGAAAACACTAGATTTGCATCGAATCCTTTAAATAGAAACTTGTCTAGGTGTTTATGAACAGTACTTAAAAGAATCTTAACCTTTTGTACAGATATTGCTATTCTTTTATATATATATATATATATATATATATATATATATATATATATATATATATATATATATATTGTAATGATCTAAAAGGGGGTGCTCTAGAAAGAGTCAGTTTCTGGCATAGCAAAGAGTAGCATTCCTATTCAAAATAAAGGCTAAGTTATATTCCATAAGACCATCACAAATATTATCTTTTGTCAACAAATTAAATAAATAAAAGAGTAATAAAAGAGAATAATATAAGAGTATGGATAGCAATTGGCAGTGCTTAGCTTCGCAGTATTTATTTATTTTTAAAGGCAGTGTGAAATAAAAGAAGATTCCAAAGTCTCGGCTAGGAGCGATAAGGCATCGAGAGATAAAAGTTTCCCAGGAAGATAATAATAGAGGTGCTTCCAAAGATGACCTTTGAACATCCAGGTGGCGATCGCTGTAGACAAACACCCTTGGTATGGTGGGAGTAACGAGTAACGCCTATAAAAAGGGCCTCCCCCCACCACTCGATCTCACGTGAGCCAACGAAGGGCCAGAGCACACTCTTTCGAGCGCCAGAGACGAAGGGCACACAGTCTCTCTGCAGAACCAGCTGGTCAGCCGACACCAAGCTCTCACTTCATCTTCACTTGATGGCCAGACACCAATCTAAGATCTAGCAGCCGACCATCATTCTCCTCAACATGCCGACATAACTACAACCAGTCTACCTCTTCACTTCCAGAACATCATCCGTATCATAAGCTGAGTATACCTCAATAACTGCCAATCTTCAATTAAATTCAAAAGCTAGCTAAAATTTCATAATGGCCAATATTTATATTTTAATATATAAGTTAATATTTTAATTATGTTCTAACTTTTCTTAAATAACCTAACATTGATACAATTATGTGAGTCATTCAATTTTTCTTTTTTATATCTTTTTTATATCACAGCCATGCAAATCTTAAATTATATATTTTATTCAATATAAGTCATTTGTTTCCAACTCTATTTTTATTTATAATGAACCTTTCTCCTGGCATTTAATATGGTCTCAACACATAAAAAGTCCGTCATGCAGGAGCTGCATAACTAAGCACTTTCCTCAGAATTTGGGTAGTGTAGACTGCTTTCCAGAACAATTTGCTTAAAATATCCTACATAAATAAAATAAAAACATGAATAGTTCTCTTTTAATTTTGTAATGAGTAACTGATAAATTATTAATTTGCTTCCAGAGTTATGTTTACACATGGTACCTACTACACTACGTAATAAATACAAAAAACCTCGTATTATCGTATTTTGATCTAACACAGGAACCGGATACAGTCCCTCTAGCGCTCCTTGCGGCGCCTTTGTGAACCTATATCTGGCTGGCTTTTCTATTGAAATATATTACAAAGTAAACCCCCCTTTCTGATTGACCGATTCAGCTCATTTTTACAACACTTCTTTCTCATGAGTTACCCACGACGTATACCGCGTTTCGTTACAATACAGCAGAAATTACGACCAGTATGAGTATATTAGTAATTTGGGTCCGGAGTAAACCCCCCCCCTTCTAATGAACCGATTTAGTTTATTTTTACAACACATATTTACCTGTAGATTACAACTATGAATACCGAGTTTCGTCGAAATATACCTAAAATCACGGCTGGTAGTGGCGAATTGGTATTGTCGGTCCGGAGTAAACCCCCCCTCCTCATGAACCGATTTAGTTCATTTTTATATCTCACTTTTCTCTCTATATTACCACTACGAATACCAAGTTTTGTTGAAATATAACAAATATTACGGCTGAAATGGTCAAATTAGTGTTTTGGGTTCGGGGTAAACCCCCCCTTCCGGTGGACCGATTTTGGTGGTTAACGAACTCGTTCAATCGTTTGCTAATTGAATGCTATATACCAAGTTTCGTGACGAAAAAACAAAAACTCTGGCCGCTATCGTGTTAACAGACATATATATATATATATATATTGTGGTGATTTAGTGGATTGCCCCACGTTGGGTCACCAATATGTGGTGATTTTGTTGGGGAAGAAAAAGAAAAATTGTTATTGGAAAAGTTTATATTATATTTTCATTAAATCTCAGGGTTCGTTTAAAATATTACCAAACTCACCACATACGGACTTATGAATAACCATTTGAATAATTAAATTAATTTAATAAATTTCCTGAAATAAAAGCATGAGAAATATATGATTAGAATCATTTCTTACCATTTGTCATTTTATGTGTTGAGACCATATTAAATACCAGGAGAAAGGCTCATTATAAATAAAAGAGAGTTGGAAATAATTGACTTATATTGAAGAAAAAGATATAATTTTAGATTTTGCATGGCTGTGATATAAAAAGAATATAAAAAAGAAAATTTGCGTGACTCACATATTTGTATCAATGTTGGGTTATTAAGAAATGTTTAGAACATATTTAAAATATTAACTTATATATTAAAATATAACTATTGGCCATTGTGAAATTCTAGATAGCTTTAAGAGTTTAATTAAAGATTGGCAGTGAGTGAGTTATACTCAGCTTGTTTTACGGATGATGTTCTTGAAGTGAAGAGGCAGGCTGCTGGTAGTCGTGTTGAGGAGATGGATGGTCGGCTGCTAGATCTTGGAGTTCTGTCTTCCCATCATGTCCAGTTGAAGTGCTCGGTGTCAGGCTGTGGTTGCGCAAAGGGTGCTCTCTCGCCCTTGGCTGGCGTTGAAGTGAGAGTGAGTGCTCTGGCCCTTCGTCGGCGCTGGAGTGAGAGTGAGTGGTGGGGGAAGGCCCTACTTATAGAGGCGTACCCCCTCCACACCAAGGGTGTCTGACTTCTTCGTCCTTCCCTGAATTTTTCCTGTCTATACTTGGAAAACACCTCTTTCGTTATCTTCCTGGGAACTTGTATACCTTATCGCTCCTAGCCGAGATATTTGGACTCTTCTATCTACTTAACACTGCCTTTTTGAAAAAATAAACACTGCCAAATGCTATCTCTTTTATTATTCTTTTATTTATTTTATTGATTGACAAATGATAATATTTGTGATGGACTTATGAAATATAAGCTAGCCTTTATTTTGAATAGGAATGCTACTCTTTGCTATGTCAGAAACTGACCCTTTCTTGAGCACCCCCCTTTTATATCATTACATTTCGGGTGGGCTCCGGTGTAAAAAAAAAATAAAAACTGCTTAGCATGTTTTAAATTTTTTTTTTTTTTTTTTTTTTTAATTTAATTTGGTCTAAAGATTTTGTTTTCCGGCTCAGGGTAGCATTTCTATTCAAATACTGGATACTATTAACAGGTTTCATTTTTAAAAAGTTTAAATTTGTTTTTTAGATGCTCTACATTAAATTATAAATATTCTAAAGTCTTAATAAAAATTATAAATTATGTTTTATAACACAAACAAATTACATATAATAATATCATTTAGATTTACAACACATGTTGTATGGCTGTATACTTCTTATTTCAATACAAAGTCACTTATCAAAACATAAAAAAAATTATTTTTATCTATTTACATATATTTTTTTTTTTTTTTAATCTTTAATGTTACCCTTAATCCCATAATTAATAATTTTAATTTCTAATTAACAACATAATATAATCAAAAAATATCTACTACGACAAAACAAAAAAAAATAAGTATAGCTTAAAGCTGAGCCTCCCGGGCTCATTTAATCTTAAGTTTTATTTATATTTATTTATTTTTTAATTATTTTTTATGTACAACAAGTTTTCTTTTTAAGTTCATTGTGGTTTTTATTCATATTTAATTATTTTACCCAATGCATTTGTCATGACTCTAATAATTGTTCAAGAAAGTTTTTTTCCCTCACTAGCCCATTTTTAAAAAATTGAAATTTTAATGTAATAAAATAATTTGTCAATAGTCTATCAGTCCTTGTCGGTGTCAACTTGTTTGTCAGTCACTCCTTCTTACTACATTTCATTTAAAAACTTCTCCTTCCTTCTCATTATTATTATTAAACTCCTTCCATTTCTCATTAATTATTAAATATCAAACTCCTTCCACATCAATAATTATTATTAATAAGTTTCCCCCCTTTATTATAATATAATATTATATTTCCCACTACGTAGATAAGGTACTCCGGCCTCTTCATGAGCCTTTAATACACAACAAATAATAGGTACTCCGGCCTCTTCATGGGTCCGTGAGCCCTCAATATAAAATAAATATTCAAATATTTCAAACAATATTTTTCATAAATAAATTCAATTAGATTTATTTATTTCTCCTACCCTTTACTTCAATTAATTATTTACTCCTACTTCTTCTTTATTTATTATTAACTTTTGAAAAGGTTTTTTCCCTTTAAATATTTATAACTGTCCTTGTCAATGTCTGTCTTTATTTTTATTTAAACAATTACTAAGTTTCATTTTTTATTATTATTATTTATTTAAAACGTAGTTTAACCATTAATTATTCTCTTCATTCATTCATTATAGCCTTATTGGCTTCAAAAATATATTTCTCATTTAAAAACATCCTATAGTTGGCGGGTTCTAGTTACATTGAATGGAGAGTGATGCGAGCGCTGCTCGGGGCTGTGGCAATTATAGGAACTTCTTGACTACTAGCGCGGTGCGCTTGTCGAGAACTTGAACTAGCATGAGCCTGCATTGTTGACATTAGGGATTATCAAAGCTTTCTTCCCACGAGGTAGATAAGAGCTTTTGGGAGTTAATCATCCTATTATCTGCATTCCTAAGATAGGAATAGGATTTTAACTGCTACTGGATATTTCCTGACTTTTATCGTTAGGTATTATTTGGCGCTTAGGGGATTTGTAATTTTGGGAGTTACTTATCCTACTTTCTGCCTTCCCGATAGTTTTAGGTATTTTCACAGAAACTGGTCATTTCCTGACTCTTATCGAATCTTTTTGCTTTTACACTTGCGTGTCTAAAATATTATCACGACCGATAATGAAATAATTTTTTTTTTATATCTTCTTGATAATAACATTAGGATTTTATGTTGGTGCAAAATTTTAATTTTTATTAATAATTTTACTGCTTTTAACGGATAAAACCGGTTATCATTTTACTGAATCTACGTCTAAAAAAGGATAATATAATGACCTTTTAGTAACATTTTTTGTTATTAGTGTACGGTTGTGCACACGATTTTAAAATAAAAAAAATAAAATGAAATGAAATATGGGTTTTGCCTCTCGTAATTTTGAAAATGGTGTTAAAAAATTTATAAACATTGGTTTTTATCAATAAACCATAGAATTTTGATAGGTAATATAATTTAAATATTAATAAATTTATTATTTATTTGTCCCTATCCACTCAAATCCGGTACCCAACGCCGGAGGAGCTCCAAAACAGAGAGGTTTTATCGTTATACTTTACTGGTTAAATTTTTTATTTCATCATCTTTGGTCGGTTCATGATAATATTTTAGGAGAATCGAATGGAACATTCCCCGTATAATTCCATTTTTATCTTTATTTTTATATCCCAGTTCGATCTTAATAATGGGACATTTAATATACAATTGCATGTTTACTTTTGCTGTTTCTTTTATTAAAATATTATTTTTAAATAAATTGTTTAAAATAAAATCTTCAACAGTTTTTAAATAGTCTATGTTAAATTTTGTTGTTTCATTTTTCTTAAATAATTTGTTTAAAATATAATTTTCGGCGGAAGTGAATACGTTATTGTTTAATTTTGTTGTAATTTTATTTATTTTGAATAAATTATTTAAAATATAAATTTCGTCGGAAGTAAATAGATCGTTGGATACAGCAGTTATTTTATGACTAGTTTGATCATTTATTATTAAAGGAACTGGTTTAATATCACGGAGTGTCATTATGGCCCCTAATTTTTCTGATTCTGATTTTAATTCGGTTTTGAATTGTTGCATTTCTGCTTTTAATTCGGTTTTGAATTTTTCTGATATTAACTTTTGGCTTTCCATTAATTCGTTGTGGTTACTTAAAATTTGGGCCATCATTTGTTTCATCATTAACTGCATCTTCGCGAACCCCGAATTTATTTCCTCCTGGGTGTAAGGTCTATTACCTTCGTTATGTTCCATTTTGTTAAAATAAAAATAAAAGTAACTTTAATATAAAAAAAAAATCATAAATATGATCCAAAAATTAATAAATAAAAAATAAAATATAAAAAGATACAGAAATAAGTATATAGAATTATTTCTATCATTAGCGCATCTTTCAAAATTGCCATCACATTTCCCAACATTGATCCAATTATGTGGTCGTTGCAAATTTGTCAAGCTGACAAAACAAGTATATAAAAACTTAAATAAAAATAAAAAAATAATTTAATAAACATCACAGCCAAAAATAAAATATTTTCTAAAAATTTAATATCATTCAAAAAAAATTTATTTTTTAATAAAAATTCAAGTTTTGAACCTTAAAACACACTTTTTTAATTATATGGTCTCAATATTAAAATCTGAAAACATAAAAATAAAAAATAAAAATTTTAATTCTGGTTTTAAAACACGCGCGCGCCTACTGCAACTCTTCTCTAGGCTGCCGGGCTGCAATACGAAGCTACGGGAATGATTACGCGACTCAACCTGTTCAGGATTTCGGCGACAGGTTTAGTGGATCGCCCCACGTTGGGCGCCAATATGTGGTGATTTAGTGGATTGCCCCACGTTGGGCGCCAATATGTGGTGTTTTTGTTGGGGAAGAAAAAGAAAATTGAATATATTTGAAAGTTAATGTAGGAAAAGTTGATTTAAAAAAGTTTATATTATATTTTCATTAAATCTCAGGGTTCATTTAAAATATTACCAAACTCACCACATACGGACTTATGAATAACCATTTGAATAATTAAATTAATTTAATAAATTTCCTGAAATAAAAGCATGAGAAATATATGATTAGAATCATTTCTTACCATTTGTCATTTTATGTGTTGAGACCATATTAAATACCAGGAGAAAGGTTCATTATAAATAAAAATAGAGTTGGAAATAATTGACTTATATTGAAGAAAAAGATATAATTTTAGATGCCGCTGGCTGTGATATAAACTTAAATACAAAATTTGCTTGACTCACATATTTGTATCAATGTTGGGTTATTAAAAAATGTTTAGAACATATTTAAAATATTAACTTATATATTAAGATATAACTATTGGCCATTGTGAAATTTAAGATAGCTTTAAGAATTTAATTAAAGATTGGCAGTGAGTGAGTTATACTCAGCTTGGTTTACGGATGATGTTCTTGAAGTGAAGAGGCAGGCTGCTGGTAGTCGTGTTGAGGAGATGGATGGTCGGCTGCTAGATCTTGGAGTTCTGTCTTCCCATCATGTCCAGTTGAAGTGCTCGGTGTCAGGCTGTGGTTGCGCAAAGGGTGCTCTCTCGCCCTTGGCTGGCGTTGAAGTGAGAGTGAGTGGTCTGGCCCTTCGTCGGCGCTGGAGTGAGAGTGAGTGGTGTGGCCCTTCGTCGGCGCTGGAGTGAGAGTGAGTGGTGGGGGAAGGCCCTACTTATAGAGGCGTACCCCCACCACACTAAGGGTGTCTGACTTCTGCGTCCTTCCCTGTATTTTCTTGTCCATACTTGGAAAACACCTCTATCGTTATCTTTGTGGGAACTTGTATACCTTATCGCTCCTAGCCGAGATATTTGGACTCTTCTATTTACTTAACACTGCCTTTTTGAAAAAATAAACACTGCCAAACTAAACACTGCCAAATGCTATCTCTTTTATTATTCTTTTATTTATTTTATTGATTGACAAATGATAATATTTGTGATGGACTTATGAAATATAAGTTAGCTTTTATTTTGAATAGGAATGCTACTCTTTGCTATGCCAGAAACTGACTCTTTCTAGAGCACCCCCCTTTTATATCACTACAATATATATATATATATATATATATATATATATATATATATATATATATATATATATATGTATATATAAATTTTAACGGGGGTCATTTTCGGTGTCTACTAGGTAGGATCGATAAAGATTTGAAGAAATTTTTCAAAAATTCCGTCATGAGTCCAACCTCAATAGCTACTTTCCTTCGGAGGAAAGTGCTAAAAGACAGATGGTAAGAAGTGGTACTAATAATATATTTCTCATGCTTTTCTTTCAGGAAATTTATTAAATCAACATTAATTGTACAAATGGTTTTATTCATAAATCCGTATGTGGTGAGTTTGGTAATTTTAAATGAACCCTGAGATATAATGAAAATATAATAAAAACAATCCAAATCAACTTTTCCTATAATAACTTTTTTATTCTTTTCTTCTCCTAATATAATTTTAAATTCTTTTCTCCCCCCCCCCCACCAAAACACCACAATATATATATATATATATATATATATATATATATATATATATTAATGTGTTTCGTTCTTTTAGGCTTAGGGTCGAAGGATTTTATTTAGAGATTCTAAATATGAACTTGAATAAAAAATTAATGAAAGTATTTTATAAATTGAATAACATTGTTAAAAAACAAGTTAGAATAAGACTTAAAAAAAAAAAAAAAAATGAACGAAACGCATTAAGAAATATTTTGGGTCATCTACAAGAATAATAATATATATATATATATATATATATATATATATATATATATATATATAATGATGATTAGATAGTTATCCGTCGAGGTGATAAGACTGGTGACTCTTCCACAATGGTTACTTAACTGTCAACATTGGTCTTCCTCTGCCTCCAGGCATTTCCATAGCTGACAAAGGCTACCAATGAGTAGCCGAAACGTCCAAAATATAGATTTTTTTAAACAAAAATCATATTGAGGTTTCTTTAGCCGAATCCCAACCATTCCATCTTTACTTATATATATATATATATATATATATATATATATATATATATATATATATATATATATATATATATATATATTTTACCTGAATCTTTTTTATTTGGATCATTTGGTGATTCATGCTGCTTTAACTCTCTTAGGAATTCTTTTTGTAAATAGAACCTCTGTTTCTTACAAAATTTTATGATTATAAAAATTATAATTTTATAATTAAAAATTATAATTTTTATAACTAAACCTTTTTTTTTATTACAGGGACAACTTGGGTTCAGATAAAAAAGCTATTGTCTCAATGAAAAACACAACTCTTGAATTGGAAAATAGCAGTTTTATGTGCAATAAAAAAGGGGCTTACATTATTACTGGTAAGTTTACACTAGTTTCTCCTTTATCACACAAAAAAATTATAAATTACAACTAATTACATAAATTACAAAATCTAGCCCATTAGGCAATGCCAGGCATGGGCGTATATAGGAAATAATTTCGGGGGTGGGGGCTGGGAAAATTTGGGGGGTATGGAATACTAACGATCTAGAACTTGGAATAGCTTGCCAACTAAAACGCTGTTACACAAAAAAAAAAAAAAAAAAAAAAAAAAATCTGAACGAAATGATCTTATTTACTTTATTTTTAATGTTTTTATGAAACATTTTTACTGTTTAATTGCCAGGGTGCCCCTGGCATGATGGACATAACTGGCATGTCATGGGCACTGAATATGTTATGTTGTTCTTTGATAAATTACATTACGTAACAGTTAAATAATCAATATTAATTAATTAATTAAGAAGTAATCACTGCATATTTAGAAGAAAAAAAACTTTTCACTTAAAACTGAATTTTTAATTATCCTCAATTAGATTCCTAAATATTAAACATAATTATAACCTGTAATTTCTATCCTTGTAATGTTGTTGTAAATTTTCTGTTCTTTGTAATGTTTTAATGCATAATTGTGCAATTTGTGTTATCTCAGTTTCTTACATTAAGAGCCATCAAAAAGACTTAATTTAGTTTGATAATTTCATATCGATCATTTTTATGAATTTATTGATTTGAAATACAAAGTTTGAATTTCAGGGTCTCAGCAGGGATTTTGGATAGACTTAGTTGAGTGGTTGTTAAAAAAAGGAGCCAAATGTATCCATGTTTTATCAACTGATGAGATGCTGAAAGGATTTGCAGTTGAAAAGTAATAGTTTATGCTCATTACACTTTCGTTTTCTTTATCTCCTCTATAATTTGCTCTGATTGTAGTTTATTTTTATAAATACAACTAGGTATGACTGGACTACCATAAGTATACTATCATTATGTAAGAATGTATAAGAGTAAAAAAAATAGTTAAATTAAATAAAGTTTGTCCCTTTACAGACCATAAGGGCTCAGTGTGTGTAAATAATTTTCAGAGGCAGAATCATATCCATACGATATATTCTCACTGGGCAGGGGTAGTAAGATCATTAATAGTCTCCGGCCTCTTGATTGTTTTCATTGTAGGCCTCCATCAATGGCTGGGTTAGATAATAGAAGAAAATATTTTCAATGTAGACACTTGGTTTTAACCCCCAAAACATGAAGTATTGCTCAAGACAGAAAATTGTTGAAGCTCAAAAATAAAAAAAAAAGTGAAATTCCCCACAGTGGTTATTTAGACACTACATATTCCATGCCTTCTAAAGAATTTTTAAGTTACATATAAATAACATTAAACAATCTAAACATAAAATCTAACAGCCCATGGGGAAAGAATCTTTGATAGACAAGAAAGTGTTTTTATTTAAATGAACCGATTAACTAAATATTGAATTATACTTTCTCAAAAGGAGATTTCCTCCGTCCATAGGGTAGAAAACCATTCAGCCCCAGTAGAAAATTAAAGTCAGCCACACATGAGCTGCATAACAAAAAAAATAAATCAGTCCCGTAACAGGCCACGAGGGCCCTGAGGGGCAGATACTATAGAGGTATCTGATTCATGACCATATGGCACACTAGGGAGATAGTGTGGTCAGTACTATGCTCTGGCCGCCTGATTTTCCCCATGCTTCTGCGACTGCTGGGTAATTAGCACCAATCTACCCATTAATAAATTATTTAAAGGCTGGGATGGCCTAAGGACGGCCAGGGAGGCCGAATTCAACCCATGAACGAAGATAAAAATCTTTTGTGCTTGCTCGGGATTTGAAGTCAGGTCCTCCAGCGTATTAGTCCAGTGATCTAACACTGAGCTAACCTCGCCCCCACATGAGCTGCATAAGCTAAGCGAATGCATCATCAGTTCAATGCTTAATCATGCATTCATTGATGAGCAATGAAGGTCCAAGGCCTCTGTCACAAGCCTGTTCCCCACCAAGGGATACTTGTAGTTTGCTGATCTCCCTCAACATCATGAAGCCAGCAGAAATGATACCTGGATGTCTTCCTTTTGATGTAGTACATTAGTTTTCTTGGGAACATCTTTTCCATTCCTTCCACTGGTCACAACCATATCAACCTTCTCAATCGGATGAAAGCAAGCAATGCAGTTTCCTCTTTTTCATATCCATACATTGCGTTTAGCCTGATGATAGTTCTATACATATGAATTTTGGCCTTTCTTGATACAGCTCTAAACTTTGAAAGCCTGTGAACTTCACAGAAGCATCTGTTTCCTGTGGCAAAACTGCTTTTTATATCAGCTAAGACATTTCTGTCAAATGTCATAGTACTCACCAAACACTTAATTACCTGATGTACCTTAGGGTGCGTTTACATCTGACACTTCTCACAGGATATATATGTGTCAGGTAGATATTCCCTTGCAAGTTTACATACTGATGGAAATAGTTAAACATTTATATCATGGATATGTGTACGACAGTTCTGTATTTCTTGAAATTTGTGATAAATGCTCGTTTACTCTCATACAGAAGTGTCCTGTGTAGTCCATTCTGCTTGCAATGAAGAAAGTAGCGAGACACGAAATGGCGGCCTGGGTAATTATTATAAAAATGTAGGAAATTAAAAAAATGTTCTGCATGGGTTCGAGAATGGATTTTGGGACGGAAAGAATTAGGTTTCTTCAGTCAATTAATATCTGAGCTCAGTATCAAGGATCCAGCGTAGTTTTCTAATTTTTTAAGAATGAAATGAGCAGATTTTGAAAAGCTTGCTTGTAAAATAGGTCCTCTTATATCAAAGCAAGATAAAAATTTAGAAAGGCTATTAGTGTAACAGAACAACTAGCTCTAACTTTGCGATTTTTAGCATCTGGTGAGTGGGTATTTACTTGATGAAATAATATTTTATATTTTAGAATATTATTAATATGAACTGTTTTGAAACTTTACACTTGATATATTTCACAATTGAATTGGTATCTTTAATTGTTTTTTTTTTTTTTTTTAATTTCTTCAGAAGTTGTACTGAATGCTTCAGCCATTTCCGTTAAAGAATGTTTTGTTTTTTTATTTTATCTTTATAAGTAATACACTTAAAGTCCCACATCTACGGCTTATTTTAGTATATATTGATAATTTCTATAACTTCAACTTTTAACAAGTCTTTTTTATCCCCTGTATTGCAAGAGAGAAGTAGACGAGCTCCAGTGCTAAAACTCCAGTGATAAATCAAATAGTTCTGTTGCAACCAGCAAATAATCAGTGTTTACATCTGTTGGAATCTGTTGTAAAAGTGTCGACAATACAGCTATGTAGTAGCCACGATATTTATCTCTGACATTTATTCTTCTCTTTCGGCCAATGACCCTAGTGGTTGAAGTGCCTTATAAAATAAAAAAATAATTCTTGTCTTTATAATCAGTGTCTACACCTGACTTTATAGAAGTGTCGACACTTATAGCTTATGATAGAAATATATATCTCAGACATAAATTGTTCGGAGTTTACATTAGTCAGAATTTCTCTCTGATATAAATATCCTGCAATGACTATTAGGTGTAAATGCACCCTTAAACCTGTGTTCTCCAATTTTCACTATGTGTGCATTCACTTTGCTGCTTCTTGCTGTTTTACACTGTCTTCTCAAAATTAATTTCCAGGAAAAGACTATTTGCCGGTAGAATACAATGCTTTTACAAATAAAAGTTTGTTTTTTTTTCTATGTACTAAATTTGAATAACTAGCTGACTCAATTAGTTTTTAAAAATAAAGTCCACTGGAACATTTTTGGAGGATCGATGGCCTTGAGTGTTTAGGCTTAACACTTTTTGCCTAGGTGTGTGTTTGTAGGAATTTAAAATACCTTTATTTTGTGTGATCTATAGGTTCTGAAATGTTATAACAGATATAATTGGAAATGTGATAAATAAATAGAGGTAGATAAATAATTGAATATATTATTTTTGTGCCAATTTTATGATGTATCATCTTTACTCCAAAAAAAAAAAAAAAATAAAATAAATAAACAAATTAATTTATTTTACTCGTAATAAAAATTGAAACTGTGTGTCAAAGAAAGATTTCTTGGTTCCCTATAATTTTTGTAGTGTTTTTTTTTAATATGCTAATATGTTGACTATTAACTAGTAAAGCAAGACTTATTGAATAAATTGTAATAATTCATTAAAACTGGCTAGAGCATTTATTATTCTATCCTTTTCAATATTTTCAGATTATACAACTTATTATTGGAAAATCCTTCCAATAAGTGCATTATTACTCCAGAAAACCAGGTGACAAAAGATAATAGAACTGTTGAAGAATATATTGAAGTGGTTAATAAAACTGGAACTCTAGATTCCGTTTTCATAATAGGCCAGGTAATAGGAATAAAATAATGTCTGTGTGTGGGTTAGCGTTTGTATACAAATTCCTTAATAAATACATTTTCAAAATAAAGTAATCACCTATATATTTAAAAAATAAATAAATAAAGAGATGGCACTAATGTCTATCAATAAAAATATAAATATATAGTATAACCAAAACCATCAAAAGATGTAGACGTATTAAATTTAAAGCCTGCTTACAGGGATTCTGCTCTCTGGCAAATTGGTCAAGGACTGAATCCCATGTCAGCAAATGTTTTAGGCTGAATTCTGCAAAGTGGCGAGGGTTCCAAAGATCAGTCAGTTTCTTTAAGTTCTACAAGTGCCGAAGCTTGCCTATTTAAGTCTCTGGAGGTATTCTTTCGGCCTTGTGAACTTTATGATGAACCCAACATTTATAACTAATCTGATAGTTGATATCCTGGACACAATACATCTCCAGAAGATCAAATGTGGCTAATTCTTGTTGTATTTTATTCATCAAAATCTATTGTTGCACAGCAGTAAAAATATGATAGATATTTACTATGTTTTGAATTTATTTTAATTATATTAACAGTTTATTTTATAAATTTTAAAAGTAAGAACATTTTCAATTGTATTAAGTTTTTAAATATTTAATCATTTATATTTTATATATATATATATATATATATATATATATATATATATATATATATATATATATATGGCTATTTCAGTAAAAATAGATTAAATATAATAGAACTCTTTCTTGTTGTAAAAATAGACTTCTTTCTTGTTATTATGTAGGTAATAAGTTACCTGAAGTACATACAAGTTTTGAGACCATTATGATCATAAAATAACTCCATTCACTTTGATTTCAGGGAAACAAAACATTCACAGAAGTACTGTTCCGGGTATTAAAAAAAGAAAAAGTTATAGTATTGTCTGAAAATGCTACTAGTGTTTGTGCTGACCGAATCAACAATGGGCTCCCAACCTTAGCATTATCTTTGCCAAGTCATTTACTCAATTCTTATGAGCTACTTCCTAGACTGAACAACCTTCTTTGTAGTGATTCACAAATTGCTTTTATTTCTGAGGAAATAATCAACAAAAACTTAGGTCAGATCCTTGTCTGTGAATTAAATCAGCAAATAGTCATTAATTAAGTCATCAATTTATTGGTACTAATTATGTTTTGTCATTTTTATTTTTTATTGGTTGGATTTAACGCGTTTCAACCTTTTGTTGTTTTTGTTTTGAGGTCATTAACTCCAGTTTTTTTTTTTTGCCATGTTTATCTTAAGTTAATACATTTTTATTATGATAAATTATTTTATTATACACGCAGATATATATATATATATATATATATATATATATATATATATATATATATATATATATATTGTTAAGATATTTTATGTATTGTGAGAAAAATAATTAAGGTAATTTATTATAAAGAACGCGCCACGTTGGGTCACCGTTTAATGTAATGATAATTATATTAATGATAAATTAATTTGCTACTTAATTATTAATTTTAAATTTATAATGATTGACATTTACTTTAATATGAGTTAATTTATTTGGTCACGAAGATTAATGAGTATCTTAACCTCAGGGTATTAACGGTTCCGAGGGAAAAAAGAAACCAAGTAGGTATTCCCAAACAGTCCTGATATACAAGTATCAATGTAAATATCTCATCAAACAAATAATAAATAAATCAATACAAATCCACAAGAAATAACTCTTACCTTTTATTGAGTAGAGTCTTCCAAAAAAGTCAAAATTATTCTCCACTTCAGTAATTTCACCAATAGTTGCTTCTTCAGCAGGACACCTCTTCACTATCAATACTCTTGTTCAAACCAGACTATAAAATCATACATATATAAGATACGCAATCAGTCACTATCCGAAGTATTCGAGAAGACGCCATAGACAGGAATGAGAGTTTTTAGCGGGAAGAAGCCGATGCTTTCTCCCACCACATTCTGTATCTTGTCGGTTCACAACCTATTTAGATAATAGCTATTATCTTGTAATTTAAAATGATTAATTTATTGTTGTTTGAATGTACATTTATTTTATACCTATTGTATGTCAGTATGGTCCAGAAATATTATAAATTTATATCGTATATAATGCGATGTTATCGTAAATTAGGAGTTATAGTTTGCACGGGCTTTTCAAGCTCTCAATGGCTATTTTGAATTTAAAAAGGTTCTTTTGAATGTAATATCATTACAATATATATATATATATATATATATATATATATATATATATATATATATAGACAGACCATCCCTAGGTCCACCCAGCCTTTAATTCATTTAATGAGTACCTGCAAAGGGGAAAATAAGGCGGCCGGAGCACAGTACTGGCTCTTGAACTTTTGTAGGCCGCAGGCCCCCTCCTCACCAGAATTATTTTTTGTGGACCCCTCCAGGTATTTTGAGAATTAATATCTGGACCACAATTACATAGGATTTATGTTATAATAAATATTTGTAAAAATGTATCCCTGGATATTTTAATAAATATCCTCGCAAATTTATAGAGAACATTTATATTAGAAGAATTCAAAACATAATTGTTTTAACCCATGAAAAGACTAATTCAATGTACTATAAACTCAAGAAAAAAAAAGTAATATAAGTAAAGTACAAATTTTACAATTACGTTTTTAGTTTAAAAAAATCACAAATTTAAGAAATTCAACTTGTTATTTTGGAGAAATTAGTGCATAAATAGATCGAGTATTTTTTACACTTTCTCCCCAAGAAGTCTCTTTTGCTATATAATAAGTACAAAATGACAAGCATAGTCTTAAATGAAACACATACTCAAGTAGTTGAGGGCTCCTAGAACCACCCTTCGAAAAGGATGAAGGGGTGTAAACTTTACCCAAGACACATACTTTGCACAAACAAAACAGCGTCATCGTTTCCGTTCTTATTCCTAGTGGTATATGGAAAGCTTAGTACAGCAACAAGGATTTTTTATTAAGTTTTTTTTATTTGTTTTTATTTTTCGTGAAAATGTCAACACCTACTCGAAGAACATATTGAAGAAAAGGGATATTTTTGGCGCCACAAAGCACAGGAAATGGACAGTATCCAACTTACACAGAAGCTGAAATTACTCAATCCGTCTTCTCTCTCATTCTTAAGGAAGGCTTGATAAGTCAATATTTTCTATTGAAGTATTATAGATAGGATATGTGGCATAAAAAGGAACCATTTTCAAATATAGTTTTCTTTAATGCAGAAACAGTTAGAAAATTAATGTTTAGTCAGCAATTTAACTATAATTGATACACATTTTTAATTAATGCATTATTTTATTTATTTATAGTTTTGTTTTACAGAGATTGACACAGAGAGATCAGCTTTCTATGATCACCTTCCTACATCAGTTGACGAAATATTAGAGTTTGGAAGGGGTCCTACGAAAGGTTATTGGAATGAAATGAAAAGTAGTTCAATGCACTACAAAACATGTTATGAACTTCCACCAGTGTTTGTGATACCTCCCCTAAAGAAAGGCCAAATGGATCCCCTCATCCATTCAATGTTCCATCCTACATTCACTGCTGTAATATCAAAAAGCTTTGAAGATTTTCAAGATCTAGCTGATCAGTTATATCAGGTAACTAAATAAAATATATGGTTTAATTTAATCTTAAATCACAAACTTCCCTGAGCAGAATGTATTTTCGCTTTTATAGCTCAATCATAATCTGTTGGCAATTCTTCTAAGTATTAATTTCTTATTAAAAGTGTATTTTTATTTATCTTTTAGTATTATAAAGGCATATAGAAGTTCAATCAATTAAAGAATATGATTTTCTGTACTTCTTGAAACCTTTTACTTTGGTATGAGTTAATCTAATCATTCAACTCCAATTTTGAAAAGTACAAAACTCCAATTTTGAAAAGTTTTGTTTCTTGGTCAATTAAATTTTCATATTGTAAAGAGGAGAGTAGTAAAACTGATGTTTTACTTCAGACAATAAGGGACCAAAGTAGCATCTTCTTGGAACCCAAATATTGAAAATATAGGTTCTCAAAGTTTATTGGATGAAATTCTTATATATATATATATATAATTCTTTTTTTTTTTTCTTCTTGGTGCTATAATATGCTAAAAATAAATGGAATAATGAGCTAGAATCAAAAATATAATGAGTGCTATGTTAGTTGAAGACTAGAGAAAAAATAAATAAAATATCAAGAAAGAAAGAAAAATGTGGTAAAAAGAATATTAGGCAAAGAAAATATTAGGGATTTCTTGTCTATTATTTTCTTTTTTAGTTTAGAATAAAGGGAATAATTTTGTTGAATCCTTCAATTTTATATCTCTAACTGTTTAGAAGTTATTTCTCTTGTGTACCCGCTTAACTGGGCCACCCTGTATATGCATTTTAATGTAATTTTAGGAGCCCTAAAAGAGTTTTTGCTCTCCCAATAAATTGAATAGCCAACCTGCTGAAAATCCTTTTATAGTCCAAGAGCTGTTAATGCACATTTCATGAAGTGCTTTATGGACCTTGAAATTTTACTATAATATACCTCTTGGGTAGATAAGAAGGTAAGTATGTGTTGGCTAGACTTACCGTTGAACACCAGGTACTGCGAATAGGGTAAAGGTGAAAAAAAAAAAAAATTACCCAAAAATAGAGTATTATTCAAAAGCCAACTATCTTTAATGTAAAATTAAGAGAATTTTACAATGAATAATAAATAATAATAATGACACTTTTAAGGGAGATAACATGTAAAAAAAAAAAAATGAAGATGTTTTTATCCTTATATTAAACGGGTGTTTTATTCACGCTGCCATTTAATCTGGGACAGCTTTACAAAATTGCTCCTTGGCTCACTCCCGAAATTAAAGAAATGATGAGAAAATGATGCTGCAAGACGACGATCAATCTGTACTGGACACCCAGAGGACCTGAAGACCTTCAAATATCTCCGAAACATCACTCAATACACTCTTCGCCGCGCTCGTTCCCAGTATTATCAGACCTCCCTCTCCTCAGCTTCCGACTCCCGTTCCCTCTGGAACACCCTTCGTAGCCTTTCCCTCGCCAAGAGTAAACCCACTCCCACTATCCATGTTACACCCGACGAGCTGAATACCCATTTCAGAGCCGTCTCCTCTTCAACTACTCCTTCCACACCCTTTGTTCCTTCTAATCCCTTCAACTGTGATAATTTTTATTTCTTAGATATATCACCTTCAGAACTCCTCAAAGCTGTCATGAAATCACATTCTAAGTCCAAAGGTTCGGACAGTATAACCGATGAACTTATTAAACTTTCCCTTCCTGTTATCCTACCCCACCTACTCCACATATACAATTATTCTTTGCAAAACTCCGTCTTTCACACATCATGGAAGAATGCAATTGTTCACCCCTTAAACAAAATTTCCAATTTTTAAACCATTGAATAGTGTAAACTATATATATATAAGAAGATAAACAAAATTTCCAATCCAATTGTTCCCACCGACTTCCGTCCTATTTCTATCCTTTCCAATCTTTCTACACCACTTGAACGCCTCATCCAATCCCAAATATCTGCCTTTCTACAACCCCGCTTAAACTCCCACCAATCAGGCTTTTGTCCAGGTTATTCCACCCAATTCGCTCTTCTAAAAATTACTCACGACCTTCAATTCGCTATTGATCTCAAAAGAATTTCCATCCTTATACTCCTAGATTTCAGTAAAGCGTTCGATACCATTGACCATAACATACTCCTTTCCAAACTCCAATCTTTTTCTTTCTCTAACAGTGCTCTGACCTGGTTTCAATCCTTCATCTACCTCTAACCGCTCCCAATCTGTAGCCATTCCAAACAAACCCCAATCCTCCTCCCTTACACTGTTGCAGCCTACATAAACGATCTCCCATCCTCTATCCTTTTTTGCAACTTCCACATGTATGCCGATGATTCCCAAATCTACCTTTCCTTCCCTCCCTCTGAGCTATTTGAAGCAGCAAGAAAAATCCAGGAAGACTTGGACAGGATCACAGCTTGGGCCAAGACCAACAAATTAATGATGAACGCTGAGAAGTCCAAAGCGATAGTGATAGGCTCAGCTCCCCTCTTGAAATCTCTCCTTCCTATACTCCCTTCCTTCACCAATGACTCCAGTCCTATTCAATATGTCTCCTCTGCCAAGAACCTGGGCCTTGTTTTCGACCAAAACCTATCCTGGAAAAATCATTTATCCCTAGACACTCGTCGCTCCACAGCCACCCTTAAACCGTTCCCGTCGCCTCCTCCCTACTCCTACACGTCAGCTTCTTGTATCACCTCTTGTGTTCCCCCACTTCGACTACGGTTGCCTGGTGCATGGAGGGCTCACTGGGGAGCTTGAGGATCGTCTTAAGCGATTAATGAACAGTTTTCTCAGATTTATCCTCGAAACCCCCAGGGATGCCCATATTTCACACCGGTATTCCGAGTTGAAGTGGCTATTTCCTTCAATTCGATGACAATACTTCCTAGGTTCCTTCCTTTACCAAACCATTTCTTCCAAATCCCCTTCCTATATCTACAACCTCCTTCAGTTTAAATCTTCTGTTCATTCCCGTGGTACCCGCTCCCGTCCCTCCGATCTCTATCCTCCCGCTCATAAAACATCCTTCTTTGACCGTTCCTTCATCTCCCGAGCCTCCTCCTTCTGGAACTCTATCCCTCTTTCGATTCGACACTCTCCTTCCTTACCTGTATTTAAATCCCCCCTCTTTGCTTTTCTCCTATCCTCCCAGGAAGACGCTTCTTAAGATTTGACCACCACGAAGACCAGTTTAGCTTTGTAAATTATATTGTTGTTTTCTTCTCGTGTTTATGTATTTATTTTTATTCATATCCTTTTATAGCCCCAATTTCTTTAATATTTTTAAAATTTTTAATTGTTTATTTTAAACTATTTAATTATATTCCCATCCTCCTCTGAACATTGTATCATCATTGCCCCAATCCAATTATAATTTATGTACACATTTTCTTCTTCTTTTTTTTTTTTTTTTTTTATTATTATTTAAGACTTCACTTATAATATTTGTATTCGTTTTTTTTTTTTTTTTTTTTTTTTTTTTTTTTTTTTTTTTTTTTATACTTTTGTTTTTTCTTTATTTGTATTCATATATTTAGGTTAAATTTGTTTATTTTGTATTTATTTTTATTCTTATGGGACGAAGTCCCAGAATAAAGTATTTTTTTCATTTAATTTCAAAATCATGTGAACAAGAACCAATGAGAGTGCAGAGATCAACCACAACTGCCCTGATGATTGGTGCTCTCACTCACTCTTACGGTTACACACAGTGTATTACAGTCTATCATTGGCATCATTTATTTTCATGTTTCCTGATAATTAAACCCGAATAAAAGTGTCTGCCCTTTTGTAATTATTTTCAATTATGTTCATTGAAGTCTCTGTTTAAATCGCAGTGCGAATAAAGCACTTCATTTAATACCTAAAAAAACTTGATACTTTGGGTTTTATTATTTACATTTTAACCCCCTTAAAAGTGTCTGCCTTATTTATTATTCATTGTAAAATTGCCTTAATTTTAAATTAAAGATAGTTGGCTTCTGATTAAAACACTATTTTTGGGAAATATTTTGTTGCACTTTTTTTGTGCAGTACCTGGTGCTCCACGGTAAGTCTAGCCAACACATATTTACCTTCTTATCTACCCAAGAGGTACATGACAGCAAAATTTCATGGTCCATAAAACACTTCATGAAAAGTGTGTTACCAGACTATTACATTTATACATTTTCTGCCAGCATTTTTTTTTTTTTTTTTTCACCCCATTGTTTTCTCCAATAACATTTTTAATACTTTATTAGCAGTATTTTTTATCCTAGGAATAGTTGGTTCTTCCGTGCTCTAGTGGCTAACGCCTTAGTTTCATATGCGGGAGATGATGGGTTCGATTCCCACCTGAGCACAGTGTAACCAACTAGTGGGGATAATGGACAAAAATCATTAACCACTAGTTATTATCAAATAAAATTTTTTATTAATTGATTTAAAGTTTAGATTTTAAACTCAAAACAAGGTAACAATAGTATAATAATGCATATTATTCGGCTATAATAATATTAATTGTAATATTAATAGAAATAATATAGCAGGTAATAATATTAGTAATAACAATATTATAAAATATAAAATAACTGTAAAATATAATGTAGTAATAGTATAGTAGTAAATTATACTTTTAGTAATATTGCCATAGAATAATAATATTTTACCAATTTATATGAAATTATTAAATAATTTCTTTATTCTGAGTTTGAATCGTTTTTGGATTCGTGAGAATGTAAACTTTCATCGAAACCAAAATCCATTTGATTATTAATGTCATTAATGCCTGGACTGATTTTCCTTTGCCTTTTAGCGCGGTTCCTCCCTCCCTCCATAGGGAGGAACCCCACTTATAAGGTTGATCTCATGACTCAATCCGGAAGTGCCGACTAGAAAATTTTGTGTTTCAGAACCCCTAGAAAATATACAAAGTTTGGGGATTGGTTGAAATTATTGATTTAAAAACATTTTGGTAGATAATCAAAGAAGTCGGGTCTTTCTTTTTATATTGAGTTAATGTCAGATTAATGTTTAAGTTCTTTACTCTCCATGGGGGGTGTGGAAGAATTGTGTTAGTGTACATAGGAGTTTGTAGTGAAGTTGAAGTGTTAGTATCTAATAAATGACGAATAATTAATGGTTTTGCTCGGGGGTTATTTTGTAATTAATTATTTTGAAATGGATTTTTTAAAAACCTAGTTATGCATGGACTGTTTAGTGCTTTTGATTTTAAAATAAATTTCAAGTTGAGGATACGCCGTCTATACTCCAATGGAGGTTCCCCGGATTCTACGCAGAGTCTGTCTACAGGACTTGATCTAAAAGCCCCAGTTGCAATTCTTAGACCTGTGTGATGTATAGAGTCTAGGATTTTGAGTGAACTTTTGCTGGCAGAAGTATAAGCTATACACCCATAGTCCAGCAGTGATCTGGTAAAGGAACGATACTTTACCAGATTGATCTGTTAGAGCAGGCAAGCCTAGGCAGCATGCGTTGCTAGGACGATAAAAGAACAGCTGTTATCGTACTGTATTTCTTTCATTGTATTATTTTTAATTGAGGTTAATTTCAACTATGATGGCAGACCTTGAATTACTAGAAATAAAATGTGATTTTGTCCCTCTTAGAGTTTAAGCGCTGGTGATGGTCCATCCGAGGTAATAATATCCCGAACCACTTGACACAATGTGTTCAAATGCGTGATCTAGGTAAAAATAATAATTTTTGAGGTTAATGTATGGTTGGGGTTCCTTAATGGCCGCCTCCTGGACCCAGTATTAGTTACCTGAATTAACAAATTCAAAATAAATGTGTATTTTATTTATTTACTGTTTTAGGAATTTTTTTTATATTCGTGGAAGTAATTTTTTTTTATTGTTTAAAGTAAATATTTACTTAATATTTATGTAAACATTTATAAAAATAAATATTTCCCTTCAGCTTTTTGAATAAACTGAAGAAAAAAATATAATTTTCTTTTCACAGATCCATGTTTTTTTTTAAACTTTTGTACTTAAACCATTCAAATACTTCAATAACACAGGGTTGTGATACATGAATGGAAAGCTGGTTAAATGAGGAAGTTTTTCTGAAACCCGGAAATCTCAGATCCTGCCCATTGAGGAGTAACGCTGGAAAGAAATATCAATAAAATGTCAGGAAATTTAGAATTGCCTTCTTTTTGTAAGATATACATACTTACATTCATTCATTTTTGCGTTTATTATTCCCAACTAGTCTTATAGTAAATTTACTCAGCTTTTGATTGGTTTCACTCCCTTTCTAGTAGTACCACCTGGGACGGAGCTACAACGATTATGTTTCTAAAAACCACGTTTGTCTCGATAAAACAATAAAACGATGTTTTCTCCCTTATGGGCGTGAATTCGGGAAATCGTCATAGAACATTTTTTGTTCCCCTAAGGGTCCTCTATCACCCCTCTCAATATGACTAGACATTTACGGGACACCCTGTATATATATATATATATATATATATATATATATATATATATATATATGAGAGAGAGAGAGAGAGAGAGAGAGAGAGAGATAAATAGTCTTTATTATTCAACAACTTAGCTAACTGCCATCAGAGGGAGGTTACACTTAACATTATAATAGCCCTAATATATAATACAAACAAACTTTAAAACAGGCAAAAAAACAAAACATGATAGAGGATTCATATTACAAACTTATATTACAGCTACTGACTTAAAACTATAAAAACATTATAAAAGTAACCCATATAATTTAACAACGTTTTAATATAATTATACATACATCACAGTAAACTGCGTTAATTAACAAGGAACAAATAATTTATATTTTCACCCTAATTTGCACACACACACACACACCTATTACTTATTTACAATTATACTCCTCCTGTTCCATGCTTCCCTACCATAGCCTGCAATATTCTCCCAGTTGTGCCCATTTAAAAAACCACAAACTTCCCCAAATGAGAGATAATCTGTATCCAACCACTTCAACCTAATTTCCTTCAGCTGCCTACATGAACCTATGAAGTGGTATATATCTTCTTGAGCCGGGCAATTGCAAAGAGGACAATAGGTAGTTGGAGTAGAGTAGTGGTGGTAAATTAGCTTCAACAATTCTCCCCTTAACTTTATCAACCACATTATTTTAGATGTTGAATATTTATCATGGATATTTATCTGTTCGCGGCATACGTCAGCGAATAATGGTCCGATTTTGATGAAATTTGGTACAAAAATCTTTCGTCTAATTTGAAAGGTCAAGTTCGTTAACTAGCAGAATCCGTCCACCGAAACATGGTTTTTGGAGCGAAAAAATATGCTTGTAAGTACTCGTTTTATAGGCTTCTTGGACTAGTAAAATGAATGGAGCCACTTTTAAGGCGATAGCTTTTTTGAATCATGGGATTCAGTTGAAACATTTTCTGCATGTTTGAATTTCATAAAAACTATAATGTTGAAATTTTGGTTATGTTTGGAGTTAAGGAAGGGTTAGAATGAAATATTTTATTAACAGACATAAAAAGCTTTGGGCACTTTGTATACTTTCCTTAATATCTCGAAAACGGTTGAGAATCTTAACGGAAGGTTACTATTCGAAAGCTTACTAAATGCTCTTCAAAAAAGGTCCTGAAGAGAGTTTTGATTAGGCGATGTTAAATCGGAGAAATAACTGCTTAAACTTTGAAGTAATTGATTTCGTTTATTCTAACGGTTCTTTTTGTCTGGTTTTATTCCTTGCTATTTTTTAATTGCTTATAGTTGGATAATGTATTTGACAATAAAACAGGTTAAGTAAAATAGAAAAACAATTTATTGTTAGAAATATAGAGAGAGATTCGAAGACCTTGTGACTTTTTCAACTGCCTGGATGGGTGGGCCTTTCTGGGGTTGGCCGACCCATCCAGGGAAGATCATAAATTAAGACCTTTCTAGAAAGGTGGAACCAAAATAATAACTGTTTCTATTTTAATCTTTGATTCTGAAATAATAGGAAATGGTAAGCTGTAATCTTCTATGGTTTAGCGGTGGTTCGCCGGCCTCTACAAGAACGCTACTTGATCGGAAGGCTCCCGTCGCTAGTCGCAACCCAGAGTGATGGATCGGGTCGAGGATCTGAAGGGTCCTTGGACTAGCTGATCCATACACTGTGCAACCGTAATCTAGCTTGGATCTTATCAAGCTCCTGTACAGCATGAGCATGCTTGTTCTGTCAGCTCCCCAAGAAGTATTACACAAAACTTTTAATACGTTCAGAGATCTTTTGCACTCAGATCTTACGTGGGGAACCCATGATAAAGTCCGGTCAAATGTTAGACCCAGGTATTTTATTGTATCTGATTCCATTATTTCTCGGTTATCTATTTTGAATGGTGGAGTAAAATTTGGTCTTCTAGGACTGAAAACAATACTTTTAGATTTATTAATTGAAATTTTGAAGCCGTGTGGCGTTAGCCAGTTATTTATGCGGTATAGACTTTCTTGGAGGAAAGTATGTAGTGTGTCTATACTCTTTCCTTCACAGAAAACTAAAATGTCGTCTGCATAAAGCATTATTTTTACGGGGTAATTAATTTGCTTTGTGATGTTATTTAATGATAGACAGAATAGTTTTGCGCTTGAAACTCCTCCTTGAATTACACCATTCTCTTGTTCAAATGAATCTGATAATATGGATCCAACACGGACCTGGAATTTTCTTGATTCAAAAAGGTTTTTGAACAAATTTAAAGGGTGCCCATCGATTCCATTTTCTTTTAGACATTCTAAAATATAACGTCTCCAAGCTCGATCAAAAGCACACTCAATATCGAGTAGTATAGCCATTACTTTGTGCTTCTTTCTGAAGGCTTCTATAATTGTGGATTGTAATAAAACTAAATTGTCATTTGTGTTCCATCCCTTCCTAAAACCGCTCTGCCAATCTGCTAGACATTTATTTTTTCTAAGTACCAGTCTACTCTATTACAAACCAGTTTTTCAGTAAGTTTGCAAAGAGAATTTGCGAGTGAAATTGGCCTGTAACTTGTTACATCTTTGTCAGATTTGTTTTTCTTGTGGACTGGTACAACTATAGATTTCCTCCAGACTTCCGGAAATTCACCTCGAGTGTATATCCTGTTAAAAATAGCAAGGAGGACTTTCTTGTTGCTTAGATCTAGGTGTTTGATCATGCTAATGCATATCTCATCGGGACCCGGTGAGGTATCTTTCCAAGAAGAAAGAGCTGTGTTAAGTTCAACTAAAGAGAAGGGAGCATTTAATGGGTGGATTGGGTTAATTGATATATCTATAGGGTGTTTTTCTTTGTCAGATTTTAAAGTAAGAAAATTATTTGAGTAATTTTCTGTACTTGATATATAACTGAAATGTGTTCCTAAAAGATTTGCTATTTCTTTCGGTTCAACTATTGTAAGATTATTATGTTTTAGAGATGGAATGGGTTTCGTATTTTTCATCCCTGTCACTTTTCGAATTTGGTTCCATATTTCTGTAGGAGATGTGGTATAATTAATTTTGGATAGAAAAGTTTGCCAAGATAATTTCTTTGCATTCTTTATAGTAAATCGAGCGTGTTTTCTTGCCTTGATATAACCTTCTGTAGATTCGGCGGAAGGATGTGTTTTACATTTTCGTAATGCTTTCTTTCTTTCCTTTATGGCTTTCCGACAATCTTCATTCCACCAGGGCACAGTTTTCCTTTGAGTTGTGTTCTTATTACGTGGAATTGTTTCTGTAGCTGCATAAATTATTTTTTGATTTAGATCATTAATAATATTATCTATTGTATCTGCATTAACATTTAAATTCGTTAGTTGGGCGAGTGTTTCAAATAGTTGCCAATTAGCCTCCTTGAGTTTCCATCTGATCGGCCTGTCGTTTATGTTGCTTCTAGAAGTCAACGAGAACCGGGAAATGATCGCTCCCATAGGAATCTTCTGCTACTGACCACTTGATCCTAGGAGCTACGATGGGAGATGCTATGGTAAGGTCTATTGTTGGCATCGTCCCGGTTCGAGAACAGATGTGTGTTGGAGTTAGATCATTTAATACGGTCAGGTTAAATGTGTCAATACAAGTTTCAATGATTCTTCCTCTCTGATCTGTGTTTTTTGTGCTCCAAAGTTCTGAGAAAGCATTGAAGTCGCCTAATAAAAGTACAGGTTCAGGGAGATGTCTATAAATATTACATAAGTCATCACAGTTAAACTGTTTTCCTACTGGTAAATAAATGTTGCAAATCGTCATTGGTATTGGAGAAAATATTCTTATTGCAACTACTTGTGAAGGTGTATTTATTGTAATAGGTTCATAGGCAATGTTATTTTTAACGAGGATACATACTCCTCCAGAAGCTATCAATCCATCTGTGTAGTCTTTTCTAATAATTTTAAAATGTTTAAAATTTAATGTTTGCGAAGGCTTTAATCTTGTTTCCTGAATACAAATTATAGAACTGTCAAAGTCATTAATAACACATTCTAAGTCGGGTCTGTGAGTCAGTAGTCCATTAATGTTCCATTGAATAATCATTATTGAATGTATAAATTATATTAAGAAATAATTAATGAGTCAAGAGAGAGAGAGAAAAAAAAAGAGAGAAGCTAGTAAATAAAAATAGAACTTAAAAAGAAAAAATTGCCTAAATATAACCATCATTCTTTCTTTTGATATTTTCCTAACCGAGTTTTGCGATTTCCATTGTTCATTCCAGTAGTTGATACCGTTGTAGACAAGGAAGAAGATTCAGCTAGGGTCCTTTTCAAATCTTTATCTTCAATAGGTAATGTAATACCTTCAATAGGTAATGTAATACCTTCAATAGGTAATGTAATACCTTCAATAGGTAATGTAATACCTTCAATAGGTAATGTAATACCTTTTGAAGATGATTCATAGGCCTCATTTATTTTCACCCCTGAATTTCTCTCTCCTTGGGAAAATGTATTTGTATTATTTTCATCACCACTATTAGTTTCAAAATTTTGCTGTGCTGTTTTAACTAAACTTTGTTGTTGGGCAGAAGGCACCTTTGTGCTGGTACCCTCTTCACTATTTTTCGATAATCTACTTTCCAAAAGATTAATTTTATTTGTAAGCGCATTCACTACTTCAGCCATTTTTTGTATTTCTTTTATAAAAACCTCATTCACAGCAGAACTACTTACTGCAGTGGAATAGGATGGATTTGGAACATTATTATCAGTTTTAGGCTGTAAATTTCTCTGTCTAAAAATATTTTCCACTTGGCTATAAGTTACTCGTTCCTGTGACCTAATTATTTATATAGCCTTTTCTTTAATATAGAACTCACAAGACCTTCCCCATGCTGGATGTTCAGTACTCCCACAGTTAATGCATTTTTGTTGGCTTAAGCAAGCCTGTCCTTCATGTGCGGCTTTTCCACACTTACCACATAATTTACTTTGACAATTTACATTATTTGCATAATGCCGATATTTAAAACAGTTGTAACACTGAACTGGCATTGGCTCATATGGTCGGACCTTGACTTTTAAAAACTCTAACGCTATATATTCAGGTAGGTGACATTTTTCGAAAGTTAATATTAATGTATTAGTTGGTACTTTTTGGCCCCTTACATTTTTAACTGCTCTTTTAACTTTTATAACACCTTGATCTTTCAATTCTTTCTGAATTTCCTCCTCAGAACAGTTAGATAGTTCAAAGCAAGATATGGTGCCGCGGGAGTAGTTTAAGAACTTATGTGCACTAAAAATTATGGGTATACTATCATAATTTTTAATATTATTCAGGTTACAAAGATCTTTGTACTGTGTTATTTCTAACAAAACTGATCCACTTCTTAAAAATTTAACCTTGACATTAGGAGAATAACTTTTTATGAATTTACAAACAGCAAAAGGGCTGTAATTGTTGAATTTTTTTGTATTATTAACAGTGATCGATGTTTATACATTCAAGAATTTATGGGGAAAAAACCAAATATAACATATGATTTTCATCGCCATTTTATAAGTATCTAACTGTGGAACACTACGATTTTATTAAATTAAATGAACAATTCGAGAATTTATGTTCCATTAATTTAATTTGTATTATTAATTTATTTTTCTAAACATTTTTACAAATATTTTCATCATTATATTTTTAGTTTTAGTTATTTCAATTATTTTGTTGTTTGATGGATTTGCATATTTTTAGTGCGGTTCTTCCCTCCCTCCATAGGGAGGAAACCCGCTTATGAGGTTGACCTCATGATGTTCATGCTTGCAGGTACTCGTTTTATAGGTTTCTTGATGCAGAAAAACGAATGAAACCATTTTTAAACCGATACCTGTAACCATTTTCGAGAAACATTGAAACACCTACTTTTCCAAACCAATTTTCACTTTTGGTTTTCAGAAACAAATAATTCAGTTCAAACTTCTTCCAGATATTCATCTAATGTATGACAGGTAAATTTTGGTTCTGTTTGGAGTAAAGGAAGTACTAGAAATAAAATATTTCATTAACAGGCATGAAAAGTTTTGGGATTTTCGTATTTTCTAAAATATCTTGAAAACCGTCGGGAAATCGTGGTAAGTGGTGACCATTCGAAAGCTTACTAAATTCCCTACAAAAAGTGTTCTGATGTAATTTTCGATGGGGTGATGTCAATTGGAGAAATAAGGACTTCAAAATTTGCAATTGTTAGTTTTGCTCTTTTAAAGGGGTTTTTGTATCATTTTGCCAAACGTTTTAACTGGTTGTTGCTTATTTTAGTTGCATTTAACAGTAAAACAAGTATTTGACTAAAACAAGGTAAGAAAATGTTAAACGTTGTTATAGTGTGTCCAACAGTGAACGTTGAGAAGGTGGGGGAAGTCGTCATGATACTGTCAGTTTCCTGTTGTGGCGCCTTCTATCTATTTTCTCTTCGAGATTTTATATTATATTTTTCACGAAAGATCAAACCCCACCAATAACTGCTGCTATTTACTAGTAGCACTAGAGATATGAACGCACTAAGATGACTTTGTTCCTGCGAGTCTGAGTTTTTTATATAGGTATTTAACTTTAGTTCCTATGCCTTCTGGTTGATAAATACTTTGTGGTTTGTTTCAAAAAGAATGTTTTTCTCTCTCTCTCTCTCTGTTCAAAAGAAGAAGCAGAATTTGAAAGGATGGCACTGTCTTCGCTCGTCAAATGAAGATTTTGTGAAACTGATAGCAGCTTCGCCTTGTGTTAATCTGTCAATCTATTTGCATTACAATATTTGCATTTACCTATAATTTTGTTTCCTTCATGGACTTCTACAAAATGTAGGACGCCCACACATTTGCTTTTTTTTGCTGGTTTACCATTATTCCCGACAAAGAGCAGTATGATTTTGTTTTAATTTAATTCCAATCTAGGGTTGCTTACATGAGGCGAATTTTCTTAAACCTGTTGCATTAGTACAGAGTGGTGGAGCCATCTTCTGGTTTCCACTACAACATTTTTATCAAATATTAAGAGAAATGGGCAATTCATTTTCTGTGAGCGCTCTTTTATTATGAAATAGGGGGAATTGACTTTTGAGGAGTTATTACATAAGAAATAAGACAATTGTTAGGTAAAACCTAATCAAATTTTATTTTATTCATATGAATTTAAAAGTTGAATTAAAACCTGTAGTTTTTGTTTAAATAGTTCAGAAATTAGCTAATATAAGAGAATATGGATAGCTCCTATATATCCTAGAACAAATTTACCAAAAAATTGCTTTTTGTAAAAGGAAAATTTTCCGGAAAAACATGGCTGAAAATTTTCTGGAAAATTTTCCATCCCACATCTCTACTCACACAACGCTGTAAAATCATTTTTAGGTCTGCCTCTAAGAAAGCCGGAAGGGCCATCAGGGCGTGAGTTTCTTTTTTCTTGATAATAATTAAAAACAATTTCTTCTTAGTTGATATCTTGTTTCAACCAGTATTTATATAAGAGTTTTTTTCTTTGCGTTGAACATGTTCCCACATTTTTTACATATAATATAAGACTAAACAGGCAGTCTTTCTAATGCTGCTCAATATTTCTTTAGGAGCATCCTGCAGATCAAATTGAATCAGTATTTGCCCAAGGATTGATTCCGTTTTCTTGGATTTATCCACATTTTTTTCAAATTTAAAAGAAAAAATAAAGTGCATTATGTGATGGATCTGAAAAATAAATTGTTTGAATCGGCTAATTTCGGCAAACTAAATTGCCCTCAGTACATTATACTGGAGGTAAACTTTAAGCTCTAAAAAACTTGGGATGTTTTCAGATGAAGTTTTTTTTGCTATGGCCTATCAAAATTTTGTATTTATGAAAAATGTCAAAGATCAATGAAGAATAATTCAGGATAAATGGTAAGGGAGTAATTACCCATAATCAATTATATCAGCTAAAAAAGGAATAGTTTTGACGTAATTTCCTTCGGATCACTTAATAAAAACACTGCTCTATCTTCAACGGCTGAGGGTCAAACTGATTGTTGATATGAAACAGGTTTTGAAGACTTTGCCTTGTTTTTAACACTGCTAATGTGTTTTGTGATAAAAATAAAACTAATATTTATTAGTTTTATACGATTTTAATTCCTTGAATAGTTTCTAAACTTAGCTAGAGGATTAAACATTAAATATAAGAAAACAAAAATTCAGGTTTTTGTCCATTGGACTGTCCTGTGGCAGGAATTTTCTCATATCACGGCTCATTGGGAAAATTCCTCGCTGCACTCTGGATGTCAGCGCTAATGGCCTAGATGTCGATGCATCATAAAAAAAAAAAAAAAAGAAAAAAAGACAGACAGATTTTTAACTAGCAATTTATGTTATAAACGTATTGTTTAAATCTATATGTAAACTTTAATATATTTTTTCAGGATATTGCAAGATTTAATACAGATGTTTTTACAATAATATGTAGCGACTGGAGCTGGCCTGTAGGCATTATCCTTGGCAAATTGCTTGAAAAAGATGGCAAAGTTGTTTCTTTAATATTTTTTGAATCATGTATCTCATTTGATTCTGAATTTGCCTATCGACAAGTTGTTAATGAGGTATGTCGAATAAATAAATATACATTTTTAAATGGATTTTATATTAATTGATTATTATATTATTGATTTTATTTTTATTTTACCACAGGTTAAAAGTGATAGTTCTTATGCCTCACTTTCAACCCAAGAAGAGGGAAATAGCTTATTAAAAGTGGAAAGAAGCCTCAAGAAATTGAAGTACCTTCTTAATCTCTTTGGAACTAAACTTCCTTCCAGAACACCCAAAATTAAAGGAATATGTCATTATATAAGAAGTAATGTACTATATGTGAAAGAATGTCAGGCTAAACTTCAAGAAGTATGTATAATCTTGAAAAAATGTTATCAATTGAACATGCATTTTTAATAATTGCCTTTTATTGTACTTACAGTAAAAAAAAAAGTTTTCTTTTCATCATATTTTATTTTATAGTATTGCATTGATAATGAAGTGAATTGCCTTGGTGTCCCTGGTTTCTATATTTTAGCTGTTCACTCACACATACAAATATAGTTATTTATTATTAGTATATTTTTATGCATATTATTTTTAATATATTTTTATGTATTTTTCTTTCAGTATTGTGAACAAAATATTCATGTATATACTACAGAAGAAATATATAAAAATATGATGGCGAATAGAAAATTACAGAAACATATTAACTCCTGCATTCTCTTTGGCTACAAGGATGCTGCGACAAATGTAGAAAAGACATTTATGGAAGAAAGTATTTACAATAATCCTCGACTTTCATTTTTGAGTTTTATGCAATCTCTTCATGTGAATAAGTGCCGTTAGTTCCCGGTGACCTGCTCATGGTGATTTGATGAACTTGTATTATTTGTGAATATTTAATTTATAGAAGATTAACAAAAGTTTTGTTTTTATGTATTAAATGAGCTACACATCCATTTCAGAGAGAAAAATATGAATGAAATTGTGTGAAAAGATGAATAAATTTTTCAAAAAATGTTTATAATTGATGCCTTATTTCTATTAGCATATATAAATGTTACAATCGTTTGAACATTTAAACAATAGAATTTCTATTCCAAAATTACAATTAATATGACTCAACCATTTGTCCAAAAAATTTTGAAAATGAGATTTTGGAATAATTTATTTATTAAGCTTTTTCTGCTCTTTCCAGTAAATAAAATAATAACACCTAAAAAAGGCTCCTATCTAATGAAAAACACTTTTGAAAATCATGAACAGAAACAAAATGCACCATGTCCTTCAGGTGAATTATAACATGGCTGACGTTGCTTGATATGTTTATACAGGAACAAAGAGCTTCTTGTCAAAGTTGGAAGCATCATGTAAACACAATACAATTTCAAAGCCACCCTTGTCCAGTTTAGAAATTTAAGAGACACTATATTTTAAAAAACAAAACATTTGTATGTGTTTTGCAGTTGGCAACAATGGATGACAAAAATAAACAACAGAACATTTCGACGGTACTTACATTGAATTGTGTTATTGAATTCTGCCTAGTGTGATTGCGTGCTCATTTGGAGTTTGCTGTGCTTTATGCTGATTATTCCTTGCTAATTATTTAAAAGTTATTAAAAACTTATTAAAATATCTGCAAAGCATGATGTGTAAAGAGCCAGAAATCTTAGAAGATGAGGTTAGAAGAATGTCTGTACCTGTTACTCTGTGTGTGAAAGGGAAAGGATGTAAAAAAGTGAGTACTCCAGCTACATGTAAAAAAAATTGTTAGAACAAGGAAATATTTGGCAAAACTCCTACAAAGGCTTCCCAATCGTAATAATCAAAAAAATTCTTTTCTTCTCTGAATTAACAATGCAAGTTCCATGAAATATTTTACAATGAGGACGTTGATTCTAACAAGTTGAATAATATTATACTAAAATATGCTGTAACGGAGTCACCTAAAAGTAAAATATGTTGAGGAGAAAGGAAATCAATTACAAAAACATCTACAAAATACTTTATTCCTGTTATCCATGATGGTATGCGAAATCAAATACAAGTGTGCCAGCAAGAATTTTTGACAGTGTTAGATGTTACAAAGAAAAGACTTTAACGGATTTGTCAGCAACACTAATATATATTGTAATGATAAATTATTATAAAAAGGTTGCGCCACGTTGGGTCGCCAATAAATGTAATGATTAATTTTTACAATAAAAAATAAAGAAATTTTAATTATTTTAATAAGAGTTATTATATGAGTTTGACTTAACCTCAGGGTTTAAAGTTCCGAGTGAATGAAATTATATAACATTTATCTCCAGACAATTCTGAGATACAAACAATATTAAACCACATACAAACAATAATAAAATAATCGACACTACAAAAAAAAACAATTCTTACCTCTAAATCAATCCGCTTCCAACAAAACCTCAATTCACTTGGTATTCCTTGGAGGAGAGGTCCGCCTTGGACCAACGCTGAGAATAGAATGCTGTAATTAACTGAGGACGGACCCCAGTTCCTCAGTCCATGAATGTGGGAATTCGACGGACGCCTTCTCTCTATCACTGCTGGGACTAGACTGCTGCCATTCGAGAGAGAAACCTTGGCTTCCCTCTTTTTAACTTCCGCAGTTTGCCGGATTTTATATATAAAGATAACAATTGTTTTTTGCAGTACTAAATAATTAATTTATTGTTATCTGGATGTACATTTAATATGGATATATTGTATACCAGTATTGTCCAAAAATATTATTAATTTTGATCGTATATAATACGATGTTATTTGTACATATGGTTTGTGATTTGCGCGGGCTTTTCAAAGTATCGATGGTTATTTGAATTTAAAAATATTTTCAAGAATGTAATATATCATTACATTTGCACTCCTGTCTAAAAAAAAAATAATAAAAAAAAAATGATTTTAGTCCGGTATAAAAAATAAATTTAAAATTGAATTTTTTAATTTGGAGTTTCGGAATAGAGAGTTCAGAATAATAGCAAGTGTATTATATTATTTTTAAATTTTGATAGCTTACTTCGTCTCATAATTTTTAATTATTTTGATTATATGAATATAGTATTTTATTAATATACTTATTTTAAATTATTTTTATAATTATCAAATTTATTTTAGGCTAAACTAATGATCTTTATTGAAATAAGTTTATTTTAATATACAAAAAACATGATTATTAAATTTATTAATTTTACATAATATCAAAATTTTCTTATCCTAACTAATGTGCTTTCAACATTTATATTAATTTTTAATTATTATTATTATCAATAATAACAGATACAAATTCTAAACTAGTACTACATTTAAAAATTGTCCTGGATCCACTATTTATCATTAAAATCTTTTTTGCATCTGTCCGAATTATTCCTAAGGATTTGTTTTATTCTCTTTCGTGGTGGCCGATTTAATTTTGCAATTTTTTCAATCCCATTTTGATATTGATACTCAAAAAGTATTTTTACTTTATTACCAAATTTGGTGTCCATATTTTTCAGATGATTATTTTTGTTAACATTTTTATTCATTATATTATTTTGATTATTACCATTATTATTATTATAACTCATTATTTTTAAACTAATTATATGATCATCAACTAATTTTTTAATATTATTTTGTTCCAAATTCTCATCCATAACGTCTGTACTTATTTTATTTTTTAAATTATCATTAGTTATATTATTTTTAATTATTTGATTTATTTTTTCATTATTATTATTCAAATTACTCAATAATATTTCTTTAATTTTATCATCTTCATTCACTAAACAAACATACTCACTTTCATCTTTAGTTTCAACAAATATTTTATTTTCTTCACATTTTTGATCAATAATACTACAATCATAATTTAAATTATCTTTTATTAATTCACTTAAATCGTCATTATTGATTTGTGTATCGTCATTTTCGGTATTTTTAATTAAATTTTCATTATTATTTTCATTAATCTCAATAATTTCTTCACTACTTATATTATTTTTATTAAAAAGGTTATTATTCGATTTTTTCAACTCTATCGTCTCTTCATTCTGATTTTTACCCATATTATTTAAAGCATTACATAAATCGTCCAATTTTTTATTATTTTTACTTAATTCGAACTTTAGTTCTTGATTTATTTCATGCTTAATATTGCAAATACTCTTACTTAAATCGAACTTCAGTTCTTCATTTTGTTCTAATAATAGCTTCATTAAATGTTCTAGGCCTTGAGGATGCATCTCATTATTTTTACTTAAATTGTCATTGCTTTTCTCATTTTTTATTATATTTTCCTCCATTTTGTTATTCAATTCTGATATCAACTTATATTTTCCTAAAAACGCGGATGTATCTCATCCATTTCCTGAATTCAATTCCCGTTATCTAATATGATATCCTAGTGACGCGTAGCAGATCCTGGAACGAGCTGCCGCCATTTCTGTATAATCGATTTTCAATTGCATCATCCATTATTTACTTTTATAATTTTATTTAAAATTTCTTGTTATTAAGATATTTAATTAACGTTTTTAACTTCAATTCACTCGGCCGTCTACGTTGGGCGCCATTAAATGTAATGATAAATTATTATAAAAAGGTTGCGCCACGTTGGGTCGCCAATAAATGTAATGATTAATTTTTACAATAAAAAATAAAGAAATTTTAATTATTTTAATAAGAGTTATTATATGAGTTTGACTTAACCTCAGGGTTTAAAGTTCCGAGTGAATGAAATTATATAACATTTATCTCCAGACAATTCTGAGATACAAACAATATTAAACCACATACAAACAATAATAAAATAATCGACACTACAAAAAAAAACAATTCTTACCTCTAAATCAATCCGCTTCCAACAAAACCTCAATTCACTTGGTATTCCTTGGAGGAGAGGTCCGCCTTGGACCAACGCTGAGAATAGAATGCTGTAATTAACTGAGGACGGACCCCAGTTCCTCAGTCCATGAATGCGGGAATTCGACGGACGCCTTCTCTCTATCACTGCTGGGACTAGACTGCTGCCATTCGAGAGAGAAACCTTGGCTTCCCTCTTTTTAACTTCCGCAGTTTGCCGGATTTTATATATAAAGATAACAATTGTTTTTTGCAGTACTAAATAATTAATTTATTGTTATCTGGATGTACATTTAATATGGATATATTGTATACCAGTATTGTCCAAAAATATTATTAATTTTGATCGTATATAATACGATGTTATTTGTACATATGGTTTGTGATTTGCGCGGGCTTTTCAAAGTATCGATGGTTATTTGAATTTAAAAATATTTTCAAGAATGTAATATATCATTACAATATATATATATATATATATATATATATATATATATATATATATATATATGGGCCACTAAGGGCCCAGAGGGGCAGATACTCTAGAGGTGTCTGATTCTTGACCACACGCTGCACTGGGGAGATAGTGTGGTCAGTACTATGCTCCGGCCGCCTGATTTTTCCCTTTGCAGGTACCCATTAAGTAATTAAATAAAGGCTGGGTGAGCCTAGGAACGATCTGGGACCCCACATCCAACCCTCAAACAATGACACTAGAAGAAAAACTCTTTAACGCACGCTCGGGTTTTGAACCTGGGTCCTCCAGTTCATTAGTCGAGTGCTTTACCACTGAGCTAACCTGGCCCCTCAACAACACTTTACAACAGGGAAAAACGCAGAAGAAAACCGAGGTGGAGATCATCGATCTCATACAAATAAAGAAAAAAGGCTGGCGTAAAAAACATTTATTGGTTCAATGAAGCCATTACAAAGCCACTATTTCAGCAATTCCGAAACTAAAAAAACAGTACATGGACATATATTTGTTCGTGATTACAAAATAAGTTTTGCTTCACCGGCTACTAATCTCTGCCCTAAATCCATACAGTATGAGGAAAGGCTCAAATTAGATAAATACGAGAACTTTCAGCTTTAGTTTGTCATTCACAGACAACAAGCAAATGAATTTTTTATTCATCTACAAACAGAGAAACCTCAATGTACAATGATGTCATTCAACTGTGAGAAGAACTTAATTTTGCCAAAACATCCAAACCAAGTGGCACATTATTCTAGAAAATGTTTTCTGTACAACTTTTACATAAGTGTTGGTGCAAGTAAAGATAAAACCTCTCCATAAAAAGTAGTCCTCTACACGTGGACAGACACTGGATTCTAAAGAATCGTCTGAAATATACCATCGATTAACCAACAGGAAGTTCGAGCCTGATTGCTAATCTGTGTGGCTTTTTGCTTGATGGCTGTGGGACCAAAACAAAAAATAGCATTGTCAAAGGAATGCTAATGAAATGGATGGAAAGTGGCGCACCAAAGTTCATTAAAGAAGTAGAAATGTTTTTCCCAATACCCGGAGATTCATTTTTTTTTTTTATGCCTCCGGGCCTAAAGAATAAATACTTAAAAATATGCCTTATTTTCAATTTTATTAAAGTTATTAGGAAAAATATTTCTTTTAGAGGATCGGCCATATTTTTTTCAGAAAGTTGAGGAAAAAATACCTCAAAGTAATGTATCACACATTCATAACCGACCTCTGTAAGTGCTTCCAAAAAATCGTTTTAATTTAAAACAATGAAATTTGAATCGCACGAAACATATTTGATTTTAAAGATATCGAAGTGCGGTTTGCAGCAAAGAGTTTGTTTTTTAATTCCCTTTAAAATGATGTGCATAATAATAGGGGTCATCTGCAAACCTCAACATTTCAGCTAGCGCCGAGCGCACATGCGCGGTGAATATGTTAAGTAATTGACATGTTTGGAAAGCTTAGGTCATGCGCTACAACTTTTGCCTCTGACATTTTTTTCTCAGATCAACCGTTTGGCCGCAAAATTAGTTTGAGCCGTCTTATTTGTGACACCCTGTATAAGATATAATCGGAAACAGAAAAAATAAAGTTTCAAGATTGTTTATGTGTAGTGTAATGTGTTTTTGAGGGCGTCGAGAAAGTCAAAAGCATCAATAGCAGAAAGACTAGAAACGTTTCGTTCATGAAAATGTTTTCTGTTGCCTTGTTAAGAGGAAACCACCGTCTATGACCTAGACGAAGCAATTCCTCGAAAGTACTGACGAAAACTAATGATGCTTCATAACTAGAGCCCGGAAGTTAGGCATTTATTTTTGGGTGAAATAGGCAGGCAAAAAGGCACTTAAAATACTGAAAATAGGCAGTACTGTAATTAAAATAGGCATTTATTAGGAGTGAAGGCAAAGAGGAACCTTTCTGCTTCCATAAAATCAAAAATAAATTAGGACCCCCGTTCATTGTTTCGAACCCGTGACCTCCGAACTGTGAGTCATAAACCATTTTAACATAGCCTATGGCTCTATGGGACGATTTTAACATGGTCTACGAGACTTCCCGGATCAAGACCTACCAGTATTCCCAGTTTGGTCAAAATATGTGGATTTGTATAAGGAACAAACGGACAAACAGTCAGACACGTGATTTTTATATATATAAATAGATTTATCTCAGAATTATTGTACTTACTCTCAAGGAAATTACTTATCATTGTTACAAGCAACAAGAAGATGCTTTTTCAAAGTATCAACTGTTATAGACCTTCTCAGAAAAAATGTTTTTCATCATGGCAAAACTTCCTCTGCATTATCTTATTATTTCTAAATCCGGAATCAGGTAATCAGGGCTGTGAGGAAGATGTGACTTATTTCTCTCTTTCCTAATATTCATTATGCTTGTGCATTCCTTCTACTAAGGAAGGTTCTGTTATTTACAGAGGTTATATCCATGGGTTGGGAAAATAAGCTTTCAAATAGATATTTGTGACGGCAATTTGTAATTTAATTTGTGCAACCTTTTTTGTCTTCGATGAACGGAAATTCAATATGCGATTTTTGAAATGTTTAAATCGCAGAAAAAAATTGCATAACAAGCAAAAAAGGCAAAAATAGGCAATGGAAGCCAAAATAGGCAAAAAAGGCAAAATAAAAATTGTCGCTACACTTCCTAAATGCACGAAAACATTTATTTCTATCTGATTCTTCAATATATCCATTCAGATAAAAAAGGCATTTTGCCTAACTTCCGGGCTCTATTCATAACACATCAAGAAAAACCTTTCATTGGAAATAATTTATATATTCTTAATGTTAATTATGAATTACAAAGAGAATATAACGTTTTTTTTTCTTTTTTTTTTTTTTTTTTTTTAAATAATAACAACAATATAAACAAAAACAAACAGTATTGGGGCACCTCTATATTTAGCATACCTGATTTAAAAATTATTTTAATATGTTCTGTAGAGATGAATACCTTGGTAGGTATAATTTTCCTTCTATAACACTTCTAAGTCGTCTTGGCATTGACGTTTTTAGCGCGTTTCGATCCTAACTCCATAGAGGGGAAACCCGCTGATGATGGCCTGATGACGCAATGATACAACTAGCTTTCCTAATTAAATTTGGGTTTGGGTTTTTGAAAACGATTGATTTATTTGAACATTGTTCCAGACGTTCGATATCCATTCAAACTAAGATATTTACATTTTGGTTGCGTCTGGAAATAACTAAGTATTAGAAAATATATTTTATTAACCGACATGAACAGTTTTGGGATTTTCATATATTTTCGTACATATTGTGAAAATGATTGGGATATCGTGCTAAGTGGAATGAAACCATTCGCAAGCTTACTCAATTCTCTACAAAAAAAGGTTGTAAATTAGTTTCTGGTGAGATAATATCAGTCGGAGAAATAAGTGCTTAAATCTTCGAAAGTCTCCTTTAAACGGTTCTTTGTGTTTATTTTCCTCAGTTTTTTATTAATTGATTGTTTTTTTTAAATTTAACTGTAAAATTATATTCCAGTAAAACGTTAAGTAACTAAGAAACGTGTTTGTAGTAGTGTTTTCCTTAAGAACGAGGGAGAAGGCGGATTGGTGTTTAACGCTTTATGCCAAGAGTCATTATCTTGCCGTCATTATCTTGCCAGTCATTATCATTTTCTGGCAAGAGTCATTATCTTGCCAGAATGTAAAATTGTCTTTAACCATCGCAAGCTATCTATCTTCTCAAGAAGAGCTTTACTGTCCGTCCAAGAAAATATTGAAATGCTTCTTCCTTAGAAGCTATTATATTTCCTGAAGAATGTTTTTAAAGTAAAAGTGAAGAACACGGATGTATATTATTGAACAATCAGATAAAACAAGAACAGTTGCAATTTAATATTGATGTTTCAGAAATCTAGGTTTTATTAGCTTATATTGGTAATTCGTAGTCATTTGTTGATTTTATTATTCTATGAATATTATGGGGGTTAAACGTCAAGTGAAAAACAAATGCTTTTTACTTCATGGCTCTTTACTCTTTTTTAAGGCATTTTAAATGGGGATTCAGAGGCTTAAGATACATATCTTTGACACTACCAAAATAATTAATTTTTACGGTGAGCTATTTTGGATTATATTTAATTATATTCAACAATAAACATTGGCCTTTTCTCCAAGAAACTTGATCTTTAGGTACCTAGTAAACAATGTCGTCATAACATTTTTTTTCAACAATCGAATAAGTATCTCTTGCGCTCAAGAAGGCTTTGCCTTTGCGAGGTTGCAGCAGTTAGTAGATAACTGTAAAGCTCAGGACTTGGAAAGGCAAGTCAAGTATTATTCCTTTAATTGCTTTTTGCGCTGCAATGTAAAAATGTTGTTACTCTTGTCGGACTTTTATTTGTATTGTCTTTAGATCTTACGTTTATGCGGTTTTAAATTATTATTATTTGAGTTATAAACTATCTATTTTCTTATGTTGTTTTCCTGTTTTAATTTAAGTAAATCTTACTATTTTGATAACTACAAAATCCAATATAATACATTATAAAAATATATCAACACATACAGGATCATTTATTTGTGTCTATTTTGAAGAGTTTTCTTTAAACCCCAAGAATATTTGATTTTCTTTAAAGTTAGAGAAAGACTTGTTTGATTTCTGTGGAAATACCCCTTTTGATATCATAAAACTAAATTTAGCTATATTTATTACATTTCAATTAAATTAATATTTTGAATCACTCCTTTGAGTCTACAGCCAAATCTAGTTTATTTGCCAGTTAACATTCATTATTTTTCTTTCATTGAAATATCTGCTAGCTCATGTAAGTAACCAATTTTTTTCTAAGGTGTGCCTAACTAATGTTAGATCGTTGTAATTGGAAGAATATTAAATTTTCTTCATAAAAAATATAGTATGATTGTATTGAATTGTTGTTTTGTACATTATTTGTTTGTTATTCCTCTGAATATAATATACTGTTTTTGAGAATTTTGAAGTAAGTATAAACATTTCAGTTTTAAACGCATGGTTCTTTAGAGCTGTGATATTTGAAATCTAATTCTTTCCAAACGGCCACTTCCTAGCTTCCTCCTTATTTTATTTAATTAGTTTGCATTGATGAAACTTTGTTCCGGAATTAGTGACCTTATTCTACCCTTTAAAAGTCATCAAATGTCACTTCATCGATGTCTAGGATGAGTCCTTTTCTTGATAATTCTTACTTCTTTTAGAGCTTTCTTCAGGTACTGATCTCCTGGTATGTACGGCCATTCAGACCGTTTCAACTAAATTACATTAATCTTAAATTAAAGCATGCTGTAAGAACCTGAAATATTAAAGGCCTCATTCATAGACAGAATAAATAAAACTATTTAGTCGTAACAACATGAATATATAAGATAAGAACTGTAGATAAAATCTATTTATTCCACATCGTGGCATTTGTTTTCTGAAGGTTTATTGTTGACTCTTTTTATAGCAATTGATTGTGAGATGTCATAATGTGCTCCAGTATAAGATTTCGGCAACACATATTTAGGCAAAAGCTGATTAGAATTTATGATTTTAATATCTTGAGATCTTACTTATCCTTACGCCTTTTTCGATAATTCTATTTATTTATGCACTGCAACTTTGGCTGTTAATGCAATGTCAATGCATGAAAATGACAGCCTTTAAGCAAAATATAAAAAAAAAAAATGACCTAGATGTAGATGCGCCGTAAAAAAAAAAAAATAAAAAAAAAAATAAGAACATTAGGATCAAACAAAAACAGTTAAATAAATCTATAGATAAAAAGAAATTTGTATTGACATTAAAATGAAAAGAATGGATAAATGCTGTATATTTTAACGCATGAAAGCATAATTTATTTACCTACATCTTTTCCTTGAAATATTAGTTTCTCATGATTTCTAAGATTGATCTAATATTGAAAAAAAAAATTGAAGGCGTGTTTTCATAAAAAATTTCTTGAGGCAATATAGTCTAATAGACTCATAACATTTGAGTACCTCGAAATGCATAGAAAAATTACAGTATTTTGTTTTTACATCTGCATTATTTTGTCCCCAATTTTCATTGTTAATAACGTTTGATGGTTGATAATTTATTATTTAACATGTTGACAACTATGGAAATAATTTCTAATGTCTTTCAAAGAAATAACTCTTGAAGATTGTCTTCCCCTCCATCTCGCTGCACCCTGGCCTACTGCCTGTTCAGATAGATCGTGGAGTTTGAAGGGAATAGACCTATATTCTTAGGTAGCAACTCCATGGGGAAAATTCCCCCTTTTATAACCTTACGTCTGGGAAGTTATCACTTCAGTTTAAATTGTTTTTAGTTCTAGCTTTAGTTAAATATTGATAAACATTAAACACTACTTCCCTTGTCTGGCCACCCAATGCCTTCCCTGGTCCTAAACAAGGCATAATCAGTCTTTAGTGTTTCATGTAGTGTTTTGATCATTTACGTGGGACTTTGCAAACACGGAACTGTAGGGGATATTTCCCTCCCAGGAGTTTGTAAATACACAATTGAATTCAACGATCTATATAACAGGCTATAGTACATGGTCTGTTGGAACAAATATATATATATATATATATATATATATATATATATATATATATATATATATATATATATATATAAAAATCACGTGTCTGTCTGTTTGTCCGTTAGTCTGTTTGTTCCTTATAAAAATCCATACCGTTTCGCCGATTTTGACCATACTTGGCACAAAGGTGAATTTTGATCTGGGGAGTGTCGTAGGGTAAGTCAAAAACGTCTACCACCTGTCTGTCTGTATGTTTGTTCCTTATACAAATCCACACTTTTTGACCGATTTTGATCAATCTTGGCCCAGAGGTAGGTGTTGATACGGGGAGTGTCGTAGGCTAAGCCAAGAACGTGTACCACCTGTCTGTCTGTATGTTTGTTCTTTACACAAATCCACACTGTTTGACTGTATTGACCACAACTGGCAGCACTCTCGGCCACCGTGTCCGAGGTCACGGGTGCGAAACTGTGAACCCGAACAGTTACAGATTTGTATTGTTAGGTTTTAATATTACTTATTTGGTTTCTAATTTATTTGGGCTTTTCTAGATGCAGAATGTAGGTGTAGCATCGCACACCGGGTAACAGCTATAAAAAATAAGTCTGTTTATTGAATTTGTCTTGCATTTCAATGATGCTTGCCAATACATTTATTATTAGGGTTTTCCTTTAGGATTCTTAAATAATATCTTTAGAAAAAATAGAAGACATAGATACTACTAGATCCAGGGAGAAAAGTTTGACTGAATTTGACAAAGATCATATGCACGTTTTCCTGTCAGAAGGACCAATGAATATATACCAAAAATTAGAGCTTTTATTTTTTATATTTGGTGTTATTTTAATTTAAATTCTTTTTTTTTTCAGGGATGGTGCTCGTTTTAGAGGAACCTCTGGGGATGAACACACCAGTCATCGAAGTGTCTTCATTGAAGTCTTGGGGAGATACCAATCCAATCCATGTTCCTACCAATTACAATGTTAATTCAAACCTTGAAACGAGTCCCTTTCCGATTAATAGCACGCTAAACAAGAAAATCATATTTTGGTATGTCAATCAATTTTAAATTTACTCTAAGAATTTATGAAAGTTGTTTTATTAAGTGTTTATTGATTTTAACCTATTCTTTAGCACAGTTTAGAATATTTTTATGCTAAAATGCCTGTCTATTATAAATAATGGTAATACTGAAGGAGAGTGTCCTCAGCACCGATTTTCTTCAAAATTTGCACTATAACGTATTTTGATGCACTAAACACGAATCCGTTGAAAAAAAAAGATGCTCGCAACTAGGAAAGAAGTTATTAAGCACTAAAGTTCACTGTTATGGAGGTTATAAAAGACGGGGTAAACAGCTTATATGTAAACACGCGCATGCGCAATTGTCCTTAATGGCGAAGTGTAATTGAAATTTAGACTCACCTGTGGTAGCTGACTTGGTTGTAAACTGTCGCTTTTGGGCATACGTGCTATGCGTTTCCGCTCGCTCAAGAAAACATCAAAACCCCTAGTCAATCCAACTCGCAGAAATGAAAAGAATTCTATGGCCCAAAAGTCGTCCAAGGCAGTCTTCCCTAACCTTCATAACAGTGAACTTTTTTTTTAAATAACTTCTTTCCTAGTTGCGAGCAACTTTTTTTTTCAACGGATTCGTGTTTAGTGCATCAAAATACGTTATAGTGCAAACTTTGAAGAAAATCGGTGCTGAGGACACTCTCCTTCAGTTTTACCTAAATAATTATAAATAAACTTCTTTACCTTCATATGGCCATGTTTTTGAAGCCAGTTTGCCACAACTTGTTTTGTTTTTTTAAGAAAAAATAAAAACTCTTGCCAGTGGAGGCCCCGTGAACATGACTGCTAAGGCGTATGTACTTTGTACCTAAGGTCGTGGGCTCAATTCCAACTAGGTGCCAGGGATTTTCTTTCATGAAAATAAACAGGCATCAGTCCTATACTGGATATAAAAGGATGTTAACATGTAGGAAACCTGTCCCAAAAATCATTGTCATGTTTAAGTGGATGTTAAAATTTGAATAAATAAATACAAAAAGTCCAACTCGCAGGAACTGTGTCATCTTAGCACAGTTCCGTTCATATTTGCCATTAGTAAAGGAATAGAAGCATTTTTTTTTAATATGTTTTGATCTTACGGGAAAAATATACAATGAAATCTCAAAGAGAAGTAATATAACATTTTAAGCATCACAACGGGAAACTAATTGTATCCTAAGCGGAAATTACTACATCCTCTTTCTCAATATTTGCTCTTGGAAACACTGTCATCATTTTCTTACTTTGTTTTACTAAAATACTCATTTTAATGTATTGAAATTACAAAAAAAAACAACCTATTAAAAAAATAGGTAAACAGACCCAACCCGTTGAAAAGAACTAAACTAACAATTTCAAAGGTACATTGGCAGTATATATTTAATTGGTAATATGTTTAGAAATTTTGGTTCAATATTTTTGGGGCTGCTAATTCCATAGTCATTTTAAAATGTTTAGTATCATCGTTTCTTTACTTTTAAAATTAATGGAACTCTCCTATTTAACATATGATGTACATTTTATACAGTTTTATTAATTATCTTAAAAGGAGGCCCGGTAACAGTGAGCATTAAGGCGTGAGCACTTAACACTCCGTGTCAAAGGGTCGTGGGTTCAATTCCCAGTAGGGGTGGTGGCTTTTCTTTAGAAAAAAGAAAAGGCATCAGCCCTGTCTTGGCTAGAAAAGGGTGGTAACCTATAGATAACCCGTCCTAAAATTCATAGTTAATAATAAATGGTCGTCAAAATTTAATAAATAAAATAATTGTCTTTTTTTTATTATTTAATTTTAACGTCCATTTATTATTAACTACGAATAAAAATAATAATGTAATTGTTTAAATAATAAATAATAATGTAATTGTAATAAAAATAAATAATTGTTTTAAATGTATGTAAAATTGTAAGTTTAAAGATATCATGATGATAATCCGTATAAGGTAACAAATAATTTTAAGCTAATAGTTAAGGCTTTTTAAGTGAAATTATTTTATTTTTAATGGGTAGGAAATTTTGTCTTCAAATAATGAAAATGTCACAAAAAAGTGCTGAAATTGGCTTTCACAAAAGCAGTAGACATCCTGTATAAGTTATTCTGTAAAGTGATGGTGAAAGTACTCTTGTCCCTCACCACAGATACATTAGTAGAAGCAGATGATACATTCTTTGTATGGTTTTGAATAATTAGTCATTGGCTGATAAGCCACTGACATACTGTCTGAGGGAAAGTTGGAGGATGTACAAAGGCATTCTTAGAAATGATTTCTAATCTCAATCGTACATAATATCTGTTATTCATTTGATAATTAAGTTTTAAATATTCATTCAAAAATTGAGATGTAATTAGTTTTTCGACTCTATGAATTTCCTTTTCTATTAAAATGTCTTCTTCTAGTGAATATATATATATATATATATATATATATATATATATATATATATATATACACATTTAAAAAGAGAAAGTCAGATTTAAATAAAAAATTGTTGCTCTTGAAAGTATATGATATAATAATCAGTTAAAGAAATTCATTAGTGATTAGAAATGTGTTTGTAGGGGTGGAAAAGTGCACATTAGTCCTAACAAAACATAAAATAATTTTAAGGGATGGCTGGGATTCGGCTAGGAGAAAAAAACGTCAGATCTTCAGGCATAAATCTATATCTAAATGTACATTAGTTAGGTAAGTAGTTATTATACAAAATGTGGTTGTCAGTAAGTATCACTGTTAAAACAAAGGTTCAACGTAAAAAAAAGTAAGTGCAGCCGAAACGTCAAATATATATAAGATCTGACATTTTTTTCCTACTAGCCAAATCCCAACCATCCCTTGACTTCGTATCACCGCAAAGGCTAACTACCTCTATCTCATTATGAAATATTTTTTTTAGCAATGGAGTAGTAATAATATAACTCATGACGACATGAATTTAAAAAAAAATATATATTTTAAGATCATTCACATGCCTATGTCATCTTGTAATATAGGTAAAATAAATACCTATGAATACATGTTTTTCATGTTCTCTCCAGAAAACTTTTATGTTTATAAATTGTTCTAAAATGTGGCTTTGTTATCATATGTTATCATTAATCAGGAGAAAATTAATATTGCAAACAGCCACAGAGCCATTTGAGAACAAGCAGATTTTGCCAGATATAGAAACCGAAATCACGTGTCATTTAATTTTTGTCATGAAAATGAACAACAAACCAGAGGATCAGGGCACACCAAAGGCACAGACTTGCCGTTACTGGAAATGGGTCTAAGAAGCTGACCAACTCCCCTGCTCTCCTCAGGTGGCATTTTTTTAATCAGACTCCCCCTTTTTTTAAACATTTTTATTCAATTTTCACATTGAAAATCTCACAGGACACACTGAAGCCAATCCCAAGTATACTCCTAATTGTATAATTCCCAAGTATACTCCAAAATATAAAAAAAATCATAATTTTTTGTTAGTAAATATGAATTTCATCATATCTCAAATATGCTTTATCTGATCTACTTCAGGCAGCTTGTCTTCATTTCAACCCCATAAAATATGGTCTTTAGCAATAATTACTGGTACCTTGGATATTATAATTATGTAAATAAAAAATGCAAAGGCATCTACAATCCTGAATAAAATGTCTGGCCCACTATCTGTTATCGTTCTGAAGATAAGTTGCCTGACTTGGTGATATTTTCTTTTATATATACATAAAATTTGTTGTTGTTGTTAAGAATAAGTTCAAATAGAGTTAACTTATTTATGCTTATTTATCAGGGAAGGTGATATTACTCAACTGAGGGTTGATGCCATTGTCCATTCAACGAATGAATCGTTTACTGATCACTGCCCTTTAACTAATAGGATTTTCAGCAAAGCAGGCCCAGGGCTAACACAGGAACTCTTCGAAGACATAAAAGGTTATTATAAAAAAAATACTTTTTTTTCATAGAAACGAAAAACTAACTTTTGTGAAGGAACAGGACGTTTTTCATTTACCTAAAGATCTTCCTTCTCTGCCAGCAACCTCAAAGTATTTGAAACGAAAAACTGTTCGTTTCTCTCATAACCCTTTCTTTATTTTTAGAATGCCGAACAGGTGATGTTGTTGTCTCTAAAGCTTATAAGCTACCATCAAAACTTATTATTCATACAGTTGGCCCGAAATATAATCCAAAATTTCAAACTGCTGCTGAAAACACTCTTCACAACTGTTACAGGTATTAGAGAAATGTACTTTTTCCTTGAATTTTGTGACTATGTATTGTCACTTATTTTTTTATATATGGTTTCTAAGATTATAACCGGTATTATACAAGTGTCCCAATTTTAAATGGCAAAACTTCAGAAGTGTGTAGGGAAACGAAAAACTAAGAAAAAAAAGTCCTTTAGAGATTTGCTCGTTTTTGTTTCGTTTTGGAGAAATTCGCAAAACAAGAAACTAGACAAGTTTTCATTTTTGTACTTACTTATTTAAATTCTCAATGGAAAAAATTGTCATTGTGAATTGTCTCAAGGAACCAATTACTAAAAATTTCTTGACACTGATATAGTTTTCCTGTTTAGTTTCTGCAATGGTAATGCTTTAGAAGGGGTTCAAGTGTTAGCACGCCGATTCACAAATTTTCTCCAAAACGTAGCAAAAACGAGCAAGTCTCTAAAGGACTTTTTGTCTTAGTCTCTAAGGACTTTTTATTTTTGTCTTAGTTTTTTCGTTCCCTAAACGCTTCTGAAGTTTTGCCATTTAAAATCGGGACTACCTGTATATTGTTATTTTGTTTTTATCTTTGTATTTAATTCGAAAATTGAAGCAGTTAAGAAAAATAAACAGCATATTTTTAGAACTTGTTATAATTTTATTTAATTGTACATTTGTTGAGCAATTTAATTGAATATGAATGCTCTTCGCTTTAGATGCGGAGCATCATCATAAATAAATAAAAAATAAAATAATTTAATATGCCCTATTATCTTGGTTAGAAAATCTGTAGATAATCCATGGTGATAACCGTCCATAAAATCTGTGTCCATCAATCTGTCCAAGTTTAAGTAGACTTTATAATTTAAATAAAGAATTTAATATTCCACAATTGAAGTATTTTGGAAACTGTCATAGATATAAAAATACTGCAAAGAACTAAAGTTGTTCCCATCGATATAGTTTAGACGCATAATTTATAAATCCTAAAAAAAAAAAACTAGATTTGATCCTAAATTACTCCCTCAAAGGTTGGTGTTTATTCTTTAATACCATATTTTTAATATATTTTTGAACGCTACTCAAAGGATAAAAAAACATATGTACATTGTTTTAGTCTAGTATTTTGCCATTAAATAGTGGTCAAAAGTTTACCTATTTTTATAGCCTCAACCGAAAAATAGATGTTTTTTTCTTTTTTTTCTAGGAATGTCTTACAAAAAGCATATGAACTAAAATTGAGGTCATTGGCACTTTGTGTGATTAATTCTGTAAGGAGAAATTTCCCCCCTGATGAAGGAGCTCACATAGCGCTTAGTGAGTTGACATATATTTCCACTTTATTGTTGATATTTTTCTTCAATAGTTAGTTAATTAGAAATAAATGTGTTTTTTTATTTTTGACTTTGCCATTAGGTTTATGAAACTGGATAAGATATATAATTTGTATCTAGTATTTGTAAATTGAAAAATCCAGACTCAAAAGCTGAGTAAATGGAGCACATTTCTCTACAAGAAAACCATTATGCAAAATATAAAAACTTCAGCTCATTTTAATTGTTTATAACCAGCTGACATAATAATTTGTCAGATAAGTACCTACATCCATTGCTCTGAATTTTTCCTCTTATTTTTGAATGATTTAAAGCTATTTTTAATGAAGGAAAACAAACATTACGTTCTCAAGTTTACATTTATTTGCAGTGTGTTTAAATTAAACGTCCATTCCTAGTGGAATTGGTTTAGGTTCATTATGTCTCTTTATCATTAGTTGTGCTTGATATTGTAAGATGTGTTTTGTTTCTAAAAAGCAAACATTATTGCCAAAAAGAGAAAATTAATAATTTAGTTCCTTAATACTTATTATCTTAGCACCTCTTTCTCATTAGTTGTTTATGATATACAGCAAGTTTTGTTAAACGAAAAAAATAATAAATATAAAAAAAGGGTACCAGATGGAACAAATGAATAAATTGGTCTCAGAACTGTTTTGGGGGTTAACCCTTTCATTGCTAGCTTAGGAAGGGACTGGGAATTTTCCATTCAATTTATGATATATTTTGCTTCTACAATGACAGTATTTTACTTTGAATGAATGCATTATTGTTTGTAGAAAACAACCGTATTTAATTTTTGATAATGAAAAAATAAAGCAGGTTGTGAAAGAAAAAGCAGAATAGAAATGCCGGACGGAATGAATTTACATTTTTTTTTTTTTTTTTAAATTATAGGTAATAAAACCCAATTCATAAGTTCAATTTATAAATAAAGATTTTGGGAAATCTAATATATATTTGAAGAATCAGGTGAAACATTATTAATAATAAAACCAACACTACTAGCTATTCAAAGATTAATTATATAAAACCTCCATTACATTAAAGCCTTTACAGAAAAGTCAATAGTCACTAAAGAACCTAAAAATGCTCAGAAAATATAATATAATAAGTTATTTCATTATTACTACTTTATATGCCTAAGACAGCATTCTCCGGGGTGGGTTTAATGAAGCTGAGAGCACTCTTTATTCCCTCTAGATGCTATTGTCTTCATACTAGTTAATACGGAGAAGCAACATATGGGGTCATCGAGTTAACTCATCAGGAGTGTTCAGAGTTCCCAGTGTGGGGCACAAGTTATTTTGTCTTTTACATCCGAGGCCCTTCTAATCGAGCATGAGTTAACCCGTTCAGAGCAATGAAAAGGTTAACAAGCTCTTACAATGGAAATGGATGAAGAAACAAGTCACTGGAATCTCCCCTGTATATAATTTATTCGCAGAATATTTTTGAGAGCTCAACCTCATCCACAGTACCCTCCTGCAACTAGGCAATATATTTTTATTTTAAGAATTTTTTTTTTGTTAAGTATTTGTTTAAATGATTTCACCATTATGTTTGCAGTTTTATTTGTTTGGTTAATTTACAAGTTTTTTGTTCCTGCAACACATAAAATATGAGTTGACGAGTACATTGTGTAACGAGCAACCCAATTTATTAGTGCAACTAAACTTTCTTTTTAAAATAAATCTTTTCTCTCTTTTAGATAAATTATGTTCTCGAAATGTATGTCATTCTTAATATAACTTTGTAATACTTTGTAGGAACAATCCGGAGGATATTAGAGTTCCAGGAGAGTAAAGGTGACAGTTACCTCCAGACAATAATTCTTGCTGTTGAAAGCTGTGATGCAGGCATTTATGAAGTTTTGCTTCCACTATACTTTCCTCGATCACAGAAAGAGGAAGAAGCTGCTATTCTACAACTCCCATCAGGAAGAAGTTTTGGGCCTTTCGGAGAACCTATCTTCCCAGACAGGCAAATTCGCATTATTGACAATCCACACCATCATATAAATGGTTAGTTTATTATACAAATTATAGATATAAGTATGTCATACCATTCATTAAAATTTGTTTACTAATATAAGTATTGCCATTTCCTGGTAGAAAATCAATGAATTTAGCTTTGTCTCAGGATGTCTAGAGCAACATTTTGATAATCTCGACTTTATATCATTATTTATTTTTCAACATTGACTACATTGGGTATTTGTACCATTAGGTCATTAAAATTATTAAAAATATCAGTAAACTTATTTTATATTAAAGAGAATAATTATTATTTATCAATTAAATTCAGCTGACTGGTTGGCACCATTGTTTTGAAGCTTCAGTCGTGATATGGTGGAAGGCAATTTGGATACCTTGGCTGTAAATATCTTTAAGGAGTGCTCCTGATTAGGCATTAAAGGAATGGAACTAGTAGAGCTCCAGATTGGCCCAGAGATATCTCACAGAATTTCAAAAGCCAATCAAGTATCATGTTGCCAGATCTTCAATAGTTTAATCGGCCACCGAGAAGTGAGTGTTGACTAAAAGGCACATATATAAATCTGTCTATCTCCCAATCCTAACTTACTAGAGTGAAAACAGTATATATATATATATATATATATATATATATATATATATACATATATATATATATATATATACATATATATATATATATATACACATATATATATATATATATATATATATATATATATATATATATATATATATATATATATATATATCTTTAGTGCAGAACCCTTTCCACGTAACACGTTTGGGGTCTTGTTTAGAACAGGCCCGCCAGTGATTTTATAATGATATTTAGTAACTGTTACTATGTAATTTGATACCATCGATACAGAAATAAAAACACATGTTTAAATACTATTTAATTTAGTATTGTTTGTGTATTTGCTGTTATAAAAGTATTAAACTATGAATATTTTTGATGTTTACGATTTATGCAAAGAAGAGCAACGAGCCAGGATTTTCTTTGTCGAAAGAGGAATTCTACCCAAGGAAAGATATTGTAAAAAAGGCCACATTATGATATTTTACGAAGAAAGGAAAAAATATAGATGCAACAAAAGAGAATGTCGGTTTGAATGTGGCGTGTATAAGGGTACGTGGCTATGTGACATAGTAGAATTTTGGCCTCCAGATGTACTTGGAGGAACTGATTAAAAGTATGATAATGATTTTGGTTATGTGTAAAAAGTTTTTATTAAATAAATCATATGTTCCTTTAACCCATATTTTTTTATTTATCAATAAGTAACTGTTACGAGATAAAATCACTGGTGGGCCTGTTCTAAACAAGACCCCACATTTGTACTACTGAAAGAAAACTTATATCCCTGGAAACTGCTATGCTTCCTCAGCAAATTACATTGTTTACGCTAAAGCCCGAGAAAAGCCAGATTCAGATTTATACAAAAATACAAACTTATAGAACCAAATACAACAAAAGAAAAGAAGCGACCGTCCTTATACTATATAGAGTGAGGAGGCTGCTGGAAAAGCCCACCATCAGCCAGTCACGGCTTTGTGCTGGCTACTAGAGAAGCCCACGGTCAGCCAGTCACGGCTTTGTGCTGGCTACTAGAGAAGCCCACGGTCAGCCAGTCACGGCTTTGTGCTGGCTGCTGGAGAAGCCCACCGTCTAGTGGCTAACGCCTTGAATTCTGGGGGTTTGAGTCCCACCTGCAGCAGGACTGTTCTCATCTCATGGCTCGTTGAGAAAATTCCCCACTGCTCCATGAATATCAGCGCTAATGGCCCAGACGTCGGTGCCCCGAAAAAATAAGAATAATTGGAAACCATTAATGCAATATTTATTCAAACTTTATGATAGATTATTAAAATTTTCAACAAGATTAAGTTGAATTACTTAATGACTGATGTCGTAAAGTGAAACATTCAAATATTTTACAATCAACTATCTATAATAATTCGTCTAACGCTTTATGAAATAACTTCAAAAAATGTGTTATGTTTTGTTTTTAAAAAAATTAAACTTCAATTTAATGTTTATTGTTTGAATAAGATGTAAAAAAATGTAAGCACAAAGTTACTAAAAAAATATGCAGTTTATTCATAATTAAACTTTTACGACCTGAAGGGGCTAGTGAAAAGATACAAATGTGGAACACATTATGAAAGACAATACAAAAATATTTAAAAGTAGTATGCCTATCAATGTGATACCCTAACTGTAGAACAAGAAGAAATGACCATAAATAGAATCTCCAAATCCTGCATAGTTCCTCATAATAAAGTAACAGTTTTATTAAGCAGTGTTGGGCAAAAATTATTCAGAATGACGAATAACGATTAATGAATAAATGTATTATTTTATTCATGAATGAAGAATAATTACTTTTATTCATTATTCGTTATTCTGTGAATGAATTTTATGTTTTATTCACAAATTATTCGAATGATCAATCAGAATAAACATATTTTAATGAATAATGATAGATTTATTATGATGTTGGCAGCCAGAAATATGTATATATATATATATATATATATATATATATATATATATATATATGAGTGTTTAAGTAGGATTAATCAGTAGACCAACTAGAAATAAATAATGACGAATGATGAATAACGAATAATGAATAATTCTGTGAATAATTCATGATGTACTGTGTGAATAAGATAATTCAGTGAATTATTCATCATTCACTTAAAATTTATTCGAATAATCATTCAAATAATAATTTATTCGAATAATGCCCAACACTGTATTAAAGAAATGACTTATTGAATTGTTTTATTAATCAATCATTCCTGAGTTATTTTCGTTGATGACCTGGTGTGTAATAATAGCCGAGTGTATAATCTAATCTTTCCGGATATTTTTTTTATGTTGAGTTGTAATTGTGTCTTCTGTTATCTTGAGTATGTGAAGCACTAATATTTCAATTATCAGTTGTTTGAAACAATATATGAGCGAGGTTAACCACATTCAACAACAATTGTTTTGTAAGGTTTGTTTAGATCATTCATTTTAAAATATTTTGATAATCAAAATTAAAATCTGCCTTTAATTTAAGGTAACTTTAATAATCACGATAGTTCTTGCATGATAGAGTCTAGCTTGTGTTTAACTTTATAAATGTATGCCTTGCACATGTTTAATGGAAGTAAATATAAAATTTTAGAAAGTAAATTTAGTATTAGAAATTTATCGTAAGTAGTAGGGAGAAAATATTACAGTCAATACCCTCCTCGATATTCCCTGAAATGTTTTTTTAAGGAAGATTAATTATTGCAGATAACTGGTGACAAAAATAGATGTTATGTTAGAATTGTGGCATCTTTTTATTGCAAAATATTCAAGTATTTTTTCTCTTGAGTTTGGACTAATAAATAATGTTTTCTTTTTGTTGGCAGTTTATTTAATTATTTATTGTCTTTAAATCAATTTAAGTAATTGCATTTGTAAACTACTTCTTTCATTTAAATTTAATAATAAAATTTTGATAGCATAACAAAAAAAAAAAAAACATGTCTTTCAGTGGCAGGTTTGTTTGCATGGTTTACTTGGAGATGGTGTTTCCAGTTCAACCTTTCGTAGGTTGATTTTTTGTTTTTGCAGTACTTAGATGGACTACTCCATCATGGATTATTACAAAGGACTTACAACAGATATACTGGCACATAAAACCATTAATTTCAATACCCATCTAACCGCCTATAGGCCATGCCTGAGTATACACATGTAGAGAAACCCTCCCACCCAGGCTATGCTCAGGTATACTCGGTTGACTCATTATCTAGCATCCCTACCTTTCATATTCAGATTATTATCTGCCCTCTGAGTGGACAGTCATATTTCTTAGTTAGCTTTCTTACCGCTAGATGTAGGCATTCACTTTTTCCAAAATTCTCAAGTTTTTTGTTGTTTTTTTTTTCTTTTTTTTTTTTTTTGTGCATCGAATTTTGGGGCCATTAGCACAAAAAATTCTCTAGTAATAAGTCTTTTTTCTTTCACTGTTCGAACTTACTTTTTATGCCTGAGTGTTTTAGTTGTTCAGTGTCTAGTGTTTGGTGCTGACCGCTGAGCCAAATGGTGAAAGAACATTAGTCCCCCGACTTTTGTCTTCTTAGGAGGTTGCCCATTGTATAGGGTAAAGTAACCCCTCATTTTAAGGATTAAAATAAAAAACAGTTTGACTAACGCTAAAGAATGTTGCATAATTTAGTAAATACATATTCTAACTGTGACATGACATGAAATAAAGGAAAGAGTTAGAAGAAGCAAGAAAGTTGGTTGAATTATTAAAACATTTTTAATATTATTCTGAGTTAATTTTGGTCTTCTACCATTCAAACAGTGGATACAGATAGATAAATATAAAATATAATTTGTTTATGAATAAAGTATAAATTAAATTTATACTTTATAGATAAAGTAACTTTATTGTAGGACACTCCTATAATAAATAAATAAACTAACTTATAAAAAAGTTAATTATGAAAGACATACTTAAGTTAAGGGATAATGGTTTATCAATTCACATTAAGAAATATAGTTGCTAAATTTTTACTTTGATATATTATTCTTCATGCTCCAAATTCCTTAATGGTAGGGATACTGCAGGCAGAAATTATTAGAGCATTTTATCAGAAAAATTTCCCAAATATGCCTGTCCAGGACTTTTTAATAAAAAAAAAAAAAAAAAAATGAATTAAATATTTTCATAAATAAATATTTAATTTTGATTTTTTAACTGATTTAGACTGATTATTGAAGGATAAATAATGCTTTTAACATTCTTTGATCGTGTTGAATCATTTGTTTTACGAAAAGAAAGTTGCAGAGCATTTCTGTCATTAAAAAAAAATAAGATTGGGTTTAATTACCTTTTAAATGTTATAATTGAGAATATATGGTCGACCGTTCGGAAGTAGGAAGCGTTGATCGTCGGGGTTTCGGTCAGTGTTCTTATTCAATAAAACACATTTTATTTGCTAAAATGTATATTTATTGCCGCCAACGTTTCGGCTTGCTATACAAGCCATCTTCAGGGCTGTAAAAACATATATGGTATAACAATGGTAAGGACAAAAAAAAAGAAGAAAAAAAAAAAAGGGCTAGAAACATTAACATAAATATGAGTACCTATATGCTTGAAAATATAAATATAAATATACATATATGTATATATATATATATATATATATATATATATATATATATATATATAGTATAATAATAGCAATATAAATAAATATACATGTATATGGTATCCAAGAGAATACAGTACAAGTGTCATAGTAACATACCTATTGAGAAGATTGAGAACTGTCCCGTTTCAAGAAGAGAACATTTCTGAAGACTGGAAGGATGGGGCAGGGCTAGACAGGAGAGGATGGGGGGGAGGGGGTGGAGAGAAGTGGAGCTGGGAGTAAGGACAAATACAACATTAAGAACAGAGACATTAAAACCGCACTTTCTAGACACGCTATCACGGACGGACATAAATTTGATTTCCAAAACTTCTCCATCCTCTCCACTGAACCCAACCTTGAGAAGCGTCTCCTTTCTGAATCCATATATATCCATCTAGAAAACAATCCCGTCAATGACAAAATTGACAAAGAAGTCATCTCCTCAACCTATTCCAACATTTTCCATATCCTCAAAACCTCCCGTTAGGTAATCCCACCCGATTCGTTGCCCTATTCCCACACACCGTCTGATCCTTCCCTGAACCTGCAATACCCATCGGCAAGTCCTTTATCTTTACCGCCGTCCCTCTGTCCTTACTCCCAGGTCGACTTCTCCCCATCCCCTCACCCCCATCCTCTCCTGTCTAGCCCTGGCCCAATCCTTCCCTGTACCTGCAATATCCATTGGCAAGTCCTTTATCTTTACCGCGGTCTTTACCCTCCGTCCTTACTCCCAGCTCCACTTCTCTCCACCCCCTCCCCCCCATCCTCTCCTGTCTAGCCCTGCCCCATCCTTCCAGTCTTCAGAAATGTTCTCTTCTTGAAACGGGACAGTTCTCAATCTTCTCAATAGGTATGTTACTATGACACTTGTACTGTATTCTCTTGGATACCATATACATGTATATTTATTTATATTGCTATTATTATACTATATATATATATATATATATATATATATATATATATGTATATTTATATTTTCAAGCATATAGGTACTCATATTTATGTTAATGTTTCTAGCCTTTTTTTTTTTTTTTTCTTTTTTTTTGTCCTTACCATTGTTATACCATATATGTTTTTACAGCCCTGAAGATGGCTTGTATAGCAAGCCGAAACGTTGGCGGCAATAAATATACATTTTAGCAAATAAAATGTGTTTTATTGAATAAGAACACTGACCGAAACCCCGACGATCAACGCTTCCTCCTTTTAAATGTTATGTTTAAAACATAACATGTCATGAACACATGACTAAATATAAAAGTAACTCTTAACATAAACAGTACTTACAGATACTCTAGACAATATCTAAATTTATCATGACAGATTTTTCTTTTTTAGTTATTATGTTCCTTAAACTAATGTTTTGACTGTTTTATCGCCTAGCAACGATAATAACAATAAATAAATAAATAAATGTTATGTTTTAATTTTTTAAGCTAGATATTGTTAATAACGGGAACAAGATAAATTTGTCTTGACTGTTCTTTTGTAAGAATAAGTTATTAATTTCAAAGAGATATAGTCCAAAAATAATTATACTGATTCAAGTGATTCTTGTTTAAATTCAGTCTTTTTTTATAGATGATATTGCAATTTATATTCTTTCATATCTCCTTTTTATTCTAAAAAATAATTTGGTAGAAAGAAGTGCAATTTTCAGGCCATAAATGTCCTCCTGTCATAGTAAATTAGTAATTTTGTAGTTTCAGCATTTTATGAGTTTTTCATATTTAAAATGGTAGAATGAAAATTTAATTATACAAAGTAAAATTACTGAACTAAAAATAAACCAATGAGTAGCTATAACTCTTAAAATATTTTTTAAGTGCATATAATTTGATAAGTCCATGTATCTTGATTTAAAATTTGAAAGTTTAAAATGATTAGTGTGATTTTTATTATTTTGTATATTTCCTATAGAATTTCAGTTGTTTTCTTTTATTGGCTCCATACATTTATTGAAAAATTGACAATTTTACAACGTTCAATTGTAAAAGTAGGTGTAAAGGAACTTGTCATTATGCAAATTGACATAGTAGCCAAGGTCACACTCACTCTTTGTGTTACTTCTCCAAACCTCTGCCTTTTTACTCAGTTCTCTCTTGTGTGTAATGTGTTTTTATTCTAGTTAAAAGTTTCAGCTTTTATTTAATTAAAATGTAAGTTGAATCTGTTAATTTCTTCTGTACTAGACTGAACATAATTTTTTGGTCAGATTGAGTATTTATAAAAAAGGATTAAACATATTATTCGTTATTTCTCGTTTGTAATATGTTTCCTTTTTGGTTAAAATTGTGTCTTGTACTTTTTTTAACAGAATATAATGATAAGTGTTTTCAGTTTTCTTTTTGTTTTAGTTTTTTTTTAACCTACTAATATCTTACATTGTTTATGTTTGCAGATATGTAAACAATACATGTAAAGCTAGTTATCTAAGTCTCTGTTTAATAAGCACTTAGTTTTTTAGGGTATTTATTTAATTATTCATAATTTACTTTTAGTTTCATCTATATTTGATAAAATTACCTTATATTTTATATTACTACTTTATGGTTTAATGACTATTTTGACATAAATATACTACTCTGTTAATTATATTATATTTTGTCATATTATATGCACCATACTTTTTTTTAACTTTTCTTTAGAAAGATAAACAATATTGTTTTAAAGCTTGAAGTTATTTTGAATTTTTTTTTTCTAAATATATATTTGGTTTCAATTATTGTGCTTCATTTTTATATTGGAGTGCAAATATTTGCCATTAATGCGAAATTGGTTTGTTCTTGAAAAATGCTTGAGGTCTCAGTTGGGTAGATTGTGGGAATTAGTGATGAATAATGGTTGATAATGAACTACTTTACTTTGTTTTCCATTTTCTCTTCTTCAGCTCCTGTTTTTTTTAAAACAGTTTTAATTTAACTATGATTTTTAATGTTATTAATTTAATTTATTATGTTTGCACTACTTTTATATTATTTATAAAAGAGCCAATGTTGCAAGCATGAAAATATTGTTTGTTTTATATATATATATATATATATATATATATATATATATATATATATATACACAGTGACTCACAAAACCTTTGCAATGATAGCTCTTGTTTACAAAATTTGAATCCCTCGTTATTTGAAATTTGTGTTAGGTAATGAAACAAATATATATGGCTTTAAAACATGCTTAATAATTAGAAATTAACATAATTATAATTTTATTAAAGTGTAAAAATAAATTCTGAAAAACATTGAAAAGTTAACAGATTGCAACACTTTCGTGACTGAATTAAAACTATTATAAAACCTTATAATCTAGTACTTTCTATTGCTTCCTTTGTCTTTAATTATGGTCGGAATTCTGTTTGGAACACTTTAAACAATGTTATTTGAAAATTACGACGGGATGTTGTTCTATATCAATTTGTTTCACTTACATAAATCTTTAATCGATTCTGAAGAATTTTCGCACTTGGCCAAACTTGTTTTATTTGTCACGAAAAGTTCTCAACAATATCTATATTAGAAGACTGTGGGGCCAATCTGACAAGCTAATTGAATGATTTTAAAACCATTCCACTTATTTTTGCAATGGGCATTGGACCATTACCGTGGTGAAATAAAATATGTTATTTTTAGCTTTTAAAACTTTGCTTTCGACATGACTCGTAAATGCTTAGATATTCTTCAGGGTTCATATTCCTTCCTATTTTGGCAATCCGTCCAACATTTTGGTCCTTTGTGCACCCCAGACCATTTAACTGCCACCGTCAAATTTTCGAGTCGACTGGAATCGCCTGTTAGTAAATGAGACCCAGGTTTTTTCCAAAGCCAGCATTGTCCCTCAGCCCCAAAATGTTTTTTTTTTTCTGACCTCACAACTCTTCTCTAGTCAGCATTTGTCCAATTTTCGTGCTTGCTACAAAATTGCAGTCGTAGTTGCTTGTTTTTTTTATGCAATGGTTTTTTGACCTTTACCCTTGCCAGATAACCATGACTTCTTAGTGCTTTTTAATTAGTTCCTACTATTTTAAATAGTTAACTTGATGCATTACTACTTAAACTTCACTCCACAACATCGGCCACAAAACTGTTGCAATGAACAAACAACTGAAATTGTAGCCCTGAGAGTGTCAACATTGACTAATTCCCTCAAGATCCTACTAGAATTATACCTCCTAGTCCCAACTAAATTATTTTGGCCCGCAGTAGTAAATATTATACTGGTTTATTTTTATTTTTTCTAAAATATAATATAACTTCCGTGTCATTGCAATGGTTTTGTGAGTCACCGTGTATATATATATATATATATATATATATATATATATATATATATATATATATAAAAGCTAGTCCCTTTTATAACTATATTTCAATAACAGGAAGATCTAAAGCTAAACATAATTATGCTGAACAATTACAGCCCTGATGAAGGCTTGAATTTCAAGCCGAAACATTGGCAAACAATAAAACCCATTTTCAATTAAAATGTAGTTTTATTAAGACACAACGACTGAACCCTGACAATTTCTACCTTCTAAACATAATTATTATTATCATCATTATTACTCATAGAAAACTCATCCCAAAGATCTTTTTCATGTACTAGCGTGTGTTAAAATTTAAAGAAATAATTCTAATATACTGATTATGTTGGCACACTTGCAGGCTTACCATCAGTGTGAATATAACTCATCCACTCAATACACCATGGTAAAATTATTTTCTCCTTTTTTTCTTTCATTAATCAACTTTTAAATGTCATCACTATAATTCTTAAACACTTTCAGACGGATTTTACCCAGATTTAATGTTCACTTTCATAATTTATTATTTATGGACCTAAAATGAAATTTAAAATCTCATTAGACTTTAACACAACTTAATATATTGTATCATTATATACCTCATTCAATGTATCTGTATTGTTATTAGTGACATAGATGTTTCATCCATACTTTTCATTTTTCTATTATTTAATTTATGTAGTTGCATGATGATGAACCTGAGTAGGTTCAAAACATCGCAAATAGAAGCTAATAATTGAAACAATTTTGGGGAGGAACTCCTGCCACTTTCTTCAAAAATAATCATTATTACTTAAATAAAAATTATAAGAATTTATAGAACTAAATTTACGATTGTGGAAATTGAATTTTCTGATTTTAAATTGTGTATTTACAGCTATTAAATATAAAACATAGATCTAAAGCTGTATATAATACATCACAACATTCTTTTGATAAGAATGAATTTTTGTGTAATAGGTTCACTCATATATAAAAACATAATTGTATAATAAACATAATGTTGTTCTTATTACTGATGTGTTCAGCCAATAAGTACATTCCACCAATTAATGATCAGTCCTCTTTCGTGTTGTGAACCCAAAGAGGCAGATATCTGATTTTTGGAATGTATAGCACACTAAGAAGGTGTTGTAACTTTTATGATTCGAAAGCACGACTTTCTCTCTCTTTTTTTTTTTTTTTTTTTTTTTTTTTGCAGCAAACCATCCATTTCTAATAATAATAATAATGACTTCTTCCATTCTTGTCTGTCTTTATGTTAAAAATTTAAATGTAAAAATAATTATACACAATAAGTTAACATAATTTAATAAAAAATAATGGCCAGTATAAGAAATGATTAATAAAATGAACAGGATAAAAGTAATTGCACAAAAAGAAGAAAGCATCTTTGAACAAGGAAGTGGTTACAAGCAGGAACAGTCAGTTGTCTATCATATACCGTGATTCGTACATCGAGTAATAATGTTATAGTATATTTTTACTTGCACAGTAACATTTGACTACTACACTAATGAAGAGAGAGACCTGCTGAAGAAGAAGAGATAGACACTTAAAAGGAGCAGACAGCTAATCCAATGGAGATCAAAGAAGGTTTATCAAATATTTTTTTATGAATGAAGATGTAATTAGAAAATGGTAAATATTACCATTGTTGTTTTTTTTATTGAATTTGCACTATCAACAGTCTGTTAAAATTATCTGAGATAATTTATTTTATATTGTATTCATTATATATTCTATGTAGCACTATTGTTAACATGACAAGGAATGGTGAAGTCACAGCCGCCGGCTTTCACGTTCGGGTGACTGGCTTTCTGGCAGACTGTTCAGGCTAAACTGACAGGCCTGCCGTGTGTAGTCTGCTTTAAGAGTTACTTAAGGCCAAAAAATAAGTTTAAAATATATTTAGGTTTAGAAAAATAAATATTTCTTGTGGATTTAAAATTTAATACATACAAAAATCATTGCATATTAAAATACAAAAAATGTTTTCCGAAATTCGTCATGGTTACAAAAAAAGAAATTTAAACGAATTTTCAAGAAAATCAACTAAAAAATTAGGAAGCTTGGTAAGAATTCTCCAATTAAACATAAATTCTTCCTAATTAAAAAAATAGGAAGAACTCTGAGAGAATTTTTAGGTTCTTTTGATTTTGATGTTTTATTTTATTTATTATTTGTTTTGATTTTGATTATTTTTTTTTTTTTTATGGATTTGTAGATTTTTATCCAGAAGTTTTAGTTATAGTCAATTTTTCACAAGTTGTTAATATTGTAAATTTTATGGGATGGAATCTAAGGAAAATTGATCAGGAATAAATAATATGCCAGGAGGAAGTTCAGAAAGTAATTGATCCTTTGTTTATGAAGTCTTGCATCTACAGTGACATAACAAAGCAAGGCCATGATGATGTGACTCATTGTAACTGTTATATTTTTTTAAACATTGAAAAGGTGTTTATTGATAATAACTGATTATATATTTCTAGAAGGGTTATATGATACGATAAGAGTCGAGTTCAGGCAATGGCAGAAAGGGTAATTAAAACATTAAAGGTGAGAGTCATGTACTACGATTTGTCTTGACTGTAGCTTAAAGGCAGGAGTCGTAGTAATACGATTTATCTCGACTTTAGCTTAAAGGCACCTAGCATACTTTCGTCAAGATCACTGCCTTTAATGTGTTAATAAAAAGTCAAAAAAAGCGTGCTGACCATTTATGTTACTTATTTAGTTTTTAATGGGCGTTGGCTAGTATTTAGTTTTTAATGCATTTCCTACCTCCCACCTTAGGGAGGAAACCCGCTTTTGAAGTCGATGCGATGACGCAATCCGGAAGTGCACTTTAGAAAATAATGGAGATGCAAATTTTTATATATATTTGTCTGTTCGCTGTATCACAGGCGTAAAAATGGTCCAATTTCAATAAAATTTGGTTCAAAATACTTTGTTTAATTTAATAGGTCAAGTTCGTTAACCAACCGGAACACGTTTTATGGGTGAAATCCACACGAAAATAATGTGCTTACGACTTTTCATTAGGCCTCTAGTTACCCTTTTTATAGGTTCTCGTAGGGAAAGGAATGGAACTAATCTTCAGGCAATATCTGTAACTGTTTTTAAGAAATGTGGATAATATTAGTTCTAATTTTTTGTTTGGGTACTTAGAATCTTTAGATTCAGTTGAAATATTTTCTATAGGTTTCACATTCATCCAAACTATGAAATTTAAATTTTGTTTACATTTGGAGGTAAGGAAGTTTTAGAGAAAAAAAAAAGTATTAAAGACATGAGCAGTTTCAGGATTTTTGTATATTTTGTTAAATTTCTGTCTATCATAATATATTGGATGATAATCATTCAAAAGCTTATTAAATGTCCTACAAAAACTATTCTCCACTCTACTAATGACCAGATGGTCATGCTTGAACACAATATCCAAACCGCCTTTTCGAGAAATTCACATTTAGTAGCTATATTCTTTGATATTCACAAAGCATACGACAAAATGTGGAAACATAAAGTGATAATGCAGCTAGTGAACTGGGGTCTAAAGGGAAGACTAGTTCAATTCATAAAACATTTTCTTGAAAATCGAACTTGTCAAGTTGTACTCAAATGTATATTCTTTAGAAAATGGGACTCCCCAAGGATCTGTTTTAAGCACTACACTATTCCAAGTTGCAATAAACGACATCACCTCAACTTTGAGACCTGGCGTCCTGTGCTCCTTGTATGCAGACGACTTCGCCATCTATATGAGCAGTGAATCTCTAGAATTTATACAAATGAAACTGCAAGGTACAATTAAGGACTTGGAGAAATGGAGCGATACTTCGGGATTCACATTTTCAGATGAAAAGACAAAGTGTGTACACTTCTGTAAGAAAAGAAATTGTAAAATTAACCCTAGTTTTACAATGTTCCACAAAGGTTTATCATATTTTGACGATTTCAAATTTCTAGGCCTCCAAATGGACAAAAAGTTCAATTGGATCTGCCACATAAAAGGTATTCGAAAGAAATGCCTAAATAGGATTAATTTCTTAAAAACACTTGCTAATACACGATGGGGATGCGACAGGAAGGCTCTACTGCATATATACAGGGCTTTAATCAGATCTGTACTAGACTACGCCTCTCAAGTATACAGTTCTGCTAGTCCTTCTGCCTTGAAAATGCTTGACAGCATACACAGTGCCGGCATTAGGCTAGCTTTAGGCGCTTTTCGTACATCGCCCGTAGAGAGTTTGTATATAGAAAGTGGTGAACCTCCTTTATCAGTACGAAGAATGAGTTTGTCATTATCCTATTATGTAGCAATAAAAGGACTCAATAATCATCTTGTCCAGCAATATGTACTGACTACTCAGGAGAATGAGCTGAACACCCTCACGCCTTCTAACACATTTAAAAATAGAGTAGAGAGATACTTAAGGCAAGAAAATATATTGCTCCCCGATATCTGTAAGGTTGGAACAGTAAAGCCACCCCCTTGGTGGATTCCCAATTTTTCGAGCAATATTGCAATATCGCAACATAAGAAAGACTCTACATCTGATTGTGTATACAAATCTTTATATTTAGAAGAAATTAAGAAATATTGGGATCATCAAAAGTTGTTCACTGATGCGTCCAAAACACATAATGTAGGGTGTGCTGTGGTGTCTTCCACACTCGTAAAACGGTTTAAACTACACGAAACAAATTCCGTATTCTCAGGTGAAATCTACGCCATCTTACAAGCCATGGAAATCGTCAAAGATACCAAAGAGACGAAGAACTTAATCATAACAGACTCATTAAGTTCAATAACAGCAATCATGGCAGATGAACCTACAAATGCATATATACAAAAAATTCAAGAACTATGCTTCCAATGCAAGCTAAAAGAAGTAACATTTATGTGGGTACCATCCCATTGCGGTATCACTCTCAACGAACGTGCAGATCAAGAAGCGAATTCCGCTCGAACAGAGAATAACATAATCAATGAAACCACTAAAGAAGACCTAAAGAAATACTTAAAAACAGCCACAAGACAAAAATGGAATGACACTTGGTTTGGAACTAGACGAACCCACATTACTAAAATCAAAAAGAACACGGAGAATTGGAACACAGCAGAACGACACTCCCGAAGGGAAGAAATCGTTTTATTGAGACTACGGATCGGACACACAGCACTGACACACAACTACCTCCTACACAACCTCCATCATCCTACATGCATCACATGCGACACAAAAAAGTCAGTTGAACATATCCTTACTAACTGCCGCAAGTACGATCACATAAGACAAACACTTAAGATACCCAAAACATTACAGGACATTCTAGGAGATGACGAACAGACTATCCAAAAACTACTCACTTTCATTAAACAAATCAACATCTACGGAGAAATATAAAAGACCGCACTGCCAATGACCCAGTAGGGTAGAGGCAGGATAATTAAAATAAATAAAAATAAAAAACTATTCTGAATTAATTTTCGATGGGGCCGTCACATTCGGAGAAATAATTGTTTAAAACTTTGAAGTTGTTGATTTCGTTTATTTGAACAGTTCTTTTTGTCTGTTACCATCCTAGTGACACATGCTGCATAGGGTGCCTGCTCTCTTTAAAACCAACTAAAAATTCAAACCCCTCTAAAAATACTTAAAAATTTGAATATAAAAAAACTTTTTTAGCGAGTGTTTACATTCTAAAGGGAGTGTCCATGCAAAATTTCAAATTTTCTGTCAAGTGGTTTGGGCTGGGTGATAGTAGGTCAGTGAGTGAGTGGTATTTGACAAATATATAGTAGATAAGGGAATCATTCTATTAGATTTTAATTAAATACTACTTCTTAACATTATTGCTTAAAATGGAATGTTTGACAAATTATGGTAATAATTCTTCCTGCTCCCTTATAGATGCGTAAGCCTTTGTGTTTGTAACAGTTTTCTCCTGTTTTTATTTAGAGAAATAAAACGATTGAAGAAAAAATAAGGCACTTATACTTATGTAAATAAAACATTTATATACATAATTAGGTTTACTAGAAAATTGTTTTTGTTGTTCTTAAAGAAATGCCTGAAATGGGATTGATTGCATTTCTGCTCCAGATTAGACAGTATATACCTTTAACTGAAGCCTTATGTAGTCATTGTCCAATTAAGGTTCTCTTTATTTAATAAAACTCCTTAGTAGACTAATCGTTCTCCTTAACTGTGTCGACCATGTCTGCCCCTTGTTATTGTGTGCATTTGTGAATAGAAGTCTGTATTTAAATGTGTCATAGTTTAAAATATTTTTGTTATGCCATTTATTATTTTACAAATGTCCAGAGATTCATTTGAATATAGTTTTTTGCTTTTCTACTGCTTTAGATTTACATGACATGATTTTTTTTCCTTGTAATTTTTTATTTTTTTGAATTTCTGAAAAATCTACAAAATGAATACAAAATACATTGAAGAAATGCAAGCCCTTCTTTGTGAAAACAATTTCCACATGATTGGTAATAATATTTCTTTATTGTTTGGAGGAATTAGTGAATATTTAATGTACATGTAAATTTATAATTTCTAAATATTTATTTTTTATTCTTTAAGAAACAAATTGAATAATAATAATTCAATAATAATCAAAGTATTTTTTTTTTATAATTTATTTATGAGCACCCCGCATTAACAGTGTTTCGCCCAAAAATCAAAGTATTAACTAAATTAACTAAATCCTAAGAAAATTATTGTGTAGATTATTATTGTTGAAGACTAAGATGTTGTAAGAAGTTGGTAACAGCTTTATTCAGTCCTCAAATATATTTTTATTTTCATGCTACACACACTAAGTTATTTAAAATTTGTTACAGAAACGTTTCGGCTATAAGCCATTTTCAATCTGTAAAATATAATTCCTAAGAAAATGTTTTTAAGCTCAATTAAGATTATTATTAAAAAAAGAAAATGGCTAAAATTCAACAAATTTAAATGCTGATTATTAGTATCTAAATAAGTTATTTTTAATGATTTATTTCTTTGGGGACGTATTTCATTGGAACAAAAAGGGCCAAATCTCCATTTTAAATAAATGCCAAACATCAATTCATAAAATAATTTGTGAATTACAAATCTTTCTAATAGTTAGTGAATAAATATTGTTCCAAGTACTGTTTTTTTAATAATTAAAGTAAATACTACCCATATATTCCTCTTATAGTTAACTCATAGTTTGGACATTGGCCCGTTTTGTTACAGATTTACTGCAGTTAATCTATTTTCATTTACAACTGCAAGTGCCATACTCAATTTTAGACTTTACTTCCTATTTCTGCTCAAGGTTAGACTTCCTTTTTTTATCTTCTATTCCTGTTTTCAAGGATTGTTTATATTCCATTCATGTTCAAGGTTATACTTATCTTACATATATATTTTGGATAATTAGTGGAGACAAATCTTTCATGGAAATCTTATGGTATTATAGAAAAAAAACTTCTAAGGCATGAAAATTCCATCCCTAAGGTTGTGAGTTCGATTCCCACTAGGGATGATGGCTTTTCTTTCAAAAAAAGAATAGGCATCAGCCCTATCCTGGCTAGAAAAGGGTGGTAACCTATAGATTACCCACCATAAAATTTGTTGTAAAATTAATTAAAGGAGGTAAAATTAGCTGTGATGCTTTAATGGTGTCATCAGTTTTAAACAGTTTGTTTTACTGAATTTCTTAAAGAAAAAATTGGTTTTGAATTGTGTAATGTTTGTAATAGGTACAAATGATTATATTTTTTACACACAGATATATATATATATATATATATATATATATATATATATATATATATATATATATATCTTGACATTGATTTGGCTGGACGGTGGTGGTACTGCATCCAAATAGGAAAACCAACAAACTCCAAGGTCTACACCACAAATGATTTATTTTATTCACCCACAAAGCATGCTTTCGGAGTCTAAAGCCCCATCCTCAGTGCTTCTTCAATTGGCGTGACTTCAGTCTCTCTGTACCACAGAGAGACTGAAGTCATGCCAATTGAAGAAGCACTGAGGATGGAGCTGTAGACTCCGAAAGCATGCTTTGTGGGTGAATAAAATAAATCATTTGTGGTGTAGACCTTGGAGTTTGTTGGTTTTCCTATTTGGATATATATATATATATATATATATATATATATATATATATATATATATATATATATATATATATGTGTGTGTGTGTGTGTGTGTGTAAAAATCTTCCTTATTGTCTCCCTCCCCCGATTTATGGAGTTAATATAATAATAATATACTATAATATAGGATAGTTTCATGAGTTATGAACCTTATTTGGGCCGAAGTCTCTTTAGTTCTTTCTTTAGTTGGCATCGATAAGCTTTTCTACTGTTGAGGATGTTTGTACAGGTTTAGGAGTATTAATTATCTGTACTAAAGCTGTAGAAATTTCCTAAAAATAAGGGATATTTTTCTGATGGATACATATGACTAATGACAATGTATGTCAATATGTGTATTTTCTTTAAAATACAATAGTATAAATCTAATGATTTTTCATTTATTTATTAATCACTGAATATTTTACATTTAATTATTATTTCAGAAGATGACTGTTCTGTGATTGATCTTTCAAGTCATTTCGATGTAATGGGAGATACTTCATTTACACACATGCAAGGAGATATGGACCAGCAAAGGTTGTTAGGAGAACGCCACGTAACTCCTACGATAGATCCATTCATTGCCAAAGAAATCCACAATCAAGAAAGGTGAGATTATTCATTTCCCCCCCTTCAGATCCAAAAATCGTTTACCAAATACAATAATGTGGCTTTGTATTCATTAAAAATACTGTATATATTGTAATGATATTTTACATTACATATTTAAAAGTTTTAAAATTAACACAGACAATTCTGAAAAATTCAAAAAGCTCTTTGATATGTTAAATTCAGTGGGATAAACAAATATTATTGGTTATATTTGTATAGCAGTCGATACAGGTAGCATTGGATACCGGTAGGACGCTCCCGCCATGATAGTTAGTTCAGTCTGTTGAGTTGTAATGGAAGAAACAGTCACATACATGTCAGTCTATTGAAAGCAGTTCAGTCAGTTTAAAATGGAGGAGCTAGTCTCATACGTACAGTTCAGTTTACAAGAAGATACAGTCTCATAAGTGCAGTTTAGTTAAAAAGAAGATCTCAGAAGAGAAAAAGAAGAGTCTCATACGGTAGTGCAGTTCAAAAGAAGCTAATGCAGCTCTAGTTCAGTGCACAGATAGTCTCATATGGTCATCAGTTTTCATGAAGCCTAGGCTCAGTCTGTTAATAGAGATACAGTTGTAAAGAAGATCCTGTCCTATGCAGTTAATTCCAAGCTGGCTTTATATCAGGTAATGCTTGTTTATCTATATGCCTGGATGTAACTTATCTGTGAGTGTTTCCTTTTTTTTTGTTTTTTATTATTTAAAATTACCCTTGTTTTAATAAAGATAAAGAGTTTTTAAAATTAAATATTATAAGATTTTTATTTTAAATTATAACATATTGGCTCCCAACGTAGAGGCGTAACGTAAATAAACTTATTAAAAATAAAACTTTTTATTAATATTATAACATTTTGGCGTCCAACTTGTTGGCAAAGTAAAGTAATAATAAATAAATTAAAATGTCTGAAAATAATATTAAAAATATTTCGAATAGAAGCCAGAACGTGTTTGGTGATGACGTCATCCAATGCGAGGAAGTCGAATAGGCGGAACCGACGGCTGTTGCTAATGGCGAGTTCCTACAACCAATACAGGAAGTAAAATACGTGGAACCAATGGCTATTACTATGGGCGAGGTCCTGCAAATGTTACTAAGCCAAAATAACGAATTAAAAGCAGAACTACACAACCAAATTAGCGATTTAAAAACAGAACAAGCAAGACAAATTAGCGATTTAAAAACATCAATCGATAACATTGAAAAGAAAATATCTAATGATATAGACATTAAAATCGAGTTGCTAAAACAAGGAATAAATGGGCATGATAAAAAATCAGACAATTCTATTAATGATTTAGACCAAAATCAAAAAATAAACACAACAAATATTGCTGATATAAAAAATGATTGTTTTAAACACGAAGAAAACATTTCCAAAATAGTACAGATATGCAATGAAAAATGTGATGACATTCTTATTAAAAATAATGAGAAAAATGATGAAAATTTAATTGAATGTAATGATAATTTAAGTGAATTAATAAAAGATAATTTGAATTATGATTGTAGTATTAATGATCAAAAATTTGAAGAAAATAAAATATTTGTTGAAACTAAAGATGAAAGTGAGTATGTTTGTTTAGTGAATGAAGATGGTAAATGTAAAGAAATATTATTGAGTAATTTGAATAATAAAAATGAGAAAATAAATCAAATAATTAAAAATAAAATAAATAATGATAATTTAAAAAATAAAATAATTACAGACGTTATGGAAAAGATTTTGAAACAAAATAACATTAAAAAATTAGTTGATGATTATATAATTAATCTTAAAATTATGAGTTATAATAATAATAATGGTAATAATCAAAATAATATAATGAATAAAAATGTTAACAACAATAATCTGAAAAATTTGGGCATCAATTTTGGAAATAAAGTAAAATTTCTTTTTAAGTATCAATGTCAAAATAGGATAGAAAAAATTGCAAAATTAAATCGGCCCCCACGTAAGAGAATAAAACAAATCCTTAAGAATAATTCGGACAGATGCAAAAAAGATTTTAATGATAAATAGTGGATCCAGGACAATTTTTAAATGTAGTAATAGTTTAGAATTAATATCTGTTACAAAAATTAGTTTAGTATAAGATTTAATGGATAATAATAATATTTAAAAATTTATCAGAAATGTAATAATCATATTAGTTTAGGATAAGATAGTTTTGACAATTATAATGTTTAAAAATGAACAATGAAAAATGATAATTTAAATTGAGAAATGAAAATGAATAAAAATTGTGTAACAAAATAAGTTATTGAAAATTTAAGGAAATAATAACAGGCTGGCCAATAGTTCTAATCTCGATAACCAAATTCAAATTTTGAATCCTATTTTTATTTTAAAACTGAGCATAAATCATTTTTTTTATTATTTTTTTTTTTTTTGACAGAAGTGCAAATGTAATGATATTTTACATTACATATTTAAAAGTTTTAAAATTAACACAGAAAATTCTGAAATTTCAAAAAGCTCATTGATATGTTAAATTCATTGGGATAAACAAATATTATTGGTTATATTTGTATAGCAGTCGATACAGGTAGCATTGGATACCGGTGGGACGCTCCCGCCATGAAAGTTAGTTCAGTCTGTTGAGTTGTAATGGAAGAAACAGTCACATACATGTTAGTCTATTGAAAGCAGTTCAGTCAGTTTAAAATGGAGGAGCTAGTCTCACACGTACAGTTCAGTTTACAAGAAGATACAGTCTCATAAGTGCAGTTTAGTTAAAAAGAAGATACAGTCTCATACGGTAGTGCAGTTCAAAAGAAGCTACAGCCATTCCTAATGCAGTTCTAGTTCAGTGCACAGCTAGTCTCATATGATCATCAGTTTTCATGAAGCCTAGGTTCAGTCTGTTAATAGAGATACATTTGTAAAGAAGATCCTGTCCTATGCAGTTAATTCCAAGCTGGCTTTATATCAGGTAATGCTTGTTTATCTATATGCCTGGATGTAACTTATCTATGCGTTTTTTCTTTCTTTTTGTTTTTTATTATTTAAAATTATCTTTGTTTTACTTTACTGGACTCGAACCCGACCCCTGAGATAAAGAGTTTTTAAAATTAAATATTATAAGATTTTTATTTTAAATTATAACATATTGGCTCCCAACGTAGAGGTGTAACGTAAATAAACTTATTAAAAATAAAACTTTTTATTAATATTATAACAATATAGCTTATTAGGATCAAATGCAAGTTTGAATTAAGAACATTGATAATAATTTCTTGGAGACTCGGTGGCCGTGAGTGTTAAGGCGTGAACACTTAACACTCTGTGACAAAGGTCGTAGGTTCTATTCCCACTATGGGATGCTGGCTTTTCTTTGAAAAAAGAAAAGGCATCAGCCCTATCCTTGCTAGAAAAGGGTGGTAACCTATAGATAACCCGTCCCAAAATTCTTAGTTAATAATAAGGGACGTTAACATTTAAATAAATTAAATAATAATTTCTTTTGTTAACAAATTTATTTTTCTTTTGTATATATACTTTATTCTGTAAAGGTATGCTCGTGCTGTGCATTATTAACCCTTAAAATGCTGGAATATATTGGAGAAGCCGAGACCTTGCTCAGAGAGCTACGCTCGGATATATTCATTTTCTCATTCTTTCTATAATCTCTGCTGCTAGAAAGCCCAGAGATTTCTTGTTTCACTCTTTGGAACTACCCGTTACTGAGCTATCCGTTTGATTGCAGAAGAACATCCTTGTGTGTGTTTTTTCCCGTATCATTGTGAGTTTAAGCTAACTTTCCTCAAGTGGAGTGTTCTTGACCACCCTAAGGATCCATTACACATGTACTGCGACTGTTTCCAAGGATACCTGTAGGGGTTGAAGTGTTTTAGCAAAAATATGCTTTAGCGATGACTAAACTGAATAAAAACGCTACAAAAAAGTGTCCACTGGCATTCGTGCATGCGCGGTAGCCATGTACGAAAAAGAAGACTGTATGTTATACTGTACATTGCATAGGTTTGTCAAGTGGACCTAAAGCATATTTATGTTCCTGAATTTGAGCAGATGACTCTAAACGAAATTTTCTATTGTTTTCATACACTTTTTCCAAAATCTGTCAAACATTTTCGTATCATTTGACTAAATTAGAGGTGTGAAACTTTAACCACCTTGTATGGGATTAATTTGTTGGCATCGTATATCACGATCCTAACAAATGATTCCCAGTAAAAATTCCGGTTTGTCACAGAGCATAAACACAGTAATTTCCTTGTATAAACATGGTAATTTCCTCAAATAAACACGGTTTTTCCTCGTATAAACAGAGTAATTTCTTCGACATTGAATATGTCTGAAGATTTATTTAGACATTGTGTATGATCGTATTAAGAGGTTCTTACCCTGGGTTTTGAAACGTATCATATCAGGACTTTGCAAGAGAAAGGGGGAACCTGAAAAATTGACTCTTTTTTTTTTAAATTTTATTTTCTGAGTCAGAATGATGTAGGTAAAACGGTGCTTTGCCTTGTTTCTCTAGATCACCTTTAGTACTCTCTCAGTTTCAAGTTAAGTGAATGGCACCATCATCTATGAAAAATTCAATATCCGATTTTCCTAGAGGAGCAAGGGTGAATCCTGGGTTTGAAACTCCCCTCTTAGCATTTTTTTTACCCATAAATCACTCATAATTTCAATTGCATACTTATTCAATCAGTTTATCAATCAGCATTCCATAGAGTAAAAATTTGCCCTTGCTATACTGATTTACTTTCAGAACTTTGACTTCGATTTCCCAACATCTGGATTTAACATCTGCTCTGGGTCCTGATATAGTAAAGAAATGTCTACTGAAATAACTATGAAAATAGAAATGTATTTTATTTTTAATATTTCATTATTCTTTTACAACATATACTACATTTTAAACATTAATTAGTTTTAATGCCTTCTTGTTTTTTGTTTTTTTTTTTAACGGCGCATCAACTATTTGGCTATTAGCGCCGACCTTCTTGTTCTTCTTCAAAGTAAATACACAGGGAAAGTTTAAAAAAAAAAATGCATAAAAAAGTGATTTTTTTTTTCAACAATTATTTATTGATCAAAAAAAATTTATGAGTTACAATTAATGATTAAATGATTCATTTTTTAGTGAAAAAATATCAGGTTGATTAACTTTATAGGATGTATCACAAGTTAATGACAATCCTTCAGGACGTGAATCTAGACAAAAAATGTAGTTCAACGCCACAAACCACACATCTTTATCTCACTCCATTCCAGACATATGCGGTTCTTTAGAAAAAACTGTGTTTTTGGTAGTACAACTCCAATTTTCCCTACTTGTACACATTTTTTTTTTTTTTTAATGATTCATTACATTTTTGAAATCAGCATTAAATTTTCTTTAAGGCTAATGTACATTCAATGTTCATAATTATCTCATTCAAACCGTAATATCAATTCAACAAGTATCTACTATACAGGATGTCCCACATTGAGATGTCGTAAATTTAATGGTTTATTCTGCACCTCATTTGTAGTTCAGGGATGCAGAAATGAGCGTCCTATCTCAACATGTAGCAGAGCTATACAAACTTTTGTCTATTTTCAAAACTATTGGGTTTTCTTATGAAAAACTGTGTTTTCCGGATTTATATGTATCGTAAATGACAACCACATTTTTAGAACCTACATTAAATTTCCAATAAGAAACACCCGTTATTGAAATGTTTTCATGTAAATTAGGAGATACACTAAGAGCTATATAGATGTGAACTATTGTTATTAGGGTTTTCTTAACTCATTCAATATTTTCTTAATCAGATATTTGTAGACTTAGCAGTTTGCCTCCGCCTCAAAAGTTGCCTTATTTAATAAGCTTTAAAATGGTACCCTGTTGCTTTAAAAACCAAAATTATTTAAGTCTATTTTTTTCTGATTTCTAAGTCAAAACCAATACATTTGCTTTAGTGTGAAGAAGCCAATCTGAACACATTACTTAATTTCACACGAATATGGTGATGTCCCATCCTTCCAACATTAGGTACACACACTTTTTGCTCTGATTAAGAATTAGGGGGCAACTTGGAAAGAGTGAAAGATGACAGAAGAACATTTTGAAAATAATCACAATTATTGTTAACATAATAAATACAGATGTTATATTTTTATGCTTTGAGGGTCTTGTTTTATGAAATTTCTATTTTTAAGAGTAGTATAATAGTCTTTTCATTTAAATCTATTTTTTTTTTCGCTTTATATTTGCAGGAGAGAGTTTTTTCAATACAATTTCTAATCATTGTAATGAATAACCCAGTTACTTATAAGCAATAACTTATAAGCAGAAATTGTAGTGTCTAATTTTATTAAATAGAATAAAATTAAGAATAGAAATTTAATAAAACAAGACCCTCAAAGTATAAAAATATAAGATCTGTATTTATTGTGTTAGAATAATAACAATAATTGTGATTATTTCAAATATGTTCTTCTGTCATCTTTCACTCTTCCCAAAGTGTCCCCTAATCCTTAATCAGAGCAAAAAGTGAGTATACCTAATGTTGGAAGGATGGGACATCACCATATTCGCGTGAAATTAAGTAATGTGTTCAGATTGGCTTCTTCACACTAAAGCAAATGTATTGGTTTTGACTTAGAAATCAGAAAAAAATAGACTTAAATAATATTGGTTTTTAAAGCAACAGGGTACCATTTTAAAGCTTATTAAATAAGTCAACTTTTGAGGCGGAGGCAAACTGCTAAGTCTACAAATAGCTGATTAAGAAAATATTGAATGAGTTAAGAAAACCCTAATAACAATAGTTCACATCTATATAGCTCTTAGTGTAGCTTCTAATTTACATAAAAACATTTCAATAACGGGTGTTTCTTATTGGAAATTTAATGTAGATTCTAAAAATGTGGTTGTCATTTACGATACATATAAATCCGGAAAACACAGTTTTTCATAAGAAAGCCCAATAGTTTTCAAAATAGACAAAAGTTTATATAGCTCTGCTACATGTTGAGATAGGGCGCTCATTTCTGCGTCCCTGAACTACAAATGAGGTGCAGAATAAACCATTAAATTTATGACATCTCAATGTGGGACACCCTGTATATTTGTCAAATACCACTCACTCACTCACTGACCTATCATCGCCCAGTCCAAACCACTTGACAGAAAAATTTGAAATTTAGCATGGACACTCCCTTTGGGATGTAAACACCCGCTAAGAAAGGATTTTTTGATATTCAAATTTTTAAGTATTTTTAGAGGGGTTTGAAGTTTTACCTTTAAAGAGAGCATGCTTGCAAAGGCAGCATGCGTTGCTAGGACAATAACAGAACAGCTGTTACCGTACTGTATCTATTTCATAGTATTATTTGTATTTGAGGTTAATTTCAACTCAGGGAGGCCCGGTGGCCGTGAGAGTTAAGGCGTGAGCACTTAACACTCCGTGCCAAAGGGTCGTGGGTTTGATCCCCACTAGGGGTGGTGGCTTTTCTTTAGAAAAAAAAAGGCATCAGCCCTATCCTGGCTAGAAAAAGGTGGTAACCTATAGATAACCCGTCCTAAAATTCGTAGTTAATAATAAATGGACATTAAAATTTAATAAATAAACTATTTCAACTATGATGGCAGACCTTCAATAACTAGAAATAAACTGCACGTTTGTCCCTCATAGAGTTTACGCTATACGTGTTGATGGTCCATCCAAGGTAATAATACCCCGAACCCTTGCACAGCCTCCTCACCCATCAGCATCCCGAGTCAGAACACTTCTTGGTAATGCTCGCAAATATAATGGGTGTTTCCAAATGAAATTTTGGAAACAGAAATTTTTAAATTTTAACATCCATATATTATTGACAAGGAATTTTATCCTGTATTGGTTAAAGTCCTCTTACTGGTAACCTACAGAAAACGGGTTATCTGTTTGTTGACATTGGTCAGAAGCGCCCCAGTGTCCAGAAACATTATACTTTGATTACTTATAAATTGATGAATAACATATAGTATGACGGGAACCGTGCATAATAAACTGCACAAAATTATACAAACAGTAGCATTAATTTGTATGATAAATTATTTAAGGCAACAAAATAACTACTTATCTACCGTGACAAAGCACGGGTAATCAGCTAGTAAATTATTAAAAGGTTGTGGTTAGCAACAACTTCATCATTACTCTTAAAAAAAAAAAAAAAAAAAAAAAAAAAAAAAAAAAAAAAAAAAAAAAAAAAAAAAAATCCTGCAGATTGCCGAATCTTATAACAGTTGAAAAATTTAATAAGCTTTCCAACAGTATACTAAGAACTGAGATTATCTCTCAATTTCATAATGTAATTGGAATTCTAGAATGAAAAAATATCAAATAAATAAAAGTAATATTGTTTATTTTTGTGATATTATCAAATATAAATGCAAATTATTCTTGATTAAATTGATATTTAATGATTATACTAAGTTTTGCATAAAAGTTTAATAATGCCAGCGTAGGGGCATCTTTTTTGAGTTGGATGTTGAAAGTGGCACACTAATGTTTGTGGGAATATCTTCGGAAGAACTTAAGTAACATCAAAATAGAAGAATCCATCAATGATAAGGAAATTGCCCTTGGAGCATTTCTGGACATTCAGGGAGCACTCGATAACACCCCATTGAACATTGATAGCAGAAGCTATGGGGAGCTTTAACCTTTTCGATGCAACGTGGGCTAGGGAGAGTATGCCCACGAAGGCGGAGAGCGCCCGGTGCCTATTCTCTCCACATGCGGACCAAAGTCCCTTTCCTAGAACAGCAATACCCACCCGTATTTTTTTTTTTTTTTTACTTAGCCGCTCGTTACTAATCATAATTTTCATGTTTATCTTACATGAACGACGATGTGTATTACTTGAAACAATTTATTTACTACAATTTAGGTACGCAGCAAACCTACAATAACCATTTAAAACAAAATTTACTTACTTTTCTTCCCTATATTTCTCTTTCTATTTCATTCCGAAACCACTGCTTGTGTTTAGACGTGATTTTTAAAAGTAGTAATGGTATTTTTTTTTGTTAATTATTATAATAAGCTACTACTTTTTTATTTACAGTTTTACTTCAAAAATACCCCTAAGAACGTTTTTTCCGTGCACATGTCTCACAGACGCATGATACGTATAACTTTCAAAATTTGGATGTTACCAGTTAAGGGTTAAACCAGAAGTTATCCCCCATTACTTCTAGAGCACTCTGTGAGGCTAGAGAGGGCTCTCAATCAAGAGATAAAGCTGTGGCGAGAATACTCGGGCGTCGCCTCTGGTGAACATCTTTCTCCGACAAGTATTCTCGGGCGTCGCATCGAATGGGTTATCATTGATCCTATTACCACCAAATGGACACTGACTATGCTGAGTGAAAGGATAGTTTGTGTCAACCTAGAGAAGACGTAGGATGTCCACAAGGAGGGGTATTATCTCCACTGTTGTGGTGCCTGATAGTCAACTCTATCGTGAAGGAGTTAAGCAATGCAGGCTTCTATACACAGGGCTATGATGATGATATTGTTAAATTAATCAGAGGCAGGAATGACCTACTGAATGAAGCACTTAAACTGGTGCTAAATTGGAGCTCCAGGTCAGGACTCTGCATTAATGTTCAAAAGACGGTCATAGTCCTTTTACCAAGAAGCAACAACCGAAATATGGCACTAAGAATTCAAGAGACCATTATTCCTCTAAGCAGTTCAATTAAGTACCTTGGGGTACTACTGGACACTAAGCTAACTTGGAAGATACACCTGAAACACATAAGGAAGAAGCCCATGTTTGCATTGTGGGCATGTAAGAGGCTGTATTGTAAAACATGGGTGCTTAAACCCCACATTGCCAGATGGCTCTACCTGAACATAGTCAGGCCAATTGTCACCTATGGTGCACTACTGGTCTGGTGGCACCGATTAGACACAAAAACATACATGCCATGGTTAATGGAATACAAAGAAAAGGATACCTCCTTATAAGTGGGGTAATGAGTTCAACACCCACTCTTGCCCTGGAAGCACTCTTAGACAATTTACCAATGGCTGTAGAGGAAGCAACACAGCCTGTGGGAAACACAAACTCTAAGGTGTACTAAATACTTTATTCAAAAGCCTTCTGGAGAATCCCGGAAGGAGCTGAAGCTCCTCAACAGAGTAGAACTTCGGGAAGCTATTGGAATAAATTCAGGACATTACAACCTGAAAAAGCACCTTCATAGGATGAAGATGGCCAACTCTCCATCTGCAGATGGTTTGGAGCAGAAGAAGAGACACTGATACACATCATCCGTGACTGCAAACGGCTGGATCGTATACGCTTTAGGCACTTTGCTGACACAAAGGATACCAACTTTGACTCAAGGAAAACATTGATAAGTAGACTTCTGGATTGGAAGGTAGTAACACTCAGAAAGGAGATAGCAATGGGCAGCACAATTATTTTATTCTTCAATGTTGTAATAATCTATCTGAAAATATTTGATTTAATACTATGCCTTTTTTGGGCATTTATAAGCACTATTTTGACTGGTCGGCCTATTCAATGCTTAATAAAATGCTATTATCAGCTGCAGACATTCCAAACTTCATGAATTTTCCTGGAATCTTACATATTTTGAGTACCTGAAGTGTCTCTACAATAACTTTGTTATAATAATAAACAAGAAAAGTTTGTGAGTCATACGGACAAAATGATTATGGTAAGACAGACAAAATGTTTTTAAGGTTACATTTGGCATCTTTAATATATGAAATGAGACTAGTATTTGAAATAAGTTGATTTTATGCAATAATCAGCTACATTTTTATAGATGTTTCCTTGCTGGACGACCTTTGTTTTTTGTTATGTTGATTCTTTTTTTGCCTGTTGTGGAGATTGTCTTTCTGATAATGCTCTACTTCTGGAATTTTCCTGCATCTTGTTGCAGGAAAAGAAAGAACATTATAATGGATTACATTATAAGGGGCAATAGTATTTTAATTACATGTTCTTGTTTATACATTACTTAATTTCATCAAATTAATAAAGTTCACTATTAAAATCATTACATATGTTGTTTTCATTTCATTATAGAAACGTAAGACTTCATCCTGCAAATGCCACTACATATAAATAATATCAGTTTTTAACATTGATATCTTTATAAAGAGAAGTGAGTGAAGTGATCAGAATGTTAAAAATTACAAATATATGGTTAGATGGAAGTAGTGCAGATTTAACTTTACTGGATGTCTATTTTTGGGGTCACTTCAAAAAGCATTTTATGCATGGCCTTTAACATTCCCAGATGGGGATGAGATCATTCTTCCAAACTATAGTTTCATTCATTCATCATTCTTACAAACCGTAGAAGACGTTAGGGAAATAATTTGATCCTTAGGATTTTCAGAAAATATGTAATTTTTACATTTGAGAATTTAGAGGGGGAAAAATTGATTCGACATGAGATTTTCAAAAATAATCATTATCAATACTCAATAAAAATATACATGTTATTTTCTATGTTGCTCAGTTTTATGATATGGGTTAGCCAAAATGCGAGTAAAATACGCAAGCAACATGGTTACAAAAATATAAACAAATTGAATGGGCTATTTACCATTGTATTTTGTTTTCTTTTAGCCTATTCATTAATTGATGAACACGACATGGTACTGGTAACAGTTACCCAAGGAAACTAGTACAAATAATACTTTTTGTTTAATTGGAATAAAATAAATATTTAATTGTTACTCACATACCTGGGCTGCTGTTGATCTTAGTACAGTTCTTCGGCATCTGTTGTTGATTTAATTTTGTTTTTTTGACCTCCACTGGTCTCTAATGGTTTTCTCATTACTCCATCAAACATTCCTCATTTACACAGGATAACACTTCAATATTACCTGAAAATAATCAAAATCCCATATATTTTATGGCTTATGAAAATATATTTTTTAGTCAGTGTTCAAATATCAATTTTTGCAGTTTTATAACATTATGTGAATTGTCCATTTATAATTGCTTAAAAACAAGAAAGAAAACAAAGAAAATGAAAAAACATTTTCTTGTAATTTAAGTTCTATCTATACATATTTACACACACACAGACACATACTTATTTTTAGAAAATACTTAAATAAAAAAAAAATAAATTTGCAGGCAAGGTCTGTTAATTTCTCACTAATTCTCAAAGGTTTCCATAAATTATATTAGTATTTATTCTTTACATATTATGAAGTTTGCTAAAATTTGAAATAATAATAATAATATATTATTTGTTTAAGTTTAATTTTAATAATCCTGCTCATTTATTTTGTTTAATTCTTCGTCATGCTGATTTACTGCATCATTGGTAGTTTGTTCAGTTGATTTTAAAAACCTAATTAGTACTAGGCACAACTTGTCAAATGTGTTCCTGCAGTACTTATTTTGTAGTCATAAGAAGAAGGTGAAATGCAAATCTTATATTATATAAAGTATTTAGTCAATTTTTATATCTACTGCCAGGTATGTCCATAGTATGGTTTTTTTTTTTGTTGGTGGTCATTGGCACCAATATATATGATTTTTTTTTTGTGGGGGCATGATTTTGATATAGCAATTACTAAGAGAGATCTTCTAATACACACACACACACACACACACATATATATATATATATATATATATATATATATATATATATATATATATATGTATATGTATATATATATATATATATATATATATATATATATATGTATATATATATATATATATATATATATATATATATATATATATATATTTATTCGTAAATTGACCTCTTCTTTATATATTTTCCTCTTCTTTTAGTAAAGGCCTTATAGGCCAAAAAATTGTTTTAAACTTCTTTGATAACATTCTATTTTATATTTGTGCCAGAAACTAGTCGACAAATATAAAATAGAATGGTATAAAACAAGTTTAAAACAATTATTTGACATATAAGGCCTTCAGATTAATTCCAAAAATCAATTTATGTTATAAATAAGTAATATTTACAGCATTAATCAGTGAATTAGGATTATTTTTTTTTTTTTGCATGACTGCCGTGGCCATTAGCACATAAATTAGGATTAATATTTTAATTATAATAAATAATTAATATTATAATTATATAAAATTCATTTTTTTTTTTTTTTTTTTTTTTTTTTTTTTTTTAAATGTGAAATGTACTGGACGTCAATAAAATTAATGGATTTCCTTTCTTCATATGGTTTTAATTAAACATTGATACGTTCATTGTACACACAACACATTATCACTGTATTTTTTTTCTTTTCGGTGTATCGACATCTAAGCCATTAGCACTGCACTGTAATTATTGACTTACATTTTGTTTTATTAACACAGGATCTCTGATTGCCACAATCTCAGAAATTACGGACACTATTACTGTAAACATAAAATATTGTATCGGTTTTAATCAACTCAGCTGCAATAAACTAAAAAGAATAATACTTCCGTGGATTAACATGCAATTCAAGTATTCATAAGGAGTGAACACTCCTTAAATCTTGAGAAAACATACCTTGAGTCTTGTCTTCTTTACTTTGTGAACAGGATTTACACTCTGCTATCTCGGGCTAGATTACTAGTTGTATATATATCAATTAAATAATGTTTATGAGATAGGTCTACAGTTGTTTTTGTTGATTTTGACAAAGGTTTTAAATTAAGTGTGACCAAAGATAGTGGAGCATGTAAGCTTTAGGTGGAGGAGTGGAGGCTAGGAGCAGCCCCCTCCCCTTTTGGTTGCATTGGTAGGTTCCCTTGATCTGCCTGAGCAGTTCAGATCCATCAACCATTCCGGTTGGGCACCACTTTCACTTCAGACTGCCTCAAGGTGCTCCTCTCAAGCATAGGTCAAAACCATTCCATAATATAGTTCAAGATCATACCATCCAAAGCCATGCTTTTTGATTTTTAACAAATCATATGTTTGTCATTATACTATTTTTCTGATTCTGTCTTTACTGGAGAATTACAATGGCAGTTCTTTCGGAAATGACACCTCCAGTTGTCGTAACAGAAGCTCCTGCTTTTCTGGCTGAAACAAAGTAAGTTTTTTGTCTTAAAACGTTAAAAAAAAAAAAAAAAAAAGTGCATATTTTTTATTATTGTACTTTTTCTTGTTAAATAGCAGTTGTGGGACTGAAGAATTTATAGGACGTTTAAAGTATACTCCAGAGATTATTACTTAACATTTTTGATTTTGATTCCTTTTTCCCCATTTAAGTGGAATTACTTCTTCGTGCTTCTTGTGCAAATATTTTTCATGTTTTTTATGCAATAAATATGTTTATTGTTTCCAAGGAGTCTCTTATTGTTTGCAACATTTGAATTATTAATAGTAAAACACAGAACTATTGCTATTCTTTATATTTTATTAATACTGGTTTGGTTTAAACATTTTGTTTTCCTAATAAATAAACTAGATGTGTGCCCGTGTTAGCCCAAGCACACACGGGCACATTTTGTTTTTAGTTGCTAAATTAATTTAGGTTTTTTGTTATGTTTAACAGGAGATAGGAGCTGTGGTTTAGAACATAATCAAAATTATTCTCTCCTTAATTCTCATTTTCCTTAGTTATTAATCATCGTTTGTAAGAACCATTTATTAAATTATGAATCATCAATTTATCAGTGTAATCATGAACAATGGTTCTTAAGTAAATGTTTTACTTTTTGAATGAAGATTAAACACAAAATTAAAATTTAAGATTCTGTCTAGAATATAAATCTATGACTTCTCTTTGACATAGCTGTGGTATTATAGCATTAAAAATCACAAGGGAGAAAAATAGTTAAATAAAAAAAAAAAAATTGTTTAACGTGGATGTATGCTGAACAATTGTCATTTTCATAGCTTGTTTTATTAATATACTTTTTATACATTATGGTTCCCAAACAGTTTTAATGTAAGTTGTTATATGTTTTGATATGAACCAGTTCCCTGCCTGTTACTGAACAGTGCCCATCCTTATTAAGCCCTCATGAAATAACATGGAGATAAATTGGGGTTAATTCTAGCTCAAGGCAAACTTCCTTGTTATGCGGTGTGTGATCTTATTTGCTTAACAAAGGTCAGGTCATGTTTTGGATGGTTCTCCCATTCTTGTTTTTTTATTCCTTCTATTCATCACCAATTGATACTTAAAACTTTGTAGCAATTAAAAAAAAAAAAAAAAAGAAATTTTTTTAGCCTATTGTGTAAGATTTTAAGAGTTGATTCTTTTGTTTTTTCTCCCTGAAATGGTGCCCATCGAGCCGATGCTAAGTTTAGATGCTTGATATATAGCCTCTGGTTTAGATTAATAACGATTCATTGTCCTGCCCTAGTTCCTCTCACCTTCAGGGCTAGAGCTAATCAATTCTCCACTTACCTGGCTCAATTTTTTCTCTCTCCAGTCATCAGTATGCACTATTAGATCACCATCTGCAACAGACCCTACAATCAGATCTTTGTCTTTCAAGATTAAATGTTATCTTCTTCGATTTAAATCATTATATTTTAGGTAAATTCAATGACACTATCTGTAAAGATCTATATGCTTTTGGTATTTATTTTTTAATCAAGTCAGAAAATTTCATGACCTGTATTTGTTATATCCTAAAGTTTTAAAAGAACTTAAAAATTAATTTGACAGTCAGATCATTCAAGATTAAATATTATATTTGTCAAATTCAATCATTATGCTGAATGTAATGGCATTAAGCTGATCTAAGTGCATTATGTTTTTAATTAGGCCTGTAAATTTCATTACTTAAATTTTTAAATTAAGTTTTTAAAGAGATCAGAATTAATTTATCTATATGATAAATACAAATGAATTAAATTAATCCTATTTAGATCGTTGTCTTCTGAGATAAATGTTATCTTCTTCAATTTCAATCATTATTTTCGGGGATTGCACTGGCCCGCTAAAGATTCCAACCCTGTGTACAATTGTATTTTTTTTTCTGTCCCCAAATGTCACTACTATTTTTTAATTTAATTTAAGTTTAAAAATATTTTTATTTTTTAGGATTAATTTATTTTTAGTTAGAGGCTTGTCATCTAAGATTAAAATTATCTTCTTAAATTTCAATCATTATTTCAGCTCTCGGCACTAATGTCCCCCAGATGTCAAAGCGCCATATATATATATATATATATATATATATATATATATATATATATATACATATATATAAATAAAAAAAATTATATATATATATAAATAAAAAAAAAAATTATTTCAGCTTAATGCATTGTCACTATCTCTACTGATCTATGCACATTGTATTGTCTGTATCCACATTGGAAGAAAAAAATAAATCTACAATTAGATGGTATATTGTCCTTATATAAATTGTATAAGTATATTAATCATTTTTAATTGTTAGGAAAAAATCATTTAATAAATTTCTGATAATAATAATACTACACTTTAATTATTTTAACTCCATTAGAGCGAGCCTTATTGATTTATATTTTTAAAATATCTAATGAATATTTTTTTATTTTATAATAATTTATTGTATTTCAATCTTATGTATAAATAAGATATTGTCAATGAACTTAATTATGTGAATTAGTTTTGAAAGGAAAATAAGAAATGAAAATCTTATTCTTAAAGATAAGTAACATTACTTTCTCCTGCATGTAATCTTGCCTGCTATGTTTATCCTCATTCCATTCAATTTTTTGTATTTAAAAATTATTTTATGCATCCTGATGAACCCAAAGGCTATATATAAATATAACAAGATATTTTGAATTGGCTAATATTCCAGTTGAGATGTTCTCCATTTATGTCCCAATCAATTAAAATGCTATAATTATTTCTTTTTGCCGATAATTAATCTTTGAAACTCAGCTGAATAATGTTATTGCTGAATATTTTTTTGCTTATACATATTTTAAACAATTAATTACAATAATTGATTCTGAGTTGATTATAATGGACGTTAAAATTCAAATAAAAATTATAATATATTTAATAATTTTAGTTCTTAGTACCTATACATAACACAAACTAGAAAATTGTTTTTGGGTTTCCATGGTTCCCTTCAGAACATGGAGGAGTTGTTATGAGTCAGATTGTGCAAGTCTGATATGAGGTCATCTCTGTCTACTAAAATAGGCTTTGAAAGAACGTTTGGCCTTTTTTAGTAATTTCTATTTTGTTAATATAATTTCTCATTTATTAATTCCATCTTGTTTTTAATTTTATTTTATCTATTAATGATTATCACTTATTTGTCTCCTGAGTGTTTATGAGACTGAAACATCCAAACAAATAAATTTACATCTTTGTCTAAGTGGCCATGTAGAAACAATCATACCAATGATAGTACAAAAAGGGCTAATGTCCAAACCTCTGAAATCTGAGTGAACTGCACGAGTGACATCAGGGTGGGATAAATATAATTGTTAAAAAGGGTCAATGTTAGAGAAAAATATTCTTTTCCTCATAAACTAACTATTGGAAGACCTTGGCCCTTACAATTATTGTTTATTCCACCCTGATGTCATTTGTGCAATTCACTCAAATTTCTGAGATATGGACATTGGCCCTTTTTGTTCCAAGGTACAGATATTATTGATTTGTTTACATTTAATAAAATGTAAATTTAAACACAGAATTTTCATAAATTTATTTATTTAAATTTTTAACGTCCATTATTATTAACTAAGAATTTTAGGACAGGTTATCTATAGGTTACCATTCTTTTCTAGCCAGGATAGGGCTGATGCCTTTACTTTTTTCTAAAGAAAAGCCACCATCACATAGTGGGAATCGAACCACGACCCTTGGCACAGAATGTGAAGTGTTCACACCTTAACACTCATGGCCACCGGGCCTCCGAATTTTCATAAATATAAACAACATTACATATATAATTATAATATGGCCTTTACACAGAATTGTTTACCTTAGTTTATTACTTGTGTGTGGATGAATTAATACCGTGTTTTTTAATAATAAATACACTTTAAATTAGGTGAAGACTGTGAGGTAAACAGTTGGTAATTACTATTACACATATTATATTTTGCTTTTGTCTACATTTATATAAAACAATCATAAAAGAGGAAAAAAGACATATATTTTTGATTGTTTTATCCTGAACTAATGAATAGGATGTTTCTGTTAATTGACGGTGGGAAAATGTGGTATATATGCATTTCTTTATTAACAAGGAATTTTCCTTTCTGCGTTATATATATATATATATATATATATATATATATATATATATATATATATATATATATATATATATAGGGGAAGGCGTTGTACCTCTGACCATATTGTACCTTTGACCACCGAGGCTGTGGCTGCATGTAGCAACATTTTATAAATTTTGGTGTAATCAGTGTTTAGCTCCTTCACTAGAGGGCTTGTGTTACCTACTTTGGATTATTCAAGTCAAAGAGGATTCTTGAAAAAAATACTTATCCATTTCTATAATAAAATTGTAAGTTATTTATTGATGACGTTTTGCCTCATAATATTTTTTGTATTATGTCTTTTTAGATGGAAGTAATTTGACAAAGTAGCTATTAAAATAAGGAACATGGTGTAGGTCCTGAAATTGATTTATCTTAACCCTAAAATTTGTAGCATGCTTTTTAATTTTCACTACCAGGGTGTTGTACCTCTGACCACGACTAGTTGTTGTTCCTTTGACCAGGTCAAAGGTACAACACCACTGAGTAATTTTTTCATAATTCAACTTTGTTCTTTGGTTCTTCTGCTACACCTTTTTAAAAAATCATTAATATTGGTTGCTTCAATTGTTGAAAGAATTTAAAAATAATAAATGAAATGAGTTCAAACTGACTTTATCAATCCTTGGTGTAGCAGTTCGAACCTATCGCCTCTTATCATTCCACTTGAAGTTGTAAGGCCTCATCGAAAAGCTCAGGCAAGGAAAATGTCAAATAGGGGGAGGCCTAAAGATAAACCTCGTATCCTGACAGATATTCCTGAAAAGCTAATTATTTAAGGTGAAAAAAAAACGAAAGCACCACCCAAAATGTAAGACACCATATACAAATAAACCCCTTCCTAAAAAAGTGGTAAATAGAAAGAAAATTATTCTAATGACTGTTCAGATTCTGATACTGACACCAAAATTTCTTCAGGAGAAAGTGACGTTGATCTGTCTGATAAATGTCGTGAGTTAAGTCACCAGCATCAATTTGAAAAATTTGATGGCAATTTTATACTTGTTAAAAATAAAAGTAAAAAGACTATTAAATATTTAGTCGCAGAGATCTGTGGTATTAAATGTCCAATGTTTAAGATCCAATATTTGACAAAACAAACTTTAAGTGAAAAGTTTACGAGAAAAGATGACAATTTGTATGATATTGATATAGAAGACATTGTGGCTAAACTCCCATACCCTACTAGTGGATGTGCTTGACAGTTAAAACGTTTATCGATTGAACTGGATTTTTCAGCATATTAAGCATAACATAATATCAATAATAGCTTTTTTAGTATGCTTCCATCCTTGTCCTGCATTTATTAATCTTACAATTAATTACAATATTGCTGAATAAAATTTTTTTTCTGCACTCCTGTGTTGTTTCTACGTGGTCAGAGGTACAACACCCCATGGTCAAAGGTACAACTACATGTTGTACCTTTGACCACTGTACGATTATTTTTTAAAAAATTAATAAAAAATATTAAATGTAAAGCTAGAATCTTGAAAAAATTAAATATTATGAGCAATAGAATACTAATTACAATGAAATAAAAAAAATGAACTTAGCCTTAATATTCGAGCTAAAAAAAAAAATCAATTTAGCAAAGTGGTCAAAGGTACAACACCTTCCCCTTTATATATAAATGGATCTGTATGAATTAATACAAAAATGTTTATGGTGAATAAACAGTAAATTGGAAGAGAGTGGCAGAAACAATTGATAATTACCATTGAACATAATATTATCTTCTCCATTTTTCTTTGTCTATAAAAAAAATGATATAAAAGAAGTTTCTGTAATTTTCCTTACTGAATTAATAAATATAATGTTTCTTTTAAACAATGGTGGGAAAATTTGGTGTTTTAGTGTTTTTTAACGAGGATAATGCATACTTTATTTACCCAAGAAACTATGGTACTTATGCTTCGAAGATATTATAGTATGATGAGAGGCTTGTTTGCATTGTTTAACTTGCTTATTTGATGTTGTATATCTATCAAGGCGTTATATAAATCACTGTTGTTTTACAAGTCTGTGATTTTAGATGTTGTCATACCTATATTTTGTTTTTCCTTGAAATAATGAGATAATCCTGTTTCAAAACTTTTATCATAGTTTTACTGTTTACTACCTTATCAGATCTGAAATGTTTACAAAACTAGTTGCACAAGATTAAACATAATTTTGTTTTACAAATCCTTAGAAAAAAATTACTTTTTTTTTCTTTTTTAAAGCAATAAATACATCGTGTTTATTGCAAAAGCATTTAATTGCTCTGTTTTTTAATTATTGGTCTCTTATGTTTAATGCTATTAGACTTCTCAGATTACAAATTATTAGTTTTGAAATGCTTGGGTTTGAAATGTTCACCTGTACTAGTATTAAAAAAAAAGAAACTAAGTTTTCACCTCACATAAGGAGTTTTTATTAACGTAGCGTAACAATTCATTACATTGCAAAGGTATTTCCAGGCACTGACATTCTGGTCAAGTGATGATCACATTGTCTTGCTTACTAACACTCCCATTTCTTTAATTACCTTATTTGATTGATTTAATATTTCATTTTATTTTATCCCTTTTTTTGTAAACTATTAATTTATTTTATAAACTTCTTGAGATAGCTTGACACTAGTGTTTGAACAGTACTTACCCACAGAAGAATTATTTGATGCCATTCTTTGATCTACTTTGTTCCATATTTTATTTTTCTTCAGTCCTAGATGCTTCCTTGATTTAATTTTAAAAGTTAATTTTTTTCTTAAAATGTATGTTTATTATTTTTCCAACTTAATCTATACCTTTCTTAGCCTATTTTCTGGTGGATATTAGATTTGGAGATGGGTTGACTGCTGAATTAACCTATTCAACACAGCAAAACTATTGTGGTAGTTTAACTTTGTGTACCTATCTCTTTGTTATGCTCTGCCAATTACTTATACACATTATTGGCTGTCAGTTTATAAGATTCAATAAATATTTTAACTAAACATAAGTATATTTAGGTAGTATTTTTTTATTTTAAAGTTTTGCCTGAGGAGTTTTTAGTTATTGGTTAGTCTAAAAGAAATGATACATCATCTAAAAGTTTATTTTAGTATTAAAAATGTACAGAACCAATAATGCCTGTTATTTTACTGGGATTATATTTTTAAAGTGTAAATTATTAGCTTTTTGGATCTTTACGAGCATTTGTACGTTCATTTTACCTACACTATTAGTGCAATAGTGATTAAAATTATGTTTATTGTGTTGCAGATATGACAGATTGTTGAGAAGAGCTCGTAGTGAAGATTTATCAGAAGTTTCTGGCATTGGTTGCCTGTACCAATGTGGTTACGATAGATTTGGCCGGCCGGTTATTGTCTTTGTTGGAAAATGGTTCAAATTCAAGGATATCAACCTGGACAAAGTAAGTATATTAAACTTTAAAATGTTGGAGAAATGTCTCATTATATTAATGATTAAAAACAAAATATTTTTTGTTTTTTTACAGGCCTTATTGTATTTAATATACTTGCTTGATCCTCTTGTAAAAGGAGATTATGTTATAGCATATTTTCATACAAACACTTCTAATGCTAATTACCCATCATTTACTTGGCTCCGTGAAGTGTATAACATACTGCCTTATAAGTAATTATTTTTATTTATTTTGTATTCATTTTCTCCTGTAGAATAACATAACTTAATTACTAAATTTGCTCTGTTTTTTTTTCAGATATAAGAAAAATCTAAAAGGATTTTATATTGTGCACCCAACTCTGTGGACAAAAGTAATTATACTTTTTTTTTTAATTTTTATTTTCATTAAATCTAAAAAAAAAACAGTAAAATCAAGGGGTCTCCCGTGGTCTGGTGGCTAGCGCCTTAGATTCGTAAGCAGGAGATGGTGGGTTCGATCCTCACCGGCAGCTGGAATTTTCTCATCTCAGGGCAGTTAAGAAAATTCGTCGCTGCACCCTGGATGTCGGCGCTAATGGCCCAGATTTGCCGATAAAAAAAAAGAAAAGTAAAATCAAGATGTAGCAAGCCTCGGTGGTAAAAAAATACGTTGAAACTGTCCAATCTGACAGCCGTGACTTGGCTCTCATTCTTAACATGATTACAACCCTCGACAGGCTTTTTATTACATGCTAACACTCTTCCTCAAACTGTACAGTCAAACTTTTGAAGATTTTAGGCTGTTTTACACCTTCAGCAGCAAGAAATGTGATCACATTATTTTGCGCAATCGAGGGGGGTACCTCCCGCTCGGACATCGTCACAACGGTTACTGATGAGGTCGATCAAACACGTCCGCCAGCTTCCCACACTTCTGGCAACCCTACCCAACACCCCTAATCGCGGGAACGTTCTAGCACCTTCATCGGGCTTCCGGGTCCGAAAGTCTCATTTATATTTGATTCACCCACGTAGCATAAAAATGAGATGGACAGAGAATGCCCCTCCCTACATCATTACCCTTAACAGACATTATTCTTTTTTAATGTCTGTGAGATAATTGAAAGACTTCATACTCTTTAAATATCAATCATTTTTCTAGATGTATGGAACTACAATGATAGGTTTATGTTGTTTTTTATTTTACACTAAATTATACTCTCTCTCTCTCACACACACACATATATATATATATATATATATATATATATATATATATATATATATGTTTGTGTGTTTCTGTATTATATATGCATTCTACTGTTTTAAAACTGCCAATTTCGTCTTCATCTAATATAATTTCAATAAAAAGATGTACTGCATTTTAATTTTAAATATCGGTTTCAAAATTATTAATTACAACATAAAATTGTATGCATCAATATTCAATTTCAGATGATGACTTGGTGGTTTACTACATTTATGGCACCAGCTATAAAACAGAAAGTTCACAGTTTACCAGGTATTGAATACCTGTATGATGTGATACCAAGGACTCAGCTTGAAGTACCTGCTTTTATAACAGAATATGACATGACAGTAAGTTTTTATTTGTTTGATATCTTTGATAGTTAGATTTAGGGCTTTGGAATGATATAAATTTTACATTACTGTATTGAAGGGTATCTCGAAAAAAGACTCGAGAACTCAGAGTAAGTGTATGGCGACCATTCAAAGGCTTATTATATTTGAGGACCCTAGAGGTAAAGGGATCTAACAAGGGGAGTATACAGTGGTGGGTTCACCGATTTGGCCTATTTTTATCCTGCTGATTCTGCATTGGAATATAGTCCACACGTGTCCGAACGATACTTCCAATGCGCCTTAGGAGCTGAGAAATAAAACAAAACTGGTTGAAAATGCTTTATTTTATGTATCGAGTTTTGAAAATGGTATCACCATGATTCTTTAACCAATTCATTTGTTTTGTAGAGTAGATTAAAGAAAAAATACAATCGTTAAACAATAATTTATATTTTGTAAAATAAATTCAAAAATATGCTCATGTTTTCAAGTAAACTAATATTATACATTATTTTACACCAAAAATAACAGCATATTTAAAATCAGCACCCTGAAAAACCGTTATGTGGTAAATATACTTAAAAACAAAAAATTACAATTTTTTCCTGTCCGGGAGAGGCTAAAAATTTGTAAGTGAAAAATGTACGTGATGTTTTGCAATTCTCATGAAATTATCTCTCCTTGAGATAATCCGATTTTTACTTTGGGCCCTTTGAAAAGAAGAGAGCTTCCTTTTTCTAACCATATAAATGACAATTGGATTATCTCAGATGATAGTTGTAAAAAATAGTTCTCAAAATAAAAATCAAATTAAAACTTTTTTGCATATAACTTAAAGTAAACTTAGAAATACCCCGATTGGACGAAAATATGTAAGTTTGGAGCCTTTATTGACTGTCCTAATTTAGTTTGAACCGGTTAAATTTTCTTTGAAATATGGTCAGATATTCAAATTCAAATTTGGACGGTCAATAAAGGCTTCAAAGTTACATCTGGACAGGCTATAGTATCAATCATGTATCCCCCCCCCCTTTGTTGATTGAAATTAAAATTGCTTACAATTTTAATGGAATATTAAATTATTTCAACATAAAACACCTTCTTTTGTTTCAGATTAATGGTCTAAGGTATTTCAACCCAAGTTCTACTACCTAATCACATAAGAAAGATGTTATTGAAGCCTGACTTTTGTGGATTAACGATCAGTATTCGCTTGTGTCAACGATTTTAATATTTATAGCAACTTATATAAAGTTCTGCAAGAATATGCTAAAATGAGTTATAAGAAAGTGTAAATTTTTATATTGTTCTGCTGTCTTTGAAAGTGCTAATGTGATGGCTGTTAAAACATCGAGAGATTGATTTTTATGCAACTACTTAGTAGTTTTATTTTTTGCAAAGATAGGTTATAAAGAATTAAACTATTAAGGAGTTGGCATGGCTTATGAAATTTCGGTAAGTATAGAACAGATGGATTGTGTTATGATAATACCAAAAAGGAAATGTGATCCGTTTAGTGTACTGCTCTTGTAGGGAAGTGTTCTGCTATCACATGTTTGATCAAATTATTGTAATCAGACTGCCATGCAAATATCGCTTCTGCCATCTGTCCTATAAGTGCCACAATTTTATAGTGATATTGTTGTTAATTCTTATATAAAAGTTAACAAAAATGTTAAAAAAAGTTAGTTGAACATTTAACACATTTTTATGCCTTCGTAATATTAACAGTTAAAAGAAACTAATTGATAAATCATTATGTGATTCTATTTGTTATCGTGCAATATTTAGAATAACCTGCAATTTATACATATAAACTTCCAACAAGGAATCAACCTCTCCCCCCCCCCCCATTGAGGAGTAGATTGTACACCATTTTTTTTTCTTCAGAATATAGAGGTATCTTAGTTGAAATAAAACCAGAATTATTAGGGTGCGAGAAGGATTTATTGATTTCCATTAACTCAAATAAAAAAATTGGATAAGGATTTTGTTTTATATTAATTCAAAGATAATCTCATCAACCTGCATTGCATAAATATTGCAGTTTTTTCTTAATGCTTCTTTATTGAAACAATTGAAAAAATAAACATATTGTATATAATAAAATGTCTTCCTATGTATTATTTCTGAAAATGATATTTCTGAGTATAATTATTCTGGATGATGACTCGTTAAACTCAAAGTAATTTATGTTTGAATTCAAAGCATTTTTAGTAAAATTAAGCACTATAAAAGATGTAGGATAGAAGGAAAGCTTGAACACAGAGGCTGTGAAGATTTACTTTTTAAGTTGGTTTGAAGTAATAATAAATGTCTTTAAATCAACCTATTCTCTGGTAAATAATAACTTAGACCCTTCAATGAGCATTTAATTTGAAGTTTTCTTATAATTTATAGACAATGATTTGTAATTCTTTTTTAATAAAAGATGTAAACTTTTATTTTTCTTAACAATAAATCGAATCAATGTAGGTAAAAAAAAAATCTTTGTTCGAGAACTCTTTATTAAACTAGTCGTTAACCCTGGATTATTACCAAAACCTGTACCTGGACTTCTCTGATGCTCTAAAATGCTTACTTTTGAACTCAAAAGTTTCCAGCAGTCATCCAAAGTTCCGCATTTTCTTAATGGAGGTTGAATGTTACCTGGCAAGTAAAAAGAAAGTCTTTTAAGTAACTTTTTTTTATTTTATATATTTAGACTTTCCATATCATTGTTGTTACGAAGACTTGCAAAAGGCTTTGAATATATGATTCCTTGTTAGAATTTCTGGTCGCTTAAAGTTATTTTGTACAGTTGTTATTGTTAGAATTATAGACAGTGATGTATATATATATATATATATATATATATATATATATATATATATATATATATATATAATGATAAATTTCTGTTTACAGTTATTTATATAGTGTTATATAGTTTTAGTAAAATTTTGCAATGAGGTATCCATTTTTTTATAAAAATGAAATTTTATAAATGTAAATATTTATATGTAAATGTTGAGCATTGTAAAATCATACTAGATAAGCAATGCAAATATGGCATAAGGAAATGGAACTGATTAAATATCTGTTAATCATATACTAAAAGTAAGTAGGTCTTCCCAATGAAGGTCAACCTGTTTTAGTTGTTAACTAACTTCATTTAGCAATAGATTTTTTAAAGCAACTTGTTTTAAGAAAGTAAACAAGTAATAACAAATTATTTAAAGAATGTTTATTTGTTGTTATTTAATATCTAAAAGAATTGTTGTTATTGCCAACATTGAATTGGCACTTACAGTACAAATACTAATGAAGCCTTTGTTAATCAATAATGAAAGACTGTAGCAAATTTTTACTGATAAAAAATAAATCAATTTGTGCTAATTGTAGTTAATTTGAGTAGTTGCAAAGCAAATTTAGGCTAAGATTTGTTTCCATTTACGCACTTTATGTGAATTCCTTTATGTTTTGAAAGTTACAAACATTATCTCACTTTCAGTGTTGTTAGAATTTTGTTTTCATAATATTGTCATGAAATACTGGACTAATAATAACCGAAGTAATACTTCTTATTGGTACATTCATTTTGAAAATGACTTTTAAGATTTTGTTTTATAGAGCTGTTAAAAGCAAGAGAAGTTTAATAAATCTGCAATAACATTTGATACTATATATATTTTTGGCTTAAATCCTACTTTTACCTTCATAAATACTTAGTTTTAAACTAAATTAACTCGGGTACTTGAGTCTTCATCATGTTTATGTTGGATAACAGTGGTTGTAAGGTTTCTTAACACATTTACTGTCTGTTATGAGATAATTGGTAGTTTGGCCTAAGATGGCAACTTTAATTGTGTTTCGATTCTGGACTCTAGAAAACTCACATTTTTTGAGTGATTGCCTAGAACAATTCTTGTGCACCCAACACTCAGAACACTAAGTCACTCAACCATTCAAACGTTATGCAACAAAACATCGACAAGGGGTACATGAAGAATATGTTCTGGAAGATTGGGGGGGGGATTCAGGCAACCCGGTTCTAACGGAATAATTTTGCTTATTTTCATAATATATTTCTGTGATTAGTTTCAGAGGTTCCATAGGGAGTTTCTGTGCAATATAACAAAAATTATGATTGCTGGAGGCTCATTAATAAATTGAGTCCTGTGTAAACTTCCACTCCTAACAGGGTGATTTTACTTATTTTCACACTTCTGTTATTAGTCACTGGTGTTGTATAGTGAATTAGCTTCCAAAAACAAACAATTTTAACCCTTGCACTGCTGATATATACGTTCGGTTTCTTTTGCGCTTGGCTGCTACAAGCTACTATATCAGTCCTTCTACTATTGCCGTCTGTAGCCTGTTTATAGAATCTGAAGTGTCTTTTAAAGCCGATAGGGGGCACAGGACTTCACTTTTGTCATTTTAGCTTCCAACTACTCAGCCTACCTCTACGTATACCTGCTCCCTCCCTTTTTTTACTGCCAAAAACCGTGGTTTCCCTTTACCTGAACTTTACCGGTCATATTTCTCTTGTTATTAGAACAAGTTCTCATGTTTCTCTTGAATTGTTAGAACTTTTGATGGGTGTGATGAGTTTTCTTCGGGTGATAATTAGGGTTCTGATAATTTTTTTTTTTTTTTTTTTTTTTTTTTTTTACGGTGCATCAACAAATCGTGGCTATTAGCGCCGGACATCCAGAGTGCAGCCAGGAATTTTCTCAGCGAGCCCTGAGATGAGAAAATTTCTGGCGCCGGTGGGGATCGAACCCACCATCTCCCGCTTATGAATCTAGCGCGCTAGCCACTAGACCACGGGTTCTGATAATATATCCCAAAATGTTTCTGTTGGAGAAACACCTGGAACTAGTGGAATGCAAAGCACAAAAGAATTATCAACCGACGAAACATCGTGTGAGGAAAGTATTTAGCACATGGGGCACTCCAGGCGCTAGGCTATCCTGTACCGTCTAGCCCTATGAGTATTAGGCAGCCTTAAGGTTAAGCGTTAAAGACATGTCTGTGTCCAGAGTAAGCCCATAGTACACACTCTTGATTTTCATAAGGCCTTTATATTATTACTTTTGTGTATTGTATTGATAATATTGGTCCAGTGTAAACCTCCTTCTCGTGGACTGATTTTGCTGGTTAACGATCAAATCCAGTTTGTTATGAGGATGCTGAGTTTTGTGATGAAAGAACAAAACTTATGACCACCATCTTGTTGGTAGACAAAAACATTATTTATTTATTTATTTAAATATGTATTTAAATTTAAACAGCAGTCAATTTAGCCATTAGAATAAGCCATCCCTTCATACATATTGAGGTGCATTCTATCTGTGCAAGCAATGGAATAAGGGGCTAAACTTCTCGAGTCTCATTAGCAATTAGTTAAGTAGAATTATAACAAATACCATTATGAAGTCAATGGACTCCGCTACTCTCTAAAAACTGTCTTCAAATGCTTTTAAAATATAGGTTCAAAACACAAACCAGCATCTAAATAGTTGACCTTCGGTGCAGGAAACCTTTCTACTTGTCAGCCAGGCAGTTGTTTCCAGTGAAAAATTTCTATTGTTCAGGATAACACTGAGGTTAAAAGATAATTAAAATGCATTATATTTAGATCTACGTCTACGTTAGAAATGTAAAAATAAGAAACACAAAAGGTTTAAATAATTTCCAGCTTATATAATCCGTCAAAATTAATATTCCAGCTTTATGACATCTAGGCGCACTGTAGTGTGCCAGGCCAAGTTCCGGCTTAAGCATACTGTGTTTATATTACAGGAGGTCTTGGAACCGATTTTTACCCTCTCATAACTTGCAACCAGGTAAAGATAAAGTTATGAAATTTTACACAGGTATTATACTAAGTAAAACTGGAAATTTTCATAATTCTACATTGAATAGTTTCTGAGATATAAGTGATAAAAAATCGGATTTATAGGACTCACTGACTCATTATTATTATTATTAATAAATTATTATTATAATTATTAAATATATATTATAATTATAATAAATATATATTATAATTATTAAATTATTAGGCACTTCCCATGATGCTAGAGGCGTGAAATTTTGCAGGATGATAGATATGAGGGTGTTATTAAAGGAAAAAAATTGAAAAAACCTGAAAAGTTGTGTTTGACTCCGCTTCCGGGGCTAGTTGTGTTTTTCGGGGGTGCCAGTTTTGTACTTCCTTCGAAAACCCATGATGTGCAGTATCAAATGAATTGTCTGGGAATGAAGAACCTATATTTGATGTTTTAAGAAACATGTTCAGAGAACTCTCTGAGTGAGAACCTAGAAACCTTCATCCTCATAACCTTTATGTCTTACCTCTTTGGAGGCTCCAAATTCAAAACAACAAGTGACATTAGAACAAGTGAAAAGACAGTGTTTTTTCTTCTTCTCTCTGAACAAGTTGACTCAGATTCTTTCAGTTTATTCAGTGACTTTTCAAGATACCATGAGTGGCTAAAGAAGTTCACCATAGGCCTGCTGGCCACAGGAATTAGGAGAAGAAGAATATGTTGGCCAACATCACCTTAAGGTAAATTAGTATCAAACCAGGATCTTCAAGTTCTTTCACCATCAAAACCACCTTCACCAATGTCATCATCAGCAGCATCTCATCCTAAACCTTAATGTATAAATAGTAATCATAGTTTAAACCCTTCTTGGGGTGCCCATGACCTCCCGCGGTTGAATGCACCCTTACCCTTAATTCCAATTAAAAAAAAACCCTTCTTGTAAATATATATCCCAAAAAAAACATAAATGTGAAATAGAGGCCAAGCCCCCCCCCCCCCAAAAAAAATTGCCAATACAAGAGATGATACAAGAAAGAAATGTCAAAGTTCATTACTTAGAAGACCTATTAGTTACTTACTAAGAAAAGTAAAGGCACTTCAACTGACCTTTAAAAACAACAATAAAAATACTTATATCCAGTTACTAAAATATCACTTTCCTCAACCCAGGTATATTCTTAAAATTGGCAATGTTTTATTTGTGCCGAAATTATCTTTAGAGAGAAAACTAAACATTGCCAAGTTTAAGTATATACCTGGTTGAGGAAAGTGATGTTTTAGTAACTGGATATAAGTATTTTTATTGTTGTTTTTAAAGGTCACTTGAAGTGCCTTTACTGTTCTTAGTAAGTAACTAATAGGTCTTCTAAGTAATGAACTTGGACATTTCTTTCTTGTATCATCTCTTGTATTGGCAAATATTTTTTTTGGGGGGGGGGACTTGGCCTCTATTTCGCATTTATGTTTTTTTGGTGTTATAATCTACCTGCTGTTTTATTAACTACTTAAGGACCAGGCCCAAGATCTCTCAGGTATAGATTTTCCTATGAACGAGGTATCTTGGGCGCTGAACATTTCCCAAATATTTAATGCAATCTCCCATAAATACCTATTTACTTGATTTTGACTTTAACTATTATTAACAAACTGAGTTAACTCGGGTAATGTCATTAACCATAATAAAAATCTTATTTTTTTTCTAAACAATTTCTTCTTTTTTTTTTTAAGCCTTACAAAGCTATATGTATCAAGCTATTTATGTAGGTAATAACAATTTTATAAAAAAAATCAGGCACTTTTATAAAAATTCGACCATTGAGCAGTTAAAATAAATATGATCACTCCAAAAGTTTCAGCCTTCATAAATTGAGTAGTAACAAAAGTCAGGGATGAAAATCTAAAGAATTGATATATGCCGGTATTTACATGCTATTTGAGGAGGATTGGCATTTTTATTAAATGTCTCTGAAGATATTTATCTTACTTCTACAAATATGAATGTAATCATGTATTATTTGAAAACATGAGTATTAAATAAATTCTGTGTCTATGGAGTATTAGCTTGTGTTCTTTATCAAACAATCTTTCTCTTAGCTGGAACTAATTGCCTGCACAGTAGACATGAAAAAATCTATCTTAGTACATTTTTATGTAGGAGCCTCAGTAATGTTCGAAAACGTCTTTAAATTCAGATTGCCAAATAAAAATTAAAATCAACTAAGATTTCATTAGAGATCTTACAAAACATCAAAGAAACCAGTAATTGTGAATGGACCATTACAAATTAATTCAGAACAACACAATTTGATAAAACACATTTGCTTTTTATTGAATTAATTAAAACAAATCAAATTAGGGAAAAATTATAGAAATATTACCTAAAGAGTGAACTAGTACATTTCAACTTTATTTAACCAATGAAAAACCTGCAACCAAAAAATATACAAGTGTCACCAGAAAATATTGTTAGTACAGATTAAAGCATAGGATAGCTCATAAATCCCCCCCTAAACCTCAAATTAAACAATTAGAAAAAAGGGTTCCCTTTTATTTCCATTGTAAAATTGAACTATCATGTTATTTGATACTTATGGAGCTTCCAGAGTAAGAAGTCTTCATGCACGAGGATGAGATAATAAAAAAAAAAAAAACATGACAGAAATATAGGTCAGAAACAGAAGTCACAAACTTGTATTATTCAATTTACTTTCATGTAATATTGTTAAATAAGAAATATTGTTAGTAATAAGATCAAGAAACTGGCAATTATTAATGTAATATCTATTCATATTTACAAATATAAATGTATAAAAATATCAATTCATACTTTGAGCAAATTTTAGATTTTCCTTTCAATTTTTGGTGCAGTGTATGTTCTTGAAGCGTACACCCTTTGAAGAACTGCTTCTACAATTTGTCTCAATGACTAAAAACAGTAACAATGAATTATAAATATAATACAAAATAAAAGAAGTTGTATTACCATGAGAAAAAGAAACATCATGAGGGAAAGTTCAGTGAGATGCAGACATTGTTATTAAATTTATAGTTTTAAAATCTTCTTACATCAGCATAAACTAAGCAAAAAGCATATGTAAGACAGAGACGCAATCCTTATTTATAATAGCAATGTTTGAAATATCTTTTATCTTATATTTGATGCAAGGATCTGAAATATTTTCAATGGTTCCATTTTACGGTGAAGAGTAAAAAACAAAATGCAATACTCTTTTAATCAAAATATTTTGTTAACCCGCTTATGGTAGTCATGAAATATAATATTAATCAAATTCAGAAAGAAATAGGTTTGTTGCATAGATGCATAAAGTAATTGAATATTTTAATGCAATTCCCCTCACGGTAATTGATAGTGCCAAAGGTGCTATCAGTTACCTTATTTTTACCTGATCCTCTGCTCATCATCCTTTAGATAACTAAGGGAAACATGCTTCAGGAGGGTAGCAGTTTGATTATTGTCTCGAGCATAATAACCTCACAGCTGCTCTTCTATATCACCATAGATTTATTTTTGTTTGCACAGACAGGATATAAGTATTAAACAATTTACCACCAATATTCTCAAACAGCTTTAGTAGTTAAGCAGTCAAAATTTGTGAAAACATATATATACAAAAATGTAGTGGTGAGAAACTATTCATGGCGTAATAATCATCTACTGTGTCTGGACCTAATTTAGAAAAATAGGAAATACTTGAGAAGGTGCACTGTAGAGAAACTAAATTTGACACTGCAAGAACCTTCTATAAAACTAACACACATACAGGAAAACAAAAAACTTCTGACATGGATAAGTAAATTTCTAAAGGATTTTGACGAGCTGTATTCTGTTAAGCTTCATTTCTCATAAATATTGTAATAAGACAATATTGTAAATTTAAATATCGCATTCATGGAAATAAGAAAACATCAAAATTGTCTCTTTAACCCTTTCTGGACGGTGGGCTTCTCCAGCAGCCAGCACAAAGCCGTGACTGGCTGACAGTGGGCTTCTCTACTCTAGCAGCCAGCACAAAGCCGTGACTGGCTGACGGTGGGCTTCTCCAGCAGCCAGCTCACTCCATATCGTATAAGGACGGTCGCTTCATTTATTTTGTTGTATTTGGTTCTATAAGTTTGTATTTTTGTATAAATCTGTATTTATTGTATTTTAAAAAGAGCAAATCGCGGTCGCTGCGAAGCTCGAAAATTAAATTTAAAAGTCCGTCACGCAGGAGCTGCATAAATAAGCACTTTCCTCAGAATTTGGGTAGTGTAGATTGCTTTCCAGAACAATTTGCTTAAAATATCCTACATAAATAAAATAAAAACATGAATAGTTCTCTTTTAAATTTGTAATGAGTAACTGATCAATTAATAATTTGCTTCCAGAGTTATGTTTACACATGGTACCTATTACACTACGTAATAAATACAAAAAACCTCATATTATCGTATTTTGATCTAACGCAGGGACAGGATACAGTCACTCTAGTGGTAGAAAGCGCTCCTTGCGGCGGCTTTGTGAACCTACGTCTGACGGGCTTTTCTATTGAAATATATTACAAATTAAACCCCCGCTTTCCGATTGACCAATTCAGCTCATTTTTACAACACTTCTTTCTCATGAGTTACCCACGACGTATACCGCGTTTCGTTACAATACAGCAGAAATGACGACCGGTATGAGTATATTAAGAATTTGGGTCAGGAGTAAACCCCCCCTTCTAATGAGCCGATTTAGTTTATTTTTACAACACATATTTACCTGTAGATTACCACTACAAATACCGAGTTTTGTCGAAATATACCAAAAATCACGGCTGGTAGTGGCGAATTGGTATTGTGGGTCCGGAGTAAACCCCCCCTCCTAATGAACCGATTTAGTTTATTTTTACAACAGTTATTTACCTGTGGATTACCACTACGAATACCGAGTTCCGTCGAAATATACCAAAAATCACGGCTGGTAGTGGTGAATTGGTATTGTGGGTCCGGAGTAAACCCCCCCCTTCTAATGAACCGATTTAGTTCATTTTTATATCTCACTTTTCTCTCTATATTACCACTACGAATACCAAGTTTCGTTGAAATATAACAAATATTACGGCTGACATAGTCAAATTAGTGTTTTGGGTTCGGGGTAAACCCCCCTTCCGGTGGACCAACTTTGGTGGTTAACGAACTCGTTCAATCGTTTGCTAATTGAATGCTATATACCAAGTTTCGTGACGAAAAAACAAAAACTCTGGCCGCTATCGTGTTAACAGACATATTATATATATATACATAGATATATATAAATTTTAACGGGGGTCATTTTCGGTGTCGGATCGATAAAGATTTGAAGAAATTTTTCAAAAATTCCGTGTCATGAGTCCAACCTCAATAGCTACTTTCCTTCGGAGGAAAGTGCTAAAAAAATAAGGGCGGTAGGCTCCTCCAGTTCTTTTAGAATATTAGTGAGATTTCTTAGTAGACGTGTTTGAGACTTCTCGGAAGATGAAACATCACAGCCTGGCCCTTCCTCAGCTCCAGGAAGTAATATTGAAGAGCATTCTAGGATTTCGACGAAGACTGTGAGCTTTTTCCGAAGCGTAAACAATGTAATTTGCTGAGGAAGCATCGCAGTTTCCAGGGAAATAAGTTTTCTATCAGTAGTAAAAAGGTGTTATGTGGCAAGGGTTCTGCACTAATGAGAATATATATATATATATATATATATATATATATATATATATATATATATATATATATATATTACTAATACGAGAACATAAATCTAAAAAAACAAGACAATTGTCAAGCGTGCATGGTAGGGAGCTAGCTAGTAGCCGTCAGGAGGGACAGGCAGGTATCGGGAGAGTCCCGTCACCAGGTACCCTCGCTCATACCACTCCCACCGTCTCGATAGGGTTAATCTCATATTTATCTCATAAGGCACACAGAAAAGAAAAACAGAGTCAGTTAAGTAGAATTTATATCTGAGTAACTCATATAAATCATCATTTCTTTTTGTAATTTGCATAAGATTATTATACCCCTATCACAGTACAAAAACGAACACTCAAATTTTAGTAAGTTTTACTAAAATTAGAGTATCACTCAAGAGCCCTCAAAAGAGGCAAAAGGGCCATTTTAGATTGGCCTTTATGAAATTAAAATATTAATATAAGAAGCTAGACTCTCCAGAATAAGTAAATAATATTTCTTCAAGGTAATTAACATGAAGTTGAATTTATAACATTATGGATTAATTTATTTTATTAATTTAAAATAACAGTATATTAGTAATTTCAATTTTTTTTAAGGTAAATATCTGAAATAATGATATAGTAACATTTTATACTACCTGTGGTTTACAATGTTCTTCCAACCATGTGAAGACACATGCAGACAGCTCAGAAAAATTATTGACAGAAATTGTGTTGAACGTGATGAACAATTGCTCCAATACATTCTGGAACTAAGAGAACAAATATATATTAATCAACTGTTGCTCTATTATAGTATAATAAGGAAATAAAATTTATAAAGGTATAATTTATATAGGTATAATTGAAATTACATGAAATTATAATAAAAATGTTAGAAGCTTATAAAACTAATGAAATCTATTGTGAATAAGCAAAACATATCTTTAAACTTTTATAAAATAAATTAAGACAGTAAAGCATGTGTTAGATGTTACTTTATTTTTTTTTCCAACATCTATGGTGCAGCGGGGAATTTTCCCAATGAGCCGTGAGATGAGAAAATTCCCTTAATGTTACCTAGCTCTTAAAATTAATGAATTCTATTGAGAAAATATAAGACATGTATTTGAATTTTCCTAATCTAAATCAAGACAGTAAGATATATTTTAAACATTATAGGTGCTAATGATCACAGCACCTTATCAGTCGATGCACCTTAGAAGATTAATAATTATAATTTACATATTACTTTCTAAATACTTTTTTCATCTTTCAGCAAATTTAGCTTATTAAAAGAAATTAATGCTGATTAAATGAAGTCAGAAGACCTTTGAATTTTATTTCTTTTTAATTTTGGCAATCATTACTTATATAACTTACCACATGAAATTTTAGTTCATCAGAAACTCTGTTTTCAGTAAGCCCAGGTTGATTTTGCTGTGATTTCACCATTTGTTCATAGTTTGCTTTCATAATTTGAAGAGCAACAACATCTTTTCGAAGAGCATTCCTTTCTTCTTCTTGTTTTTTCTTCTGCTGAAGTAGGAACTAAAATGCAAGCAGCTAAATATTGTCAAAGAAGAAAAATAAAAGGATGAAAAGTAAAAAAAAAAAAAAAATACAAATTACCTGAATATAATCAATAGATTTCTGTAAAACAGTCGCCTTACTCATCTTATATCCAGAAATGTCTGGTTGTTGACAAGTAGGAACAAGTCCCTGTAATGAATCATATCCCTTTTTAATTGCATCTCTTCTTTTTTGTTCAGCTTGTGTATGGGCTTCTCTTCTTCTGTCCTTATATGGCAAAGTTGATCCTTTATCTTCAACTTCTTCATCATCTTAAAAAATAAAATTATTTCATACCAGAAAAAGAAGCAATGTCAATACATAGAAATATTTAAAAAAATTCAATACCATGACTACTACTACTCATAGTTAATTCAAAAACTAGTGAAACAATATAGTGCTTTTGTCCTTTAATTACTTAATAACTCTAAAATTCCATTGAGCTGAGGAAAGCACATGACAAAGAGAAGCCCGAAATTAAGTCATAGGAGTGAATAATAACATAACCTTACCTCGATCATAACCTTCATACAACCTAGTTGACATCTTTTGATAGAACCATGAGCTTTCTACTAAACTTTGTTATCTTATCACTCTTCTTTCAAGGACTGATATTTTATTAATAAAAAAATAACGGTTTGCAAAATATCTTACAGAATCTTTTTATTATCTCTTAAATAAAATCACCAGTAAACATAAAAATTACAATCACCAAATTTTCAATGTAAATAGATTTATTAAAAGTTTTGGATATCTCATCATTTTAGTCTTAAAAAGAATTTGAAATTCTTGGGATTCAAATAATATAGTACTATTAAGGAAATTATTTATTTTCACTAAATGCTTTAACAGTAAAAGAAGAATTACAACTTATTTAACAAAAATATAATTATTATATTTTTATAATATAAATCATCTAAAATCACATATTGGTAACAATACACATCAAGGAAGAAAAATATGAATATTCAAATGTTTTCATTCATTTTATTCCTTTTATTATCAATCTGCATAACCAGTTGTCTCTCAAATTCTTGAAGATTTTGTTTCTGGAAGAATGATTTTCCATATTCAAATGTGGCAACCATTATGGCACAGGCAGGAGCTACTTTTATAATTCTAGGGATAAGACCAGTAAAAAGGCCAGCTAATCCATTCTGTTCATAAATAGCAAGGAGCACTGAAATGGTTGACTTTTTCTGGAAAGTTGGAGGCTCTGAGGATAGAAAAAAAATCAAATGTAATAAATTATAAATAATTAAAAAATAAATATTTTTAAGCACCCTTATCCACAATGCATATTACCATAAGTGGATGTACTTCTAACATGCAAAATATAAAACCTAAGAAATGAGAATATATACCTATTTTATTTTGAAAAATTATGTTTTGTCCTGCTCCTTAAAAAAAAATAAAATGACAAATGTTAATACAGTTGGTGGTTCATAATAGTTAAAGTTTTTATTTTCAAAAGTGTTAAGAATAAAAGATTGTGAAAAGGAGTATTTGATAAAAATAATATTAATAAATTATGTATAAATAGATCTCTTTTTTTAACTCCAGCAAGTAAAGCTTTAACGTTTACTAATTTCAATTGAAGAAACAACTAAGCCGAAATTCATGACTTCAGAAATGATAAAATGATGGTATATTTATTTTGTTATATTAGATAATTTTATAGATTAATCCTGTATCAGGAATAATTTCAAAATTTTAGCATGCAGAAATATAAATGAAAACATAAGAATTATTTAAACTCAAAATATACAGACTTAAGAAGACAACACTGAAATTTCTTAAAAGGAAAATTTAATCACCTTTTTTTTTAAATGGTTGAAAAATAATTTAAAATTACGCAGCAACTCCATACCAACCCAACATCTCTATGTAATGATTTAAAAACTAAGAAATGAGTTTCAAAGAACAAATTAATTCATTTTAGCACTTTCCTCCGAAGGAAAGTAGCTATTGAGGTTGCACTCATGACGGAATTTTTGAAAAATGTCTTCAAATCTTTATCGATCCTACCTAGTAGACACCAAAAATGACCCAGTTAAAATTTATATATATCTACTATATATTTTTCAAATACCACTCACTCACTTACTGACTGACTCACTGACCTATCATCCCCCTGCCCAAACCACTCATCAGAAAAATTTGAAATTTGCATGGACACTCCCTATAGAACGTAGACACTCGCTAAGAAAGGATTTTTTAATATTCAAATTTTTAAGTATTTTTAGGGGGGTTTAAAGTTTTAGTTGGTTAGAGCATGCACGCCTATGCACCATGCATTGCTAGGACGATAACAGAACAGCTGTTACCGTACAATATCTATTTAATATTATTATTTTTAATTGAGGTTAATTTCAACTATGATGGCAGGCTTTGAATTGCTAGAAATAAACTGTGATTTTGATCCTCATAGAGTTTATGCACTGGTGATGGTCCATCCGAGGTAATAATAGCCCAAACCACTTGACACAAGCATTTGAAATTTTGCACGGACAATCCATTTAGAATGTAAACACTCCGTAAGAAAGGTTTTTCTGATATTCAAATGTTTAAGTACTTTTAGGGGGGTTTGAATTATTAAGCAGTTCCTCATCAGCTCAAAAATAGCCCGATTTTGATGACATTTGGTACTAAAATCTTTCTTCTCATTTGAAAGTTTAAGTTCATTAACCAGCTGAATCTGTTTACTGGAACATGGTTTTTGGAGCAACATTTGCGCGAAAAAAATCGGAACGCTTACATTTCCATATGTAGTCCATATGCTTGCAGGTACGACGAATGAAATGAAAGAAACCATTTTTAAAGCGATTTCTGTAACCGTTTACGAGAAAAATTGCTAGAAATACTTTTCCAAACTAATTTTCTGTTAGGGTATTCAGAAACGATGATTGGTTCACTTAAAACTTGTACCAGGTATTTGACATTCATCTAATCTAATATATTTAAACTTTGGTATCGTTTGGAGGTAAGAAGTATATGGGGAAAAAATTTTATTAATGGTGATACAAAGTTTTCGGATCTCAGTATACTTTCTAAAATATCTCGAAAACGGTTGGGAAATCGTTGTAAGTGGAAGGCGGCTATTCGAAAGGTTCCTAAATTCTCTACAAAAAAGATTCTGTTGTAATGTTCGGTGGGGCGTTGTCAATCGAAGAGATAAATGCTATGATGAGTACATTAAATGTATATTTATGAAATAATGTTTCCAACAAAACCCTTCAGAATGACCTTAACATCCCATTTGTCCTTGACCTTGCTTAAACCTGTTTCCAAACGTTCCACTCCAAATTGTCTCACCATCCTAATCCTGAAGGTCTATCCTTATCTTCCCAATCCTATCCAGACAATCCTCCCAGGCGGCTCAAGAGACAGTGGCCCCGAGATAATTTACTTATCTGATCATTTAGGGATCATTATAACATTTACTTGCACAGCTCTATTAAGTAATTTAAAAAAAATTAAATTAATAATGTGGTAACTTTTTTTTCTGTTTCAAAAAGTTGCCTTTCAGTGAATCTCGAAGTAACTTAGTTGAACCTAGCCCTCAGAATGTTTCACAATGATTAAATAATAAAATTATATTTACTGTGCATTTTCAACTTAAATGATTTCTTTTTTGCAATAACTTTAGAAATGAATTTAAAATTTGTGTAATTTTATAAATATTTATTTATTTATTTTAAATCTGTACAAATTTAAAAGTACAATTATCAAGTACAGATATGCTACGAACAGATTGACAATAACAAAGAAAAGTAAAATAAAATAAATCAATAAACAATTTGAAAGAAGCCAACCATTGTTTCAAATTGTTTATTGATTTATTTTATTATTACTTTTCTTTGTTATTGTCAATCTGTTCGTAGCATATCTGTAATTGATAATTGTACTTTTAAATTTGTACAGATTTCAAATAAATAAATAAATAAATATTTATAAAATTACACAAATTTTAAATTCATTTCTAAAGTTATTGCAAAAAAGAAATCATTTAAGTTGAAAATGCAAAGTAAATATAATTTTATTATTTAATCTTTGTGAAACATTCTGAGGGTTCAACTAAGTTACTTCGAGATTCACTGAAAGTCAACTTTTTGAAACAGAAAAAAAAGTTACCACATTATTAATTTAATTTCTTTTAAATTGCTTAATAGATTTTAGAAAATTAATATTCATTTTATTAGATGATGCTCTGAAAAACTTAAAATGATTTTTTTTAATTTAACACAGTGAGGACATTATGAACAGTTTTGTCCATACCGGAAAGAAAAATGATTGAATGCTAACATTGTCATAGCATCAGTCATCTGAAGCCAATACAAAAATATTTAATAACAAGACTAAAAATTAAAAATTATTAGGTAAGAAATAATAAAATGTTTCTCCTTAACCATTATTGTAAGAAAAATAAACTTTGCCAGTATATATTCTCTTTAAATATTCTTCAATTTGTTTAGTTTACAGTTAAACTATAGGAGGTTATATTAAAATATTAATTGTGGTAGTCAGTCGCTCAAAGAATTAAATCAGTATGCATATATATTTATGTATATCAAATACGAAGTCTATAAATGGATATAGAAAAAATTATTTCCTTTAAGAAGACAAAAAAATAACATTAATAACAAACTGCGCCCCTACTTTTCTTTCATTTCAATATAATAAAATAGAGATTCCTTTCCAATCCCTTACATGACCGAAAACCACAATAATAATTTTATGTGTTTACTCCCACCCTAAATAAATAATAACCCATAAATCATGAAAAAAACTGTGTTCACATTTAGTTGTATCTAAATATATGGATACATATATGCGTGAGTTCCCCCCTGCGGTCTGTAAAAATGGTCCAATTTTAATGAAATTTGGCATACAAATGCTTAGTCACGATTGAAAGTTCAAATTAAACAGCAGATTCCTTACAGATTTTTCCAAGAATTTTGTACAAAATAACGTAAAACTAACGGTTTGACGTTAAAAGGCAAAATTTATAAAGGTATTTTTCTGAGGAAAATGTAATTAAACTATTTCTATGGGGATATCTTTGAGTTGACCATTTTATATAGTAAACATTATAATGTAGGAGGTTAAATAACATTTAGCAGCAATACTTTTAAGTTTATAAGTGAATAACTCCTACCTGTTATTATTTCTTTTTCAGCCATTTCTATTTGTCTATATGTTTTAACAACATCAAAAGGATTTGTTATAAATGCTGCTAACTGAAAAAGAGTAAAATTATGAGTTATTTTATGAATCCCTCTACATTAATGAATAATTAGTAAAATAAGAAAATGAAGTATTATTCTCTCTTATAATAAAAACCAATAAAATTAAATTATAATTAACATTTTTAGAGACCTTTTTTACTGTATTTGATGCAATGATATAATACTTTAATTCTTCTAATAAATAATGAAAGTGAAAAAAGATAAAATAAATTCAAGTAATTTTCTTTAATAATTATTCAAGAAGAAGGAAATAAAATTGATAAAATAATGTTTAATATTGTGCGAATATTACTAAAATTACTACGAGTATAATAATTTAATCTTATGTACTCTCATAAGGATAATAGATCAGTTATCAACCACCAAGATTAGAAAGGATTAAATTACGAATATCGCTAATAAAAATGGAGATTGGCGGTAGAAGAGTAAAAATTTAGGGTTGAACGTATTTTTTAATGAAAAATAAAGCCATTTCGGAGGAGTTTTGTTAAAAACACTGTGCCACAAGAATTTTATAAATTAGATTAGTTTGAATTTTACTAAGGATTTTACCAACAGGACGTGGAGTTGCACTTAAAATATACTTGTTTACAAACTATTAATATCTGAAACTTCCACTTATAAATCTTAGGGATTATTAATTATTTTGATCATAAATTGCTAACAGATAAAAAGATCATCATTTTTTATCTAAAGTTCATTTTTGTAAATCTGACTAGTCCTAGTAGTAGTTTTCAAAATAAATAGCTTTTATATGAGTATTTATTATAAAAGTTTCTTGACTGAATAATCAATTATCGAAACATCCTAAACACAGAGGCGTAATATGTGAAAATACGGTTCTGAAATATCAGATATTTCAGGAATTAACTGGCTAATTTATTACTTTTCTTTTTAGACTTACACTTCCTGCTATGCTTCCTCCTAATAGGCTATACCCAAAAGTGGCATTGTTATTATTTAATATCTTCAACTTTTCATATGTCACCCAATAGATACCTGGAACAATATTAAAAGTTGTATTATTTGATTTTTTTTTATCCAATAATCTCTAACAATTGCCCTGGTTAACAGAACTTTTGTACACAAAGTGCTTTTGTAACAAATTTAATCAAAATTAGTGGATGTTCGAAGACAAACAAAAAAATATGAATATGAATTATTATTAAGGAATTATGAATCCATTTTTGGAAGGAAAAAATAAAATAATAGGATTAGAAGGGTTTTGCACCATGATCTAAAAGTTTCTATTATCACAGAAGTAAATCGTGAAGCAGGTCATTAATACTTCATGTTCTTGTTTTCTTGAGAAACTTGAATTTTGTTCTGTTAAACATGAAAACAATTTAACTAACTGTTATATTATAAAAATAATGTAATTTTTAAGAAAATATACTACTATATTCTCTCTGTTAAATGAAAAGAAAACTTAGCACTACCCGAAACTATAAAAGGAATTATTTAAAAACTGACATTTCTCTGAAAATAAAATTAAATGAATCCCCATAAACCACGAGCCCATGCTCAATTGTCCTTCGTGGCCTCCCCTCGCAGAGGCCCTGGGCTGCACCGCTGCAGTATCTCTGAGTAAAGATAACATAATGCATCCTCCATTCAGAAACTTTTATTAACCTTGTAGACCTACAAAGGTGATTACATCCTCCCCTGTATAAGTGAATTTAAGACGGAAACAAATCAACGTTTTAAATATTTAAGAACACAAACAATATAATGTAAACTAATAAATAATGACAATGCATTAAATAATACGTGGGAGCTAGACATTGAAACATTATTAGAACAATAATGCAGGTTTACAAGCATTACATGAAGGATACTATATTTCCATCATTAACAAATACTGGAATAGAGAAAAAACGTAGAAATACAGTAGAAACTCGATTATCCGGACTAATTGGGACCAAGGTCAGTCCGGATAATCGAAAATCCGGATAATGGAATATTAAAAAAGTTTCAAAAACTATGAACTCTTTATTGAAAATTTAAAGCAATATAATAGTTAATAATATTTTTATGTACGTAAATGTAATAATCTATGTTCACAGTTAAGTACAGAAACTAATTTAAAACAGTTAGGAAGGTTTAAAAAAATTGATTATTTTTGTTTGCTTCTTTGCCTTCCATTTCTTGGACGTCACCATATCTCGAAGTCGCTGGAGTTGTAGAAGCTGCACAGCTTCTGCCTCTTCTTGTCTCTCAAGCCACCTGAACACCACGTCAATGGCCTGAAGAGCTTCTGCATGAGAAGGACACTGCTGTTACTATGGCAGGTGGTTCGTCAATGTCCTCCTCCTCTCCCGTGTTTTCTAGGGAAGACTCCAAGATTTCATCGTCCATGAGAGTCTTAAATCCTGGGTCATTTAAATCAGAATTTAGCCACTCAATTACATCTTGTTCGTACCTCACGGTATTTGAGGCCCGCTTCGTCCTGTCGTCCGGATAATGGAGGTCCAGATAATCGAGTTTCTACTGTAATCTGAAAAAAATCATGAGTATGTTATTGAGGTCCCTGAGTCCAGACCCGTAGTTTGTTTGACTCGCACTGCCTCCCAGAAAATGAATTTTCGAATGCATTTTTTTCTGTATTTGACCTTCAAATGACCCCTAGGAAATACAAACTACAGATTCGGACTCGGGTACCTCCAAAAGATACGCTTGAAATTTTTCAGATTTTTCCTACAGTTTTTTCTCCATTTGATCTTCAAATGACCTTGAATCTGAAGTCATGAAGGTTATCCAACCCGCTTATCGCAATCAGTGACCCCCAAAAAACCATAAAGACCATACCGCTCCAAGTGTTTTTATAAGATCAAATGACCTGTGCAATTTACAAAATAGCTAACTGACCTGAAAATGGAACATCCCTTAAAAGAGTCGGTCCAAGACCTTTCCACAATCCTGTCCAGCCATGATATTTGAGGAGACTTTTCAATGCTTCATGAACTTCTGCAAATGTTTTGAAAAAATATAAATATAATATGAAGGTTCAATTCAATTGAATAATGATTCACATAAGGTTTTATTATCAAATATAGAGCAGGTGTATGTGTCTATACAAAATTTAAAGGAATTTAAGGTTTCTTCATAACATTTACGAGTTTTAGAACCTAAAGAACATGCAAAAACCGGTGGTTTAAATTGATTTTTATGTATGTATATAAATATATATATAAATACACATATGTCTGTTCGCTCTCTACCTGGCTAAAACATGGACCCATTTTAATAAAATTTGAGGTGCAGGCGAATGTTATGCTCCTAACTCTTTTCTAATAACTGTCTCAGAGGAATCAGTAGGAGATTATACTTGCCTATACCCACACTGAACATTACCAGGCTCACCCACCTTTGGTTAACTGTGACGGAGAGTAACTTATGTGGAAAACGGGAGCATTCTTTTAAGGAGTGTAGGAAAAATTCTAGTAGAATCTAGAATATTCCATTTTAAAGCTATCTAATCAAACTTATTCAGTCAGTTGATACTTAAGCTGTAATGATTTAGCTGATTCTTACAGTATAACGAAGTTCAGTCAGTTTCCTGAGCTTTCAGACGTATTTAATCGTATGAAGTTAGCAATTAATTTAAAACTTTGCTTCATAGAACATATTTTATTTATTTATTTATTGGTGTTCCGCTTTATGGTGAGGTACACCTTACATTTTATATAGGTAGTTATTACAACTGTATGTGTCATAGAACATAGAAATATTTAGAACATTTGAACTTCATTTGGCTCCAGGCAAGCAATGCAAATATGTAATGTAATTTGTCTTTTTTGAAAAATCTTTATAAAGTTACTGTGGCCGTCATAAAAAGCAATCTACTATATATTTGTCAAATACCACTCACTCACTGACCTATCATCGCCCAGCCCAAACTATTTGACAGAAAAATTGTAAATTTTGCATGTACACTCCCTTTAGGATGTAAACACTCGCTAAGAAAGGTTTTTTGATATTCAAATTTATAAGTATTTGGAGTTTGAATTTTTAGTTGGTTTTAAAGAGAGCATGCTCGCCTAGGCAGCATGCGTTGATAAATAGGTCAGCTGTTACCGTACTTCATAATATTATAATATAATTATAATATTTCATAATATTATTTTTATTTGTGGTTCATTTCAACTATGATGGCAGACCTTGAATTACTAGGAATAAACTGTGATTTGCCCCTCATGGAGTTTACACTATGCCTAGGTAATAATATTCCGAACCCATCAGCATTCCCAGTCAGAACACTTCTTGGTAATGCTCGCAAATAAAATGGGTGTTTCCAAATCACATCTTGGACAGATAAATTTTGTTTGTTGAAACTGGTCCAGAGCGCCCCAGTGTAAAGAAACATTATACTTGATTACTTATAAATTAATGAATAACATATAGTATGACAGGAACGGTGCTATAATAAACTGCACAGAATTATATAGTACCGTTAATTTTGATGATACATTATTTAACACAATAAAATAACTACATACTTATCTGCCATGATGAAGCATGGGTATTCAGCTAGTTAAGAAATAAATGTTAATTATTTAAATAATTAAAAGTTGATTTGTTCCTATTCCAATTAAAGATTTTTTTATTAAACTTAATAATCATTTTACTTATTTTAATTTATATATATATACAGGGGAAGGTGTTGTACCTCTGACCGTCTTGTACCTTTGACCACCGAGGTAGTCGCGTTACGTAGCAAGATTTTATAAATTTTGGTGTGATTAGTGTTTAGCTCCTTCACTAGAGGGCTTGTGTAACCTACTTTGAATTATTCAAGTCAAAGAGGAATCTTGCAAAAAATACTTATCCATTTCTATCATAAAAATGTAAGTTATTTATTGAAGACGTTTTGCCTCATAATATTTTTTGTATTAAGTCTTTTTAGATGGAAATCATTTGGCAAAGTAGCTATTACAATAAGAAACATGGTGTATGGAATGGAATGAATTAAAGGACGAACAACTTACTGTTTTAATCGTCCTATGAACCTTTTTTTTTTTTTTTGTTTTTTAATTAAACCTAGTTTTTAACTAATTAATCTCATGAAATATGTAAGCACATTCTGTTCCTTTTTTTTTTTATTAGAATAACATATAACTGTACACAACTTTTTTATTTATTTATTTTTTCTCATTAATTTAAAGCTAACAATAGATGGTATATTCCTTTCTGTTTCACTTATAGCTACTTCTATGTATGTATATATATATATATATATATATATATATATATATATATATATATATATATACATATACACACACACACATACATATACACACATGCATACATATACATATATATATATATATATATATACATACATACACACACATCCATACATACATATATACATATTTATAAACACGCACACTCATACACATACACACACACACACACATATATGCATATATATACTTATACTCTTACACCTAAATATATTTATTTACAAGTATTCCTTACATTAAATCTAACCGTACAAAATATATCTAATTTTTTTTTTTTTATTATTATTTTTATTTATTATTTTTTTTTATTATTTATTTATTTATTTGTATTTTTTTTTATTTATTATATATATATTTTTTTATTTTATTTTCTTCTTTTTTTTTTATTTTATTTATTTTTTTTAATTTTTACTTTTTTTCTTTTCTTTTCATTTTTTTCTTTTTTTCTTTTTATTCTTTTTTATTTTATTTTATTTTATTTTATTTTTTCAATAGAATTACATATAAATGTACACAACTTATTTATTTTTTCTCATTAAATTAAAGCACTTAAACACTAGATGCTATATTCCTTTCTTTTAGCGCGGTTCCTCCCTCCCCCATAGGGAGGAACCCCGCTTATAAGGTTGATACAATGAAACAATCCGGAAGTGCCGACTAGAAAATTTTGCGTTTCAGAACCCCTAGAAACCGAAAATAACGGTGGTTCAAATTTGTATATATATATATATGTATATATTTATTTATATATATATATATATATATATATATATATATATATATTTGTCTGTTCGCTCTCTAAATAGAAGACGAATGGTCCGATTTTGATGAAATTTGGTACAAAAATCTGTCGTCCAATTTGAAAGGTCAAGTTCGTTAACCAGCAAAATCCGCCCACTGGAAGATGGCGTTTGGGGCGAAATTCGCGCAGAAAAAATCGTAACGCTTACGTTTTTGAGTTCATAAGCTTGTAAGTACTCGTTTTATAGGCTTCTTGGGCTAGAAAAACGAATGAAACCATTTTCAAGGCGATAGCTTTAACCGTTGTCGAGAAAATTGGAAAAATAGTTTTTGAATACCGTTTTTGGTTTGGGTACTTAGAATAACGGGATTCAGTTGAAACATTATCTGCATGTTCTACATTCATTAAAACTAATATGTTGAAAGTTATGTTGCGTTTGGAGTTAAGGAAGGGTTAGAATAAAATATTTTATGAACAGACATGAAAAGTTTTGGAAACTTCGTATACTTTCATTAATATCTCGAACACGGTTGGGAAATCGTGGTAAGTGGATTGAAACTATTTGAAAGCTTACTAAATTCTCTACAAAAACGATTCTAAAACTATTTTTGATTAGGTTATGTCAATCGGAGAAATAAGTGCTTAAAACTTCAAATACGTCTGTTTTGTTCTTATGAACGGGTTTTTGTCGTTCTTTTTGTAATTTTTGTCTCTTTCCCTTGGTTTTTTATTGCTTTTTATTTTTGTAATTTCTTATGTTGTATTTTTAAGGAAAATGTATGTGTGTGTAAAACAGGATAGGTAAAATGAGACCAATTTTCTGTTGTCAGAAATAATTAAAAGTTTTGGGAACTTCGTATAATTTCTTAATATCTCGAAAACGGTTGAAAATCTTGGGAAGCGAAAGGTTACCATTCGAAAGCTTACTAAATGGTCTACAAGAAAGGTTCTAAAGAAAGTTTTGAATAAGCGATGTCAATCGGAGAAATACGTGCTTAAAACTTTTAAGTAATTGATTTCGCTCATTCGAACTGTTCTTTTTGTCTTTGATTTTGGTACTTAGAATAACGGGATTCAGTTGAAACATTATCTGCATGTTCTACTTTCATTAAAACTAATATGTTAAAAGTTATGTTACGTTTGGAGTTAAGGAAGGGTTAGAATAAAATATTTTATGAACAGACATGAAAAGTTTTGGAAATGTCGTATACTTTCATTAATATCTCGAACACGGTTGGGAAATCGTGGTAAGTGGATTGAAACTATTTGAAAGCTTACTAAATTCTCTACAAAAATGATTCTAAAACTATTTTTGATTAGGTTATGTCAATCGGAGAAATAAGTGCTTAAAACTTCAAATACGTCTGTTTTGTTCTTATGAACGGGTTTTTGTCGTTCTTTTTGTAATTTTTGTCTCTTTCCCTTGGTTTTTTATTGCTTTTTATTTTTGTAATTTCTTATGTTGTATTTGTAAGGAAAATGTATATGTGTGTAAAACAGGATAGGTAAAATGAGACCAATTTTCTGTTGTCAGAAATAATAAAAAGTTTTGGGAACTTCGTATAATTTCTTAATATCTCGAAAACGGTTGAAAATCTTGGGAAGCGAAAGGTTACCATTCGAAAGCTTACTAAATGGTCTACAAGAAAGGTTCTAAAGAAAGTTTTGAATAAGCGATGTCAATCGGAGAAATAAGTGCTTAAAACTTTTAAGTAATTGATTTCGCTTATTCGAACTGTTCTTTTTGTCTTTGATTTTGGTACTTAGAATTATGGGATTCAGTTGAAACATTTTCTGCAAGTTCGAATTTTATCAACACTAATATGTTGAAATTTTGGTTACGTTTGGAGTAAAGGAAGGGTTAGAATAAAATATTTTATTAACAGACAAGAAAAGTTTTGGTAACCTTTTATACTTTCGTTAGTATCTCGAAAACCGTTGACAATCTTGGGAAGCGAAATGTTACCATTCGAAAGCTTACTAAATGGTCTACAAAAAAGGTTCTAAAGAAAGTTTTGAATAAGCGATGTCAATCGGATAAATAAGTGCTTAAACTTTGAAGTAATTGATTTTGTTTATTCGAACGTTTTTTTTGTCTTTGATTTTGGTACTTCGAATTATGGGATTCAGTTGAAACATTTTCTGCATGTTCTAATTTCATCAAAACTAGTATGCTGAAAATTTACTTACGTTTGGAGTTAAGGAAGGGTTAAATTAAAATAATTTATTAATAGAGATGAAAAGCTTTGGAAACGTCATATACTTTCCTTAATATCTCGAAAACGGTTGAGAATCTTGGTAAACGGATGGTTACCATTCGAAAGCTTACTAAATGCTCTAGAAAACAGGTTCTGAAGAAAGTTTTGATTAGGCGATGTCAAACGGAGAAATAAGTACATATAACTTAGAAGTTCGATAAACGATAATTGATTTCGTTTATTTATACGGTTCTTTTTGTCTGTTTTTATTTCTTGTTATTTCGTTATTGCTTCTAGGAGGAGGATGTATTTCTCAATAAAACAGGGGAATAAATACAAATTCTTTGAACCTGTAACAGAACTGAAAACATAAATATTCGCCGTGTAGGGTCAGTCCGGGTCGAGGTAGTCTGCCGGTTCAGGTAGGCTTTTATTGCACTTCATAAATCAAGATTCATTGTTCTCATCAAGCATTCTAGGACAGCTGACAGTTACCTTTACCTGTAGGAAGTCATGCAGCCAAATGCTATACTAGAAATATAATTATATTTTGTGGTTGAATGTGGCCTTAGTTCAATAAAAAATAACACTACTTTCTCATTTTCATGTACAATTTTATTTTGTTTAATTGCATTTAAAAGTAAAATGGATATGTTAGCACTGCAAGTTATGTAAATTAGAAATATATTCGTAGAAGAGTCTTCGTAGACCGAAACTTGGGACGGCAGAAAGAGTAATTTCTGCTTAGGATAGTTTCATCCCTAGCCGAAAATCTTGTTGTTTTTTTTTTCATATTTGTTTACATTAGGAATGATCCATACAAAGTAATAACTGTTTCTATTCTAAGTCTACAAAATAACACTAGGGATATGAATGGAACCGCGCTAAGATGACGCAGTTCCTGCGAGTCGGACTTTTTTTTCACTTATAGCTACTTCTACATATACATATACACATACATACACACACATACGCATCCACATATACATGGTGTAGCTTCTGAAATTGATTTATCTTAACCCTAAAATTTTTAGCATGCTTTTTAATTTGCACTGCCAGGGTGTTGTACCTCTGACCACGACTAGTTGTTGTACCTTTGACCAAGTCAAAGGTACAACACACCTGAATAATTTTTTCATAATTCAACTTTTATGTTCTTCTGCTACAAATTTAAAAAAAAAATTAATATTGTTTTTTTCAATTGTTGAAAAAATTTAAAAAATAATAAATTAAATAAGTTCAAACTGACTTTATTAACCCTCAGTGTAGCAGTTCGAGCCTATCGCCCCTTATCGTTCCACTTGAAGTTGTAAGACCTCATCGAAAAGCGGAAGCAAGGAAAATGTCAAATAGGGGCTGGCGGCCTAAAGGGAAACCTCGTATCCTGACAGATATTCCTGAAAAGCTAATTATTGAAGGTGAAAAAAAAAGACGAATGCAACACCCTAAACGTAAGACACCCACCACATACAAATAAACCCCTTCCTAAAAAAGTGGCAAATAAAAAGAAAGTTATTCTAATGACAGTTCAGATTCTGATACTGACACGGAAATTTCTTCAGGAGAAAGTGATGTTGATCTGTCTGATAAATGTTGTGAGTTAAGTTGATAACCAGCAACAATTTGAAAAATATGATTTGAAAAAAGGAAATTTTATACTTGTTAAAAATAAAATTAAAAAGACTATTACATATTTAGTCGCAGAGATCTGTGATATAAAATGTCCAATGTCTAAGATAATATTTGAAAAAACAAACTTAAAACTTGAAAAATTTACGAGAGAAGATGAAAATTATATGATATTGACGTTGAAGACATTGTGGCTAAACTTCCATACCCTGCTATTGCTAGTGGATCTGCTTGACAGTTAAAACATTTATGGATTGGGCTGGATTTTCAGCATATTAAGCATAACATAATAATCAATAATAGCTTTTTTATTATGCTTACATCCTTGTCCTACATTTATTAAACTTACAATTAATTACAATATTACTGAATACAATTTTTTTTCTGCACTGCTGTGTTGTTTTTACGTGGTCAGAGGTACAACTACATGTTGTACCTTTGACCACTGTACGATTATTTTTTTAAAAATTAATAAAAAATATTAAATGTGAAGTTAGAACCTTGAAAAAATTAAATATGATAAACAATAGAATACTAATTACAATGAAATAAAAAAAAAAGAATTTAGCGTTAATATTCAAGCTAAAAAAAATTTAATTGTGCAAACTGGTCAAAGGTACAACACCTTCCCCTATATATATATATATATTATATATATATATATATATATATATATATATATATATATATATATATATATATATATATATATATATATATATATATTATATATATATATATATATATATATATTTTATATATATATATACCTATATATTATATATATTTTATATATATATATATATATATATATATATATATATATATTTTATATATAAATATATATATATATATATATATATATATATATATATATATATAAATAAAAATCACGTGTCTGTCTGTTTGTTCCTTATACAAATCTACACCGTTTGACTGATTTTTACCAAGCTGGGCACACAGGTAGGTCTTGATAAGGGAAATCTCCTAGGCTAGGTCAAAATAGTCAAAGTTCAAAATTTGGTCAAAAGTTTTGTTCAAGAAAAATTGGCTACACTGAACCATTCAGATTCTGACGGCCATTTTGAATCGACAGCAATCTTGAATAATGTATCAAATTTATTTGTTGATGTTCTTGATAATTAGAATAACTCGAACTCATTGATGACTTTACATCATTATATAACCATGTAATGCAGTTTATTTCAATTTTATATCAACAGTCACTGTTTAACTAAGGAGCGCTGGCCTTTCTTTGATTAGAGCTATCTACTCGCACGCTGTGCTGCTGGCCTCTGTAGGCTGTTTTATGAATTGCTGTGGTGCTGGCCTCTGTTGGCTGTTTCTTGAATTAATTAAATGTGCGAATTAAACAAATTCGCACCGTTTGACAGATTTTGACGTAACTGGGTATAAAGGTAGATCTTAATACGGGGAGAGTCATAGGCAGAAAGTAGGTGTAGCATAGCACCTTGGGTAACAGCTAGTAAATTATAAATTTGTTACATTGAAAAATGTAGCCCCCTAAAAACAGTTCTTGCTCTCCTCCATAGTCCTGAAGAAGGCTTGCATGTCAAGCCGAAACGTTGGCAAAAGTAACATTCATTTTAGTTTAAAAAATAGTTTTTATTCAATCACATGACCGAAACCCGATGATCTACAACTTTTATATCTCAACGGTCGACTATCACTTCTCAAATATCCAAGTAAGATATTTTTCTTCCAGAAAAGTGGAACTTGAAATATCTACAAAGTATCCAATTAAAAAAAAAAACAAAACGCCCTCTGATTTACAGGGGAGAATGATCAGGAAGGTTAGAACATACCAAAATAACTCAATCTTTTTGACTGCATCTTTGTTCTTATGAGTTCAAGAGGGCTGACTGATGTAGCAGCCCAAAGTCTCGCTGTGCAGCCAGAAACCATAGGCGCCCACATGGGCTGTGGAGTTCCAGGTGGCTTCCCAGTATTAGCATAATCCGTTATTCGTGTTCTAAGCTGTTCATACGTCACAAAATAAACAACAGTCGCTGGAATTGCAAGAACTAGTGTAGGGCTCAAACCACTCCATAAAGAAGACAAACCCTCTGTCCGACTTATCTTTACAATGGCATCCTGAAAAAAAAGGTTTACCAACATCACAAAAAAAGGTTTCCAGTTAGCTTGTCTTGAGAGGAATCAAAGAATTGATGAAAACTCTCATATGAGTTTGGATTTAATTTTTTTAAAACAAATTATAAAAAGAAAGCAAAATTCCGAGTTACATTAGTAAAAATACAAATTATGTACTTTTGATGTAAAGGATAATTAACATACCAATGTGCCATTGAAATGACTAGGCCGCTTGTACCAATAATCCTGTGAAGATCCCCCATTACCCACACAGGTGCACATGTGATCCATCAAACCATTGCAGTATAAAAAACATTTGTTAGCAACAAGGGCTTTTTGTTGTGCTTGTAGACGAATTTTGACTACATCTAGAGGTGTCACTGAAAATGCATCATTACTCAATTAACTTAGTAAAAGCTAGAATAAAATATTGGAGCATGAACTGACATATTATAAGAATAAAAGTTTCTTTTTCTTTTTTTTTTTTTTTTACACCTACTAAATAAAGAAGTAATTAAAGCTCCAGAACATGCTGCTACCATCTGCTGAGCTGGCGTTATTCGAAATCTAGGATCATCAACTGATACTTTATGCAACATTTCAATTCTGTTTTCTTGTTCTATCATGGTTTAAATTAAGAAAGTAATCACAACAGTCGGCTCAGGAAACAGTTATACTCCCTTAAAGTATGTCTCAGATCTCTGTGTTTCATTTTATCTCCTTTACACGAAGGGGTGTAATATTATAAACCAAAACTTGAAACTGTCATCGTGAAAACCGGCCTTCTAAACAATGGTAACAGCCTGACTGTCATAACCTCTTGCTATCCATAAAGGGCGCTAAATCTGGAGTTAATAAAGTACATAGCATATGGTATTAGTTGATATCATTTTGAACAAATATAAATTTCAAAACAATCGCGGACGTTATATGAGCCAAATACAACCCTTCTAAAATGTGAACAGTTTTGTTAAGAGTTAGATCTAATCAGTAACAGCTGTTAGTGACGTTTGCGTGTTATCAGCTTGTAATAGTGGTTTATCTCGTTTATCGTTATTCTGTTTAATGTAGAAACTACCGGATTTATATTTTTGGAAGGACCAATTGAGAAGTATTTATAGTCCCAGAAGAAAAAAGTTCTAAAATGTGTGGTGGTTTTACTTGTTCCAAAAATGCGCTAACAGCGCTTAATATTCTATATGTTGTGAGTTCGAGATTATTTACATGTTACTTATTATTTAGTTCTTCCATTCTAATTTCTTTATTACTTTTTTATTTCTAGGTCGTCGGGTTTATTCTTATAGTTGCTGCTGTTTATGGAAGATCATCTGCTTTAGTACCTAATTTGCCAATAATCGGAGGAATTTTGGCTTGTGGCATATTTCTTATTCTTGTATCAATACTTGGTTTATTTGGGGCAATTCAACACAACCAAGTTATGCTCTTCTTTGTATCCTTTACTTATTTAAATCTTATTAATAAACCTTTTGGTAGAGTCTATGATACAAATCCTTCCAAACATTAAAGTGATTATGTATGCACCTTAATAATTTTAATAAGGAGGATAGCCCTTTCCTGGTCAATATTTATATATTAATGCATATTTAGAAAATATAAAGTCATATTCATTTTCTACAAATGATTGTTTCGACTAGGCATAACATTTTTTGTGTTGAAAGTTTGGGGAGAAATTGAAGTGTTAGGGGATTTCTGTCTCAAAAGTTCAATGAGGGATAGAGGGTTTACAGAAATAGCTCCTTCCAATTGTAAAAATGGTTAAAATAATGAATAAATGAGCTAGTGTGACACATGGCGGACATAAGTATTCAATTCCAAAATCTGCAGATCTTTTATTTTTCTTTACTCAACTTCTTTTGGATAGAGAAATTATCATTTTACTTAATGTAAAATCAGCTCTTATTGTCGCTCCTTTTATAAGTTTGCTGGGTATAGTATCTGTAAAATAAGTTTCTATTATGTTAAAAGTTTAACACTTTAGTTTAATAGTTTCTGGGCTGTTTAAACTCAATATTGTGGGCATACTATGGCCTCTGTTACAGAAATTGTGTAATTTAGTCTGTGGTACACATTATATTGTTTACTCTTACTGTCAGAGACTATTATTTTGAAGTTTTTTTCTTTCCCACCAATTATCTTGGCTTGGTGCAAAGCTTAACAACTTAATAAAATTCAGCTTTCATTATTTTAAATTGGCAAATAAAGTCAATCTGTGACAAGTTTTTTTGTAAAAAGATGTAGTTCTGATTGATCCAATTATTTCGTACTGTCAGGTACCATTTTGTTTTCTTCCTTTGTTTTCAACGTTTAGTAGTCTGAAGATATAAGTAAAGAATATATGAGATCCCTGATTAGACAGTTTTATGTTATCTATCCAAGTTCATGGAATGAAAATTTGGAAAATATTTATACAATACTTTTATAACATTTTATTTTTAATAGAGGCCCAGCAGTGGCTGAGTGGCTAGAATAACATACTAGCCAATGAGTATTCTTAGAGACTATGTCGAGTTTCTGAAAGAACTCTTAACTTCACCATGTGTTTTTAGAATAGACAATACACAGACTGGTTAAAAGTTAAGGCAATGATGTTGGCTGTTAATACATTATAAAAATAAATAAGGAGGTGAGGAGCAAACTTGTTTGTTCAACAGGAGCACGTTTAGCAGGAAGCTCAAAGAAAAAAGTGTCCCCTGGCGTTCACACATGCACGCTGGCCATTTACGAAAAAGGAGACTTTGTTATATAGTACATTATATAGGTTTGTCGGGTGGACCTAAAGCATATTTATGTTCCTGAATTTGAGCAGAAGGCTCTAAACAATTTTTTTTTTTTTTGCCTTCGAAATGTACAGCTATCCTGTAGAAGTGAAGTTGTAATGAAAAACAAAAACAACAAAAAATTACCGATTTAAAGGTAACAAAAAAGTAACAAAGTATGAAATGAGAAAGTTTTGCAGCAAAATGTTTAAAGGAAATTTTGAGCACAGTTGGGACCTCTTATTTTTTTAGCGAATCGTAAAAATCTTTTGCCTATATTGTATGAACTGCTGTTTTAAACATGATGTGCTCTTTTTCTCTTCCAGATGCCATAACTGAAATCTGGGCTTTCAGGCGGATGCACTCCGAACAGGCATCTTTGGCTGGTGACTTAAAGCTTTTATTAACATTGTAATTAAAAACACTCATGAAGAGCCAATATTTGGCATACATTTATGGATCATTTCAGGATTGGTTTTAAGCTTTCCAAAGTTTATTGGTTGTGCACTCACTAGGCAATCCTCTCTCTAATATAATGGGACTAATGGTGGCCATGAGTGTTTAGGCGTGAGTACTTAACACTCCGTGCCAAGGGTGGTGGGTTCCATTCCCTCTAGGGGGTAGTGGCTTTTCATTAGAAACAAGAAAATGCATCGGCCTTATCCTGGCTAGAAAAGGGTGGTAACCTATTGATAACCCGTCCTAAAATTCTTAGTTAATAATAATGGATGTTAAAATTCAAATATAAAGACCTTCATGCGGGAGATGGTGGGTTCGAGTCCCACTGGCAGCAGGAATTTTCTCATCTCACGGCTCGTTGAGAAAATTCTTGGATTTCGGCGCTAATGACCCAGATGTCAATGCGCCGTAAAAAAATAAAATAAAAAATAAATAAAATGGTCTATATAACAGTAAATATATATATATATATATATATATATATATATATATATATATTTACTGTTATATAGACCATTTTATTTATTTTTTATTTTATTTTTTTACGGCGCATTGACATCTGGGTCATTAGCGCCGAAATCCAAGAATTTTCTCAACGAGCCGTGAGATGAGAAAATTCCTGCTGCCAGTGGGACTCGAACCCACCATCTCCCGCATGAAGGTCTTAGCCACTAGGCCACGGGGACACCCATATAGAGACTGTAAACAAATTTTCACTGATTGGCTTATTGCCCCTCCTCTTCTTTCTCGAGGAGATTGGCTACCGATGAAGTATTTTTTTAAAAATATTTTGTACTCAGTACTTGAAAATATCAAGAAATGCTTTTGCACAAACCATAGGAACCAACGAGTTTTGCTTCACAAGTAACAAACAAGTTTTGAAACACAATAGGCTATGGAACAAACCACTAGTTTTTATAGCTAAAAATCACATGAAATAACAAGTTTTGTTCCAACCCCATAACTTATGCTGAAAGAGACTTATATCTTTAAGAATTCACTGCCATCTCAATTTAAAATAAAACTGGAACAAACATGTTTTGCTCCTCACCTCCTCAAATAAAAACTTCACTAGCTTCTAAAAATATGCACTGTCCGGAGGAAGAATAAGGAGCAGTCATTTGCTTACAAATTAAATCCATTTGATGCATTATTTAAATCAATAACACATATATTTCTAATCTCTCAGTGGCTACGAGTACCTCACTTTGATGTAGGAGGTAGAGGATCCTGCCTGGGTTGGGTTGCTCTCTTCCAGTGATGGGCTCTTTTAAAAAGGTCACTATTTCACCATTGATGATTTGAAAGTTTGACTACCAGTAGATAGCCGTTTGTTAATAACTGGTAAAAAATAAAATAAAAAAGTGTTTGATTATAATTCACAGTATATTTTCCTTATGGACCTTCAGTACATGGTGATTTTGTTTCTTCTCCTTTTGGTTCAATTCAGCGTGGCATGTGCTTGTCTTGCTGTAAATATGGATGAACAGCAACAACTAGCTCAACAGGTAAGATTCGACTTAAGTTTGCCTTTCAGATAATTTTGAAAATTTGGAATTTTTAAACTTTTGTTGCAGTTTTTCTTTATTGAGATTAAATAAAGAATAAAAATAAATCTTCTTTGTGATAAATATTGGGCATTGGTTGAGGAGGAAAAAAAAGTAATATAGCAAAAGTCAATATTAGTAAGCTGATAGGTAAAACTGCTAGCTAGGATTGATAAAAAACATTTATAAAATGTTTATAAATATTAATTTATCAGACAGAAGGTCAGCGATAAAAATATATGAATTAATAAAAAAGATGTATTAATTCATACTCAAAATGTTTTGCACCTTTAGTATCTCATCAGGAGCTAAAATTTTGAATATGTATAGTCTAATGTGGTTCTCTTGCTCACTGTGGCTGTAAATAGTCTAAATTTTAGTTCCCCATGAGGCGCAAAACATTTCGAGCACGAATTAATAAATTATTTTTATTAATTCATGTATTTTTATTCATTGTTCTTCTGCCTGACAAATGTATAAGTGTATTTAATAGATTCACTTTTCAATAATTATGTTTATAAATAGTTTCATAACTAACTACTTCAGTGCTAAGTATCTGCGAGATGCAAGGTGTTACTTTGGCCTTGATTAAGCACACGCCTTGTGCTAGTCCAACCTTGTCCGGCTAGATAAAAAATATTCTGTTTCAGAAGGTATAGATGATTGGGGTTCAGTCATTTGTTAAGTAAAACTGCATTTTATAACTAAAATGTGTAATATTTATTCGCCAACATTTCGGCTTGAATTACAAGCCATCTTCAGGCCTGCAAACAGTAATGGATATGAGTATAAATCTAATGACAATTATATGTATATATATGTTAAACATACATATAATTGTCATTAGATTTATATTCATATCCATTACTGTTTACAGCCCTGAAGATGGCTGGTAATTCAAGCCGAAACGTTGGCAAATAAATATTACACATTTAGTTATAAAATGTACTTTTATTTAACAAATGACTGTACCCCGGTCATCTACACTTTCTCAATATCAACAGTAGACTATCACTTCACTATATTCTGTTTCAGTACCTATGAAATAGAACATAATTTCAGTTGCTCCAAAAGAGTTAAATTATTGATGATATCAAATTATTAATTTTTTCAATAATAATATAATAATGTAGGTAATTTAATACATTTTTTAGGGATGGAGTCGAGTTGATATGGATTTGAAATCAGAAGTTCAGAAGACATTCAGCTGTTGCGGTTTTGATGACAAAGCTCATGGTCCAAATGATACAATGGGACACCCACCATGTTCAAAAGATGTAAGTTTTAATATATTTATTTTTGTACCTGAATTCATTCTTTTATATGTATATAAAGCAAACAGCAACAATAAATTATTGGCTTAAAACACATTAGTTTGCATATATACACTTGTAACATTCAATGAGGATACAGTGATAGCGTTCATAATAGAAACATTTTTGAGGGACAAATAAAACCCTATGTGATGACATGATCATTTATAGATTACAATTCTTTCGTGAATAATATCCTATAAAAATAAAAAAGTTAATAGTTTTGTTATTTTATATTTGTAATGAACAGCTGTCACAATTATTATTTATTTTTTTTAATTTTACTTTCTTCTGTAGTGTTGTGTACGCGAGGAAGTATACTACTTAATAAATACACAAAAACTTCACATTTTGTTTATTTATCTTGATGAATAATAAAAGTGGCCACATGTAAAAAGAAAACATCCAAAATTCATAACAATTCAGGAACCGGAGACAGCTATTCAGCACTCCTAGTGGTAGAAGTAACAACCAATGCCGGTTTTGCGGCATTACAATTTGAACATAATACATAGTAAACACCAACGTCTAATGAACTGGTTGAGTTTATTTTAATAACACATCTTTATCTTTAGATACCTTCATCGTATACAAAGTTTTGTTACAACAGAACAGAAGTTACGACTTCTATGAAATAAAATCATAATTTGGGTCCGGAGTAAAGCCCCCTTTCAGATGGACAGATTTAATTTATTTTTATAAGATGTCTTCCCTTCAAATGCCTGTGATGTAACTACCAAGTTTTGTTGCAATATAACAAAAATTAATCCCGGTATGACCAAATTAGTAATTTGAGTCCGGACTCAACCCACCCTCCAGGTAGACCGATTTTGGTGGTTAACACTCTCTTGTTGGCTAGAAGAAGGTTATAAACCCAGTTTCGTGGTGTAAAAAAGAACTCTGGTATGTATCATATTAACAGACAAATATATACAAGGTGTCCCCAAAATAAACGGCAAAACTTCGGGAGTCGATGTAGGATGAAAAAAAGTCCTTAGGCATTTGTCTTGTTTTTGCTTTGTTTCCAAGAAAAACTCAAAAAACACAATTGTGAATTGGCATTCTTTCATAATGCCTATATAAAAATCATTAAAAGTATATGTTTTCTCTTTCACCCCCTCCCCTCACCCTCCCAGCCCAACCATCACCTTCTTTAATCTCCCCCCCCCCCAATAGGAGAGAGTATACCTCTGATTTTGTGTGGAATAATGAAATAATAGGTCCCAATTTTTTGACCCCTCGACTTAACGCAGAGTCATTCCACACATTCCTCGATAATAAACTGTCGGTGTTCTTGGAGGAAGTACTTTTGTCAAAAAGATTGGGAAGCTGGGCCTTAGTCTAGCCCACTACAGGAGGGCCATCCAAAATTGGTTGGACACTACCTATCCGTTGGATAGGACGTGGTGGACCGGTATCTTGGCCGGCTTGATCTTCAGACCTCACGCTCTTGGATTTCTTTGCATGGGGACACATTAATTTGGTCTACAGGGAGCCCATTGGCACAAGGGCCTCATCCATCACATCAGATGGGCCTGGGAACAGATTACATCAGAGCAATGCACAAATGCCAACCAGTCTGTCAATGTGCGCTGTATGACCTGTATTGCTGCAAGGGGCCAAACCTTTCAACAGTTTTTAAATTGATTGTTAGGAATTATTAGAAGAAGAAATTATTATTTTATATTTACGTATGTGTCCAGTGTCAAATGTTAAACTGTTTTAAGAATTGAAAATTTATTTTTATTAAGAATTGGAAGTTTTTTTGTTTGTTTTTTTATGACTTACCTTCGAAGAAAAGTAGAAATTTTAAATTATGTTGAACTTGCAGCTTTACATTCCGTCATTTAATTTTTTTGACCGAGCAGATTTTTTGTTGTTTTTTTGGGGGGGGGGGAGCTGGGAGGGTAGATTGGGTAGAAGATAAAACATATACTTTTAATGATTTTTATATAGGCATTATGCAAGAATGCTTTTTCTCAAATGTGTTGTCGTTTTTTGCGCTTTTCTTGGAAACGAAGCAAAAACGAGAAAAATGCCAAAGTACTTTTTTTCTTTCTTTTTTAATCCTGCATCGATTCCCAAAGTTTTGCCGTTTATTTTGGGGATACCCTGTATATATATATTGTTATGATTTATTTTTTATAAAATGATTGCGCCACGTTGGGTCGCCAATAATTGTTAAGATTAATTATTTTAATAAAAAGAATGAAAAAATTGTAATTACTTTAATAAGTTTTATTTTATGAATTTGACTTAATCTCAGGGATTAAAGTTCCGAGTGAATGAACAATATAATATTTATTTCCAGACAATCCTGAGATACAAACACCAATCTTAAAAATAATACAAATGACAATAAAATAATTAACAATTACAAAAAAATAATTTTTACCTCTAAATTAATTTGCTTCCAATAAGGCTTCAATACACTGCGCTTCAGTAATTCCTTCTTCAATGTGATACGCTTTATTGCCAGGTCTCGTGCCTAGAATGGATATCTTGAATTCTGGATTCTGTTGTCTTCTCACTCCGTCTTCTATGAATAATAACAATAGACTGCACTCCGTAATCCTCGGAGGATAGCTATAGACTCAAGCTCCGCACGCGACCAACGCTGAGAATAGAGTGACTCTCCGTTTGAGCGGGCTGCTGGGACTCAACTGACTTCTTCTCTCTATCGCTGCTGAGAATCAACTGACGCTTTGCTAGGGGGAAAACTTTGCATCCTTGTTTCTTAACTTCCGCATTATGTTCGTTCATATATAAAGATAATAATTATGTTTTTCGTAACTTCAAATAATTAATTTATTGTTATCTGAATGTAAATTTAATATGGATATATTGTATACCAGTATTGTCCAAAAATATTATTAATTTTGATCGTATATAATACAATGTTAATTGTATATATGGTTTGTGATTTACGCGGGCTTTTCAAAATATTGATGGTTATTTGAATTTAAAAATATTTTCGTGAATGTAATATATCATTACATTTGCACTCCTGTCTAAAAAAAAAAATTAAAAAAAAATATTTTTAGTCCGGTATAAAAAATAAATTTAAAATTGAATTTTTAATTTGGAGTTTCGGAATACAGAATTATTATTTAGATTGGTCAGCCTGTTATTTATTCAAATTTTCAATAACTTATTTCGTTACATAATTTTTATTCATTATCATTTCTCAATTTAAATTATCATTTTTCATTGTTCATTTTTAAACATTATCATTATCAAAACTATCTTATCCTAAACTAATATGATTATTAAATTTATGATAAATTTTTAAATATTATTATTATCAATTAAATCTTATATTAATATAAATCTTATTTTCTTAAAAAAAATGCTAAACTAATAAATTTTATAAAAACACACTAAACTAATAGATATTAATTTTAAATTTTTTCATGAATTTATTCCTGGTCGTTAATATTTTCTTTGCAGCAGTCCAATTTCTTTCTATAAAAGTGTTTTATTCTTTTCCTTGGAGGCCGATTTAGCTTTGAAAATTTTTCTATTCCAAGTTGTCTTTTATATTTATAAAGAATTTTTATTTTATTTCCAAATTTGACATTTAAAATCTTTAAATGATTATCTTTATTAACATTTTTATTCAGCTTCTTCTTTGGAATATTTTCATTTTGTGTATTATAGCCTCTTATGTTTATAATAAATTTGTAGTCATCCGTTAATTTTTTAATGTTATTTTGTTTCACAATCTTATTTATAACTTCTGTCCTTATTATATTTCTGAAATTATCATTAATTATCTTATTATTAATTATTTCATTTGTACCCTCATTATTATTATTTAATTCACTTAATAATTCTTGAATTGTATTATCTTCATTTATTAAACAATTATAGTCATTTTTATTTTTAATCAACATTTTATCATCTTCAAATATCTGGTCATTACTACCATCACTACTATCTAAATTGTCCTTTATTGTTTCATCCAAATCGTCATTATGTATTAATGTATCGTCATTTTCGGCATTTTTAATTAAATTTTCGTTATTATTTTCATTAATCTCAATAATTTCTTTACAACTTATATTATTTTTATTAAAAAGGCTATCATTCGATTTTTCCAACTCTATCGTCTCTTCATTTTGATTTTCACCCATATTATTTAAATATGCACATAAATCGTCCACTTTTTTACTTTGTTCTATTCTACTTGCATCTATTTTATTTTCCAATTTTTTATTTTGTTCCAATAATAGCCTCATCAAATGTTCTAGGCCTTGAGGATGCATCTCATTATCCCTCTCGAAAGTACGGTTCCCGCCATTGGATATAATTTCCGTTCCTAAGGAACCCGCCGACGATTCTCTGAATGCTATTCCATCATCCTCCTGCAATTCATTTTCACGTGTTTCGACTATTATATTTATTTCTCCTGGCGTAAAAAATACGTATTCCGGTGATTCTACATTATTTTCTTCACCGTTATTTTGAAATTGTTCAATATTTACGTCAGACATTTTTATTATATAAAAAAAAATTATTTTTAAAATTTTATTTTTAATATTTATTTACCGTTTTTAATTTTAATTTACTCGGCCGTCTACGTTGGGCGCCAATAAATGTTAAGATCAATTTTTATAAAAAGAAATAAAAAAATTTTTAATTACTTGAGTAAGTTCCATTATATGAATCTGACTTAATCTCAGGGATTAAAGTTCCGAGTGAATGAACAATATAATATTTATTTCCAGACAATCCTGAGATACAAACACCAATCTTAAAAATAATACAAATGACAATAAAATAATTAACAATTAACAAAAAAAATAATTTTTACCTCTGGATATATAGTATAATATATGGATATATTGTATACCAGTATTGTCCAAAAATATTATTAATTTTGATCGTATATAATACAATGTTAATTGTATATATGGTTTGTGATTTGCGCGGGCTTTTCAAAATATTGATGGTTATTTGAATTTAAAAATATTTTCGTGAATGTAATATATCATTACAATATATATATATTGTAATGATATATTACATTCACGAAAATATTTTTAAATTCAAATAACCATCGATATTTTGAAAAGCCCGCGCAAATCACAAACCATATATACAAATAACATCGTATTATATATACGATCAAAATTAATAATATTTTTGGACAATACTGGTATACAATATATCCATATTAAATGTACATCCAGATAACAATAAATTAATTATTTGGTATTGCAAAAAACAATTGTTATCTTTATATATAATCCGGTAAACTGCGGAAGTTAAGAAGCAAGGACGCTAAACTTTCCCGCTTTCTCGAATGGAGTTAGTCTAGTCCCAGCAGCGATAGAGAGAAGGCGTCCGTCGATTCCCTGCATTCATGGAAGGAGGAGTTGGGGTCTGTCCTCATTTAACTACAGCAGCCTTGTATTGAAGAAGAAGTCTTTTGCTTCTCAGCGTTGGTGGAAGGCAGAGCTCTCCTCCAAGGAATACCAAGTATATTGAGGTTTTGTTGGAAGCGGATTGAGTTAGAGGTAAGAATTGTTTTTTTTTTTGTAGCGTCGATTATTTTATTATTGTTTGTGTGTGGTTTAATATTGTTTGTATCTCAGAATTGTCTGGAGATAAATGTTATATCGTCAATTCACTCGGAACTTTGATCCCTGAGATTAAGTTAAATTAATATAATAAAACTAATTAAAATTTCTTTATTTCTTATTGTAAAAATTAATCATTACATTTATTGGCGACCCAACGTGGCGCAATCTTTTTATAATAATTTATCATTATATTTAATGGCGCCCAACGTAGACGGCCGAGTGAATTGAAATTAAAAACAGTAAATAAATATTAAAAATAAAACTTAAAAATAATTTTTTTTTTAAAATAAAAATGTCAGACGTGAATATTGAACAAATTCAAAATAACGGTGAGGAAAATAGTGTAGAATCACCGGAATACGTATTTTTTACAACACCGGGAGAAATAAATATTATAGTCGAAACACGTGAAAACGAATTGCAGGAGGATGATGCAATAGCATTCAGAGAATCGGCGGGTTCCTTAGCAACGGAAATTCTATCCAATGACCGTACTTCCGAAAGAGATAATGAGCTGCATCCTCAAGGCCTAGAACATTTGATGAAGCTATTATTGGAACAAAGTAAAGAACTAAATCAAAATATGGTTGAGCTAAGTAAAAACAATAAAAAATTGGAAAATAAAATTGATAAAAATAATAAAATATTGGAAAATAAAATAGATGCGAATAGAATAGAACAAAATAAAAAATTGGACGATTTATGTGCATATTTAAATAATATGAGTGAAAATCAGAATGAAGAGACGATAGAGTTGGAAAAATCGAATAATAACCTTTTTAATAAAAATAATATAAGTAGTGAAGGAATTATTGAGATTAATGAAAATAATAACGAAAATTTAATTAAAAATACCGAAAATGACGATACAGTAATCAAAAATGACGATTTAAGTGAATTAATAAAAGATAATTTAAATTATGATTGTAGTATTATTGATCAAAAATGTGAAGAAAATAAAATATTTGTTGAAACTAAAGATGAAAGTGAGTATGTTTGTTTAGTGAATGAAGATGATAAAATTAAAGAAATATTATTGAGTAATTTGAATAATAATAATGAGAAAATAAATCAAATAATTAAAAATAATATAACTAATGATAATTTAAAAAATAAAATAAGTACAGACGTTATGGATGAGAATTTGGGACAAAATAATATTAAAAAATTAGTTGATGATCATATAATTAGTTTAAAAATAATGAGTTATAATAATAATAATCAAAATAATATAATGAATAAAAATGTTAACAAAAATAATCATCTGAAAAATATGGACACCAAATTTGGTAATAAAGTAAAAATACTTTTTGAGTATGAATATCAAAATGGCATTGAAAAAATTGCAAAATTAAATCGGCCACCACGAAAGAGAATAAAACAAATCCTTAGGAATAATTCGGACAGATGCAAAAAAGATTTTAATGATAAATAGTGGATCCAGGACAATTTTTAAATGTAGTATTAGTTTAGAATTTATATCTGTTACAAAAATTAGTTTAATATAAGATTTAATGGATAATAATAATGTATAAAAATTTAGCATAAATTTAATAATCATATTACTTTAGGATAAGATAGTTTTGATAATGATAATGTTTAAAAATGACAATGAAAAATGATAATTTAAATTGAGAAATGATAATGAATAAAAATTATGTAACGAAATAAGTTATTGAAAATTTGAATAAAAAACAGGCTTACCAATCTAATTAATATTTCTGTATCCCGAAACTTCAAATTAAAAAATTCAATTTTAAATTTATTTTTAATACCGGACTAAAAACATTTTTTTAAAAATTTTTTTTTTTTTTAGACAGGAGTGCAAATGTAATGGTATATTACATTCACGAAAATATTTTTAAATTCAAATAACCATCGATATTTTGAAAAGCCCGCGCAAATCACAAACCATATATACAAATAACATCGTATTATATATACGATCAAAATTAATAATATTTTTGGACAATACTGGTATACAATATATCCATATTAAATGTACATCCAGATAACAATAAATTAATTATTTGGTATTGCAAAAAACAATTGTTATCTTTATATATAATCCGGTAAACTGCGGAAGTTAAGAAGCAAGGACGCTAAACTTTCCCGCTTTCTCGAATGGAGTTAGTCTAGTCCCAGCAGCGATAGAGAGAAGGCGTCCGTCGATTCCCTGCATTCATGGAAGGAGGAGTTGGGGTCTGTCCTCATTTAACTACAGCAGCCTTGTATTGAAGAAGAAGTCTTTTGCTTCTCAGCGTTGGTGGAAGGCAGAGCTCTCCTCCAAGGAATACCAAGTATATTGAGGTTTTGTTGGAAGCGGATTGAGTTAGAGGTAAGAATTGTTTTTTTTTTGTAGCGTCGATTATTTTATTATTGTTTGTGTGTGGTTTAATATTGTTTGTATCTCAGAATTGTCTGGAGATAAATGTTATATCGTCAATTCACTCGGAACTTTGATCCCTGAGATTAAGTTAAATTAATATAATAAAACTAATTAAAATTTCTTTATTTCTTATTGTAAAAATTAATCATTACATTTATTGGCGACCCAACGTGGCGCAATCTTTTTATAATAATTTATCATTACAATATACATATACATATACAGGGTGTCCCGTAACTGTCTAGTCATATTGTGGGAGGTGATAGAGAACCTTTAGGGGAACAAAAATTGTTCTATGACGATTTTCCGAATTCTCACACATAAGGGAGAAAACATCGTTTCATTGTTTTATCGAGACAAACGTGGTTTTGAGAAGAATAATCGTTGCAGCTCTGGCCCAGGTGGTTCTACTAGAAAGAAAGTGAAACCAATCGAAAACTGAGTAAATTTGCTATAAGACTTGTTGATAGTAAAAGTAAAAATAAATGTGTGTAAGTATGACTATCTTACCAAAAGAAGGCTATTCTAAATTTTCTGACATTTTCTTGATATTTCTTACTAGCGTTACTCCTCAATGGGCAGTAACTGAGATTTCCGGGTCTCAGAAAAACTTCTTCATTTAACCAGCTTTCCATTCATGTATCATAACCCTCTGTTATTGAAGTATGTGAACGATTTAGCAACAAAAGTTTTAAAAAAAAAACATGGATCTGTGAAAAGAAAATTAAATGTTTTTCTTCAGTTTATTCAAAAAGCTTGAAAGAAATATTTATTTTTATAAATATTTACTTAATTATTAAGTAAATATTTACTTAAAACATTAAAAAAAAAAATTACTTCCACACAAATTTAAAAAAAATCCTGAAACAGTAAATAAATAAAATACACATTTATTTTGAATTTGTTAATTACTGTAACTAACACAGGGTCCAGGAGGTGGGCATTAATGAACCCCAACCATATATTAACCTAAAAAATTATTATTTTTACCTAGATCACGCATTTGAACACATTTTTGCAAGTATTTATAATTAGAAAACAAATGCTTTACCTTGAATTGATACTGATGGCTACGCTTGTGAACTGCACTGGGCTTCTCGTGAGCCTATGTGTGTTTGTTGTGCTAATTAAATATCCCATCTCTAATAAATAAGATGTGTAGATAGTCCTGTAAAATGTGTTCAAATGCGTGATCTAGGTAAAAATAATAATTTTTTAGGTTAATATATGGTTGGGGTTCATTAATGCCCACCTCCTGGGCCCAGAATTAGTTACTGTAATTAACAAATTCAAAATAAATGTGTATTTTAGTTATTTACTGTTTCAGGATTTTTTAAATTTTCGTGGAAGTATTTTTTTTTTTAATGTTTTAAGTAAATATTTACTTAATAATTAAGTAAATATTTATAAAAATAAATATTTCTTTCAAGCTTTTTGAATAAACTGAAGAAAAACATTTAATTTTCTTTTCACAGATCCATGTTTTTTTTAAAAATTTTTGTTGCTAAATCGTTCACATACTTCAATAACACAGGTTATGATACATGAATGGAAAGCTGGTTAAATGAAGAAGTTTTTCTGAAACCCGGAAATCTCAGATACTGCCCATTAAGGAGTAACGCTGGTAAGAAATATCAAGAAAATGTCAGAAAATTTAGAATAGCCTTCTTTTGGTAAGATAGTCATACTTACATTCATTTATTTTTACTTTTACTATCAACAAGTCTTATAGCAAATTTACTCAGTTTTCGATTGGTTTCACTTTCTTTCTAGTAGAACCACCTGGGCCGGAGCTGCAACGATTATTCTTCTCAAAACCACGTTTGTCTCGATAAAACAATGAAACGATGTTTTCTCCCTTATGTGTGAGAATTCGGAAAATCGTCATAGAACAATTTTTGTTCCCCTAAAGGTCCTCTATCACCTCCCACAATATGACTAGACATTTACGGGACACCCTGTATATATATTTATATATAAATAAATTTTAACGGGGTAATTTTTGGTATCTAGTAGGTTCAAGATGAAGATTTGAAGAAACATTTTGTAAACTCTTCTATGGGAGCAACTTCAACAGGTACAATCCTTCGCAAAGTGCTAAAAAAAAGTGATGACCTGTTGTAATGAATGTTTTGTATCCTCATTATAAGGGATGGTAGATTGACTTCCAATGAGTTTTCTCTGACATTAATATTCCTTATTTAAATGCTAAAATCAACAATATCACACCATTAAGTACAACACAAAACATTAATGTTCTGTCATCCAGCCAATGGCCATGCCACATTGGATGTACCATTTCTGCAAGTCAAGCATTGTCAAGTATGGCCAGAAAATAGGTGGATGACCGTCCAGAAAATCCCCATGCCTTTGGTATTATAGAATGGTGGCAACCAATAGACAGACTAGCGCTAATAGTCCAGCAGTCGATAAATCATTAAAAATAAATAAATAAAATAACTAAGAATTAATGTCCTCATAATATCTGTTACTTTACGTACGTATTAGCCCCACCACATCTAGGTCCGAGATCTGGGTTATCATTGCAGGCGTTCATTAGAATTTTGGGCAATATGGCCGTTGTTTGATACCACCGAAAAACCAGTGATCTATATTATCAACGAGTTGAATTGACTAGAGTTTTGTTATAACCTTGAGCGAGCGGAAACCCATAGCAATTAACATAAGTGCTACGCATTTCCTTGCTTCGTTCGCTGAAGGTTTTATGGAATCTCTAGTCAACCAAACTCGTTGATAATATACATAAATGGTCTTTCTGTGTCCATATTGGCAAAAATTCAATTGACTTCTGCGCCTGTGCTGATGATCCAGATCTCTGACCTAGATTTAGTAGAACTAATACTTAAGTAACTCTGTTACTTGAAAAAAAAAAACATATATGATCAAACAGTTTTTTTTATTTTTGACCTTATATATACGATACGATTTTAATGTCTTGTAGTGTGGTTGTTTAATTATTTATCTCATATTTTATTTGTATCACTACTGGATCAAAAGTATTATGAGGAAGGCTTTATCTCACAATCCTAATGATAATCTGTCTATTTGGATGTTAGGTTAGGTTAAGTTATATTTTAACATTTTACTAAGTAGAAAACAAATACCAGTGAATATTTGAAATTATATATCATTCTTATTAGAATACTTCTTATAAATAGCCCATCTGCTGTCCTCCTGGAAGCCCAGAGAGTTGCACATGTCCTCCTTGTATGTCCAAACTCCAGTCAACCATTGATTATGCCTTCAAACTTTGTGGTGGAATAGGATTGTTCTTCAGTTTTACTGAGGTATGTATGTTTAATGATTAACATTTTTGAGGGAGCAGGGAAATGTTTTTTTGTGAAAGCCTTCTAGAAATTGTATAATTAACAATATTATTATTCAGCCCTAATAGCCCTAAAAACTAGAGATAGAAAATATTACTATCTCAAGAATTTTGCTTCCGTAAAGTTTAAGTTAACATGATACTTCTCGTTAAAGAAATAATGTACTAACTATTAACCTGGTTTATGGTCGACCTCATAATCTTGCTGAATTTTGGAAAAAATCATATTAAAGGACTCAAAGAAATTAATTCTATCAACCTAATTTTTTTCTTAACAATATGCTTCCAACATCCCTGAAAAATGGTTCTTGGTTTGACCCAGTAATATTTGTGTAGTCTTTTTTCAAAAAAAAAGTTCGTGATTTGAACCAACTTATAAACAACACGCAGTTTCTGTCCCATTCTAAGTCAATCTACCTTGATTGATAATTAAAAGTTTGTTGGCCTATTAGTGGAAGCACCCACTATTTTTTTTTTTATTTTTTTTTTTTTTTATGAATATTACAAATTGTAGGTGCTAATGACCTTAGCAGTAGATGCACCAAAAAAAAAAAAGAAAAAAATTACAAATTGTCAGTTTTTTTTTCTTGAAGGCTTTTAAATTAAATGCATCCATAAAGTCTGTTGTTTGACAGAAGACATAGTGGCTAATTGTTTATCCTACGTTAAATTAAATAATGTTGTTGACTATTTTGCAGCATAATTGACATTAGATGCAGTTGCCACATTAGTTTTTTTTTTATCTGCACTTTTAACCACACTTTTGTTTTAATGAATGGAAGTTTCCAGAGCTGCTATTTTCACTAGGTTAGAAGAAGTAAACAGTGTTATTTTTTGGAGCATGGGACATATTTTTATTTATTATAATTAGCCACTGTGTTCTTAGAACTTTTTGGTTTTATTTTAAATTTTACTAAAATTTTTTATCTTACAATATTGTGCTTGTTGAAAATAATGCCATAGTGTGCAAAACTAAGAATGCTTGTAGTATGCATGTCAAAGCACTTTGGATTTTCCTGCTTATCTAAGAAGCCTATTGATTTGACTGTGATATCACATTACTAATAAATTAAAATATATTTACACCTGTTTCAACCTTTCTGAAATGATAGCATTTTTAGTTAAAATAATTTGTTAACGAAGAAGAAAATTATTAATATTAATTAAATTAAATTTGTTAGCCTTGTAGTAATTTTTTTGGTTGTTGTTGGTGTTTTTTTTTTTGCAGTTTGTGGGTGTTTGGTTGACAGTGCGCTATAGAAACCAGAAGGACCCGCGTGCGAACCCTCGTGCTTTCCTTTAACCATTAACTCCAATCGGTGGTTGAGTATTACACTATTAACTGTCGCCTTCCTTTCCCCTCTGCCTTCACATTCTTCATTCTTCTTTTATTAATTATATTAAACATGATATACTTTTTGAAAACAGACCCATCATTCAATCACTTAGTCATTCCTTCATTATTCAGCTTCATAATCAATTATTTATTACTAAATTAATGCAATGTTTCCTTGTATAAAAAATCATTAACTTATTTAATATTAGACTTTTTGGTGGAGTACCCTTTTCCGTTCCCGTTACCAATTATTCATAATATTTATTTTGTCCAATAAATATTTCCAAGGACAAAGTGTTCACACGTGCTTTCCTATAAATCATTTTGGATTTCAATTGATTATAAATGAAATACTTATATGATTTACTTCTTCAATCCCATGATCAAAGTTTTAATTGGAATCACTTCAGTATTGTAGGCTTCAGTAGAAAGATTAAAACAAATAATTTTACAAAAGTTAAAAATAATCTACAGCTTCTGATATTTCTAAAAAATAACCTATTTTTCTTATCATATTTTTTATTGCATTTTGAGGTTTACTTTAATTTTTAATATTAAATATGTTGTACCAATATTTTATTATTTATGCTGAGAACCTCTTAGGACTTTACCATTTTTAAATATATTTTACTTCCTATTCTTATTTTTTTTTCTCATTTCTTCACTATAATCTTTAATAATTGACCATGTTTAATATTTTTAAATTTATGGGTCTGCTTTCATTTCAGTTTAGGCAAAAATTAGCAGTACGTAGTTGGTTGCTTTTCACATAAATTCTATCAATATGTATACATATCTGTAAGATCATTACAACGTACATAGTCATTTGTTCTTATTATTGCTTTGGTGAGGAAGAGCAGTTTTTCAAAAAAGAGTAACAGACATTTCCATAGAATCGCATGGTTTTTATTGTGACATATTTATGAGGATTTGGGAACCTTGCTTGACTCACACACCTTTGCATGCAATTAAAACAGTGAAAGTAACATTTAATCCAAGAGTGGTACATTATTTTTTTATATTTATTAATTATCTTTTAATATTTTAAAAGACATTGTTGATTATGTTTGCATATTCCAAAGTTTCTTGTATATTCGCTTCCCTTTGTAATGTTTAACTACTTATTTAACCGAGTATTTCGTAAGTTTAAATTGATTATAGATAAAATTTCCTGATTATAGACAGGACTTAATTTTACAAAGTTATAGTACTATCAAAGCTCAAAGCAATGGTACTTTGAATTTGAGAGTAAAAAAAAAGATAAATGTTTATATTAAATTTTGATTATTTTTACATTTAATTTTGACTTTTCTGCATTTATATTCTTCTAACCTCTAATTTTATAATCTGAACTGGTGGTTCATACATAATGTTCCTATCAATTCTCTCGTTATACCACTAACTATTAATTTTCTAATATTTGATTGTGCCATATGCATTAAATGCTTTACATAATTTAAAAATTAACGATTATGTCAGTTTTTTTTTTCTTTTGCTACATAAACAGCAGAGCACTTGGGGCATATAGAGAGAAAGTTATGGTGGCTATTACAAAAATATGGAACTGTCTTAAAATAAATTATCTATATGCTCTTTTGTTTTAAACTATCTTTAATTTCAAATTAAAATGAGTGGTTGTTTCAAAAGGTCAATTTGTTAAACAATCATCTGAATAAATCCAGATCATCTGAATTTTATATCCATATAGTTGCAAATGTAGGTATAAAATTTATAACATGATTTCTCATATTTTTTTCATTCAATTGAAACTAAATTATAAAATAAAATATTAATAATCAAAAGTTATATTTTTATACTAACATCTCTCCAAAACTCCTCGATAATCTCTATCCCCTTCTGCATAATTGATGCTCTGCTGTAATTCAACAAATACTTGTACATTCTTAAATAATGACTATACTAAAGGGTTTAAATGTCCTGCTTAAGTATACTAAGAAACCATAGTAATAAACATCCAATTAACCCTACTGTGAAAAAAGAAAAATGAATTTTATATTTTTATGGTAAACACATTATCTAAAAACGTTTATTCAAAAAGGATCCTTTAAATTTCATAAGGCAAAAATAGATTTATGATTCATAATATTATGAAATTTGTTCTATAGCCTCTTCATTTAGATGGAATAGTTGGAAGGGGAAATAGAGGGAACGGGCAGGGCCTATATTCCTGAAAGGCAGTAAAAATAGCGGAAAAAACTCCCTGAAAAAGTCATTAGACAATTAGCTCCTATTTTATTTTGATATAAAAAAAATCTTCTTATTTATTTAAATTTTAACATCCATTTATTATTAACTACGAATTTTAAAACGGGTTATCTATAGGTTAGCACCCTTTTCTAGCCAGGATAGGGGTGATGCCTTTTCTTTTTTCGAAAGAAAAGCCACCACCCCTAGTGGGAATCGAACCCACGACCTTTGGCACGGAGAAAAAAAATCATCTTAAATTTTAATGTGTGTTTAACCATGACCAAGAATGTTTTCACCAGCATGTATCTAAAAATGTGGCTATCTCTACAATTCATATGGACATGTTTTTTTGCACTTCAGTGAAAGAGATTCTGGTTTCTTAGAATACTTGAGTGGGCATTCACCATCTGAGTAATGGCTCCTGGTTTTGAGACATCCTGCACATACATAAACAAACTAAATTTACACATATACTTTCGTATGTATATATTGGATTATTTATTTATTAGTGAACATATTTGATACATAATCAATCATTAATTTGTTAAACTGCTTTTAAATAACTTCATCCCTCTTCTAACACAGTAGATTATTAAGTAGTTTTGTTCTTATTATTGTTATCTCATTCTCATAAATACATTTTATCTCAAGTTGGCATAATTGAAATCTCAGTTGGCATATTTCAGGTGATCGGAATCATTCTCGCCTTCAGGTATCGTAATCAAATTGACCCGGATTTAGATTTTTCCCGTAACTTATTTCCGGGAAGGAGAAATTATCGTTACACAAATCTTAGGACGACACCAACCACCGATCTCAAAATACCAATAAATCCCTGAGAATCCTTTTTTTGTTCTAATTATATTCCTATTAATTTAAAAACTAATGAAAGCTGAGACTGTACTTGATTGTCAAGTGTCGATAGTGAGGATCAAATGGTTTAAGTAGCAAGTCTTCGCAAGAAAGATTTTTTTTTTAGAATAACTAGATATTTTCTTCACAATTGAATTTAGTTTGGTTCACAAACTCTTTTTTTGTGAAATGCTCTTTATATACAGTTTATGATGGAAAAACTAAATATAAAAATGTATATTGATTATTTTAAATCCTGTTTGAGTTGTGAGCTTGATTTTTTTTATACTTACTTTTTACGCAATTATTTTTAAGGTTTAGAGATATTGGGTCAGTTTATTATAATTTCATACAGAGCTGCAGTTCATAATCACTTCTACTTATTTTAAGTATTTTTAATTAAATTAATATCAAAACATGATTAGACATCTTATGTGGATTAAGATCGTTTGACCTTGACACTTAAAGAGAAATGTTTAGTAGATATAACCCAAGCACTGAATGGCTATATGAAGAATAGCTTCCGTTAACAATAAATATATGATTCTAGCTTTGACAGAATCTCTCTCTTTTGAATAAGTGTGACATAGAGGTGTTTAATTCTCCGTATTTTTTGTTCAATGTTGCTTCTCGTGGCCTGATTGTGTTTAAATGTAAACGACTTGCTCTCTTTAAGTGCCATGTGCCCTTCCTCTCATTACAAGTATATTTAACAAATTATAAGTAGTCTACATGCTTTTCTACAGCTGTGTGTGTGTGTGTGTGTGTGTGTGTGTGTGTGTGTGCGTGCGTGCGTGTATATATATCTGTACTCCGGAGGTAAAGGACACCTTGTCACATATTTGTAATTGTTCAAGAGAGCCAATTTTCTATAACTATGAATTATTAAAATTTGTTTCTTCGGTACTTTTAGTAGCAGTTTAAAGAAATTTGTTTACATTATTATTGACATTGATAGGTAATTGTAAGTATTGATCATAGTCAAACAAAACCAAGTCCTCCAGATGGTGTCTTTTACCTCTAATGAAAACGGACCTGATTTTATTTTTCACTGTCTTATCTTCGTTATTTATGGGAACAGGACACACACACACACACACACACACACACATATATATATATATATATATATATATATATATATATATATATATATATATATATATATATATATAATTTCATATGCGTACATATCTAAAAAACAAATCGACCTTCAAATTGGCCCAGTAAGAGACATAAAAAATACTATCAGAGAGTGTCTTTGGGTTTGTGAGAAAGAAAATTTTTATGAAGTTGAAATATTAAGTTCTTATTTATAATTATCTTGTGTAAATAAATCATGTAGCCTTTAGATAGTTTATTACTATTGTTGCTGATGTAATTAATTGATCTGTGTTGTTGAATTCATGAATACAAGAAGTTCACATTTGTTGGTTCACAACAGTGGTTATATCCTTCAAAATATCTTTTCTTTCCATTGTGTAATTTTATTTGAGCAAAGAATTTATATTTTATTGAGTAAAAAATTATCACAAACCTGAGATAGTACTTATATGATTTAAGAACGATTTTCTAGTCATAGTTTTATTTTGTTTTATGAGATTCTGTTCTAAAAAGAAATGATTTTGATTCTTTGTTTTTTATATTATTTTTTTTTTAATTAAAATTTAATAAAGGGATCTGTAGAAGAAAGTACAAACCCAAATTTTTCACAATTTACTTTGACCAAATCTGTACATTATATTTATTTTTCTTGTCTTAACTTTTGAATCATTAAAAATTATAATAAAAGTGTCCAAAAAGGTAAACCTTGGTACCTTTTACCTGATTGAACAAAGCAAAACAAATATTTATTGACATTTCCTATTAAAATAAAAAAAAAAAAAGTAATACTGTTTTGGGGTAACAATTTCCACTTATAATCCCTAACATTATTTTAATATGTTTTCTTGTAAGTGCCATAATATTTCAGTATTGAAATATGTTATTTACGCTTAGTAATTTTATTAATTTCTCAGGGTGATTAAAATTTCAAGTCATTCACATTGTATCTCTCTAATTTGCATTATCTAGTTTTGTTAGCTTGAAATGTTTTTGTTTTTTTTTTTGTTATTTTAAATAAATATCTATTCATAATTAATAGAGTATATACTTATTTGGATAAGTAACAAAATTTGCTTTTTGTACAATACATTTCTCTTTGCTGATATTATATATTTTAATGTATGTCTCTATAATAACACTTCCTTATTGTAATGATAGTAAGTAGTTTCATTCCTTGTCTATGTTATGAAGCTACGTAAAATTCTTCCAGGTTTATGAATCAGTGATATTGCAAACAACATTTATAAGCAGTACATTTATGAACGTGATATATATTTAATATTATAAATGTCAATACCTTGTAGCTATTATTTAGGCTTTATTTATTCAACTATTCAATCACTTTTGTTTAGTTTTTATTTATACAATCATTAAAGGATTTTTTGTACTCTTTATATATTCATTTTTTTATAACTGCAGAGTTTGTTTTATTTTATTTTGTCTTCTTTTGTGCACATTTTATGAGGCACTTTAAGCCTCAGAATTGAATTTGACTGCAAATGAATTTAAACATAGATGGAGCTTTAGAATTTGACCTGTCAGGCCTGATAATAAAATTGATAATAATTACATATATATATTTTGTAGATAATTATTTTGTTTAGCAATAAAAATAAAACTTATCTGATGAATGCTATATTTGATGTAGGAGGCACTAGTGAATTTCAACAGCCTTCATTGACAATGTAATTAAATATGTAGCAAAACATTTTCAGTAATCCATTTTGTGTACATGATGTAAAGCTATGAAATATATTATTTTTTGTGTGCGAAGTCTGTATATTACTATCATGCCTACACGTTCCATTTCATATTTGATTATATAAGTAATGATTATGGCCATTGAACCAATATATCCTAACCAACATGGAGACGTTGGAGAGTTTATTTTTCTAAAAAATAAAGAAAACAATGATTTTAAAATCGTTACTGATAGCATTTATTGTTATGTGCATTTTTACAGTGGTTTAATACATTTAAATTATATCAGGGATAACTACTCTGAGCATTAGAGGGTGCGTTCTGAAAGTAATGCACTTATTTTATTAAGTGATTTCCATAAACACTAAAATTTCTTCAAAGTAACTCTCCTTGGGTCTCTACACCATTTTTTCAGTGACTTTGCCATCACCAATACCCACGCAGAAGGTGTCTTCAGGGATCTTTCGCGTCTTCCTCATGATTGATTGGATCTCACTTATGGAGAAAAATATGTTCCTTTCAGGGCTGATTTAATCTGAGGGAACAAAAGAAAGGCTGCAGGGGCAGACTATAGAGGGAGATTAGCGTTGGCACCTGGCGTTTGGCCAGGAAATCACGGACTTGTAGTAAGTTATAGCAAGGCATATTATCTTGATGGAGTTCCGACGTAGCAGATATGTCTTTTCTAGTCCTCACGACCCTTTTCAGAATCTTTCCAGCAAATCCACATAGAAGGCAGCTTTAAATATCTGTTTTTGAGGAACAAACGGCTTATGTACCACATTGTTGGTTGCTTGGCCGTCCAAACAGTTGTTCGTCATTATCCTCTTCGCGAACCTCCGTCATTATCCCATTGATCCCTGTTGATTCAATAAAATCATTCTATTTTCAAATATTTTTGTTCTAGGTTTATAATATTAATACATTTTAAAAATTATTCCTCTTGATAGAACTGCACTAAAGTGACACAGATTGTAGATTGTAGATACCTTTCTCCCAGAAAGACTTGAGCATCTCCTAAAAAAAACAATCGGGGTGCTGCTTGATGTTATCTGTTTGAAAAATGTCCTGCTAAAGAATCTTTCAAAGATAAAAAGATGTGGAAGTTTGGTGATTAAAGTTCAGGATTACAGGGAGGTTATAACAGAAAATTCTTGGCAAACTTCAACAACTTCTCCTGAGTGCAATGCATAAAGACAATAGGCCACAAGTGTTGTCATGCAGAAACTTACACTTCATCTGTTTACCAATTCCAGGTGCTTCCTGTGGGATATTTTCTCTCAACCAGTCTGAGTTGCTCATAGTATTTAATGGAATCAATGTTTTCATTTTCTGGGAGAAGCTCATAGTATGATGATATGATATATTTATTGTTATTAATACAAATGTATTTATACCAAGGGTTGACCCCAACGAACTGTAATATTAAAACAATGTTTTAATATTATATTAACAATGTTTAAATATTATAGTTCGTTGGTTGACCCTTAAAATTAAAAAAGAAGATAAAATCCATAATTTCTTACAATATACAAAGTAAAAAAACAAACGAAGTATTCTTAATAATTCCTTAATCCTTAAACTAGCTCCTCAACTAATTACATATTTTTATATACGTAATGACAAAAAAAAAAAAAAAGAAAACAGTAACTTAAATAAAAAAATGTCTATAAATAAAAATAACAAAAAAAACAATATAAAAGTATATATATATATATATATATAATATATATATATATATATATATATATATATATATATATATACTATATATTTGTCAAATACCACTCACTCACTGACCTATCATCGCCCAGCTTAAACCGCTCGACAGAAAATTTTGAAATTTTGCATGGACACTCCCTATATAACTTAGGCACTCGCTAAGAAAGGGTTTTTTGATATTCGAATTTTTAAGTATTTTTAGAGGGGATTAAAGTTTTAGTTGGTTAGAGCAGCAAGCCAGCTGTTAATCTCCTGAGCTACAAAATGTTGTCTATAAATGATAATAGATTATTTAGTTGTTCATTTTCTTCAATAATAAATGGACGTTAAAATTTAAATCAAATCATTTTCTTCAGAAAGTAGACTTGTAAGTTGGCCTTGCTCAGCTCCTCTGCAAACCATCACAATATATTTTAATCATAAACACTGAAGGATTGGGCAGTTGAGAAACAGATGTAATTCTGTATTGGTATCAGCTCTACATAATGGACATGAGAAGCACATAGTAGGCTTTAGGTCCCTACCTCAAGTCTGGCTACAGGTCTGCTCTGCTTAAATAGCCAGGAAAACCACATTTATGAATGGTTCATCGAGGATATTTTGAATCTTTTTGGCTCTCACATGTAGATTTGCATCTACCATAGCTTTAATTTTTCGGTATCCACTCTCGAAGGGCCACCAGACCTATCTCCGGCCTTCACATTAAAATTTCTGTCACGGAAAATTGGCTGTACACTTTATTTTTTAAAGCGAGACAACAAAGAGACAACAAGTACGTAATAAAACTAAAACTGTACTGAAGTATGCTTTAAGACTTTCTTACTTGTTGTAAACGAGTCAAGCAAAGGATTATGCGGAGGATTAGGAAGACTCATCAGCATAAAAAAGATTAAAAAAAAACGCACGGATTTTCTGGCTGATCCTAAGCATGTCAGCCTACATTTGTGCATTAAGGAAATGCCTCAAGGTACAACAATGAATAGAAGTCAGTAGTCACTTGAATTTATTATTTGTAGTTTAGCTAATCAGTTCCGTAACAGACGACAAGGGCCCAGAGAGGCAGATGCTGGAGAGGTATCTCATTCTTGATCATACGGCCCCCTAGGGAGACAGTGTAGTCAGTACTATGCTCCGGCCACCTGACCTTTCCCTTTGCAGATACCTTTCCCTTTAATTACCTAATTTACTTAATTAATTAATTAAACACTTGGTGAGTCTTGGGACAATCTGGGACCCAAAATCCAACCCTTGAACAACGACACTAGAAGATAAAAATTATTAGTGCACCCTCGGGTTTTGAACTCAGGTCCTCTCGTTCATTAGTACAGTGCTCTTCCATGGAGCTAACCTCCCCCCCCCCCCCACTGTTTAGCTAATACAACTAGAAAATTCCTTTTCTTGTAATAAATGTTTCCCACTTGAAAGAAAAAGGATAATATGATAATTCTAAAAACGTACTATAAATATCCTTCCTCTATTATTCTTTGGTCAAAACATGGGCCCCCATAAGAAGGGCTGCAGCTCCCCCACCTCCCGAAATTTTGGTTTGATCGGTAAAAATGTGTCATAAAACCCTTAAAAATAAATTAAATAAGATCACTTAGTTCATAAAAAATATTTTATTTTCAATTTAATAGCATTTTAGTTGGCTAAAACTATTCTAAGTTCTAAATTGTTAGTATTCCATCCCCGGAAATGGTCTCAGCCCCCCCCCCGGAAAATATTTTCTATATAAGCCCCTGGGTCACAAGGAATAGATCCTTGTGTGTGTGTATATATATATATATATATATATATATATATATATATATATATATATATATATATATATATATCATAAAATACATATAAAATGGCTCAAAAAATACATAGCCTAAAAAAAGGACAAGTTCGTTAGTCAGCCCGCTGGAATACTTTACTTCCTGATATTATTGGCTTATCTTTCAAAAGCTTTCGAGTAGCTTTTAGTTTTGCCGCGGGTAATCGAATAAAATCTTTTTTGAGGCGATATGCCCTATGCGTTTGAAAACAAAATTAAAAATAAAAACCGATATTTCTTTTCGGGTACCCAGAAACGACGGATTGAAGGAAATGTTTCCACATTTGTACATACTAATATTTCAGTAATTTGAACGCTCAGTTGGCGAAGTTCCTGCTTGTCAGCCTTTTATTATTAAATTTTAACGTTCATTTATTATTAACTACGAATTGTAGCCATGGTAGGGCTGATGCCTTTTCTTTTTTCTAATGAAAAGCCAGCACCCTTAGTGGGAATCGAACCCACGACCCTCCAGCACGGAGTGTTAAGTGCTCACGGCCACTGGGTATGGGCGTATATAAGGGGGGGGCTGAGGGGGCTGCAGCCCCTCCCGAAATTTTTATTCGATGGTACAAATGTGTCATAAAAACCTTAAAAATAAATTAAATAAGATCACTTAGTAATAAAAAATAGTTTATTTTAGGTGAAATAGCGTTTTAGTTGCCTAAAACTATTCCAAGTTCTAAATTTTTCATAGCTTGTGGCGGAGTTGCGATATTTGTAGAGGATAGTATCCACAGCGAACTTGTTCCGCTGAGGACGACTGTCCAAGCAGTACAGTCTCAGTACATGTTCCTTTTCGTCTAACTGTGTGTTGTGTTTATCTTCCACCAAGTGAGCCCATAGACGTTCACGAACTCAATGACTTACTGACACAATTACCGACGCCTTTATTGTTCTTAGGGGACCTTAATGCTAACAGCGACATGTGGCATTCCTCGGTCAGTAATAGTAAAGGTGTCCAACTACAAAACATAGTTGAACAGAATGATTTACTCTGCCTCAACAACGACTTACCGACTCACCTCTGCCCACGAACAGGGACGCTTACGATCATAGACGTAACACTATGTACACCTGGAAAAATTAATACTTCTCTCGTCGGAACGACGTCATCCTATCCAGGCTTCGTATTGGACACACCTTACTTACCCATTCCTACCTACTAGACAGAAAGGACAGACCAACTTGTAGATATTGTAAAGAGACTCTGACCGTTAAACATATACTTACCAACTGCAGACAGCGCAATAACCTGACCATACCTTATGGCTTACACGACATACTGACAGAAGGTAGCCCACACATTAGTACACTACTCAGGTATCTAAAACACACAAAGTTATACTCCAAACTGTAAATAATTAAATTTTATCCCTTTGAATGTATATATATATATATATATATATATATATATATATATATATATATATATATATATATATTTATGTTTTTTATTCTATATTTTTCTTTCCTTTGTTACAGTTATCATTTATTTCCCTAGTTTCTTTCTCATTTATTTATTTGTTGTATTTTTGTTCATGTTTTATTGGTAGGTTCTAAGACATATTTATCAGTTGACTGCTTTTAAAGAGTTTCTTGCCTATGTTGCGGAACTCTATAAATAAATAAATAAATTTTTCATATTTCATACCCCGGAAATGGTCTCAGCCCCCCCCGAAATTTTTCCAGCCCCTCCCGAAATTATTTCCTATATACGCCCATGCCACTGGGCCTCCTGTCAGCCTTTTCTTATTTAAATTTCGATACTTTTTCAGAAAAGTCACAGTGCTCTTCGAGCTAGATGTGATTTTTGTCGAGGCCTTTATATTTTAAGTTTTAGAATGAAAGCACTTCAAAAACTGTACCCACAAATGAGCCAAATTGACCTAGAAATATCCTACAATGCTGCCAGGGCTTCCGAGAGGAATTACGGTCCCCTTTCCAAATAACTTCACGAGCCCCTGGCTAATTGTCCACCGTGCCCCCCCCCCCTAGCTAGCGGAGGCCCTGATGGCAGCCACAAAGAAATCATGGAAGTTTCAACCTTGAGTATTTGCTCTATCACTTAAGCATTGTGGCGTCTCTCTAGGACAAATAAGATACAGGTTTAATTTAAAAGCTGAAACTCTAATTGGAGCCTCATAAATAATTCTTCTCTACACAAACAGAAGGTTCTTTAGTCTTGAATAATGGCGATCTAGACCTTGAACAGTTCGTCCCTCTAAGGAGAGTAAATAACTAAACACAGAAGAAAATACTTCAAGATTATCATGGATTCTCTTTGGTTGAATAATAGAACGAATCAGTTGGCAACAGACCCTCCTATCGGCGAGTTAAGGGTTAAAGATGGCCGACAACGATACAGGAAAAAACGATTCTGGAATCAACGAATACATCCCTTCTTCGTATAATATCACTATCGAAGATTCTAATTGGATAATGACTGCAGCTTTCATTATATTTACTATGCAAACTGGTGAAATTTAGTCTATTTATTAAAAATAATATAATTATTTATAAACCTAAGTAATTTATATATAAATTTAAAGAAAGCTACCGATAAGTATGTAAGTAAATATTGCAAGCCGGCTAGAATACTGTCAAAAATCCAGAGCTTTCTGGAAAATTTAGAGCAAATTCTAAAGAAATTCTTTAAGATTTAAGGATTACATTTTACTCAAACTTCAGGTAGATTATTTACTTACTTACTTACTGACGGGCACTACAGTCCCGGAAGGGCCAAGGCCTCAGCCAACAGCTCATTCCAGGCATCTCTTCTGCCTTCTTCTGCCACCCGGCATTCCTAAAGGAGCTTTCTTGGCAATCTTTCAGGGAACATTCTCTCGACGTGTCCCAACCATTTGAGCCTTTGATGTTTTATAAAAGAAATTATGTCTGGGTCTCCATACAGCGTTTTAAGCTCCTGATTAGTTTTTATTCTCCAAAAGCCGCCACACTTTACCGGGTAATATATCCTTCTGAGTACCTTCCGCTCCCAGACTAGTAGCATTCTTGTACTTTCTTTGGTTAGTACCCACGCCTCGCTTCATATGTGACTACTAGGTGTATGACTGTCTTGTAAATATGAACCTTTGCCTTCCTGGAGAGCCCCTTGAACCTCAACATTTTCTGCACCCCAAACAGACACCTATTTCCTGCAGCGATTCGGGCTTAATGTCTGGCACTACACTACACTCCGCTGAAATTATGCTTCCCAAGTACTTGAACTGCCTGGAGCTTTTGAAAGTAACACCTCCAAATTCTACTGACTCTTCTTCGTCATGCTGTGTTTTCTTTGGTGTGCTCATGTACACAGTCTTGCTTTCATTCATTTCGAGTCCAAATTCCTTTGCCGCACTAAGAAATTCTTCCAGGGCGCCTGCTAATGCTGACATTGTCCTCGATGAAATTACTACATCATCGGCATACGCCAGGTACTGTGTCAGTCTATTGAAAATTGTTCCTCCTGGGTTCGTCCTTATTTCACGTATGGCTAATTCAAGGACCAGGTTAAATAGAACTACTGAAAGGGGATCCCCTTGACGAAGTCCCTTGGATACTAAAAAGCTGTCGGATATGTTTTTATTAACTTTTATCTTACAAGTAGTGTCCTTTAGAGTCATTTTAATAAGACGTATTAACTTACGTGACATACCCAATGAGTCCAAACCCTGAAACATTTTTTCCCGATCAACATTGCCATATGCATGCTTAAAATCTATAAATAAATGATGCAGCATTACATTATATTTATGAGTACTTTTCAACATCTGCCTAAAAGTGAAAATGTGATCCGTAGTCGACCTTTCTGGTCTGAAACCACATTGGTACTCACCAATCTCTTTCTCAGCCCATGCCATTACTCTTCTGCTAATTGCTATCGTGAGCACTTTATAGGCCACTCCAAGTAAGGAAATCCCTCTGTAATTTTCGCATTTAAGTCTATTTCCTTTCTTGAAGATTGGGCAGATGAGAGCCTCAGACCATTCACCTGGCATGTTCTCAGAGGTCCATATGTCAAAAATGATCTGATAAAATTCTTCCCAAACGTCTGCTCCAGCGTAGTTTAGCATTTCTGGATGTATCCCATCTTTCCCTGGTACCTTATTATTTTTTAGGCCCATGATAATTTCAATTAAATCTTCCATTTCCGGTGGGAGTTCCTCATCTTCTATTCCTAGTCCGTCGAATTCCAGGGGTTCGCTACTGGGTGCCAAGACTTCCTTTTGCCTTGAAATACTTCATCCATCTGTACAGGACATCCCTCTTTTCACAAATGAGTTGACCCTGCTCATCTTGAATGAAAACCATTTTTGGTCTGAAGCCACCTCTGACCTCTTACTTCCTTAAAGAACTTCCTACTTTCCTTGGCTTTGAAACTTTCCTCAACTTGGTTGAGTCTCTCATTTTTCTTCTCACTCTTTTTTCTTCTACACAGCTTCTTTGCCTTCCTCTTTTCCCTATATAACTCGTTCGCCTGGCTAGTAGTTCTTTGGAGCAGTTTCTTTCTTGCCTCATTCTTGCACCTCTTGTTGACATTCATCGTCATACCATTCTTGCCTCTCTTTTAGGTAGATTATTATTTAATTTAAAATAATTTCAGGTATATATATATATATATATATATATATATATATATATATATATATATATATATATATATATGACCATGTAATATGAAATGAATATAATTCACAAGGTAAGTAAATGATAAACGTATTGGTCAGGGTGTTTTCCTAGGGCGAACGTAAGAAGGCGAGGGAGTCATTTCCGCTTAATATACTGCCAGTTTCATGTTGTGGCGCTTAAAATCTCCCTTTTTTAGATTTCATTTTAAATGTTGAAACGTGTTTACATTTTTTACGTATGATCAAAACAAAGGTAAAAATGAAGTTTCACGCCCTCAGAACCGATTTCTTTCAAATTTTGTACAATAACGTATTTTGATGCACTACACGAATACGTTAAAAAAACCTTCGCATTTAACTAGGAAAGAAGTTATTAAGCACTAAAGTTCACTGTTATGCTGGTTATGAGAGCTAATGTAAACAACTAAATTTGTTACGAATTTAAGCCATAAATGACGACTCGCTACGCTCGCTCAAGAAGATAAGAAAAACCCCAGTCAATCCAACTCGCTAAAATGAATAGAATATAATATTAAGCACTAAAGTTCACTGTTAGGAAGGTTATAAAACTACGCGTCAACAGCGTATTTGTAAACATGCGCATGCGCAGATATGTAACATTGGGAAACAGAGAACTCTCATTTGAAATGTTCAGAAACCATTTATTCAAAAATATTGTTAATTTTAAGGGCATCCTCACCCGTCGTCACCTGTCGCTTAAGGGCATACGTGCTATGCATTTCCGCTCGCTCAAGAAGATAACAAAACCCCAGTCAATCAAATCAGCTAAAATTAATATAATTCAATTAATTATTCTATTAACTTTAGTGCTTAATAACTTCTTTCCTAGTTAAATGCGAAGTTTTTTTTAACGTATTCGTGTTTGGTGCATCAAAATATGTTATTGTACAAAATTTGAAAGAAATCGGTTTTGAGGGCGTGAAACTTCATTTTTACCAAAACAAAATTTTAACTATTCCTATTAAAATCTTTCCAAATGACTCAAGATAGGAACAGAAACGCGCTAAGATGACGAAGTTACTGCGAATCAGACTTTTTTTCAGACGAAAGTGCGACACCAAAATAGCGCTCTCACTTCTGGGCTCTCTACTGTCTGCTCTTGTCAAATTTCTGCTAATTTACTGCATACAGGGCTGCCACATTTCAGAGCCGGGCCAGGACCAGATCACGGGCCCCCACTTGTCCGAGTCAGACTGAAAATTCTAGTACTTTGATATAGGAATTCGGACATTTTAAAATTATTTTCATCTTGAGTTTTAGCGAAATGAGAATAAAAGCCAACAATCGGTGCAGCAAAGGTAACTTTCGGTACTTGTAGTTTTATTGCAACTCCTAACGAAATATACTATTCTGGGACTGCACTTGTTTTGTCGTTTATGTACATTAAAAAAATATTGATCCAATTCAAATAAATATAGGCTACGCCCGTCTATATTTCTAAACCCCATTCTTATTACAAGCTCATAACTTATACATTTTTTCCAATTAGGGAGGCCCGGCCCGGCCCCCCACGGCGCTCGGGCCCGTGACAGTAGCCGGCTGTCCCCCCATGTGGCGGCCCTGACTGCATACATTCTGTTCACTTCCTGTCCACTTTCGACCTGTCAGACTTTCCACTCAGCTCGCTTAAGCCTTGGACTCCATTTGCAATTTCATCTGTTAAAAAATTGCTTCGTCCTAAAATTCGTAGTTAATAATAATGGACGTTAAAATTGAAATTAAATTAATTTTCTTACTAAGTGGAGGTTATAATCCAACTCGTAATCACAATATTTCTCTGTAATTTCGAATGTAATCACAATATTTATCTGTAATTACGAATGTGATCACAATTGTTTTTTGTGATTACGAACGTAATCAGAAATATTCTCTGTAAGTACGAATGTAATCACAATATTTCTGTGATGAACATAATCGCAAGTTTTTTTTGTTGTGTTTTCCACTGTAATTACAACTTTGTTCTTGTGATAAGAGTTTCAAGGGTTTGGCAAAAATAACGATCGCTAAAAGTTGATACCTCAGCGCTAATTGAGCGATACCTTATAAACCCAGCGCTAAACATTAGCGCATAGCGACGGGGGCTAATCGCTATTTTATTTATGAAATGTTTAAATGTCGTGGTAGCTAACAGCTATAACATTTTGTCATCTCAAAGAACACTTCCGTTCTGCTCTGGCCCTCTTTCAGCCCGAACAGGTCTAGTCTTGCCACTTCCGTTCTGCTCTGGCCCTCTTTCAGCCCGCACAGGTCTAGTCTTGCCACTTCCGTTCTGCTCTGGCCCTCTTTCAGCCCGAACAGGTCTAGTCTTGCCACTTCCGTTCTGCTCTGGCCCTCTTTCAGCCCGCACAGGTCTAGTCTTGCCACTTCCGTTCTGCTCTGGCCCTCTTTCAGCCCGAACAGGTCTAGTCTTGCCACTTCCGTTCTGCTCTGGCCCTCTTTCAGCCCGCACAGGTCTAGTCTTGCCACTTCCGTTCTGCTCTGGCCCTCTTTCAGCCCGCACAGGTCTAGTCTTGCCACTTCCGTTCTGCTCTGGCCCTCTTTCAGCCCGAACAGGTCTAGTCTTGCCACTTCCGTTCTGCTCTGGCCCTCTTTCAGCCCGCACAGGTCTAGTCTTGCCACTTCCGTTCTGCTCTGGCCCTCTTTCAGCCCGCACAGGTCTAGTCTTGCCACTTCCGTTCTGCTCTGGCCCTCTTTCAGCCCGCACAGGTCTAGTCTTGCCACTTCCGTTCTGCTCTGGCCCTCTTTCAGCCCGCACAGGTCTAGTCTTGCCACTTCCGTTCTGCTCTGGCCCTCTTTCAGCCCGCACAGGTCTAGTCTTGCCACTTCCGTTCTGCTCTGGCCCTCTTTCAGCCCGCACAGGTCTAGTCTTGCCACTTCCGGTCTGAGAAACTTCCAGGGGCATTCTAGCTCTCCAGCCAAATAAAACGCTATTACCCAAATTAAAATATTTTTTATGAACTAATTGATTTTATTTAATTTATTTTAAAGGGATTTAAGATACATTGTTACAGATCAAATCAAAATGGGGCGGGGTCTGCAGACCCCTCAGCCCCCCCTTATATACGCCAATGAGTTAGGCAACGTCGGGCGTGGCCAGAACCTGAATGGGTGATCGTCCACACGCTGTCATTATGAAACGGTGGCAACCAGTAGATTGCCGGGCGTTAATAGCCCAATTGTTGATACGCCGTTAAATACACACACGCTCAAAAACACAGGTCTGTGGTCGCTGAAGTATCTTAAATAATTATTGGAATCAATCTTTTCGATTTGGTTTTGCAAAAATCAAATCGACGCAAGGTAGCCATGAGTCTTCCATGATATGAACAAATTGCCAGTTTCTAGGTTTCATGAGATCCAAGTTGAAATCACCCAGTGGCGGGTAAAGGGGGCTTAGCACCCCCCCCCTCCAGAATGAAAATGCACAATCTTTATCGATGAAGTTAGAAAAATAAATTGTTTAGGCATAATAAGTTAAATAAATGTCTAGTTAATAAGTTCTAATTACTGTATGTTCTTAGTTTATCAAATACCAATTTAATGATTTCCTGGTGCCTGGTTATAACAATTTGATTCTACACCCATAGGCATGGCGGTAAGCCCATACTAAATTAGTCCCCCCAGAAATGTTGGTCTAGAGCCGCCTGTGAAATCACCACTACACAGATGTTGCATATTTTTGGGACTTTTAAAATACAATTTTAGGGACATATTTTAAAGTAGAACTTCGGTCTTGAATACTCAAAAACGTCATGGTGAAATTTTTCCATCTCTTTCACGTTTATATGAACTAAGTGGACCAAAAGAGGGGGCGCTACTTTGGGGTTGCATTTTCATTTGCCGAAACTTTTTCAGACCGGTCACGTCTAAAGCATTTTCTATGCTAAAAAAATAGTCCTGTAATAGGCCAGAGGTGTAGATAGTGTACTTTACGGTACCCTCGGATCTTCGGTCAGTTCTCTGCTCCAATCGGGTTATTTCCCCCTTGCAGGGACCCATTAAAGGCTGGGTTGGCGTAGGGTCAGTCCGTGGCTCCATTTCCTACCGAACAACGAAATGTAATATATTTCCGTTCGCGATTAAGTTGAAAACTCAGGTCCATTGGAACATGAGTCCAGTGCTGTACCATTTAGCCAAACTCGACCACTTATTAAATATAATGGTTAGCTGTCAAATCGATGATAATTTACTTGTAATTATAGATGTCATTAAACTTAATTGATTCTTTAGGTTTTGGAATGCTGGAGTCAGGCTGCGTTTCTCATAAAAATGAAATGAATATAATGATGAAAAATGTGGTGGATATATTCTTGGGTGGCATCACTTACTGGGCAGTGGGCTATGGCATGAGCTTTGGAAGAGACTGGACATGTCCTGTTCTTGCTGTAGGGGATTGGTTTCTTGATGCAGAGCCAGGTCCAGCAATGGGACCCAAGTTCACAGCTTTTATTTTCCAGCTGTCATTTGCTACAACAGCAACAACTATTGTATCTGGTGCAATGGCTGAAAGGTGAGGTTAATATATTTTGAAATAAAAAAAATAATAAAACAACCTATAAAATCAGTATTAGAGCGGAGTGGAATAATTTTGGTCATGGAAGTTTCAAATGGTGCAATTGCGTGATATTTAGTATAATTTACTCTTCATGATGTTCAAAATAGAACTAGTACTTTAGAATTTTCTTGGTTCTCTTCTCTGCTCCTAGTGGCAAAAACACTTGGTGGAACTTTTGTTCAATTAGCCACAATGTTTTGCTTAGGTATGCACTTGAAGATGTATGCACCTGAAATAAATCTATCTCATTGTTAGAGATGTTATGGATAGCAGGTACAATCAAACTAATGATAGTACGTTTGATTTCATTTTTACCCATTACATTGTGACCTTTTATCAATTGTGTAAACTGAGTTTATTCTTTGAATGAATGCTTTTCTTCAGGTGCAGTTTTAAAGCTTACTGTATGTTTTCTTTGCTTAATACTGTTGTCTACTGTGTGCCTGCTGGATGGGTCTGGGGAGACCATGGTTTCTTAAAAAAATTAGGAAATGTTGATATTGCTGGGAGTGGACCTGTACATTTGGTTGGCGGAGCATCTGGTATGAAAAATTATATTAAGTATACAGTATGAATTAAATAACGCAATGTGTCAAATTACCTCCATACTTAAGTAGATAAAATATTAAATAAAATGCAAGTAGGTAAGAGCAGAAAAATTAAATCACTTTGGATTCTTTGTGTAGTGAGTGGAGTGAGATAAATCTTTTTAGAAATATTAAGATTTTTAAATCCTAATATTTCTAAAATGATTTATTTCCCTCCACTTTATTAATATTATTAAAACCAATAGTCATAGCACCAAAAATGATTTATCTCTTTCCAGTTTATTAGGATTATTAAAGCAAGAGCCATAGCCCCGTTGAATTCAGCAGTTCTCATTGATCATTGAAGTTAAGCAATGTCGGGCGGGTACAGTACCTGAATGGGTGACTGTTCATGTGCTGTTGGCATTATAAAAGTGTGGCAACCTGTAGATAGCCCAGTGCTAATAGCCTAAACGTTGAAACACCGTAAATAAAAATGCTGTACCTGTCAAGGGGGAAATCAGGTACCTGGAGCTATCTGTCTAGTGTGCCTTATGGTCCAGAATCAGATAACTCTACACTATCTGCCCATGGTCTGCTACGCTACTGGCTTCTATTTGTTTTATACAGGCTTATTAGCCAATGGAATAATCAATTATTCCCAACACTTTCTTGTTAGCACTTTCCTCTGAAGGAAAGTAGCTATTGAGGTTGCACTTATGACGGAATTCTTGAAAAATCTTTATCGATCCTACCTAGCAGACACCGAAAATGACCCCCGTTAAAATGTATATATATATATATATATATATATATATATATATATATATATATATATATATCGACTTGTGGTCTGTCTAAGACTAAGTGTGTATACAATAAAGTATAAAATATTTATAATAATAATATTATTCCATAAGCTTCAAGAATTACATTTTTACAGCATTTGCATCTGCCCTAGCTCTTGGTCCACGTCTTGGCCGTTATGACCGTGGATACACTGCATTACCCTTAGGTACTCCGGTGAACTGCGCAATGGGTCTTTTTGTACTTTGGTGGGGATGGCTAGCATTCAATAGTGGCAGGTACCTTTAATTTTTAGGAAAAGTAAAGCATTGAATCATTAATAGTGCTGTGTAGATAATATTGATTCTTGTTTTAGCACTTACGGAGTGACTGGATCAAAATGGGCATATGCTGCAAAAGCTGCTGTTATGACTATGATTTCATCATTTGGTGGTGGAATTGTAGGATTAATATACTCGCTTATACTACATGATGGTCACGCCAATATTCTCGACATCATCAATAGCATTCTTGGTTCACTAGTTGCGGTTACAGGTATCTCTGTTCAAGTAAAATAGAAATAGTCTCCTGGTAAATTTATTTATTTAATTTTTGACATCCATTATAATTAACTCAGAATTTAGGACGGGTTATCTATAGGTTACCACCCTTTTCTAGCCAGGATAGGGCTGATGCCTTTTCTTCTTTCCAAAGAAAAGCCACCACCCCTAGTGGGAATCAAACCCTCGACCTTTGGCAAGGGATGTTAAGTGTCCTGGTAAATTTGAAACCAATTGATTTATTAAAATTATTTCATGTGAAAGGTTAATAATATTGAAATGTTTATGAGTTTGAAATGGTTTATCATAAACTGAATCATCATTCAAAAGTTACATGCTGCAAGGTAGTAAGTCAGTTTTTTGGATTTTTTGCAACGCTGAGCTACTACATTCCAGTTTCTTGAATTAAATGGTTTATCCCTTACATTTGATAATGAATTGTTATAGAAGAGGAAATCCTTACTAAAAACAAAATTAAGCCTGCTGCACAAAAGAATTGGGTTACATACACTGCCTGCAAATAATGATTTAAAAAATGTATTATATTAATGTTGATAACATTTATTATTATGTTAAAAATGTGAAGAAAAAGAAATTAAGAAAATGATATCTATCTTTAAACATGAATTTTGGATGGGGGTATATCTAGTATGAATTGTTTAGGGTATATTTTGATTTTATTAAATTTTCCAAATGAAGTGTGAAGGTCAAAAGCTACAATAATTTTCGAATGAATGATTTGCAGCTGCTGAGGTCCTATATGACAATTGATTCGTCCTCATAGAATCTATCAGAATTGATTCCCCATGGACAGCAAATTTGTTCATATATATTCAAAGTGATTCTAGCACTGAAGAGGGGGATTAACCCTCTTGAATAAAACTGTTGGCCTCGAGAAATAGTCCCTTTTGCATGATTCTTCAAACTTTTCTCTGACCGTCTTTCTAACTAGAAATAATACCAATAGTATAAGTTATTAGAAATAATTAATTTCAAGCTGACTATTTCATTTTTAATTCAATAGCTGGCTGTTTTCTTTACACATCAGTTGATGCATTCATAATAGGAAGTGTTGGTGCACTTCTAACTTCGATAGCAACTCCACTCCTGGATCTCATGAAGATTGATGATCCAGTTGGTGCTTCAGTAGTTCATGGTATGTTAATTCAGTTATCTAATTAATGAATTGTTGGCTTTAGGTCATTTAATTTATATATTTGTTTTGTGTAAGAATTATGTAATTTGATTTTTATATTAATTGACTTTTTAAATTAAGGATTTTTGCAAGAAAAACATTATGAATGACTAAATCAGAGAGTAAATTAATTAACATTATTAAAATATTACATTGAGAAGAAAGCCAAAAAATAAACGGGAATTAATAAATGGGATTATTAATCCCAGCTTTATTAGTTTCACATTTGTAGTGTTTCAATAAGAGCATTATTTAACCGATTCAAAACTGGCAGCCACTTTTGCGACTGGCAAGCAAGCCTCATGGCCTGATAGCCAGTTTCATGATAACAGGCAAGCATACCCTGAGGCCTAATAGACACTTTTGTGAAAAGGCCATTTCTTTCGGCTGTCTCAGCTTTTTGCGATATCTAGCAGTAAGTTTTGTTTGCTCTAGTCACTCTTGTATCAGCTTAAGTTCATAAAAAAGAATTTTGAGACTATTGAATGCGTGTTTCTGTCTGCTATCCGGTCAAATTTCATAGTTCGAGTGCCTCTGATGTGCCTTATTTCTGTTTTATCAGTTGATATATATATATATATATATATATATATATATATATATATATATATATAAAGATCCTGTTCTGTAGATATTATACCAATGCCGAGATATTTGACTCTATATTATTTTTAAAAAAATATTAGAAAAAAATATCTAAAAATTAAAAGAAAAATGTTTTAAACCTGCTGTTGACTGTTCCAAAGCCCAGAATGGTTAAATGGTAATGACAACTTTTTAAAGCTCTTTCTATTTCTTTCTAAAGAAATAACGAAAGAATATTAGAAGAAATGAGAAGAGATAGGCAATGGAGGTTCAGCTATTTTAATACCGTCTTGTGGAACTAGGAGGGTGAATCAGGCTCTGCTCCACGGGCATCTAAGATCGTGCGGATTGCCGTCTTGTAAGGGTTAAAGCTGTATACAGTTTAAATAGGAAACCATTGCTTTGGTTAATGCATATATGTTTCTTCCATGTAATCATTCTAGCGATACAAGACTTAACATCTCTTCAGAATTCCCCCACAAGGTAATATTTATATTTGTAATTTGATTTTATCGTGGATGGATAATTTTTCTGTCTTTGCTGTGGTCTGCTGAGCACTCTGTACGTACACATGAAGTTTCTTGGGCAAGTCATCATGTTATATATTTTGAATACTTTGCATAGAATTCCATTTGTGGTCATACAAAATGGTTTTGACCCAAAAACTGATGGAACATGCTAACAGTGGACTGTCACCTTACCTAATGAAAATTTGGTATTCCGTGTAAAATCAAATCTCCTTTATTATTTGACAAGAGAGGAATATGAATAAAAAGTTTTGAAAAGTGAAGAGGTCTTTTTATTAATTTTTTTAAAAAACGAGTTCCAAACCCCATTTCAGTATTTATTTTATTGAATTCTTTGAGATAGGTTACAATTCTGTGTTTTATTCTTTTAAATAGACTAAATGTTTCAATGGATGCAATAATGATTTGCATATAATTTTTCAGGAGTTTCTGGAATTTGGGGTGTTTTGGCTGTTGGTCTTTTTGCTGAAAACCCAATTCCCCTTGATACAACCAATGGTAGATGTGGACTCATTAAAGGTAAGAAAGACAAATATTTGTATCTGATGTACTTCATAGTCCTGGGATTAAAATAAAGTTTATTTATTTTTTTTTCCAACTAAAACTTTAGATATGTGTAAATATATGTAATAATTTAGATATGACATACATTTTTGTCCATTATTTGATGCCAGCACTCGTATAACTTTTTAATACTGTCGCCCCAAAACTTCTCAACTTTTTGGCCTATGAACTCTATGTAGTTTTTGTAATTCAAATTAATGTAACAATTTAAAGTCTGTTCAGATAGACGGAAAAGTTCAATTCCACATGCCTAAAATTTTAAGGGAAATATTCCCGACGCTTCCACCATTTGCAAACTCACATTTAAAAAAAAACCGATATGTGAAACATTATAAAAACTGATTATGTCTCTTTTAAGGCTAGGGAAGTCTTTGAGAGGTGAGACAAAGGACATAGTGTCTAATATTTACTAATACTCAGCCAAAGCTAAGGCTAAAAACCTCCTAGTGATAAAGTTATAAGAGAGAATTTTACAGCCAATTTTCAGCATGGGTAACATAGGCCACACCCTTTTCCCTCCAACTGAACCATCTATTTGAACAGGCTATAGCTTAAATTGTTTTTACCCTTAGTATTGGCTAAGTATTGATAAAGATTAAACACTCCTTGCCTGACCTCTCAAAGCCTTGTAATGGAAATGCAAATGGCTGAAACGTCGGGAATATTGCCCTGAGAATTTTGCCCATGCGAGATTAGAACTATTCCATCTAACTGAACGTGCTACAGTTATAGTATCCAGTAGACTCTCCCTTATCTGGCATTCCCTTGTCCTTCGCTTCGGCGGTCTCCAAGGGGAATGATTGATGGATCGCGGAACTCACCGGCGCTAGGCGGCTCGGGGATTCCTAGAAAACCTTCCCTTCCTAGCAAGATACACAATTGTTTCGTGACATTTCATTGAATGGAAGTCAAAAAGGCATATATGTTTCATTTTAGATGCAGGAGCTTGTGCTCCTACTAAGAAAATAAATGTTTCTACTAGGGCGCCTGTGGTTGGAATGCCTGATCATAGCCAGTCTAGTTCAAACATTCATCACGAGTGGAGCGCAAGATTTAAAAGTAATTTTTTTTAATTTGCTCTGTTATGGCCACGAAAAGGAAAAAGGTAACTCGGTCAATCCAGCAGAAGTTACATGCTATTGAACAGCTCGATAGAGGCATGACAGCAGCCCCCTGGTAAAAATGGTACATATTATTATATCCTCAAACTGAATTCTCTAATACGGCGTTTTCTCTAATCCCACTGTACCCCGCTCCTGACTGCACCGGATTAGGGAGCGTCTACTATATAAACAAATTATAAGATAATTAAATTAATTTAGCTTTTATTTACATTTTAATTAAACAATTTTTGACTAATTATTTTTTTTAATTTAATAAATAAAATTACAATTTTAGGCTGTGGATTTTACTTATTAGGAGTACAAGCACTGGGAGCTCTTTGTCTTGGAACTTACAGCTTCTTATCATCTTATTTAATTCTATGGGTATTTCTTTATAACGCTGTATTATTTTAAGTATATTGTTCATTGGCTATTGTTCCTTATATTGCATTTTATTTTAGTGCATTAACAAAGTAGTCCCAATAAGAATGTCTCCCCATGAAGAACTATTGGGAGCAGATTTGTCAGAACATCTTATTAGGTAAACAATATTTTTTTTATTTTTAATATGAAAATTTCATTTTTACCTGCTAACCACAGGGCCGCCCCATCTCAGAACCGGACTCAGGACCAAATTTTGACCACGGGCCCCCAATACTGATAAACACTCTTCCCTTCTCAAACAGAAATCATTATTCCCTCATAGTTACTCTTAATGGTCGAAATATCTAATACATTTATACTAATCTGCAATGTATTGTTGTTTAAAAAATGTAATGTGTTCTCAAATTCATCATTAAAAAAATCATCATACAAGTAGGGTGTACATTTTAGGATTTCAAATCCACAAACCTGAAAATTCTAGTACTTTATCACTGCCAGGGCCTTCGATAGGAACTACGAGCCCCTGTCAAATAACTTCACGGCCCGTTTAAGCCCTCCCCCCTCCACCATTAACATTACCAAAAACTACCTATATCAAATCTACATTTCTCTGAAATCCTTTACATAAACCAAAACAAAATGCTCTTCAATGACACTTCCTGGAGCTGAGGAAGGACCAGGCTGCGATGTATCTTCTTCCGAGAAGTCTCACACACATGACTCACTAATACACTGGGCCTGAAATGCTAACACCAATATATTGGCGCTTTCTCGTCTGGGTCAAAGCTGCTCAACAACAACATATTGGTGCTTCGGCGTGTAAGGGTTAATCAAGATAGATAAGACAAACCTGTCTCATACAGATTCTTAAAGCTATTTTTTTTTTTTGTTCAGGCATAATGATGAAGGTGTTAATAAAGCAGTGGAATTACTTCTTAAAACTGGAGCTATAACAAGGGATTATTCTGATATAAAAGCTGTAGGTAGTAACCCAGGTTAGAAAATTTGAATCTCTTATGAATATTAATATTAAATTGCTTATACTTACTTTTCTTGGCATACATTTGATTTTCTTTCATTGGTATCTATATTATCCATTTCTGTCTTGTAATTGTTTTCAAGGTAAAAATATTTTTCATAGTATTACAACTCTGAATTATTTTCCCACTTAATTATTTAAAAATATTATCTATTTTTTTAAATGATTTTAGGCCATGAATCATATTTAACACAATATGTCAAGGAAAACCAAGAGAAAAAGGTAAAAACAAATAAAATGGAAGGTCGTGTGCTTAACATATTAAATTCTATGAAGTTTGCCGAACCAATTCCAAATTTAGCTTGGATGGAATAGATATAGATGGATCTTGTAGATTGAAAACTATTTTAGTAAGTGGTTTATTGCTTCACTTCTGTTTAATTTTTATAAAACTTATTAAATAAAAAAATGTACCTAGGCTAAACAAGAAAACTCAGGATGGATGTGGAACACTTATTTAGAAAAATAATGGTACAAATACAGTTTTGCAATGTCTTGATCACTTCGTACATCAATCAAGACGTACATAGTCAGAGTTTGGTCACAATAGGTTTTATATTAAAATGTTTTTTAATGCCAAAATTTCTGCTTGAATTTGAAGCCTTTAATACAACCATAATCAAAAATGGACAAAGTAAGTACTAATAATATGTGTGTGTGTATATATATATATATATATATATATATATATATATATATATATATATATATATATATACATATGCATACAGGATGTCCTCAAAAGAAAAAGCCAAACTTCAGGAATTGATGCAGGATGAAAAAAAGAAAAGACCTTTGGCGTATATCTTGTTTTTGTTTTCTTTCCAAGAAACCCCCCCCCCAAAAAAAAACAAAACAAAAGAAATTATGAAAAGCCAGTCTTTCATAAGGCATTTATAAAAATAGTTGAAAGTATATGTTTTATCCCCCATCCCATCCACTCATCCTCATCCCTACCTTCTTTAATCCCACACCCCAAAAATATAGGAGTGGGTATGCCTCTGATTTTGTGTGGAATAATGAAATAATAGGTCCCCATTTTTTGACCCCTCGACTTAACGCAGTGTCTTTCTTTCCACGCTTTCCTCGATAATGAACTGTCATTGGTCTTGGAGGAAGCCCTTTTGGCACAGACATTAGGAAGCTGGTTTCAAGTCGACCGTTGTCCAGCCCGCTACGGGAGGGCCTTTCAGAGGATCAGTATTACTGCAAGGGGCCAAACCCCTTAGGTGGGTGGGTAGGAGGGGGGGCAAAAAGTGAGGAGGGAGGAAGGTAGAAGGTGGTGGACAATTCAGGGGGGAGTAAATGCAATGAATCGTTGGTTTTCATTCATCGAAGGTATTTGTCACTTCTATTATTGAGTATGGGTTGGTGCCAAAAATGACCTGTTTTTTAATAGTATTTTTTGTTTCTAATACCATATTTATTATAAACTAGTAGCTGACAAGAAACAGAGTCAGTCGGTTATTTTCACTATGGCAATTTTTGGCTAAAAGTCTCACCCAATTTTTTGTATCAAAAGTTGGGCTATTAACGCCAGGCTATTTCGGGTTGCCACCCTTTTATAATGCCAACAGCACGCGGTCGGCCATCCATTCAGGTACTGGCCATGCCCAAATTTGCTTAACTTTTGTCTTCAACGGGAACTGTCCAATTATTTAAATTTTTTTGATGAATAAAATTGTCTTATAACAGAAATATCTTTCAGCAACAATATCAAGAAGTGTTAACACAAAGTAATAAAAGTTTCTATTCTAAGCTTTCATACACCTGAGGATCAGAGTTCTGTGGATCAAACCAAGATGACACAGTTCTGTTGAGTTGGACGTTTTAAGATTTTACAGTTTGCAAACATTTTGTATCTACTTACATTTTTTCATTTATCTTTTTATGCATTGTAATAACAAAAATGTTCTTTTTCTAGGCTTCAGTATAAAATGGGAAGTTTATTAGTCAACAAATAATTAATCAACAAATAATTAATGTCAAATAATTCAAGAGGACTTCAAAATTAAAAAAAAAAAAAAATCAATATAAATTAAATAAAAAAAAAGACTTTTATTCGACCTTAAAAAGTGAGGAAACTTACAAAAATCAGTTTATCTTTCCAGGGTATTAAAACTAGTAACAATCCATGACATGTTAAAAGCTTCAATCATTTACAAAAAGCATAAAAAAGGCTGCCACGCAGGAACACCATGACTACATATTTCTCAGACAGATTGTATTGTACACTGCTTTCCTCAATAATTTACTTAAAATAAATAAAAAAAAGAACACGAATAGTTTTGCTATTATATTAATAATGAACTGTTGACTAAATGAACAGCGGAAACCAGATCAACTTTAAAAAGTGAGAAAACTTACGAAAATTCATCTTTCCCAGGGATTTCAACTATTAACAATCCACATAGGCATGTTAAAAGCTTCTGAGCAAATAAACTTCAAAAACAGTCTAGAGCTTCAGAGTTATTTTCTTTAAAATACTAAATGATTAGAAAGTTTTGTTAGAGCTGGTTTCATTTCGGTGAAAGCAAATTATTTAGAGTTTCTATTCTAAGCTTTCCAAATCCCACCGTGAAAAAGCAGGCTAATCCTGTCATCCTTTTCACCCAAATTTCCTCAGAATCTTAATAGAATTCTCCATTAATGGTTAGTTACAGACTTTAGTAACTGATTTCAACTCTAAATAAAACTCCGGGTCTAAATAGTCAGCATCCAGAAACAATAAAGCTTCACAGCAAAAGGTACAATAAATCATATGTATGTGAGTTATTTGATAAATAAATTTCTTTGTTAAATTTTAAATTAATATGACCAGATGGTAAAAAATAGGTTTATAAAGTAAGATACTAAAAAATAAGGAGGAGACCCGATGGCCGTGAGGGTTAAGGCGTGAGCACTTAACACTCCGTGCCAAAGGTCGTGGGTTCGATTCCCACTAGGGGTGGTGGCTTTTCTTTCGAAAAAAAGAAAAGGCATCACCCCTATCCTGGCTAGAAAAGGGTGGTAACCTATAGATAACCCGTCCTAAAATTTGTAGTTAATAATAAATGGACGTTAAAATTTAAATAAATAAAAAAATAAGGAAGATGATAAAAAATAATTTTATTTACATATGTTACTTCATGTCTTGATTTAATTTATTTCATCATTGCTCCATGTCTTGCAAATAATCTCCAAAAACCTGATATCTTCGATTTTTTTCTTGGTATAAATTTGAGTATAAACAAGAGTATTAAAAGAAATTTAAATTTATTTTTAACTATATTCATAAATTATTCTTTGGAAAACATTTTCATAATATAAATTTACAATAACAAAAATACTTCTTTTTATCAATAAATAAATTATAAATTTATTGTGTCTTTTATTGTAGTACTTGTTATTCTCTAAATAATAAACACTTTACAAATAGCATATTAAATACTATTTTTTCTATGTCTTAAAATAAAAAAAAAGTCAATTTCAAAACTCCTTAACTAAAACAGCATTTTTTTGTAAAATTGTTTTTCTGAATTTAAAAAAAATTATTATTTTCTTCAATCTATGGTAATATTATAATGAAACTTACTCTTTAAAATTGACTAGTTCCTTGCAATTTTTTCATACTAATAAAAGTATTTGAATGATGAAGAAAGTTGTTTGTGATGAACAGAGATTATTCTTTACAGAAGTAAATAGTCCTTATTCACATTTTTGTAGTTACTCTTTGGTACAGGTTTTATAACATGTACATTAATATTTTTGTACCGATATATTTACAAAATCTACTTTCTACTCTCAGATCACTATGAGACACATAAAATGGTACAGTAGAAACCTTCCCTTATGTTATTCAATCAATGTTATACTCTAATAACAAATAAATCCTTTAATAAGAAATTAATGATAAGGAAAATCAAACAATTAAATAATGAAAAGATATATTTAAGTAAATAATCTAAGGGGTTAGGTCCCCTGTTAATTTACTGTTGTCATACCTGTTGGCGGAGACCATCGTTACTGGCATCGGTGGGAGTACTGTGGGTACTTTCGACGTAAGTACATCATTATCAAGCCACTGTTGAGGTAGTACCGAGTCTGGTTTGTAATGTCAGGATATTTATATTAGGGTGAAGTAAGTTGTTTATTTCAGTGAAGGGTTGTCCCTTGCACGTTCCTTACGTCATGAACGAAAACCTGACAGAGAGCACAGTCAAACAAATTACCTGGACGAGCCTTCATCGACGTAAACAGCTTACTTCACCCTCATATAAATACCCAGACATTACAAACCAGACACAATACTAACTCAACTGTGGTTTGATAATGACGTAATTACGTTGAATGCGCTCACCCATAGTACTCTCATCGATGCCAGTGATGATGGTCTGTACCAACAGGTATCACTTCAATATATTTAAGTTATATTTTTTTAGATGAAGGTGCAGTGTTCTAGATGTATGTGGAATAAGGATAGAAAAATAAATTAGATAATAATACCATTAAAAAAATATAAATGAATCCTTGTTAAGGAGTCTTGTCTGCTTCAAGAGTGCTTCAACTTAGAAGGTTTCTACTGCATAATAAATTATAAAAAATAAATTATATTTTTAAAAAGAGATTATGCTGATGTAAAAAAAATCTTATTTTTAAGAACATTTACAACAATGTTTACAATAACCTCCCAAAGGAGAAAATAACTTGGGAGTAAGGAAATTGTCAGAGACTATGTACATAACTTTAAAATAGAATGTACTAAATTATAAACAATAATAAGAAAACAAATACTTCACAGCCCTTCTGTAATAAATACTTACACTCCTAAAACACACAATAAAACCTAACTTAATTTATCGTCTGTGGATATAGGATTTATTTACATATGAAAAGTGAACGAGGAGAAACTTTAACATATGTCATACTAATTTGTATTTGCATATAAAAGTTTTTTCTCTGCTTATCAACAGCAATTACTGAAGTAATAATATTCCAATCTAAATGTTTTATCTACCTCTGTGCTAAAAAAAGTATAAGACTTCAAAACACACACACACACACATATATATTTATGTGTGTTTGGTGTTATTTTTACTTCTCTGGAAATCATATTTTTTGGATGGAACGGGTTCTATCTCCAGCGGTGATTCTTCTCCCACTTCTTCCTGCAATATTTCGATGGATTCCTCTCCATCTTTGTCAGGCTATTTATTTTCATCCTTGGTGGTAGACAAAGTAATGAATTTCGTCTGGATCTGGGCCTCCCAGCATGGTCCAACTACTTCAGGGAACGAAAACCATTCGCTCGCTCAATCTGAGGCAGGGAGTATATAGGGAGGCCCAGATCCAGGCGAAATTCATCACTACCGAGGATGAAAATAAATAGCCTGACAAAGATGGAGAGGAATCCATGGAAATATCCCATCTTTGTCAGGCTATTTATTTTCATCCTCGGTAGTGCAACTATATATATATATATATATATATATATATATATATATATATATATATATATATATATATATATATTCTTCATTTGAGTATAAAGTCGCTAGGAAAATTCATTATTTATTAATCGCTGTAATAATGAAGTTCACATAAGAATTCTAGTTTCATTTGTTAATAACAAGTATCATAGATGAATTTCTTTATGCGGATATAATAAGGCTCTTTACGTTTTTGTAACATATGACCCTACAAATAATTTAATTTAAATTTGTGCTTTACAATAATATTTCCATCCCTCTCTTACTTTTATTTATTAAAGTACCGTCATCTGTGCCATGCACTATTGTCCGAACTCCTACGACCTGTCCGAACTCATCCTAGATTACGGTAGTATTTTATTGTAATTCTGTATGGTATATGATAGCCTTATGTAATGTGCAAATTTAAAACAATATAGAAGAAATAATAGCAATGCCTCTAATCAACTTCCTTACTCATTTCTTAAGTAGTTGTGTTTTTATGCCATGACTTTTTCAATCCATGGAACAAATCTCTGAATGTTCGTGTAGACTCCAGGTAGATGTTCTCTTCCACAGCCAATTCCCCATGAAACTAATCCTATCAGTGTTTTCCGCCCGTCTATTGAGGTAGTAAGCGGTCCGCCCGAGTCACCCTAAAATTGAGGACAGGTGAAAGATATTTTCTGAAATGTCGCCAGACTCTAATGTCTGTGAAAATTGTGAGCAAAGCAAATTTTTGTGTCTAACTAAAATATATTTATATAAAAACTAAAATTTTATCTCATACACTATTTATTATAATACTAATAAATAACATTTATTAGTTAATGATTGTATCGCACTTTGAGGCGATACAAGAAAACAACATAATAGTATAATCGAAAATTGAAGTCAAGTGCTGCGTTGTAGACTAGAATCTGTCAATAGACATTCAGTCAAAAAAAGTGTTTTATTGTCAATAGACTGCTAAATAATTCACATGTTGGCCTGTCCTGCCTCTTGATATTATTTATAGAGTATGAGAGGCCACCAGAAAAAAATAAAATAAATCAGTTATAAGAAAAATATGAGCATATTATTATTGTATACTAATAATATATAGGAGTTAATAAAAAATGTATCTTTTCTTATCTCCTTCTATTCTTAAACAGGAGTTGACAAACCATGTGCAGATACACTCGCAATCACTCTCATACACACATACAAGAATGTGCACATACACAACACTCACATATTTGCATGTATACACATACACAATGTATACGGCCGCAGGCATATAACTATACTGGTGGTAGACAATAAACTACCACAGAATACTATGAAACATCTTGGATCAATAAACATTTTCTGTTCACAAAAAAATACATGGAATGTTAATAGTAACATTTAATCAAGACTATTATTAGAGGTCAATAAATCATTAGTTTTCACATTGCAGAAAAAAAAAGTTTCTTATTCTGTAAATAAAATTTCAAGGCATTTTTCAAAATAATTAAATAAGTACTTATTCAAAAATGATTAGTTTAATAAGAAAATGGTTTAATAATGGTAAAAACAAAAGATAATATATAAAAATGCAAGTAGACTAATTATAATTTTGTTAAACTTGTATAATTTGTTAACAAGTTGCTTGTGTTAATAAATAAAAAAGAAAATGATAAAAAAAGGTTTAGTAAGTTACTCTTCCTCTACTTCTCTGATATAAGATGAATGTTAAAATGACATTTATCTTTTAATGAAAAAGGCAAAGTAATATGTTTTTCAGAGAAATTGAAATTTGTCAAAACCTTATGTTTTTTTGCTTAGTATTTATTACTTGTTTAATTTATTATTTTTCCCCCCTTTTTTTTAAAGAATACTCTTTTTTTGTGTTTTTTATCTTTCTTTTTTTAAATTGTTTAATAGGAAGTCAAAGGTTGGTTGGGATAGCCGAACCAACCTTTGTCTTCGTATCACCTCACTGGCTAACCATCTCCATCTCATTAAAGTATATATATATATATTAAATATTAAGCTTTACAGGGATTTTCAAATGTGACAAGCCTATTTGGCATGGCCACTAGTATTGGCAAATTAGTAAATTGTTAAATAAGTAGAGATCTTCTCAGGAACTAAGTTTATCTTTTAAATAGTTTTATTCCAGGAGAAATAACATTTTGAAAAAGGAACTGAAGTTTAAATTATTTAATACCATTTATTTTACTCTGAAGCATATTATCATGAATATACTAGACTATTTAAATAATTGTCTTGCCTGGCATGAGTCTCTACCACCTTCCTTGAAACCAGCACAGATGAAAACATCGTGTATTGTTTCCCTTCTACCTGCTGTTCGGAACCATCGCTGACAGCGATCATTAGGGATTACTTCCACATCAACTTCCTGAAGGACTGTTGGAACTGTTACTACACCTGAAGGTAAATAATTCATAAAGCACATTACTTAATTTATAAAAGAAAGTACCATTTAGAATGTTTTGTACTAGCTAGGGGATTTAATAATTCCTTCAAAATAACCCAGACAGTTTTTTATTAGCACAGATAGAAAATTGTGAAAATGTGTGTTGTATGAAATATGTTACAACCCTTTAGTGAGTGTTCTGAAAGCCACTCACGTACTTGTTGAATATACTGAATTCTGGTACAACTTAGCCATAAAAAAATATGTATATATTTTTAATATTTATTTATGTAATATTTATTTTAGCGAGCAAATGATATTTAAATAAAAAGGGAATTACAATGTTAGTGGCGCTAATTGCCTAGATGCAGAAGCACGTAGGTAAAAAAATAAAATAAAATACAATGTTTGTATTTAGAGTAAATGAATGGTCTTACCATGCCTTGTTCTTCCCCAGCCTGCTACTGTAGCAGTTTTTCCAACAAGTTTCACATTTGAATCAGGAAGACAAACAGGCAATATATGCTGCTTGAAAGTAACCTAGAGGTTTAAAATTAATATTTGTTAATATTTTTAAACAGCAGCGCATGTGTCAGATTTTTATTATCATAAAGTCTACTAACAAAATAAAACACTCAACGGTCAAATTAACAAAATAAGTAAATGCCTATGAGATCAAATAGATCTTTTTTTAATCACAGTGAAAAGTTTCTTCAGAATGGTCTTAAAATTATAAAATAAAAAAAAATATGATTATTCTATTTATTTCCCAAATTAAATTTCTATCTCTTGACATGAAAAGGTAGGCCACGTTTTGCTCATAAAAGGAGGAGGGGGGGGACACAAATATTTAATATGCTTCTAATGACCAAAGTTGTTATTATATTGGCACAAAACTCTGCATACATCATTCACGTATAAAGAGAAAGGTGTGTTGTAAAATGAAGCAGGTATACTTGTAAAATAAACTAATCAGGAATGGGGGTTTACCATAGAACTAAATTATTAATTTGATTTACCAACACTTATTTTTAACCTCATTGCAATGAATATTATGCCCAACTAATTAGAAATCAGTCCCGTAACAGGCCACGAGGGCCCCGAGGGGCAGATACTATAGAGGTATTTGATTCATGACCATATGGCACACACTATCTCCACTAGGGGGATAGTGTGTTCAGTACTATGCTCTGACCTCCTGATTTTCCCCTTGCTGCTTCGACTGCTAGGGTCATTAGCACCAAGGTACCCTAGGTATCAATAAATAAGGTTAGGTAGGTTAGGTATTAATAAATTATTTAAAGGCTGGGTTGGGCTGGGGACGGTCAGGGAGGCCGAATCCAACCCATGAATGAAGACACCAGAAAATAAAAATCATTAGTGCATGCTCAGGATTTGGACTCACTCAGGTCCTCCAGCATATTAGTCCAGTGCTCTACCACTGAGCTAACCTCGCCTCTCAACTAATTAGAAAACTAGGACAGAATCCAGTATGAACAATGTAAGAAAAGTTATAGCTACATTGCAGATAATTTTTGACACCCTTATATATATATATATATATATATATATATATATATATATATATATATATATATATATATATATATATATATATATATATATAATATTTAAACAAATTTTCAGCAAGGTATAGGTGGACTAACCACCTTGCTGAGGAAAGTGCTTAGTTATGCAGCTCGTGCTTGAGAAATATTTTTTTATTTTATATGTCACGGTAAACAAACTCAATAATAACTGCTCAATATGTAAATAAAATATAATGCGTTGTACTATTGTTGATAACAAAAAATTATAAATTTTTCATTTACTTGTTTATCAAGTTTTACTAGTGCGAGGTCATTCCTGAAGTCTGTTGGGCTGTACTGGGGATGAACTTCTTTTCTTTCTACTCCATATTCTTCATGGACCAGCCGTTCATTCTGTTCCCGAACATCCCATTCACCAAGACGCACCTTCAGGTTATTGTTTGATGTCCTCAACACATACAATGTTTATGTTTGATTAAATAAGTGGCTGGTTAAAGTGGAGTTAAATATTACTGCTACGTCTATATACAATTGAGATTTAGCTACATTTTACTTTTTTACATCTATAGTTCAGAATATTTATTTTATTTAATTATTGATAGCATCCACTAACAAGGTTATTTGCTCTGTATCATTTTTCCATGTACATCCAATCGTAAAAAACAAATATTCAATTAGAGCTATACTCATACTTTGAACTTTACAAATAGTTAAACACACACTTATAGATTCATTTAATATTGCATATACATGAAATTTTAAGTTAAAAATAGAAGTATCCTAAGGAAAATAAATGAATGAAACAAAAGCAAATAAAACATATAAAAACAAGTATAACACATATAAAACATTGAAAACTAACCAGTAATTGCTTAATAATTTATTATTTATTTTATTTTTTATGTACCATCACTTTCATTGCTTGCACTATATCAGTATATAAAAACGTTAAAAAGAATAATAAAACAACATTAGGTGATAAATAAATAATTTTTTTTTGCGTAAATGATAGTGTTTTTAAGATGTTTAAATATTTTGTCAATATGTTGGCTACCAACTGTTAGAAGTTCTGTCAGGTCCATAGGTATATCTAAATGTTCTTGTCCTCTGTAGTTCGTCAATACATGTTTTATTGTGAGTATTATGTTACACTGTTCACAAATACGCCTGTTCTGTCCAGTCATTTGGTGTCTCTTAGTAAACAGGGTATGTTCAATACGGAGTCGAGTCAGTACCACTTCTTCTCACCGTGAACCTCTCCTGCTAGATGGCCATTCCATCTACTAGAGTTAAAGATATAAAACTTCATGTTGATCAGAACTGAGCATGTTAAAATAAGTAATATAAGAAAACTCATGAGTGGGTACTTTTTACATATGTTTTGAAATAACAGTTAACAAATACGACATTAAAAAAGAAGGCCACATCAAGAAACATGAGCTAAAAGAAAGGGAAATTTTAAGGAAAATAATAGTTACAAAATGTCAAGATAATAAAATTGTATGATAAGAATGAAAGTCTACAAAAAAATTCGAAAACTTTCGGATTTTATATGAAAAAGGAGGATACATTTTTATGATAACCTTTTCAGAGAGAACTCTTACAGACCAACCAAACAAATCTTTGGCTTTTCCCATTACCACAAAACATATCTCAACTGGTTTAAAGAGACTGAGAAATACCAAATAAAAGCTAATTAATAAATAAAGATTTCAGAAAATTCATTAATCGATTGAGCAGCCAGATTAATTACAAAGGATGAAAACACGAGGTTAAGGTAACATAAGTCCAAGACAAAACTTCACAAAAATCTAAATCCCTCATCTCTGGCAAGGAGAGGAAAAGATCGGAAAGAATTGAAGAATACTGGGCATGAAGAAAGTAACTAGACACAAATAAATTATTGGTCTAACATACCCCAAAAAGTTTGAAAGGAAAGAAGAATAAGAAATCAGGACTAGTGTATAGTGACTGTTCAAAAGTTATAAAATTTATCTCCAAAAAGGTCTCGCACTTTTGGACAGGGTGATCTCGTTTGGAATAAATTATTTCAAGGTTCAAAAGATCCTGCATTATTATGCAAGGTGCGGTATAAAAATCTTAGCTTCGCTTTGAGTTGAACATTATAATTTTTGGCTGCTGAACTGTATTTGTTTTCATTGATTGTAAAGTTTAATGAAGAAGTTACCACTAAAACATTCAAAAAAGAAAGGAAGTAATTTGGTAGATCTCATAAGTGGGGTTTCCTTGCTGTTTTGAAGTACCTAAATATTAAACACTCTCTTTAGTAGTAGTAACTACTGTTCCTAGATACACATACTTCCAGTCACTTAAGCTTAGTAATAATAATAATAATAATTACATAAAAGTGTGGCAACCTGTAGATAGCCAGGCGTTAATAGCCCAATTGTTGATAAACCGTTAAACAAACAAATTAATAATTAAATAAATAAAAATTCATAATAATAAAACCAATTAATTGTGAATAATTAAACTAAATTATATTAACACATAATATATTTACGTGGCAACACAATGAGCAGCAGTCACAACCCATCTGTTATTGAGGAGGGCTCCTCCACAGGACAATTTTTTGCTTAAGAATCCTGACTTGATAATGGCTGCCTAGAAAAAAAAACAAAAAAAAAAATGTATATATATATTAATAACAAACAACCAAGAATGACATAAGATTGTTTGAAAGGAAAAAGGACATCATACCTGCCATGGATGTGTTCCAAATGTTGAACTATGCCCTCCAACAATCCTATGGCTCCTTGAGAATACTTCTCCGCAACCTGAAACATGTACACAAAAAAAATTATTGTCTTGATAATAATAATAATGCATGTAATCTAGTAATGTTCTCTTTGGATTTCTTTCTCGAACATTAAAGTATTCAATTGTCAGTTTGGTTACCTCATGTATATCGATAATGGCTTTACAAAGCCGAGGATGAAGTTGGGAGGCCTTAAGCCCTGAACCCTCATATTGTATCATATATCATATTACCAGATGTATTTATATAACCAATAAATATCTAAAAAAAAAACCTTTCCCCCCCCCTTTTACCCTTTTATACTAAAATAAACTGCTGGAACAAAAAGAATAATTTATGGTCAGATAACACCCTTATTCAAAAAAAAGAGGCATTCTACCATATTAATTAATTTCAAATGGTAAAGTGAGTTATCTCTTAAACATGAACACTAGTATTAAAGATAAACGTGGGAAACTGTTTATTTTTCATAAACAAAAAAGTCTTTGAAACAAAGACGATGAATACAGCAAAGCACCATGAGCAGTTATCGCTGGAATTGCAAGAAGAAACATGGAACCTGCACAAAATTGATTGGCCTGAGTCATTACTTTTGAATACATTACCACACCAATATTTCAAACGTGTCAATGAATTGGTATACATAAACACCAATTGAAAGAGTGCCTACTTCCTTGCTCTTAAAATTTACCTGCATGAAAGGGATTCTTCTACAAATGACTCCACACTTCTGGTTAAGGGGAATAAAAGCAAAGAGATCTAACCAGTATTAAGAAAATAATTTGCCATTTTTGTAAAGAATGTTAAATATGGGCTTCGTACCAAGAATAAGAACTATCTTTCAAATAATAAATCCCCTGACAAACAGAAAGCTCTATCTTTTCGAGTGCACTATGAGCAGACAGTTGCACTCATTATGAACAGCCCGGACGGATTTTACATTCTGGTGCGGTTCCTAAGTACTCCAAACCAAAATGCTAGATAAAAAAATGGAAAGTTACGATTAACGTTCCTTGTCCCCTCATGAAACATGAAAACAACCTGGCAAGTCCAAATGAATTTTTATAAAAAAGGTTCTCTATGGTAGCAGAAAACCGTATATGAACCCCTTTATGTCCCGCTGATTTTCTAAACTTTATGACTGCCCTATCCAGCCCTAGCTTAAAACTGTGCATGACGTATCACGTTCAACGATAGTAGAAATTTAATATAACCCGTGAGCTACATGTGGTTCACGAGGGTAGTGAGACAACCCAGTGTCCCCTTTTAGCACTTTCCTCCGAAGGAAAGTAGCTATTGAGGTTGGACTCATGACGGAATTTTTGAAAAATTTCTTCAAATCTTTATCAATCCTACCTAGTAGACACCGAAAATGACCCCCGTTAAAATTTATATATATATATGTGTGTGTTTGTTAACACGATAGCGGCCAGAGTTTTTGTTTTTTCGTCACGAAACTTGGTATATAGCATTCAATTAGCAAATGATTGAACGAGTTCGTTAACCACCAAAGTCGGTCCACCGGAAGGGGGGGTTTACCCCAACCCAAAACACTAATTTGACTATGTCAGCCGTAATATTTGTTATATTTCAACGAAACTTGGTATTCGTAGTGGTAATATAGAGAGAAAAGTGAGATATAAAAATGAACTAAATCGGTTCATTAGAAGGGGGGGTTTACTCCGGACCCACAATACCAATTCGCCACTACCAGCCGTGATTTTTGGTATATTTCGACGAAACTCGGTATTCGTAGTGGTAATCTACAGGTAAATATGTGTTGTAGAAATAAACTAAATCGGTTCATTAGAAGGGGAGGTTTACTCCGGACCCAAATTCCTAATATACTCATACCGGTCGTAATTTCTGCTGTATTGTAACGAAACGCGGTATACAACGTGAGTCACTCATGAGAAAGAAGTGTTGTAAAAATGAGCTGATTCGGTCAATCGGAAAGCGGGGGTTTAATTTGTAATATATTTCAATAGAAAAGCCCGCCAGACGTAGGTTCACAAAGCCGCCGGAAGGAGCGCTTTCTACCACTAGAGTGTCTGTTTCCTGTTCCTGCGTTAGATCAAAATACGATAATATGAGGTTTTTTGTATTTATTACGTAGTGTAATAGGTACCATGTGTAAACATAACTCTGGAAGCAAATTAATAATTGATCAGTTACTCATTACAAATTTAAAAGAGAACTATTCATGTTTTTATTTTATTTATGTAGGATATTTTAAGCAAATTGTTCTGGAAAGCAGTCTACACTACCCAAATTCTGAGGAAAGTGCTTAGTTATGCAGCTCCTGCGTGACGGTCTTTTGTGAACCTCATGTGGTTCAGGGGACAGGGAACGTAATCGCAAGTGTTGATTTGGGTGTGATTTGTTTCACCCGAATTTTTCCCAAATAACAGTTTTCCGGTGGGACGATTATATTGGTTAAAGCCAAAACCATTTGTTTGTGACAAATTTCATCAAAATCAAACTATTTTCATAGAAGGAAAAGTACAAAAAAACAAATATATATATCATGAAATATAGGTTATAAAAATTTGAAATTTGTCTTTAGCACTTCCGGATTGCGTTATCAGATCAATATCTTGAGCGACGTTTCCTATCTTAAGGAAGCGTTGTTCTTTTGTCCCTATTGTTTGTAGGTTTATAACGAAGAACAGAATGCACTAAATATGCTCCATGAAATGAGGTTAAGGGACAACTGTGTAAAGTCGAAAATCCTTCGGACGTCAACTTTGACCCGAAGCCAGTCAAAGAATCAGATTTTGTTTATTGGTATTGAACATTTTTCTTGTACCTATTCGTTTTTAGGTTAAGAGAAAAAGTTAAATTGTATTTTTTATTTACTTATTTCGTAACATAGAGTTCGTAAAATATCGTCCCTGCCATGTCAAACTATCGACTTTGCAAAATATCGTTTTTCAGATTCGAGACTTTGCTCTTGGATTGTGGACGATTCGGTTTCTAGAAAATTGTCACAACTCTAACCCCTTTAGAATAGCCTTTAATGCCTTTAATAAAAAAAAAAAAAACGAATAAGACCATTTTTCAATATATTACTTCGTCTATGGATAGAATAAGTTCGTTCTCTAGATTGCTCCGATCTGCATATTCGATAGTTTGACATGGTAGGGACGATATGATAATTAACTCTTTAAAAGTAAATCCATCTTTTAACATATTATGTCAGGCAGGTGTTGCCGAGGTGAACCAATATCGCATAAATGCTATAATAAGAATAATCTTGATCACAAATAATCATAAATTATGAATTGTTATTATTACGAAAAATATATATAAAAAACAAACACAAACTAATAAGTTCATGTGTCTATAATTTTAAATGGATTTATTCCAATTTTTATAATTTTGAAGAAATGTTATTATTAAAAGTATTATTTAAAGTTCTCGAGTATCAATGACAACACTGATTAGTTATTACTTACCCACCTAATGTTTGGATTTGTTGTAAGCTCTTGGCCGTCTTAAAAAATAAATAAATAAAGTATCAAGGTATTATTGTTTATTAAAAATAAACTTTAGAAAGAATACCACTAAATAGATCTTGGAGATCGGTGTCCTTGTAAGAGATTAGAAGCTGACACCTTTAGCAATCTTAAACTTGGTCATGCTGTTAATATATTTTTTAACGTACCAAGAAGAGATAATACAAACCTGTTCCTGTTCTGATAAAATGAGAAATTAAAATAATTAAATATAATTATGAATTGTCAGAGACGAGGAAAAAGAAGAGAGAATAACTTATACCCAAATCTGGTCCTTTCTAATCTTAGCATGCAAATTCAATTTTAATACTTAATTAAGGCAGAAATTTGGTAAGTAAATTGGGTATTATATGACTAATATAGCCACAGTTATGAAATTCACATAGTATATTTGTGATGATCTTAATACGTTAATCGTTTTTATGTTAATTATTTTTATCCCGAACTAATGTAAAAAGGCTGGCAGATGCTTTATTGTCTACTTTTTAATTAACATTTTAATGCTCGTATCATAAGATAAAAACTTGCCAAAGAAATTATTCTTTGACAGCTTTTGTTGGAACAGTTTTAACTAGCAAGAATGGAGGGAAATTGGATTACTGATAAATTTTTATGGAACTAACTGCTCGATATTTATAGCACTTCACAAAAATGGCGCTTTTAAAATTCAATGACTTTGAAAACCTTAGAAATAAAAGTTGCATTCGCTTTCACCTATCTACCATCTTTTTGATCAGCCACACCCATTTTTTTTTTATATTGTTGTTGCACTCCTTAAAGACCCAACTAGAGAAAGTAGCTCCATTACCAAGAAAACATTCACCATCCCTTGATAATTAATTTTGAAGGAGCAACGAGTGTAGCTCAAGCTCCTTGCCAGTGTACCTCTGCCTGTGTGTCCCACCGTTATAGTCTCTTCCGTGACTGCGTTTTATTTCCTTGACCGGCATTAAAGTCATGCAATGTGTAACCGTGAATCACAGGACTGAATATGTGGATTTTACTACATTATTGGACAATCAATTTGTTGTTTTAGACTATTTTTGTTGTTGTTCAATTACAATTATTTTAATTACAATAAATTTGTTCCTTTCAATTTCAGAAAATTGAAGGCTTATTTTATTTCTGTTGTAGAAGAGAAATTTATTAAATGGCAGCCGTTGATTAGAAGTATTTTAATTAACTCAAGCTTCCTTAATCATTATCTGTAAATTTAGAATTGGAAAGCTTCAAGAATGTATCTACATCCACCCATTAATAATCAGAATTATTTGGAGTTTTTTTTTTTTTTTTTTTTTTTTTTTTTTTTTAATTTTAAACTTTGTTTCATTATAGCCAATTCAGATAGACGGAAATGTTCAATTCCGCATGCGCCAAAATTTGAAGGAAATATTATAAATAAATAAATATAAAAATACATGGAACATTATAAAAAAAGTCCGACTCGCAGGAACTGCATCATCTTAGCGCAGTTCCTGTTCATATACCTATTGTCATTTGAAAAGCTTAGAATAGAAACAGATAATATTTTCCTCGGCCTTTGTTCAAAGGGTTTTATGACTGGTCGGGTCCGCCAGACCCTAGAATCCTCTTCTACCGATACTTCATTTCATACGTTTCAATGAATTGGAAAATATCAAAATTATTCACATATTCTTGTGTTCTTTTACTATAGTTATAATTCTACAAATAAAATCAATTAAAAAATAAAATAAAAAACCAACAGAATAAAGTCAATTGAAAATATTCAAAAGACGTCATCGAATCTCTTTCTCTTGGCAAGCTATGTTTACAATGAATTGTTTTTCTTATTTTACTTAATCTTTTTTATTGTCAAATACATTATCCAACTTTAAGCAATTAAAAAATAACAAGGAATAAAAACAGACAAAAAGAACTGTTCGAATAAACGAAATCAATTACTTCAAAGTTTAGGCACTTATTTCTCCGATTGACATCGCTTATTCAAAACTTTATTCAGATTTTTTTTTTGTAGACAATTTAGTAAGCTTTCGAATGGTAACCTTTCGCTTCCCTAATTTTCAACCGTTTTCGAGATATTATTGAAAGTATACGAAGTGCCCAAAACTTTTCATTATTTTTAGCAACAGAAAATGGGTCTCATTTTACCTATCCTGTTTTACACACAAATACATTTTCGTAACATAAAAAATTACAAAAATAAATAGCAATAAAAAACTAAGGGAAAGAGACAATAATTACAAAAAGAACGACAGAAAACCGTTCATAAGAGCTAAACAGACGTATTTGAAGTTTTAAGCACTTATTTCTTCGATCGATATCACCTAATCAAAAATTGTTTCAGAATCTTTTTCGTAGAGAATTTAGAAAGCTTTCAAATAGTTTCTATCCACTGATCATAATTTCCCAACCGCGTTCGAGATATTGATGAAAGTAAACGAAGTTCCCAAAACTTTTCATGTCTATTCATAAAATATTTTATTCTAACCCTTCCTCAACTCCAAACGTAACCAAAAGTTTAACATGTTAGTTTTGATGAAATTCAAACATGCAAAAAATGTTATAACTGAATCCCATGATTGTAAGTACCAAAACCAAGCTAGGCTTTGTATTTGTGTCGGCAGATACCTGGGGTATATTTACAACTCTTGAGGATTAACTCGTCGCAGGTACATTTTTTGTGGACCCACAGGCAGTGAACGGACTCTCTATTCCCTCATAGTATCTAACCGGTGTGAAGTTGAATATTGTTTCTAATTATACGTATCCTGTTTTATTGACAAATACATTTGACTACTATAAGCAATTACAAACACTAGGGAACATGCCAAAGAACTCGGAGTAGGTGCCTTGACAGTTTCAAGTCATTTGAAGGAAATCGGCAAATCCACAACTGACATTTCATACGGTACAGCCTGATATATTTCTAGCAATGAATTGTTTTTCTTATTTTTATTAATCTGTTTTATTGTCAAATACATTATCCTACTATAAGAAATGACAAAATAACAAGGAATAAAAACAAAAAAGAAGAACCGTTCAAATAAACGAAATCAATTACTTCAAAGTTTAAGCACGTATATCTCTGATTGACATCGTCTAATCCAAAATTGTTTCAGAATCTTTTTTGTAGAACATTTAGTAAGCTTTCGCATGGTAACCCTCCGTTTGCCAATATTTCAAACAGTTTTCGAGATATTATTGAAAGTATACGAAGTGCCCAAAACTTTTCATTATTTTTAGCAACAGAAAATGGGTCTCATTTTACCTATCCTGTTTTACACACAAAACTTTCATCAGAACCATTTTTGTAGAGCATTTAGTGAGCATTCTAATGGTCATCTTCCGTTCCCCAAGATTCTCAACCTTTTTCGAGATATTAAGGAAAGTATACAAAGTTACCAAAACTTTTTATGTCTGTTAATAAAATATTTTATTTTAATCCTTCCTTAACTCCAAACGTAACCAAAATTTCAACATATTAGTTTTAATGATAGTAGAACATGTAGAAAATGTTTCAACTGAATCCTATGATTCTAAGTACCCAAACCAAAAACGGTATTCGAAAACTATTTTTCTAATTTTCTCGAAAACGGTTAAAGCTATCGCCTTGGAAATGGTTTCATTCGTTTTCCTAGCCCAAGAAGCCTATAAAACGAGTACTCACAAGCTTATGAAGTCAAAAACGTAAGCGTTACGATTTTTTTTGCGCGAATTTCGCCCTAAACGCCATCTTCCAGTGGGCGGATTCTGCTGGTTAACGAACTTGACCTTTCAAATTGGACGACGGATTTTTGTTCCAAATTTCATCACAATCGGACCATTAGGGAAGCCAGAAATGAGCGAACAGACAAATATATATATATATATATATATATATATATATATATATATATATATATATATAATATATACATATATATATATATATATATATATATATATATATATATATATATACAAATTTGAACCACCGTTATTTTCGGTTTCTAGGGGTTCTGAAACGCGAAATTTTCTAGTCGGCACTTTCGGATTGTTTCATTGTATCAACCTTATAAGCGGGGTTCCTCCCTATGGGGGAGGGAGGAACCGCGCTAAAACTGATTATGTCTCGTTTAAGACTAGAAAAGGCTTTGAGATGTCAGAAAAAGAAAATAGTGTCTAATATTTATCAATACTTAGCCAAAGCTAAGACTAAAACCGTTTTAATCCTCCTGGAAATAAGGTTACAACAAAGAGAATTTTTGCACGGGGAATATAGGCCACGCCCTTTTCTCGCCAACTAAACCATCTATTTCAACAGTCTATAGTTTAAATTATTTTTAGTCTTAGCGTTCGCTAAGTATTGATAAATATTGAACACTATCTCCCTTGTCGGACCTCTCAAAGCCTTCCCTGGTTCTAAATGAGACATAATCTGTTTTTATTGACTTTCAATTAGTGTAACGGAAAGGCTAATGGTGGAACCACACAGAATTTTGCACACGCAGGGTTAGAAATATTCCATCTAACTGAACGGGATATAGAAACTCAGCAAAACAGCGTAGTTCAATTTATAACTTGTTTTTCCAAATGTTAATACTAATAAAAGGGCGGAAAAATATACATCTATCCTTGCGTGCAGGATGAAAAATATGATATTTTCAGAATATTTAGTGAAATCAACTCTCTTCCTAAACGCTGCCCCACTTTCAGAAGGAATTAGTCGAAAATAATCGTAATTACTTGTAAAAGTCCACAATTTACTACAGTTTGAATTACGTAGACGTTTACTGCAGTAAGCTTATAAGTTCGTATTTATAAAGTTGATGGATTTCAGTGATATTCCGGATATAATGTAAGATAATGGCAGTTGATGTTGAATTTCTCGAAAAACGAATTTAGAGAATCAACAAAAACATTAAAAATTCAGACTCACAAGAACTACGTAATCTTAGCGTTTTACCACACAATGCTTATAACTGGTGTTATGCTCTGGAGAGCTTAGAATGGAACAAAAGCGACCCTTCAATTTCTCTTTTAGCGCGGTTCCTCCCTCCCCCATAGGAAGGAACCCCGCTTATAAGGTTGATACAATGAAACAATCCGGAAGTGCCGACAAGAAAATTTCGCGTTTCAGAACCCCTAGAGACCGAAAATAACGGTGGTTCAAATTTGTATATATATATATATATGTATATATTTATATATATATATATATATATATATATATATATATATATATATATATATATATATATTGTCTGTTCGCTCATTTCTGGCTTCCCTGATGGTCCGATTTTGATGAAATTTGGTACAAAAATCAGTCGTTCAATTTGAAAGGTCAAGTTCGTTAACCAGCAAAATCCGCCCACTGGAAGATGGCGTTTGGGGCGAAATTCGCGCAGACAAAATCGTAACGCTTACGTTTTTGAGTTCATAAGCTTGTAAGTACTCTTTTTATAGGCTTCTTGGGCTAGCAAAACGAATGAAACCATTTTCAAGGCGATAGATTTAACCGTTTTCGATAAAATTGGAAAAATAGTTTTTGAATACCGTTTTTGGTTTGGGTACTTAGAATCACGGGATTCAGTTGAAACATTATCTGCATGTTCTACTTTCATTAAAACTAATATGTTGAAAGTTATGTTACGTTTGGAGTTAAGGAAGGGTTAGAATAAAATATTTTATGAACAGACATGAAAAGTTTTGGGAACTTCGTATACTTTCATTAATATCTCGAACACGGTTGGGAAATCGTGGTAAGTGGATAGAAACTATTTGAAAGCTTACTGAATTCTCTACAAAAATGATTCTAAAACTATTTTTGATTAGGTTATGTCAATCGGAGAAATAAGTGCTTAAAACTTCAAATACGTCTGTTTTGTTCTTATGAACGGGTTTTTGTCGTTCTTTTTGTAATTTTTGTCTCTTTCCCTTTGTTTTTTATTGCTTTTTATTTTTGTAATTTCTTATGTTGGGAAAATTTTGTGTGTAAAACCGGATATGAAAAATGAGACCAATTTTCTGTTGTTAGAAATAATGTAAATTTTGGGAACTTTTCATTAATATCTCGAAAACGGTTGAAAATCTTGGTAAACGGAAGAATACCATTAGAAAGCTTATTAAATGCTCTACATAAAAGGTTCTAATGAAAGTTTTTATTAGGCGATGACAATCGGAGAAATAAGAGCTTAAAGCTTTAAAGTAATTGATTTCGCTTATTCGAACTGTTCTTTTTGTCTGTTTTTTATTCCTTGTTATTTTTTAATTGCTTATAGTTGGATAATGTATTCGAAAATAAAATAGGTTTAGTAAAATAACAAAAACAATTTATTGTTAGAAATATAGAGTTCTAAGATTCCAAGACCTTGTAACTAGCGGGAAAGTTTCTAGTGTTGCCGACCGTTCCAGGTAAGATTGTAAATCCTACCTTTCAAGACTGGTGGAACCAAAATAATAACTGTCGGGGTTCGGTCACTGCTACTTTTATCGTAAAAATGGTTTTATTTTGCCGACGTTTCGGCTTGAACTTCAAGCCTTCATCAGGGCTGTAAATACAAGTAGGACATATTTAACACTAATATATGCACATATCTATGTAAATATACCTAACATATATATATATATATATATATATATATATATATATATATATACATATATAATATATATATATATTTATATATAATATATATATATATATATATATATATATATATATTTATATATATGCATATACACATACACATATACACGCACACATATGTACATATATATGCCCACATACATACACATATGGGGTATGTATTATTAAGTAGCAGTGACCGAACCCGGACAATCCCTACCTTGCATCATCAACGTTCAACGATCTCCTCTCAACAAAATAATAACTGCTTCTATTTTAATCTTTCGAAATTAGACTAGGGATAAGAACGGAACCGCGCTAAGATGAGGCAGTTCCTGCGAGTCGGACTTTGTCTGTTTTCCGTATGGAGGGGGTCTTATTTACGCCAAAATGTTTTGTTGAATGCCCGAAAATGTTTTGTTGAAAATGTATTAAGGTTTCTAATAATGATTATTTTCCGCACCGCGATTTCGCAAAAGTTTTCCAGAAATTCAGCAAAATACTCAACAAATCTAAAACTGCTAATATTTCCAAATAATTTTCCTTTAACGCTTCTTTTTCTACAAACATTCCCAGTATTTATATATGTTCGTTTGGATGAAATTCTAACAAGTGAAAACACTGTCCACTAAGACTGCCGGTTTTGTGACCCAGAAAAAATCTCTTTCCCCAGTTTTTCTTGAAATGATCTGTGTTACTAAAAAAGTCCGACTCGCAGGAACTGCATAATCTTAGCGCGGTTCCGTTCTTATCTCTAGACTCATTTAAAATGATTAAAATAGAAGCTGTTATTATTTTTGGTCCACATTTCTAGAAAGCATAAAGATTGTTAGCCGTCGAGGTGATAAGTAAAGATGGAATGGCTGGGATTCGGCTAAAGAATCCTCAATACGATTTTTGTTAAAAAATCTATATTTAGGACGTTTTGGCTACTCATTGGTAGCCTTCGTCAGCAATGAAAGTGCCGGGAGGCAGAGGAGGACCAACGTTGACAGTTCCATCTTTACTTTCAAGAAAGGTCTTATTTACGATCTTACCTGGATACCCATTCAGGGTATCCAGCCCTAGGAAGGACCCCGCTAGGCATTTGAAAAGCTATCTTAGAAATCCATATCTCTAAGATTAAATTGTTTTTCTTATTTTTCTTAACCTGATTTATTATCAAATACATTATCCAACTACAAGCAGTTAAAAAATAACAAGGAATAAAAACAGACAAAAAGAACAGTTCGAATAAGCGAAATCAATTACTTTAAAGTTTTAAGCACTTATTTCTCCGATTGACATCGTCTAATCAAAACTTTCATTAGAACCTTTTTTTTAGAGAATTTAGTAAGCTTTCTAATGGTATTCTTCCGTTTACCAAGATTCTCAACCTTTTTCGAGATATTAAGGAAAGTATACAAAGTTACCAAAACTTTTTATGTCTGTTAATAAAATATTTTATTCTGACCCTTCCTTAACTCCAAACGTAACATAAATTTCAACATATTAGTTTTAATGAAAGTAGAACATGCAGAAAATTTTTCAACTGAATCCCATGATTCTAAGTACCTAAACCAAAAACGGTATTCAAAAACTATTTTTCCAATTTTCTCAAAAACGGTTAAAGCTATCGCCTTGAAAATGGTTTCATTCGTTTTCCTAGCCCAAGTAGCCTATAAAACGAGTACTTACAAGCTTATGAACTCAAAAACGTAAGCGTTACGATTTTTTCTGCGCGAATTTCGCCCCAAACGCCATCTTCCAGTGGGCGGATTTTGCTGGTTAACGAACTTGACCTTTCAAATTGGACGACGGATTTTTGTACCAAATTTCATCAAAATCGGACCATCAGGGAAGCCAGAAATGAGCGAACAGACAAATATATATATATATATATATATATATATATATATATATATAAATATATACATATATATATATATATATATATATATATATATATATATATAAATTTGAACCACCGTTATTTTCGGTCTCTAGGGGTTCTGAAACGCGAAATTTTTTGGTCGGCACTTCCGGATTGTTTCATTGTATCAACCTTATAAGCGGGGTTCCTCCCTATGGGGGAGGGAGGAACCGCGCTAAAAAAAAAAAAAAACAAAAAAAACAAACAAAAAGACACATATATCTGAAATAATCGGGAACTGAAGGTGTTCGTTATGTTAGCGCGGTTCCTCCCTCCCCCATAGGGAGGAACCCCGCTTATAAGGTTGATACAGTGAAATAATCCGAAAGTGCCGACTAGAAAATTTCGCGTTTCAGAACCCCTAGAGACCGAAAATAACGGTGGTTCAAATTTGTATATATATATATGTATATATTTATTTTTATATATATATATATATATATATATATATATATATATATGTATATATTTATTTATATATATATATATATATATATATATATATTTGTCTGTTCGCTCATTTCTGGCTTCCCTAATGGTCCGATTTTGATGAAATTTGGTACAAAAATCCGTCGTCCAATTTGAAAGGTCAAGTTCGTTAACCAGCAAAATCCGCCCACTGGAAGATGGGGTTTGGGGCGAAATTCGCCCAAAAAAAATCGTAACGCTTACGTTTTTGAGTTCATATACTTGTAAGTACTCCTTTTATAGGCTTCTTGGCCAAGAAAAACGAATGAAACCATTTTCAAGTCGATAGCTTTAACCGTTTTCGAGAAAATTGGAAAAATAGTTGTTGAATATCGTTTTTGGTTTGGGTACTTAGAATCATGGAATTCAGTTGAAACATTTTTTGAATGTTTGAACTTCATCACAACTAACATGTTAAACTTTTGGTTACGTTTGGAGTTAAGGAAGGGTTAGAATAAAATATTTTATGAACAGACATGAAAAGTTTTGGGAACTTCGTATAATTTCATTTATATCTCGAACACGGTTGGGAAATCGTGATAAGTGGATAGAAATTATCTGAAAGCTTTATAAATTCTCTACAAAAAAGATTCTAAAACAATTTTTGATTAGGTGATGTCAATCGGAGAAATAAGTGCTTAAGCTTTGAAGTAATTGATTTCGTTTATTCGAACAGTTCTTTTTATCTGTTTCTATTCCTTGTTATTTTTTAATTGCTTATAGTTGGGTAATGTATTTGACAATAAAACAGATTAGGTAAAATAAGAAAAACAATTCATTGTTAGAAATATAGCTTGCCAAGAGAAAGAGATTCTATGACGTCTTTTGAATATTTTCAATTGCCTTCATGCTGTTGGTTTTTTTTTTATTTTATTTTTCAATTGATTTTATTTGTAGAATTATTACTATAGTAAAAGAATACAGGAATATAAGAAACATTTTGAAATTTTCGAATTCCTTGAAACGTATGAAATGAAGTATCGGTAGAAGAGGATTCTAGGGTTCTGGCGGACTACGACCAGGTAAAGCCATAAAACCCTTTGAACAAAGGCCGAGGAAAATATTATCCACAATGGTTACTTAACTGTAACCTTGGTCTTCCTCTGCCTCCCGGCATTTCCATTGGTATGTTGTATCTTATTTCTTTGTAAAATTAATTAATTTTACTATTAGCTACTATAGTTTTCATTGGTATGTAGTTTCTTATTTCTTTGTAAAATCAATTAATGTTACTATAAGCACCTTTACTTATATAAATTTCAGTAAAATAGCCTTTTTTTTCTTCTTTTTCTGTTATGTTTCTATTGATTTTCATTCTACTCATTCTAAGAATTTAAGACGAAATTGTTCTTTTATAATAAGTTAATTGTATTTATAGTTCTGTTACTTATCTCAATTATAAACTTTTTTTTTTTTTTTTTTTTTTTTTTTTTTGTTTCTTTATTAATTTCTGTTTTTCTTGTCATTTTAGCTGACGAAGGCTAAAACAAAGCGACGAAGCTTTTTAACAAAAATCTTATTGAGGTTTCTTTAGCCGAATCTCCACCGTTCCATCTTTACTTATCATCCATCTTCATGGGAAAAATATTATCTGTTTCTATTCTAAGCTTTTCAAATGACAATAGGGATATGAACAGGAACCGCGCTAAGATGATGCAGTTCCTGCGAGTCGGACTTTTGTGTTCAAAGGTGACTGTGGTCGTCTTGTTCATTAACACATTTCGAATGATCTTCCACCAGAGAAGTGAACACAACTAAACATTATCAGAACAGAGTTCACATTACTTGCACTAATACGGTAATATATTAAAACTTTGTAAATTAAAGAAATAATATATAAATATACGTTCTAGGAATTCATTGTATAATAGTTTAACCTCTTGTTTTTTGTTGTTACATGTAATGATGTATGATGATACCACATCATTACATCTGTAGATAAGTTTATGTTTATACCTGTATATAATTTAAACATATTCAGCCCAGTGATCAAGAAAAAGAGAGAGAGAGAGAGAGAAAAGGAGAAAGTGTGTAACCGACGAACATGAAGGTAGCGAGAAGAAATGTGAAACTTGTGACGAAGGGAAGAAACGTGCTCCATGTGCGGCTTGGAAGTATTGTATTTATGCTTTACCCCTGAATGCTGGATCTACGAAGACCGGTGAAGAAGGATGTGGAGGTGGCGGAGGAGGATACGGCCTTACTGGAGGATAGGGCGTCGAAGGCCTGTAAGGGAAGTGTGGTATGGGAGGTATAGGAGGGAAGTAGTGTGGTCCAGGAGGTCTGGGAGGAGGGAGGTTCCAGAGGTAATCCTGTTGGCTCTCTTCTTCCTCTGGCTGTCCGCTCTGCTGGAGGCCCTGGCTCGCCAGGAACGCCAAAGCTGTTGGGAGACAAATATTAGCAAACCATAGGCATTTTAGAGCCAACACCGAGGAAAGGTAGATGCTAGAGTCAAGATTGAAATAAACATATTAACAAAAAGGTTTATTATTAAAACTTTTGTTATACATATAATGAAATATAAAACCCTTCTTATTATCTTGTACCTATATCAGCTCACATACTAACGTCGGGTATGCGTCCTTATGATGGTTCAACAATATATTCATGAGACCGTAATTTTGGAATGGTCCCTTAACCACCATGGTTTATGCGATAATACTGAAGACGAGGTAGAAATGTCAGATGTGTTTTATATATTTGTTTCTATAATTTGAGGCGTTCCAGTTTTCTACGCTGGAGACCCTTTTGAATTACGGGTGCCTTCCTCTCTGGGTTCTACACGGATTGTTTACATACAAGTATGAGTCCTTCAAATTTAACAATTGACATCAATATTTAATAATAATGATAAAAACAAAATACTAAAATAATAAGAAAAAAATATATATATTCGTATGTAATATTACAGTAAATCTGTGTACAATCAGATGATTTGATTGTATTTTTTAAGGCCCAAGTCCTTAATAAATGCACAAAATTCCTTAAAATATTTAAAATGTAAGTCCGATTTGTCATTGATGCAAGTTCCGTCCGATTGCATCTTCAAACCTAATAATGTATTAAAAAGCTTTCTGCACTTTTTTCCTACTTTGTAAGCAAAGACGTTTATATCGTCGATACAAATACAACGTATCCAATGTAAAAATCACCACTTTCCAGAGTGAAAAAACTAATCGGAGTAGGAACCTCTCAACGTCATCTGAGCGTCTTTCTGGCGTGAATCGAGGATGAAGTTGGGAGGCCTTGAGCACAGAACCTTCATATTGTATCATTTATCATATTACCAGATGTATTTATATACAGGATGTAATAATCAATAAAGAAATATATAAAAAAGATTCGAGAGCTGCCCATCCAACAGCAATCAGAAAACATTGAAAATGAATAATGCGTTTTTTCACATTCGATACTTTGCATTTGTATCTACGATATGTCTGCATCTTTATATGTCACCAATACGATACTACTTCTGTAGGACTCGACACTTTATTTGTAATTAATGACTTTTGAATATTGTAGACTCTTGTTATGTAGAACCTCGGAGAATTTTTTACTTGCTTTGGTTTACTCAATTGAGAATTTGTTAAGTGTGAGTCAGGGTGAATTATCCTGCTGTAATGGTTGAAAGGATGAGCAAGGTTATTGAAGCACAACTATTGTCGTGTCGTAAGGTGGTTTAGGAGTTGCTACACAATTACTCTCTATTCTACTTTTCTGCCTAACTGTACTGGTTTTTGAAGAATAACATTACTAACGAGCGGAACATGTATGTGCCTTGCTTCGGATGTTCCGTTAAGTTTATTTGTCTAGGAAGTGATAAAAGAATTGTTTGAAGGAAAAGCCTTAAAAAAAAAAAAATAATAATAATAACAAACAGATTCTTTTCGAAATATTCCAATTTCGGAAAGAACAGACTGGAAAGACATTTCTTAATTTATTAGTTCGAAGAAGAACTAATAATATATTTTAATTGTCAGAAAGGAGAATATTCGGACTAAGGCCGATAGCCTCAAAAAATATATATATTCGAGCTCTAAAGTTACGGTGTTTAAAAAAAATACTTTTTTTTTTTTTTTTTTTTTTTTTTTTTTTTTTTTTTTTTTTTTTTTTTTTTTTTTTTTTTTTTTTTTTTTAAAGAATTCCAAATCGAAGAAACCTTAATTTATATGAATTTTATGTTACAGTTCAGTTTTTTTAAAATATATAATTATGAATAATTGGAGGTGAAAATTTTGAAGAAAAAAAATTCGTTTAGAGCCTTCTGCTTAAATTCCGGAACATAAATATGCTTTAGGTCCACCCGACAAACCTATATAATTTACTGTATAACATACAGTCATCTTTTTCGTACATAGCCACTGCGCATGCGCGAACGCCAGCGGAAACTTTTTTTGTGACACATACAGTCTTCTTTTTCGTACATGGCTACTGCGCATGTGCGAACGCCAATGGACACTTTGTTGTGACACTTTTTTGTAACGTTTTTCTTCCAGTTTAGTCCCTGCTAAAGCATATTTATGCTAGAAAAATTAAAAATAAAATTTAAACATAATTGGTCTTAATATAGACATTTAAGTTACAAGATTATGTGTTCCGTGTCTGTATACCTTTGACTGGCTCTCTCAGGCCACTTACACTCTCAGCAAAACATTTCAAAAGGAAAATATTAATTATATTTTTTTATATTTATGAGCCAATTTGTAAAGTGTTTTGAACCTACAGTTGTAGGTGTTATGTATATCTGCAGTTTTATATTATATGTATGTAACGTTTTGCGGAGTAATGTTCGCAGGGACATTTATTCGATTCTGTTAGTTGAAATTCGTGTAAGTAGAAGTTGTTGTTTCCATGGCCAGTCAGAGGATGATTCAGTGTAAATGTCTGCTGCTCTGTTTTCATTTTGTAAATGAATAGTTCTAGGCGTGTTCGTTTGTCTGATTCATTTCAATAATGATGTATAAAGTTCTGCCTGTTAGACTGGATTACATACTTAAAATAAAAACAAATGTTGAGGTTACTATAAATTACAAAAATCAGCTGATTCTCGCCTATTTTTGTCTTCAGTGACTCATGCGTAATTATTAATTTTGATACAAGACGTTTCCCTGGTTGCGGAGAGGCTAATTATGAATATTTTTTATCGTCAAGGGTTAGTAATGGAATAAAATACTTTCCTTCATGGGTTATGATTTTTACGCGAGCTCCGAAGGAAAGTGAACACGTTAAGATAACAAGTAGTGAAAGTGTTTCCCCGATGTCTCACTAGATAGCATTGTCTGCGAAACGGTAGGCTAACTATCTCAAGGGTCTTAATAAACGACGCGGAGATCCGCACTCTTGTCAATAAAAGTCCGATTCGCAGGAACTGCGTCATCTTAGCGCGGTTCCATTCTCATCTCTAGTGTTTATGAAGGCATAGAATAGAAACAGTTATTACTTTGTTTAGATCAATAGCGAAACACCTATCCAAATGAAATCTCAAACAAACCAGTCTTGAAAGTTCTTGATTTACAATCTTACCTGTATGGGTCAGCTATCCCATAAGTCGGGCAGAAAGGCCTCCGCTCAGAGGCATTTGGAAAGCCTTGGGATCTCTCTCTTTGAACGCTACATTTTTAACAATAAATTGATCTTCTTATTTTACTTAATCTGTTTTATTGTCAAATACATTATCTGACTATAAGCAATTTAAAAATAACAAGGAATAAAACAGACAAAACGAACAGTTCGAATAAGCGAAATCAATTACTTTAAAGTTTTAAGCACTTATTTCTCCGATTGACATCGCCTAATCAAAACTTTCATCAGAACCATTTTTGTAGAGCATTTAGTGAGCTTTCTAATGGTCAACTTCCGTTCCCCAAGATTCTCAACCTTTTTCGAGATATTAACGAAAGTATACAAAGTTACCAAAACTTTTTACGTCTGTTAATAAAATATTTTTTTCTAACCCTTCCTAAACTCCAAACGTAACAAAAATTTCAACATATTAGTTTTAATGAAAGTAGAACATGTAGAAAATGTTTCAACTGAATCCCATGATTCTAAGTACCCAAACCAAAAACGGTATTCAAAAAGTATTTTTGCAATTTTCTCGAAAACGGTTAAAGCTATCGCCTTGAAAATGGTTTCATTCGTTTTCCTAGCCCAAGAAGCCTTTAAAACGAGTACTTACAAGCTTATGAACTCAAAAACGTAAGCGTTACGATTTTTTTGCGCGAATTTCGCCCCAGACGCCATCTTCCAGTGGGCGGATTCTGCTGGTTAACGAACTTAACCTTTTAAATTGGACGACGGATTTTTGTACCAAATTTCATCACAATCGGACCATTAGGGAAGCTAGAAATGAGCGAACAGACAAATATATATATATTATATATAAATATATACATACATATATATATATATATATATATATATATATATATATATATTTATTTATTTATTTATTCTTTTAAGGAGCTACGTAACGTAGGCGATTGGCTCCATGAAATGTTTATTTGTTACGGAGCACCACAACAGCAAGGTGATATGCTCGCATACTGCGTGAAAATTAATTCAATAAAATTAAGCAAATAGGTAAAAAAAAAAAAAAAAAAAAAAAAAAAAAAATTTAAATTTATAAAGTATAAACACAAAGAGACAACGCATAGAAAATCATTAGAAAAAAAAAAAAAAGAGGGATAAAGAAAATAAAAATAAAAATAAAAACTTCAAACAAAACAATAACCGAAATATTGTAGGAAAAAATAAATAATAGAGTGTCTGATAGTTTGTTACAATATAAAAATCATTATTCTATGTCTTGAGGGATTTAATGTAAGGACATTGTATACAGAAGCCGCTCTTATGCACGCATACACACACACACACACACACACACACACACTCAAACATACAAAAACATTTATTTACAATCGCTTCATTAAGCCATACATACGTTCTGTTGAGTCATATTTTGTCGTACAGTTTCATTTTATGTAAGTGTTGTAGAATGGTAACAATGTGTGGGCTTTTTTCAGAAAATAGTTCGGACATGTCATGTGGAATCGTTAAATAGTCTCGTGTTCTGCATTCTGTAAGTAAGTGTTTAACTGTTAGTTGTCTGTTGCATGTCTGACATATTGGACTGTCTTGCCTTGTCATGAGATGGGAATGTGTTAAATGAGTGTGTCCAATTCTCAGTCTTGTAATTACTACTTCATCACGTCTTGATAGCTGTGTAGTAGCTTGCCATTCATGAGTACTGCTTTTTATCTCCCTTAGGAGGTTGTCTCTTGTGCTGTACCATGAGGCTTGCCATCCAAGACGGATATTTTCAGTAATTTGTAAGTGTAAGTCTTCAGTCGTAAGTAGGTTCAAGTCAAATGATTCTCTTCCGCTTGCTTGTTTTGCTTGTTCGTCCGCCGTTGTTGATTGTCCAATATTTTCATGTCCTGGTACCCACAACATTGTTACCAGTATGTTGTGTGTCTGAAGTCTGATTATGTGTTCTAAAATTTGTATGATGATAGGATTAGTGTTGTAAATGTGTAAGGAGAGTAAACAACTTAATGAGTCCGAGCAAACTGTTATGTTCTGTGTTGTAGTTTGTACGTTAGATAGACCTAAGAGAATACCATGCAGCTCAGCGGTGTAGATGCTTGTGCTTTTCGGTAACGTGACGAGATGTTTTTCTTGATTTATAATAGCAGCTGCACCGACGCCATCATTCATCTTAGATCCATCAGTGAATAGGTAAAGGGTATCTGTGTTTGTCTGCGTTAAATGTTTGTACGTAGTCTGGTAAAAGTATTTAGAGAGTGTACTAGTCTTTTTAAATTTTGTCAGAGTCAAGTCAATTTTTAAGTTATTTACTCTCCAGGGTGGAATTGAGAGATGTCTTTGCGTGTACGTCGGTTGTGTAAGAACATGTCCATTCTCTCTATCAATCATACAGCGTACCATGAGCGGCTTTTGTTTTGCTCCTGTCTGTGTGTATATGTCTACATATGGGTTGAATAAAAATGAATTTACACACTGTGACTTTAATGATTTTGATTTTGTAACAAATTTTAGACAAATCATCTGACGTCTATTATCCAGTGGAAGCTCTCCTGATTCTGCATAAAGACTGTTTACGGGACTGGATCTAAATGCTCCTAAAGCTATCCGGATTCCCGTATTATGCACTGTATCTAACGCTTTCAGAGTACTTGAACTGGCAGATGAATATACTATAGAACCATAATCCAGTAGCGACCTGGTAAAGGCTCGATAAAATCTAAGCATGGTACATTTGTCAGCTCCCCACTTAGTGTTACTAAGAATCCTCAATAAATTTAGCGATTTGTTGCATTTATTGAGGAGTCCTTGTATATGGGGTACCCAAGTTAAGCGTTGATCGAATGTTACTCCAAGAAATGTTAGTGTTCGTGTTTGTGTTATTTGAGTATTGTTTAAAGTTAAATTCGAATTTTGTATGTTATGTTTTTTTGTGAATATGATGTACTTGGATTTATCGTCTGAAAATTTGAATCCAGTCCTAGTACACCAGTATTCTAGAGAGTGTATTGTGTCCTGAATCGTTTCTAATGCAGTATGGTAATTGGATGATGTGACATACAATAATAGATCGTCAGCATATTGACAGTATGATACTCCTTGCGGAATAAAGCGTCCAACGGAATTAATAGCTATATTGAAGAGTGTGGTACTCAGAACACCACCTTGAGGCACTCCATTTTCCTGGAGAAAGTCATCAGAATATACTGAGCCTATCCTTACCCTGGAACGTCGATTACACAAGTATTGAGAAGTATACCGTAAAATACTTCCCTGCATACCCCAGTCGTTCATCTGTTCTAAAATTAACCTTGTCCAGAGACGATCGTATGCTTTCTCCAGATCTAGGGCAAGAACTACAGTTGATTGTTTCATTAAAAATCCATTTAGGATGTCATTCTCCAGGCGAGCTATGTGATGTAGTGTGCTATGGTTGGGCCTGAAGCCACACTGAAACTGTGACAGGTAACTTTCTTTTTCAAGATACCATACAATTCTTTTGTTTACCATCCTCTCCATGACTTTGGATAGGCAACTGGTCAAAGAAATCGGCCTGAAACTTGAAGGAGTTCGCTTGTCTTTTCCAGGTTTAAGAACAGGAATGACTACAGAATCGTTCCAGGCGTGAGGATAGGTACCAGACTTAAATACCTCATTATACAGTTTTAGAAGAACTACTAGGCCGGATTTCGGTAATTTTTTTATCATTTCATAAGAAATGTTGTCAGGCCCTGGTGTAGAGTTTTTGGTGTTAGAAAGTGTCAAGTCTAATTCTTGCATTGTAAAAGGGTCATTTAAAGGGTGGTCGAAGTTAGTTAGTATAGGTATTGGAGTCCGTTCGACATATGTTTTATGGTCAATAAAGTCGTCCGAGTAGTGCATGGAGCTGGATATTTCTCTGAAATGGTTTCCTAGTATATTGCTCATAATGTATGGGTCAGTCAAGACAGTGTTGTTGTGTACTAGTCCTGTTATCGGTGGTCTGTACTTTTTATGTTGTATTTGGTTGATTTTTTGCCAAATGTCTTTTGAAGATGTGTTTCTGTTTATGGTAGTTAGGAAGTCCATCCAACATTTCTTTTTACTAGTTTTAATTACCCACTGGGCCTTAGCTTTCTTCCGTTTATAGTCAATGAGATAATTTTCGGACGGATTCCTGCAGAAGAGACGAAGAGCTTTCTTTCGATCTTTTACTGCTGTTCTGCACTCATCATTCCACCAGGGTACTGGTAGTTTTCTGTAACTGTGCGAGGTTTTAGGTATACTTTGCTCAGCTGCTTCAATAATTATATTGTTAAACTCTTCAAATGAAGGTTCATTTGAAAAAGTTAATTTGCTCTCAATGTAATTTTGATACTTGTCCCAATTGGCTTTACGTGTGTTAAATTTTGATATAGATTCAAAACGTGATATATATGAATTTAGTTTAATTTTAATAGGAAAATGGTCGCTACCGTGACTGTCTTCGCAGACTTCCCACGAGAAGCGAGTATGAATGCGAGCTGAGCAAGCAGATATGTCTATGTGTGATAGTGTTCCTGTTCGAGAGCACAGATGTGTCGGTTTGTTTGTATTTAGAGTGAGTAAGTCGAATTTGTCAAGTAAATTTTGAATTAGTCTTCCTCTGTTATTTGTCGTCAGTGATCCCCAGATAGAGCTCTGTGCATTTACATCGCTAAGGAAAAGCACTGGACTGGGGAGTTGTGTCAGTAAGTCGTTCAGTTCTTGTACGTCAATCTGTTCTCCTGGTGGAAGATATACAGAACATACAGTGACACGGAAAGGTAGGCGAACTGAGACCGCCACTGCTTGGATAGCTGTGTATAACCTTATTTGTTCACTATATGTACTATCAGCTACCAAGATACCAACTCCGCCAGAAGCTTTATATATATATATATATATATATATATATATATATATATATATATATATATATATATATATTTGAACCACCGTTATTTTCGGTCTCTAGGGGTTCTGAAACGCGAAATTTTCTAGTCGGCACTTCCGGATTGTTTTATTGTATCAACCTTATAAGCGGGGTTCCTCCCTATGGGGGAGGGAGGAACCGCGCTAAAAAGTTGGCACGCATTTCCTGTAAATGAAATTGCGAGTGATCCGATAAAACAATTGTGGCAACTTTATGATTCAATGGGAACAATTTTCCATCTTCACGAATTTTGTCAATAACTATTTATTTGACGGGTAATGCAGTCCGTCAAGATCACGGGAGACCCGGTGGCAATATGATAGGCCGCCGGATTTTTATGAAGGATTTTTATATAGGCATTATGAAAGAATAACTTTAACAATTGTGTTTTTCTCGGAAACTAAGCAGAAACGAGAAATATGCCAAAGGACTATTCGTCTTTCTTTTTTCATCCTGCAACGAACCCTTTAGTTTGGTCGTTTATTTTGGGGGACACCCTGTGTGTGTGTATATGTTTATATATAATTTTTTGAGGACAGGATGTCCCAAAAAAAACGGGCAAGTGGGGGGGGGGGCAAAATTGAATCTGCAGTCAAAACTTCATTTTTTGCAAAATAGACATATTTGTCCTTGAAATTAACTTGATTTTGCGCCGATGGGATGGAACGGACCTCGGATTCCAATTCAGCGACCCTTAAAACCATGGAAGCTCTAGTTATTTCCTCTTGAACGACTTCATACGAAATTTGACCTTCAAATGCCCTTAAATCTGACATGCTGGGTTGAAACGGACTTCGGATTCGTATTTAGCGTGTCGAAATACATAAGAATATATGTATGGTGGTTTTGGAAATGACCAATTTTTTATTTTGTGTGCCTTTGTTATCGATAGTTATAGAACCAAAAAGAGGTAGACTAAGAAACTGTTGGAAAGTTGAAGTAGCAAGAGATGCAGCTAAGCTCGGCGTCAAAAATTGGAGGAACGCTGCCATGGACCGTGTCAGATGGAAGGGAATAGTCTGGAAGACCAAGAGTCACAAAGACCCGGAGAGCCGTGGAGTACGTAAGTAAGTATAGAACCGTATTTGTTAGGTATACGAAACATTGAATTGTTGAAGGAATTCAATTTAGAAGACATTTTATCTCGTCCAACTGGACCTTATAAGCAGAGCTGCTAGGGTGAGGTAAATAGTTAGTGCTGGACTGGAGTCATCTAGGATTCGAATGTGTGTCAGGCCTGCTCTCCATTTCTCCAGGACCCTTCCTATCACTTTCTTCCAGCCAGTCTCCAGGGGCACAACTCTCCGCCTGCTTTCGCAACAGGGATCTATAAAAAAAACCTTGATTCTCCAGCAACCTCGTCATCAGTAGGTATGGTATGTTTCGCATTGTTTTATAAAAACAAATATATTGCCAAATCTGCAACTCGATAGTCGGAAAGAGAGAGAGAGGTTGAGCGGGATGTAAAACTACATGTTTTTAAAGCAATTTATCTCCCAATCCTGCTCTATGGAAGCGAGAGCTGGATAGCTCAGGACAGGCGAATGAACAGAATTGCGGCAACCGAAATGAGATATCTCAGGAGAGTAGTCGGCAAAACAAGAACGGGCTGCATACGAAACAAAAGAATAAGCGAGGACTGGAAAATCACTCCTCTCAAGAGTACTCTTAAGAAACGGCAGCTGAAGTAGTTCGGCCATGTCCGTAGAATGGAAGGAGACCGAGCACCTACAGAGCCAAGATCAATTGGGAAAAGACCAAGGGGACGACCCCGCTTGTCATATGAAGACGTTATATCCAGACTTTAACAGGCCGGTGGAAAAACGTTACCAAGCAAGGAGGAGGTTGCTAGGGGCCGAGATGGATGGGTCCAATGGCTAGAGCACCTCCCTGCGCTGAAAGTCACATGGGGGAAGGGAAAAGATAAGAATGTTTCAAAATACTTTGAGGTTGCTGGCAGAGAAGGAAGATCTTTATTAAAATGAAATACGTCCAGAGCGCATTCAGTAGCTCTGCTACCATCCTCAGAGCTGTGACATAATAAATACAATAAAACATTTTTTGTTGCATAATAACAATCATCTTAATATTAAAACTACACATAAAATAATAAAATAAATAATAATATAATAATCACAATAATTTTGATTCGTCAACACATAAACAGACAACATTTAAAAAAAAACAAAAAAAAAAAACAATAGTCGTAATGATTAAAATGAAAAAGCTAAAGTTGAGGAGAGCGACTGACCTATAATGAGTTCAGTTTCACTACTGAGGGCTGACTGAAGCTCTAAGGATGGTAGCAGGAGCTACTGAAAGCGCTCAGCATGAAAAATAAAATTTGATTTTGTGAAGGAACTGGACGTATTTCATTTTACTAAAAAAGAAGAAGGTTTATAAATAAATTATGCGATAATATGTGTAATGCCGGGGTCATTTGTAGAATTAGATAACAACATAAAAGGAATATCTTCTAAGACTAAGGGGAACAGAGAGGTAACGACAGTGTCTAGGCAACAGACGATTTCTCTCTTTTTGGTTGGCAGTTTTCGTTTTAGTGAGTACATCAGATTCGCCTGTGAAAATGTGCACACGCCTTTTCCGCCAAATTGTCCAGAATCCCGGGAGCAAGTGTATTTGTAGAGCACTCGATTCATGCCGTGGAAGACTCTTCCGCGCACTAAATGATTTCATCTTCTAGCGTCGTCGTTTGAGAAACGGGGTCCATTAACCCAGCCTTTAATGGACATCTGAGGAGGACAAAGAATACCTGGAACCATCCGCTTCCCTTTTATTTTTACCAATGTAAATTAAATTGAATTGTAAATATTGTTATTTTTTCTCAAATAATTTATAATTTTAATAAAAATTTTAAAATATATTGATATCAAATATCTTATTTTTTTATCAAACAAAAATAATATAGGCAAAATATTTCATTTGTAATACCCACTGGCTGGCCACTGGAGGAATTGGCCGTTTTAATCTGCTTGATACGAAGTTTCTTTAAAACTTTTCTATAGAATTTCTCTTACCATAGCCAAGATAAAATGAACAAAAAGTTAATCATATACATTGATTTCTTGAGATATTTAAATATTTGTTAAATTAGTGTTCTGGCAAACGGTAAAATCAGTGAGGAATCTGTATTATATACAATAATGACAATTTAATTTTTTTGTCTTCTCAGGCATTTTTATGAAGTCAACAGTGAATGACATGAATTTGTAGAACAAAGAAAACAATACTGAGCCATAAAATAAAAAGCGATGAACGTCATACCTTAGGTACAATGGAAAGCATTGCGCTCTTACAACGGCTCAGCAAACTTTTATATATCCTCGGGTTTATTTAGCGGCATCAAGGTGACAACTAATTTAACTCACTAAATGTGATATACATAGCAGGCAGAGCTTAAAACTTATTTTTCTCTCTTTTATTAGTTTTGTAAATAATATTATATAATACCAATATATATATATATATATATATATATATATATATATATATATATGGGGGGCGAGGTTAGCTCAGTGGTAGAGCACTGGACTAATAAGCTGGAGGCCTGAGTTCAAATCCCGAGCAAGCACTAAAGATTTTTTCTTCTAGTGTCTTCGTTCGTGGGTTGAATTCGGCCTCCCTGACCGTCCCTAGGTCAACCCAGCCTTTAATTAATTTAATAATGGGTACCTTGGTCATGAATCAGATACCTCTATAGTATCTGCCCCTCAGGGCCCTCCTGGCCTGTTACGGGACTGATTCTATATATATATATATATATATATATATATATATATATATATATATATACATATATATATATATATATATATATTTATAAATATATATACATTATAATAATTTAACTGTTTATCTTATACTGGCAATCCTTTCGGCATGAAGAAAAACTTATTGTATCTACAGTTTTAATTTACCTATCCAAATGTTACACATATTTGGTGATGTACAAATGACCATTGTTGCGAAGCAAATTTGTAGATAAAGAAATAATTATTTTTATTTTACTTATTATTTTTATGGGTAAAAAATAAATAAATATGAAACGCATGCAAAGCAGTTTATGTAAATAAATAAGGAATTCGAAGTTTTTATACATTTTTTTTTACTTTCATGTTTCAGACAAATTTGTTTGATTGGAAAGAAAATTTGAAAATTGGACAGAAAAAAACGTTGTGTGAATACATGTCAAATAATTAACCTAATTTATTTTTATTTAAAAGTATTGATAATTTTTTTTAATTTGGGTTGCCGGTTTGGTGATTGTTTCTTGTTGAATAAAAACGTTTTTCAAGATACATATTTATAAAATACTGGAAATCTAATATATATATATATATATATATATATATATATATATATATATATAGTATATATTAAATGCATTAGAGAGACAACCCTCAACAAGACAAGATGAAAGTCTTAGTCCGGAGTTAGAATAGTGAAAGATGGAGGGAAAGAAGAAAAAAAATTGTACAAGTCGTGAGTATGTATGTTAAACATAATAATAATATAAAAATAAAATATAAAGAATTAAGAATATATAAAAATTATTTTTGTACTTGGTTTCCCTGTCTTTTAATCCCTTGAAAACAAAAGCATACCTACTAAGTCCGTGGAATGGTTTTTGGAGTTGAAAGAAATTTATTTCAATGTAATTAGGCACAATTTTCAACAATTTATTTATATTTTTGTTCTCATAGACCGTAGAACATACCAATTTATGGAGGACAACATATTCCATTTCGCAAAACCTGCAATTTACCTTTGGGTTTATATTGTAAGGCTTGTTTTTAAATGTGAAAAGAATATAGGAATTTACAGACATTCCTATTTTTTTTTTTTTTTTACTATTGGCAAGTTTATATTTTGGCATTTTTTGATGACTCTAATAATACTTTAATGTTTGAGTAAATAAATCTGAATGAAGCATTTCTAGTTAAGACCTCTTTTTGATATTAGATTTATAGGCATTCACAATATGGTTGATATTATTGTTGTATTCCAAAGAATTTTGGTTTAACCTTCTTTCCCTCTTTTATTCTGTAAAATATATTTTTAATTTGGGCCACCAAGCTGAATTCTACCTTATTGGACTGAGTCTGACCGAGATCGAAAATCCTAGTAGCATGTTAATGAAAGCTACAATTGTTCGAGTATTTTCGTAAGCCAGATTACCTTTGATTTTGGCGTAAAAACCATCGTGTTTATCACCACTAAATGATCCTATCCCATCCCTTACCTTGGATTTTATCCCGCTAAACAGCATATCAGGAATTAACAAGTAACCTACATTTATTCTGTATTATCCTAGTTCTTTTATTCTTCCTATTATTTAAATATAACGAAATCCTTTTTATGTTTATTAAAGTAAAGAGTTTACAGTTTTTATAAATAGTTGTACAACTGCGAAAATATATTAAATAAACTTTTTTTTTTTTTTTTTTTTTTTTTTTTTTTTTTTTTTTTAGTTTTTAAGTGATTTAATACTACTTATTTCAGTTCTAGCAGTGTTACTATAGAATTAAAGTTCTAAGATAAATTAAAAAAGCGTTGGACTTACTGGCGTTCTCTACTGCACCGAGAGATGGATCCGTTGCAGTATGGACCTTGTCCCTGGAGACACAGCAACTCCAAATCATGCCCCCAGAACACAGATCTAGAGGTTTCCCTCCTTCCAGGACACAGGAAAGGGAGAGGCCGCATTCGAACTGGGTGCCTCGGTACCAGCATGACTGAGGAATCACTACAGTACATAAAAATACAGTTTTAAAAATTATAATCAAAGACCCTTTGCCGAATAAGCCATAACTAAGTAGAAAATAGATTACAAATCTAATAATTAAAATAAAATTGTGAAATGTAATTCATAGAATTGAGGAGTTTGCTCAAAACAATGTTAAGCAATTAGACTTAAATAAAAAAACAAAACAAAAACATTCAAATTGCAGCATCTATCATTCAACGCTTACACAGCGAGTGCCCAAACACACACACACTACACATATAAACACACATAGACACAAACACACACATATATATATATAGGTCAATTAATTTGAAAATTTATACATTATTTATTTCTAGCACATTGGCTGGTGATTTATTCATATGAATATAATGCATTTCTTGTTCTTGTGGGGAAATTTGACATTATTTTGTTATAGTCAAAATAAGATGTAGTCCTTTGGAAACAAGCCCAAGTGCTAGAAATGCGTAATTTCTGTATATACATTTAAATGTATGCATTCGATATATATATATATATATACATATATATATATATATATATGTGTGTGTGAGTGAGTGTATACATGCTTATATACTTACATAATATTTTAACCATAAACCTACCAAAGATCTATAATTCCGTATCAATCCGAACTGCAACCAATACATGAGAGGAACACTACAGTAATGGGACAATGATGGTGAGAGAAAACATTGCTTACTCACACAGCATGTTAATCGTTTAGTCGATATGTGATGTTAATTAATTAGGAAAATAACTTATATAATTCTTCTATTCAAGAATTTTATTTCTCCTGCTCGATTTATTACTACTTCGCCATTTATTACTTTTCTATTATTCCTGATTGGTTGGAAAATTATGAAATGGAAATAGTTAGCTTATAAGAAGTCAAGGGATGTTTGGGATTCGACTAAGGAACAGTCAGATTTTTCTGAAAATTTGATAAGATCACTAATTTTCTTTTTAATTAATAAATAAAACGCTTGTCCACTATTACATGATCATAGCGTTACCCTATTCGTATATCTTCACATCTTGAACAAATTGTTCTAGTTGTTCTTGTCTTCGTTTTGTTCTATGTTTTGTTTTTTTTTTCTCTTTTTTTCTTGACTAGACATAGATTTTTCTGATCATGAGCTTATCGCTAAAGTTGCGTAGCTCATAATGAATAAATAAATAAATAGCTTCACATATAATCGTAATTATTCCGAGTATTTTTATGAAAACCATTACGAAGCCGTTCCCCTCACTTCCACGAGCCGTCCTCCGTAATACAAAATGGTTATTTCCGCCGTATTTAATCCGGGGTAGAATATATATTGTACACACATAATGAATTTAATATGTTACGTGGAAGGAAATATATATATTTTGTTTTAGAAAATGCCACATGATTGTAGAATATTAGGTCAACTATTTTTTTGGAGGACCGGTGTCCGTGAATCCTAAGGCGCATGCACTCCGTGCCTAAGGTCGTTGGTTTGATTCTCACCGCGGGGTGGTGGCTATCCTGTCGAAAAAAAGCAAAGGCATCAGCCCTATCTTGGCTAGAAAAGGGTGGTAACCTGTAGCTAGCCCGCCCTGAATATCGTTGTCAATAATAGTAATAAAAAATCGTTGTTAAATAATAAATGTTTTTTAGTTTTCAAAAACTTGTGAAATCGAGCTATTATTAATTGGTGTTTACACCGTTCCCATTGCATTTGATAACATCGGTGATTCGTTTCGGATCGTCAAAAGTGAATAATTTAGGCTGCACCTACATTGGTCCCGTATTTCACCCGGTCCGATCCGATTTCGTTTGATCGACAACGGCCAACATCGGCCGACGTGAGTGCCTCCATTGGTCTCGACCCGATCCGATCCGATTTAGTCACAGCTCGTCAGTAAAGACCTCGAAGTGAAGTGAAAATGAGTGATTAAGTTAAGAAATGCCACCTAATAAACATAGAAACCTTCGATTAGGTTGAATGTTGGAGGTAAGAGAAGTATTGGTATTCATATTTTAAAATTATTTATAAGAAAGGTAACTAGAAGGTTATAAGCATTGGAAGGTTATAAACATTAGAAGATTATAAATATTGGAAGGTTATAGACGTTGGATGGTTATAAACATCTTTCCACACAATTTAATAAACAAGGGAAACAAAGATGTGAATTGACAAAGTTGTTCTAAATGTTATTGTTGTATATAAAAACAATGCATTGAAATCGGTTAAGATTTAGAACCTGTAGACCTTTTTGAAACACTATATGTGGGTTGGCGCCATTTTGCTTTGTCGGTCCGAAATCGGCCTAGAAACAAACAAGTTTGAATCGGTGGCTGTTGGATTGAACCGGATTGGATCGGGGCGGGACCAATGTAGGCACCACCATTGAGATGCATGTGTTTGTTTTTCTTCCGACAGTCGGTGGCTATTGGATCGGATCGGAACGGGTCCAGTGTAGGTGCACCCTTATTCTTGCATTTCCGATCTTTAAGCGAGTCAGGACTCTTTTTTCTTTTTGTGATATTTGAATTTATATTTCCCAAGGCCTTACTCCCTTCTTTTTATGGTATAATTCATTCTCAGCTACAGTGTACCATGTAGTTGCCATTTTTCTAGAATTATATATTTTACATAACCTACTTGGTCACTCGGAGGTATCCTGCAATATTCTGTCTCTTCACGTATAGCTTTTTTTGCCAGCTCGTCTGCGGTTTCATTACTCCGTATCCCGAAGTGACTAGGAATCCAAACAAATATTTCTACTTGTGTTTCATGTTTCAATTATTGAATAGCTCCTATGATCTCTATGATCAGTGAGTTTGGAGATTGGATGGCTCATAGATATTAGTACTGAAAGCGAATCTTGTGAATATGATAATATTACCAAAGATTAGTAAGTTTTTTTAGTTACAACGAAGGTATGTATATAAAATTAGAAAATAATATTTGCAATGTAGTTTTTTTTAACTCCTCTACTTTTCAATTGAGAATTGCCTTCCAACACAGCTACTACCAACTACTAGTTTTTTTAGCAGTTGCTATTACACAAACCGTAGCTAACAGGGCTCAGAAAGTGGAACCTGCTTCTACTTCCGTTTTAGTTCTTCTGCGGGCTATTTAGACGTCCCAAACTGAGGTTCCTTACACTTCTATTCGGCTTTTTTAGAATTTATCTTGCGTGCTATTGAAAGATATTTGTGAATTTCTAATATATATCTATTAGGATTTATTTGTTAAGGTAATGACGTGGTGGTGATTATGACGCAATGGTGTGGTTATGTGCACATTCTTTTTTGACTACGTCTTCTATTATTGAGGCTAAAGAAAAAAATATTAAAGATATCAAAAAGTGTTGAAATTTTCATCTTTTCTACCTACTTGGCACCCCTCGATAAAGATTATGTATATATATATACATACTTATGTTTGTGTGTTTGTAGACAAGATCTCATATGCTTGTTAACATGATAGTGGACACATTTTTTATTCTAATAACGATGCTCGGAATTCTATATTCACAATATAAAATAATAGACCGGTTCGTTAAACATTAATATCTGACGAGGTGGCGCACAAAAAGCATTTTGTACAAAAAAGTGAAAAAAATAGTTATTGATATATTTGTGTAGTTTTTGTAAATTCTGTCTTAATGGAAAGACAAAAACAAATCTGTCTCTTATATTTAGCATGGCGTATATTGATGTTTTGTTCAAAAACTTAGTCCAAATTAGGTTTTTATTCATTCGATCCCCACTAGGGGTGGATGCTTTTCTTTCGAAAGAAGAAAAGGCATCAGACCTATCCTGGCTAGAAAATGATGGTAACCTATAAATAACCCGTCCTAAAATTCTTTGTCAATAATAAATGGACGTTAAAATTTAAATAAATGAACTGTTTACAAATTAACAAAAGGCAAGATAGTTTCGTTGAAGGAGGTTTAGATGTATAATTATAGTGAATTTATTTTACTTCTTAGTTTAATGTATGTTTAAAAATGAATAAAATCCTATTTACTATTAGCCTTTTCCTCGATTGTTCACATAAAACTATACAAAAAACTGGGATAACTGACTTAGTTTTGCTTAGTCTAGTTCTGGTCCAATCAAAAGGATTCCTGCCCAGTAGAACACATTCAATACGAATTTTGTCCCTTGAGGCCATTCAAAAAGGATCTTTTAGATAATTAGAAATACCTTTGTTACTTCTCCTGAAAATTATGATCTGTGTAACAAAAGGCGCTTTGTTTTCCACCTCCTCATCTGTCCGTTGGAGTTTTACATTGAACCTAATTATTTTTAATTATAAGGACTGCAAAAGTTGTATTCTATCAAGGGAACTTGCTAAATCATCTACACATTATGGAAGTGATGTGTTATGAATATTTATAGATTTTGTCCATTCAGGAAATATACTCAGGTCCAAACAATTAATTCTTCCGTACCGGTTTTAATGTTTTAGCGTGGTTCCTCCCTCCCTCCGTAGGGAGTGGTGTTTTTTTCTTTCAACGTAGCTTTTCTTGATATTTTGGGTTACAAAAAAAAACAAACAATCAGACAAGGCATGGCTCTATTCCATTAAGTTCCGAAAAATAATGAAATAGCCCATGGAAAAGGCTTTAACAAGCTCCGAGAAATAAAAGGAAGTGTTAAGCCATGGAAGACATCCACAAATGATACAAGGAGAAAATAAGTGGTCTTAACCCGAATGAGAATCGGGCATACACCCATTCTTTCCTCATGTCAAAGGTGCCTCCACCAATTTGTAACACCACCTAAAAGCCCATTTGGCTCATGCAATGTGCTGCTATCTGTGAAGCACATCTTGGCTAATTTCAGGGCCTATGAACAACTGAAAGAGCAACACCAAATATCAGATTCCTTAGATCAAATTCTAGGCGACTAAGTGGAGAGGCTTTTTAAGGGCCGCCAAGTTAAAAGACGAAATCTAGATAGAACATACAGAACTGAAATGCACATTTGTTTAGGCTCTTTTCTTATAATTTTTATACATTTTTTTTATTTTTTTTTTAAATATTTTTCTTGATCTATTTTTATTAATTTGCAATTGAGCATTTCTCTTTTATCGTTTGAACTAAATGTAGGCAAATAAAACAATTATTAAAAGCAATTTAATCAGAATGTAAACAGATTAATACTTATTACAGAATTATAATGAAAATGATCATACAAAGGAATGGCGATAATGACCTTAAGGGTTGACATGCCATTATAAAAAAACAAAATCACTGATATTTTGACATTATGGACGGAATAATAATTGTAAGAACTATAAAAGAAGTTTGAATTTGGAGTTTACTTAGTATTATAATCTCATAATACTTTTATTCTTTTTGGTAATTGTCTATTTACATCTCAAGCTGTTCTAAAATGAAGATCTTGACGCTTTCCTGAGCAAATCAGGTCTTGTAAGTCGGGTTCTTTAACAACAAAACCTCCTGATTTTGTTACAGAAGAAAGATTGATTTGAGAATCTAGTACAGTTCTGTAACGCAACGAGATTGACTAATCAGGACTCAAACGAAGTCTTAGTTGTTCCTGAAGCCGAAGAATGAGGATAAAGGTAGTCCTTCCAGGTGGAGAATGTGGTTTTACCAAAAGAAACAACTGACCAGACCAGCTTACTGGTCAAGTAGATGTGTTGTAGGGTTTGCTAGATGATGACACCCCAATGCAGCCTTAAAAGGATGACACGAGGCCATTAAGGATAGGTTGCAGTCGATTTCAAAAGTCTTCATGAAGTAAAATATCATTATATGTCCATGTATAAATGTAGATTGGGTGATATTTTTTGCAAATGCTCTTTCATTACCACCATCTGCAATAGTCGCCCCACCAAAATTTCCTTAAAGAATCATAATAGCTGGAAAAGCAAAATAAAAAATAAATAAATAAAAACAAATCTATGAGCAAAAGAAAATAGATTTAAAAAAAAAAATACTTCGTATTTTTAAATACATATAAATTGGGTTTTAAGAATTTACTCAAATACAAAATGTGTATTATATTCTCTCGAAATAAACTTCGGTTTTTGATTCACAATATTGAACAGAAAGAAAAAGTAACTTGATCCGGATCTAGAAAATTGTTGGCATCTCAATAACTGTTGTTTTTCGTGATTTTTAATTTTTAACAATGTATATTTCGACGGTATGGGTCAAACGAACTAGATACTGGGTCTGGTCAAATGTACGGACAGCTTTTCTTAACCTTATCCAACAGATTTTCGTTTCAAACGATTGTATTTATACTTGCTAATGACTACATTTATTTACTAGTTTATTATCGGCAAGAATATATTTATAGAGAATATATTTAAAATTATTTTGATTTTAGTTTCAGTGACACTTAAAAATGTTTTATTATAGTAATGGTTGAAGACAATTTTTCGTCTTCATTGTACTAGTCTTAAAACTACTATTAATTTATTATTACAGTCTAAATTTGTAATGAACGATTTATTTTCAATTTTCGGTTTGAAGTTCAATGCCGTGAAGCATAGTTCTGCATCTTCCCTTCGCCCGGATGACAACTTGAATTTCAAGCCTAAATGTCGGCAAAACTGAAAAGCATTTTCTTATAAAAAATTAGTTTCGTATACTTTCTTAGTCAAAAGATTCATCAATCTCCTCACAATGATCTTATTTTAATATTATATGTTATGTTTATTAGCATTATTGTTACTACATTAAGAAAACTACTAAGATTAAAATCGTATAAGCATTATAAGAAAATAAAATAGAAAAACAAAACTGTGTGTTAAAAAAGATAGTTTTTATTATTATTATTTATTTGTTTCACCATTTTGTTGCCTCATATTTTTCTTCAAAATTCGTCAAACTGTATGAGGTATTTGTTGTTTCACTGACCAATAATATTATTAAAAAATAATTAAAACTGTGGCCAATATTAAAATAATTAGTGAAAATTGTAAAACATTTACATAATACTGCAAGAAATCTAGTCTAGTGGGAAAATGTAGGAAAATGGCTTGTTGGTATAGAAAACCCGCCTTTTCTAGAAAGAGGGAGTAGTGAAAATGTAAACAATTTCCACGGTTTTCCTCGAGGAAAGGGAGAGGGACAGTATTACTTTCTCCGAGGCCGCTGACCAAGGTTAGAGACGCCGCTTTCTTTTAGAAACTATTTCATAATTGTCAGCTTGTTACTGGTTCCTCATCCTTAGTCAAGGCAGTGCCTCAGCTGCGCCTGTTCATTACACGGGGTTGTGGCTTTTATACGCCTTGAATAGGAAGGAGGAAGCACAATAGGCATTTTAGGAGATATCCCCCCCCCCCAGAGAGCTAAGCATTTGGCGTTATTTCAAGGGGTTGAGTCGTTTCAAGACTCCAAACATGACGCGACGAATTGAAGAGAAATTTATTTCAGTGGTTATTTCCCAAAAGGAGATATGTAAAGTTTGACAATTTTCTACTTTATCGATCGTGATATGTGTTTGGAGTTGTGAAACCTTTTATTATATCAAGTTTGACAGTTCATTGTCCCCCGCTAAACCTTTTCTTTAGACATATCACATTCTTGTGTCGAATAATCACACGCATCATCCCTCATCCCTTTGGGCTAGTAAAACGAATGAAACCATTACTAAGGCGATAGCATTAACCGTTTCCGAGAAAATCGGAAAAATAGTTGTTAAATCAAGTTTTTGGTTTGGTTACTTAGAATCATGGGATTCGGTTAAAATATTTTCTGCATGTTTAAATTCCATACATACCAAGATGTGTAAATTTTGGTTACGTTTGGAGTTAAGGAAGAATTAGAATAAAATATTTTATTAAGAGACATGAAAAATTTTGGGAACTTCGTATATTTTCCTTAATATCTCGAAAACAGTTGGGGAATCGTCATAAGTGGATAGAAACTATTCAAAAGGTTACTACATTCTCTATAATTAATATTCAGAGAAGATTTTCGATTAGTCGATGTCAATCGGAGAAAACGGTGATGAAAACTTTGAATGTGTTCTTTTGAACGGGTTTTCGTAGTTGTTTAGCTCACTTTTTAATTGTTTGTTTTAAATTGTATTTATTTTATGAAGCATTTAGAAATTATAAACATTTTGATAGTTTCGAATACATTGAACAATAAAATAAAAATTTCATGCCCGTATCAGTGGAGCCTGGCCAAGCCAGGCTCTAGGGTGTTTAAGGTATAAGGGTACGCTGCTGGCCCTTTGTCACCGGTCCGTCTAGGTCATTCCATCGGGGTTTAGGTGATATCATCCAGAATAGGTTTTTTTTAGGTTCTTCCAAATTTGCATGAATGATACTACAAGACGCGAATCATATAAAAAATCGATCTTTATCATGTTTAGGAGAAAGGAAACAAATACGTGAAAACCTAAGAATCCGGTTCCTTGTAATAACTGATTCTATTTTAAGTATACAAAATGACACTAGGGATATGAATGGAACCGCGCTAAGATGATGCAGTTCCTGCGAGTCGGACTTTTTTTTTGCGCGCGCGATTTTCTTAATGACCGAACGTAATTGGGATTGTCATGCCTTCTATTGAAAAAGACGCTTCGAATTTCAACTAGACTATTGACCCTTTACTCATCATTTACTGGTCGATCATTCCTGCTCTAGTTGTTCAATAGAGCAGCTTACGGAGCATTGAATCTCTCCAGTATTCGGCAATACTGATCCCAGGCCTTTTTCTCCGGACAATGATCTTGGACCCGTATTTCCGCCCAATCCTAGAAACCAAAGCTGAACGGTTGATTCTTAAATTAAAATACAACGATCTTGCGTAAACATAATCACTCCATCTATCGTAAACGGGGGTTTTCTACTCTCTAGTGGCATTTATTTCCTCCACCTTTATCAAAGAAGGATATGGTCTGGTTTGCAATATAATTCCAAAAGGGTCTCACTCTGGTCTGATTTGGAGTTCTAACAAAAGATACTCTTAATATTTTGATTTCAAACTTGTTCATAGCTTCAGTTGTCGGACACTTTTTGGAGGCCACAAAACTCCTGAAGCCGTCCAAATTTACCAATTTTCCATCTGTAAGATCTTTTTAAAACATTGAGAGCCGTAGTTTTTTTTTAAATAATAGTTTGAGTTTTCCAAAAAATAGAAAAATGTTAGAAAACTTATCTGATTTTTTCTGCATGGCTGCTGAGATTGGCAACATATTGACGGTATATTACAGAAACACAAATCCTTATTAATGATTTGATTATTTGATTGAAAAAACCTGAATAAGAAAAATACTCTATCGGAGCATTTAATGAAATAAATCCTCGTTCGATGATATTCGGATCGCTAAATTTTAAAATGTATTGAATGAAATTATTGCAAATGCAGCTTTACCACGCCTAAAAATCACAACGAGCAAAAAAAAAAAAAAAGTATTCCATACATTTAAATTCATCGTAAAAAATGTGGTTGAAAGACTAGATTGTTTAAACTGTGAAAATCATAACCTACACCAGTTGAATAATATCGTCAACCTTCCCAAGCTCTCAAAAACAATCCTCAAACACTCAATAGCCCACAAATGAATCCAAAGAAACAAATTTGCATAGGCCTGACTAATTACAAGATTAAAAAATATGAGAAAAAAAGTGATACAATAAAGTCAATTAGCAATGCCTAGAATTGCGCAGTGGGAATTCTAAATGAAGCTACACTCTTGCCTTAGTTACCCACATAGAAATTCCAGAGCTAATGAACCCTCGGCATTGTGGTATTCTTCTGGAGAACTTTTTATTTATTTATTTTATAGCGCGTTTCCTCCCTCCCTGTACGGAAGAGATTCGCTTATAATGTCGCTCTATGGTGCAATCCGGAGTATCCTATAAGAAACGTTGATTTATTTATTTATTGCATTCTAATTTATTTATGTAAATATATTTTTTTTTATATATTATTGTTTTTTTATCCCTTTTATTTATTTTTATGTTCTATTTATTTAAGCTTTTTTTTTCTTTTTTCTTTAAAAAATTAAATTACTTATTAAATATATTTGATATTATATTTTTATTGACTTTTAACATTAGACAACAGGTGTGTTTATTTTATAGTTGGATCTCTGTAGGGGATTATTGGAGGTGAGGTTAACTCTGGAAATATATTTGATACACTTCTGAAGTTTGGTGAGTTTTAGGAAATGAAATACCCGTTTTGTATGTTCTGAGTATCATTTAGTCGGTATTTTCACAAATTCATTATCAGGAGAGTCATATATATATATATATATCTTCAAATAATTTAGATTTGTTTATATGACCAATTTGATAAGACTGTAATAATCAATAACGTATTAAAAAAAAAGAAGAGGGAAGTAATATTGATGTTTGAAGACCTACATCTCTTCAAATACAGGAAAACAATGGTTTTTAATGTCCTTTTCTATAAAACGTTACTAGACTATGAACGCAAAAACGTAAGCGGACGGATTCAGGTGGTTTGCGAACTTAAAATTGGGAAAAGTTCTTTTGTACCTAAATTTGATCAAAATCGGACTATTTTTGATATATATATATATATATGTGTGTGCTTAACATTATACATTTATAATTCGTTCGAAAATTAAAAGTACACTTATACTGTTCGGTAATACTGCAGTAAGAAACAAACAAGCCATATCACACTAATGACTAGCATTGTTTTATTGTTCTCACTGAAGCATTTTTGCAGAGTTTCAGAATTTCTGCTCAAAATGACGAATGTTGCGCACGCTTATGTACAGACTCGTTAATATGGCCCCAAACAGCAGCATGGACCAATTGGATTAGTTCTTCTTGGCGATGAATGATTTTGCTTTGATTTTGACCGAATTGCCGAAACGCCGAATTAATCATTTAGTGTTATAACGACGGTTATTTCGTAATACTCTGCGCTAAATCAATTCCTGATTTTCATGCGGCTCTGCTGTTCTGATGCCACTCTGCTCTGTGATCAATTTCGAAAATATGTAATGAAGAAAAATGTTGGATAATGGAGAACCAGTCTATTTAATTTAATTTAATTTCTCAGAGTTATATAGAAATCGCAAGATACATTTTAGCACTTTCCTCCGAAGGAAAGTAGCTATTGAGGTTGGACTCATGACGGAATTTTTGAAAAATTTCTTCAAATCTTTATCGATCCTACCTAGTAGACACCGAAAATGACCCCCGTTAAAATTTATATATATCTATATATATATATATATATATGCATATATATATATGTGTCTGTTAACACGATAGCGGCCAGAGTTTTTGTTTTTTCGTGACGAAACTTGGTATATAGCATTCAATTAGCAAACGATTGAACGAGTTCGTTAACCACCAAAGTCGGTCCACCGGAAGGGGGGGTTTACCCCGAACCCAAAACACTAATTTGACTATGTCAGCCGTAATATTTGATATATTTCAACAAAACTTGGTATTCGTAGTGGTAATATAGAGAGAAAAGTGAGATATAAAAACGAACTTAATCGGTTCATGAGGAGGGGGGGTTTACTCCGGACCGACAATACCAATTCGCCACTACCAGCCGTGATTTTAGGTATATTTCGACGAAACTCGGTATTCATAGTGGTAATCTACAGGTAAATATGTGTTGTAAAAATAAACTAAATCGGTTCATTAGGAGGGGGGGGGGGGTTACTCCAGACCCACAATACTAATTCGCCACTACCAACCGTGATTTTTGGTATATTTCGACGAAACTCGGTATTCGTAGTGGTAATCTACAGGTAAATATGTGTTGTAAAAATAAACTAAATCGGTTCATTAGGAGGGGGGGTTTACTCCCGACCCAAATTACTAATATACTCATACTGGTCGTAATTTCTGCTGTATTGTAACGAAACGCGGTATACGTCGTGGGTAACTCATGAGAAAGAAGTGTTGTAAAAATGAGCTGAATCGGTCAATCCGAAAGGGGGGTTTACTTTGTAATATATTTCAATAGAAAAGCCAGCCAGACATAGGTCCACAAAGGCGCCGCAAGGAGCGCTAGAGGGACTGTATCCGGTTCCTGCGTTAGATCAAAATACGATAATATGAGGTTTTTTGTATTTATTACGTAGTGTAGTAGGTACCATGTGTAAACATAACTCTGGAAGCAAATTAATAATTGATCAGTTACTCATTACGAAATTAAAAGAGAACTATTCATGTTTTTATTTTATTTATGTAGGTTATTTTAAGGAAATTGTTCTGGAAAGCAGTCTACACTACCCAAATTCTGAGGAAAGTGCTTAGTTATGCAGCTCCTGCGTGACGGACTTTTTTTACCTTAATTTGATAATATTAAATGATGGTGAGAGATGAAATTCACCGCAAGGTAAAAACAGAAAATCTTTTAAATACTGATTTTCTGAATTTCTGTGTCTGATCTTAGCTATATCACTCCATAGGCCGTCTATTTACACTTGAATACAGATATATCCTGATATCTCCCAAATCCGCAAGATGAACCAAATTGATTTTCTGTCGAATTTCCAAGCTGTTTGCCAATTAAAAAAATATATCGAAATTCTGGCCCATTCTGCTCATAATGCTATTCTTGCTCGAGGAAAACCGTTATTGTTGTTTCTTTACTGATTGGTATAAAAAAAAAGAAAAAAAAAAAACTTTTTGGAGGGATTATACACAAAACATAGTAGCAATGAATTCTAGAATAAAAAAAAACAGACTTTTTTTTTCGTATCTCACATTTATTTTTATAATAATTTATCATTCTTCTGTTTGAGTAATTTTACTTTGGTTTTGTCAATCAGAAGAGTTATGATTATAATTTATAAAAACAAATCATAGGGATTTTGGTAATTTATAACTATTCCCCCAATAGAAAACAACCCTCTTTCCTCAAAGAAAAGGATTGAATCATTATTTGTTATTAATTTATGTAGTGTAATGATTCCTAACATGATTAATCTAAAATATTTTGTATGAATTAGTTGCTTCCTGCAGGTATACAGTTTTGTTTCCGTCGTGGATATTTCTAGAAACAAATCCGTAAGATGCTGAACCCTAAAACAGGACATAAGGAGTAGCTTTTACTTAAAGTAACCAGATTTAAGGGAAGAATTTAAATCTAAATCCGTACTGGGCCATATTTGAATCATGAGGTTTCTGACTAACGTTGGATTTTTATTTTCAAAAACATTGCACGATGCAGAAAGCTATTAAAATATGTAAGTATCATGAGTGACCATTTATAAAAGTATTTTCTCGGGGATCATGTCATAATACATACACCTGATATAGCTACCATTCAGATATTCAGTACATCGTACATGGCTCTATTAAAATTTCTGAGCTTTTGGCAATGCAATTTAAATATTCGGAATTATTATAAAGGCTACCTACGTGTAGCATAATATTCATCCTTCAGGATAACGGTGGTAAACATTTCTGATTTACAAAAAATCTAGTTATGAATAGATATAATTCATATATCCAGAGTGTTTTATTTATTCCTTCGTCCGACAGGATTATTTCGCTCTACACTTAGATTTTCTAGCCTTCTACGGTTTACTAAAAAGTGAAAAATTTTGACAGGAGGCAGTTTTTTAGCCAATGTGCAAGATATAACTTAGGAGATAAAAGTATAAAGAAGTTTTTATTTTATACAACTTTAAGGATCATGGGCGTATATATAAAATAATTTGGTGGGGGGGATTTCGAGGGGCTGAGGGCAATTGGGGGTATGGAATGCTAACAATCTAGAAATTGTAATACGCTATTATACCCAAAAAAAAGTATTTCTTCTGAACTAAGTGATTTTATTTAATTTATTTTTAAGGTTTTTATGGTACATTTTTACCGATTTCGGGGGGGGGGGGCGCAACTCCTCAGCCCCCCTTATATATGCCATTGTTAAGTATGATTTTTTGAAATTTTCTTCAGAAAATGAAGAAAGCAATACTCAGTATCTCGGTTGTTACTCGCTTTTAATTGTCAAATAAATGATACTGCTGTGTTTTTATCATATGTTTCTAATATCTTAATTTTTGAAGTCCCATCGTAGGTCTTTTTGGCTTGTTTGGAAATCTTTCTTGGCATTGATATACTTCTGAAAAAAATCTGTATCTCTAATTGGATCATGGTAATCAGAAAGAAACCAAGCCACAGTATCGAAGTTTTGAGAAAACTAAAAAAAGCCTATTTAATTTGTTTTGAATTTGAATTGAAAAACTATTTTCTCTACATACCTATTTATTAAAAAAAAAAAAAAAAAAAAAAAAAAAAAAAAAAAAAATCGGAAGTACTAAATAGCTGAATGAAAACAAAATTTCATGTTCTTTTCTCCAGTTAGTGGCTCTTGGACTCGTTCTTATTAACACGATCCAATTAGAAACTTGAACTCTTTAAAATTACTGACCTTAGTCATTGGTTTAATCCTTAGACACAGAGCACATAAAATGAACTACAAACTTAATACTAACTTTTCCCAAGCATTTCTACGAGGGTGTGCTGGAATCCCCTCGGATCGTCCTGATGTGGTACGATGCCGTGACTCGTGTTCCTGTACTTCTCTGAGAGTACCTGGGCGAGTATGGCCGCATCTGGAGAAGGCTCTATTAGCCTCCTGTCTTCAGAGTGTGGCTTCCCCATGACTTCCCCGGGGAACCTGAACTCCAATCCTGAGACGACGGCATCGGAGGCTAGGAGGAAGACCGAGAGAACCACTCGCTGCCACATCCCGCCCATCACTGCCGCCTCTCTCTCTCCCCTCCTGCCCCCACACCTGTCCTGTCCATCCACTTCATCTCGACCCAGTTGCCTTTCCCTATCACTTAACGAGTTATTTCGCTTTTACGGATCCACTTTGTTGGCATCTAATACAGAAAAACAGAAAACGAGTATTTTTCTAGATAAAACTTTTTTTATTCGGTCTTGTAAAGAATGAAATCAGCAGAAGGATGCAAATGGAAAACAGAAAAGAAAAACGAGCTTTGTCTTAAAGCAGTCGATCAGACAATGTTCACCTAAACCAGTAGAATATACAAGATTTATCATTTCTAACTATTTTTTAAGAGAAGAAATTAAAATCTAAATCGGTAATTGACCATATTTGAATCATGTAGTTTCACATTAGTGCTGCTAAATACGACATAGAATATATTGTATTCTCTAGACATCGAAACACAGCACCACCTCCCGGACATCAAAGGATGTTTGGGTGTTGTATCGATGAATTATCTTACGCCGTTATCTATCAGGAATTTATAGAACTAACCACATAAATAATAAACCATTTTGTCAGGATTCTGGCCAACCTTGCGTTTTAGTCGCCCGGTCTTTTATGAGTATTGAGTTTTACTTGAAAGAAATGGACGTTTTTATTTGATAAGCCGACAACAAACATTTAATTAATTAGTATATAGTTTTTTATTCTTATTTTTTTTAAGGTACACTGCTTAAGCCATTAGGACCATAGTAAATAGATGGAAGCTGTTTGTTCGCAGCCGATTAATTTAGATTCTTAACTATTTCCAGCACAGTATATGGGGACACTCCCACGATCTACTTCCATTTGTCAACATCTGTCATCCTTTTCCTTCTCAATGCAAAACCTTTGAGCAATAACACTTTATCTTCGGTTAACAATAATTTATGTATTATATTGTTTGGAGGTTAAACTAAATTTAAATTTTCTTAATTGATATTAGTATAGTGAATAAATAGAATTTTTAGTTAAACAGTTGGCGCAAGACGAAATTAAAGTTCACTCATGAAAATATATTAACTATGAAGAAAAATAGAACATACATTTTTTTTTTTAATTTCATCTAACTTAATATCATCACTAATACCGTTGAAATAAAATATTAAAATCTTGATTAGACTTGGAAAAAATCAGACTGAAAAATCTTCAAAACGTAAATTTATCTTAATTCAACAATAAGATTAATTGAAATAATAAGATTTTTGAATTATTTGAATATAGATTTTGATTTTTCCAAGTCTAATAAGGATTTAAATGTTTAATTTCAACGATTTCGGTGCTGAAATTAAGTTGGACGAAAAATGAAATATTATGTTCAATTGAAAAAAATTCTTGAATTATTTACATGTAATTTAATAAACAGGGGAAACAAAAACCTGAATCTGGCTAGACAAAGTTGTTTTAGCTTTTATTGTTAGCTTTCATTTAAAAAATAAAATGCATTGAAACCGGTTAAGATTTAGAGACTGTAGCCTTTTTTGAAACACGTAATGTCGTTTGATCCCACTGTGCACCTTATCCCTTAGAGTAACGTATAATAAATCATTCGTCTTTTGAACATCTGGTGTGTTGAGATAGACTAACATCCTGGTGCTGACACAGGATGTTGAAAAGACCGGTGTCCGGACTTCGGAAATAAGTCCTTATCGCTTCACTGCGATGGATAAGCCCTCAACCTTAACGAATACAACCATTTAAACCAATTGGACTGCATTAGGAGGGCACACCTATTTCCTTTATGAATAATTACACTAGTTTCTAGGTGATGTTTTTAAGTACGTTGACTTTCGAATTATATGTTGTCTTATTACAACGAGAGAATAATTCTTCTGCGCCTCCGATTAAAAAAAAAAATAAAAACGGCCCCACTAACTAGTCGGGCCACCTAATTTTTACATTTAAATGTTATATCTAATATGATTCGTAACGTTTTGCATAGATATTCTTAATATTTTGATTTTAAACCTGTTGGTATTCTTGCTGCAAAACTTATAAACTCGTTATACAGTTAGGAAAATCTAAATACTTGCTCAATTTAGGTCTCTAACTAAACAAAATCGTTGCTGTTAAAATAGTTATAATGTATAGGATACGGTTATAACGCACTTTCCAACCGAAATGGAATATCACCAAAAGGGAACAAGATAATCACAAAAGTTTTTTTTCTATTATTATTCTAGATGTTAAACACTATCACATGAATATATAAAACTAATGTTTTTTCTTTCATCCCTTAATTCTCTTATGTAAGAGCTATTGCAGTTAATGTTATATATTCCACCATATTTGATTCTCTCAGACCTTGGCCTTTCTGGACAGCCCAACTAGTTGAAGAATCTCCTCCTAAGGTTAAGGCTGTAAGTTTATATATTTGTAATATGTTCTCACAAGGAAGCACCAAAAAGGTGCAAAACATGTAGGGAAGAAGTAAAGTTATTGATCCTATTTTGTGAAGTCCTATTTTATTTGTCGACCTTCCGCCTATAAAAAAAAAACGAATAATTTTAAAGACCAACGGAAAACTAAATAAACACATTCTTATTCTTTACTCCGAGATCGGCCTCGAAATTGGGACAATAAAGCAAAATTATGGGAAACAAATCAATTTTTTTGTTAGGGGCACAATCTTCAGCAAGGCGACATTCATAAATTTTATAATTGCTCTTCAGTTCCTTGGAAATGTGATAATTTGCGAATTTCATATATCTCACTGGACATTACAATTTATATACTAGAACAGATTGAGTAATATGACGGAGAATACACTTACCTAAAACGCCACTTCTCTTTTCTTCTGCCTATTTGTATTTTAAAATTAACAACATTTGTGTAACAGTACTTACGGACTATTACTAGCAATCTAAGTATACTTACAGAGATCTTCGAACCATCTGCTTTCATTGGCTAATTTCTTCCCCGCGCCTAGAAGCACCCTTCTACTATTGGCAGCTGCTGTTTCCACGTCCACCTCGCCGTCTTTGACAGCTTCAAGCACTGTCTCTATTCCACTGCCACGAACAGAATCTGCAACAGATATGGTTCACTTTCCTTTATCGGCCTTATCTTGAACAAGATAATTAACATCTGTACGGTTCCGTGTTTTTTTTAATAATTATTCACCCCTGGGCATAAGAAGGAGAAATATGTTCACGTAATAAATTAATAGAATACGAAAAAGTTCTTCATCCGAAAAATCTAATTTGACCTAAAAAAAGACGGTTGATCGTGAGGTCTTTTTTTCGCCAGGAGTTTGTATAAAAACATTGTAAAGGTAAAATAACCCAATGAATTTCGAATGTTCTGTGAAACATGTACATTTGATGACCTGGCCAAAATATGTGGATTTCGTTCATAGAACACTTAAAAAGGTCTCAAAATTCTGCGAGTTCGTTAACAAATAAAATTGAAGGAACACGTCCTGCAAAACTTTTGACCACAAATATGACAGCAAAAAAATAGAAACATTATAGAAATTAGAAGTAAACATTGTGCATAAAATGAGAAATTTAAATATGTAGCGTGAACCTCACCGCTGCGAAGTCGTATTTCCATTCCTGACAAATCCTCCTCCTCTCCTTAAGAGCTGGGAGCCCGAAACCCATACTGTTAGCAACTCTCGTTGCTCTTAGGTTTTCACTTTTGCAATATTTTTAAAAATGTTAAGCTACTTGACTTGAGCTAATTATTTATTGTTAATAATATCGACTTCCAACTCCTCCGCCAAAAGAAGATAAAGCATCTAACTTTTAAGGTATTTATTTTTAATGTTTTATATTATTTACAATAATGTTTCTATGCATTGATCTGTCTATACTTATTTATTAGCTGTTCATATATGTGCTTTAATCCAAGTAATTAGGTTTTGTTTAAGAAGAAATTCAGGTTTTATCACAACATTCTGGTTCCAGCTTCAGCAAATCTCTTTGCCTTAAAGATTTCAAGAGGCTTACCATAAAAATAATAAAACTATTATTTACAGATAAAATTTTACAGATCTTAACTGGAAACAATTCCAAACTATAGTACATGCTAAAAAAAATCAAAAAAAGAATCATTTCTTGTAAAAAAGAAGAAATTTCTTGTATTGTATCTAAATTACGGCTATTTGGGAAACATTCAGGTCAATCAAAGGTTTAAACCTGAAAAAAGGAAAAGAATGCTACTAAGTAAATAAATGTTCCTACGCGAAAACAGTGGCGTCCAAAATTGTAGAGATGTACTATACATTATATCTCAATTAATAAAAAAAGTTCGACTCGCAGGAACAGCGTCATCTTAGTGCGGCTCTGTTCATATCCCTAGTTCTATAAGTTAAGGAATAGAAACATTTGTTGGTGGAATTTGATCTTTGCTTAATAATGTAAAATAAAATCTCAAAGAGAAGGGCGCCACCACAGGAAACTGTGGTATATGTATATATATATATATATACATATATATATATATATGTATATATATATATATATACATATATATATATGTATATATATATATATATACATATATATATGTATTTACATAAATATACATATATATATATATATATATATATATATATATATACATATAGCACAGTTTCCTGTGGTGGCGCCCTTCTCTTTGAGATTTTATATATATATATATGTGTATATATATATATATATATATATATATATATATATATACATATACCACAGTTTCCTGTGGTGGCGCCCTTCTCTTTGAGATTTTATATATATATATATATATATATATATATATATATATATATATATATATGTAAATACAAATTTGAAACATCGTATTATTGTGATCTATGGGTTCTGAAAAGTGAAATTTTTTTATTGACACTTTTGGATTGTGTCATGAGGTCAACCTCATAAGGAGCTATCCTCCCTATGGAGGGAGGGACCACGCTATAAATTATCCCGTGATAGTGTCTGTAGGGCTGAATGATACCAAAGTATGTGTTTATAAGATCGAATTAATCCGATTAATTTCACTTCCGGATTCCATTCACTGCGTTGCCTATTAACCTTGAATGAGATTCAATTGAGTATTGTTTTTATTTTGAGTACAATAGTGACGAGACGATCTATCCAGCCTTCGATGTAGGTCACCACTTTCAGAACAGCCAGATATGCACAGTGTCTTCTTGCAGATTGGCTGCTATATTTTAATGCCACACTTTAAAAATTAAGTGCGTTGAAAACGTCGTGTAGACAGAAAACAAATATTGATATGTCCCAACGTCACATTAATTTTGTAATTGGTAATAGTAATTATTTTGCCTCATCCTGCAATAGTAATTGGACCCCATAATTAACTAAAAGTGATTTTATTCAGATATTGATAGTTCATATCTGAATAAAATCACAGGTACACGATAAAGAAAAACATCTGGAAGCACAATGGCCCGAATAGATACCGTAGATTCAATGAACTATACAATAGGAATAAAATAACGTTGGGCATCAAATTAAATGACTTAAGGAACAACATGTTAATTTACCCATACCAAATCCAGATTGTTTATACTTATTTTTGTCAAATAAAGTAACAGAAAGAAGACTCATCACAATACATTTTGAAATCTAGTTAACAGTAGTAATACAACAATTTTTGTAAGTTGGGTGCAAATTTAATTTCTGCATTTAAGTTAAAATGATATTAATATATATATACTTTTTTAAATGTTTACGTCTAGTTATACATAAAAAAGATTTATTAACGGTTTTCCTATGGGTTATCGTCCTTTGCTAGCCGGGATGCCTTTTCTTTTAAAGCCATCATGTAGAAATCAAACCCAGGACCTTACGCACGGAGTGCACACGGCCACATGGCTTATTTATTATAATAAAATAACAAATTAAACAGGAATAGGTATAAGTATGAATGAAAATAAACATTTTAAATAAGTCAACTGATAAAATAGAGAATAATAATAATATTGAAACCGCTAAATATTTTTATTTTTTGTAGCCGTTTTTTTTACCAAGGCATTCAATTTGTCAAAATATTTTATAACATTATGGATTGTTGAAATTGTTTAATAACTTACCAATGACTAGATCTTCAATCTCGTTACTTGAGCACATTGATAAAAGATGGCTGATAACCAAAATCCAGAGCATCTGCGAACAAATCGATAACACATTATATAAAAATTGAGCATCTATTAAATACGTCCTTAAATAATTAAATAAATATAATATTAATTGAAGACGCATTCATATAGGTACTCATCATTTTTTCTCTTTATTTTACATGCAATTACAAAAATAATATCGTCGAACAAATTTAGGAAAAGGAACTTATTTGTTTCTTTACTAAGTCAAATATGTGAGTGGCACAAGTAATAGCTACAGGCAAATTATACCATGGGACCATTGATGTTATATTCCTTTTGGCTCTAAAACTTGAAATTCGAACCAGAGACTAAGATCTCACGACTGATGTTTTCTCTTTCAAAACTGTTTTACTAATTTGTAACATACTTTTATTGCCATACATGAATTAATGTTTTTTACTTTATATGAAATGTTCATAAGAATAATAACTGTTTGTTTATAAGAACAAATTTGTATTAGCGCGGTTCCTCCCTCCCCCATAGGGAGGAACCCCGCTTATAGGGTTGATACAATGAAACAATCCGAAAGTGCCGACTAGAAAATTTCGCGTTTCAGAACCCCTAGAGACCGAAAATAACGGTGGTTAAAATTTGTATATATATATATATATATATATATATATATGTATATATTTATTTATATATATATATATATATATATATATATATATATATATATATATATATATTTGTCTGTTCGCTCATTTCTGGCTTCCCTGATGGTCCGATTTTGATGAAATTTGGTACAAAAATCCGTCGTCCAATTTGAAAGGTCAAGTTCGTTAACCAGCAGAATCCGCCCACTGGAAGATGGCGTTTGGGGCGAAATTCGCGCAAAAAAAATCGTAACGCTTACGTTTTTGAGTTCATAAGCTTGTAAGTACTCGTTTTATAGGCTTCTTGGGCTAGGAAAACGAATGAAACCATTTTCAAGGCGATAGCTTTAACCGTTTTCGAGAAAAATGGAAAAATAGTTTTTGAATACCGCTTTTGGTTTGGGTACTTAGAATCATGGGATTCAGTTGAAACATTTTCTGCATGTTCTACATTCATCAAAACTAATATGTTGAAATTTTGGTTACGTTTGGAGTTAAGGAAGGGTTAGAATAAAATATTTTATTAACAGACAAAACGTTTTGGTAACTTTGTATATTTTCCTTAATATCTCGAAAAAGGTTGAGAATCTTGGTAAACGGAAGAATACCATTAGAAAGCTTACGAAATGCTCTACAAAAAAGATTCTAATGAAAGTTTTGATTAGACGATGTCAATCGGAGAAATAAGAGCTTAAAACTTTAAAGTAATTGATTTCGCTTATTCGAACTGTTCTTTTTGTCTGTTTTTATTTCTTGTTATTTTTTAATTGCTTATAGTTGGATAATGTATTTGATAATAAATCAGGTTAAGAAAAACAATTTAATCTTAGAAATATGGAGATATAACTTTTCAACTGCCTAGCGGTGTCCTTCATAGGGCGGGTTGGCCTATCCAGGTAAGATCGTAAATAAGACCTTTCTTGAAAGTAAAGATGGAACTGTCAACTTTGGTCCTCCTCTGCCTCCCGGCACTTTCAATGCTGACGAAGGCTACCAATGAGTAGCTGAAACGTCCTAAATATAGATTTTTTAACAAAAATCGTATTGAGGTTTCTTTAGCCGAATCCCAACCATTCCATCTTTACTTATCACCTCGACGGCTAACTATCTAATCTTCATGTTTTCTAGAAATGTGGACCCAAAATAATAACAGCTTCTATTTTAATCATTTTAAATGAGTCTAGAGATAAGAACGGAACCGCGCTAAGATGATGCAGTTCCTGCGAGTTGGACTTTTTCTAATTAAAGAGCGAATCGTCTTACTAATGGCGCACGAACGTTAAATAAATAAAGAAAAATGTCATTTTTGTCAATATCTCATTCTAAATGAAAAAAAAGGTTTGACTTTCTGTAACTGTGTCGCCATAGCGTGTTTCCGTGACGTTATTCCTCCTATTGTTACTTGGAAAATTTGAAATAGAAAATATTAAAAGCAGTTATTATTTATTTGTGAACACAAAAACCAGCAGTAGCGGGAAATATTCACTCGAGATTGTCGATTTCTGCTCGGAGAGCTGTATTACAATCAACAAAAAATTGATTCTCATTTTAAATACCAAATTCATTTTATTTCTAAAAGCAATTACAAAAATTACAAGCAATAAAAACTGGGGGAAACAGTCAAAAAGAACCGTTCATATGAACGGAACCTACACTTTCGAAGTTTTAAGCACATTTCTTCCAATCGAAGATTATTGCTCCGTTGGTAAGCTTTAAAATGGTTACCATCCAAATACCACAATTTGCCAACCGTTTTCAAGATATTCAAGAAAATATACAAAAATCTGGAAACTGCTCATGTGCCTACTAAATTTACTTTAAAACGATACTTTTTGCATAATAATTTTGCAATGGAAGTATGAGCGACAAAATTAAGATTTTTCCAATTGTTGCAAAATCATGACGATATGCTTTACATATGAAAGGGTTGGGGCAAAATAGTGCCATGCAATATTTTTAACAAAACGTAACAGTAGTTGTTTTATGTTGGATATTATGTGGGACTATCAGTAGAAATGGTTAGTGACAACAAGATAAGTAGCATACAGAGCTTGTAGTCATATTTTAGTATCATTTGCATCATAGACTGATAGGTTTTTCATGCTTGCAAAAAACTTTTACAGATTAAAACAAAAAAATATTTGTGCATTTATTAATTATTTGCTAAAGTCGGCTGACTGAAAGGAATAAAAAAAAGTGTTACTGTTAAAACAATTTTTTTTAAACAATAATTTTAGATTGGAGGTAAAAACTAGTCGAGCCAGTTGGTGAAAAAACTAACACTTCATTTTTAAACAAGTAGGAAGAAGACTTATTTCTCCCCACTCACCTATCCATCCCTTGACCGTCTTCCCACCACCAGTAAGCGGAAGGTAACGGAACCTGTAGTGGCCAGCCTAACCTTGACCGGATCAAGGCCTACCTTTTACTCGGAGCAGACTGTACTACCACTTTCACCTCAAGGCCATTTCACCATCCTCCAACCCCCTCCAGCCCTTCCAATCTTCAGCTTTTACCGTTTTCTTGCCATTTCCATGATTTTCCTTGGGATTAATTTGTCCACTAGCAATGCACAAGCAATAGATTTCATAACAGGTCCAGAGGAAATGGTACGGTAAAATGTAAGGTATCTGGCGGATTATAAGGGTATCGTCGGGAAAAGGAGACAGGTAGATAGTGGTTTCCTATTATAGAAAGAAAAGTTCAATTCCGCGTGCGCGAAATTTGTTCCACCATTTGGAAACTCTAATTTCAAGGAAGACGATACGTGAAACATAAAAACTGATTATGTCTCGTTTAAGGTGAGGGAAGGTTTTGAGAGGGCAAACAAAGCAATTAGTGTCAAGCGAAGCTAAGACTAAAAACGTTTTATACCTCCTAGATTTTATTTTATTATCTTCATAATTATTTAATATTTGGTTTCGTAACTTCTTATTCTTTTTCCTGGGCACTTAGATTGATAAATTCACTTTATTTTCATGAAACATTAAGTACCTAATAAAATGAAACTTCCAAGAAAAGGGATATGTTACTACTACTAGAGTGGCCAAAAGGCACCGATACGGTGGAAATTACCCACTAACTCTGCTAATTGGCTTAGGTTGACATGTAAACTTCTTTCCTGTTAAAAATAAAAACATAAAAAAATTTGAAAAACAGGTTCAATGAAACCAACAATTTTTACTTCAAGCATAGTTTTCCCCGGCTGTAGTCTTTCTATTAAAATTACCAAGACCGTTTCTACAGAATGGTCACCTTCCACACAACAATATTTTTTAACCGTTTGACATGAGGAAACCATGAGAAATAAAGCTGATGTCAATGAACTCTTGTATCTGTATAGATGGGAAGTTATCGGTCGCTGAGCCTCACTAATAGGTTGGAGTATTTCCTCGTCTGAAGAAATGGGTTGTAATCGTGTCTTTTAAACAGGTTAATGTTTTTTTTTCTTCTTGTTCTTTTATTTGCTCGAACACATTCTACGGCTCAATGATGGACTAAGAAATTTATGTTGCACAAATTAAGTATATCACAAATAATAAAAGTCCGTTAAATAGATAGGAAAGCTTTTCAATGAAACTACTGTTAGCAAAATGTCTAAGGATTGAATGTTAAAACTTTCTCTGTTTAGCAAGTGAGGTTCCCTAAGTCTAAGAATTTATGAGCTCTTATTAGCTTTTTTCCTCCGTCTATCCAAGAAGTGGCTGTATCAGTTGGAGTAGGAAGCTCGGAGGGGAAAGATTTCGTCGGCCTTTAGACGTTTGACAGTCGGCGTCGGGGGTCATCCAGCCTTCAATGGGTACCTGCAAAGGGGAAACTCAGGCGGCCGGAGAACAGTATTGACCACACTACCTCCCAGCTTGCCTTGCGGCAAGAATCAGATACCTCTATAGTATCTGCTCCTTTGGGCCCTCATGACCTAGTACAGATCTAATTTGTCTATAAAGATACACACACACACATATATATATATATATATATATATATATATATGTGTGTGTATATGTATATATATATATATATATATGTATATATATGTATATATATATATATATATGTATATATATATGTATATATATATATATGTGTGTGTGTGTGTGTGTATCTTTATAGACAAATTAGATCTGTACTAGGTCATGAGGAGCCAAAGGAGCAGATACTATAGAGGTATCTGATTCTTGCCGCAAGGTGTGAATCAGATACCTCTATACATGTGTGTATATATATATCATTAACAAAATTGGTGGATTTTCATGAAATTAAATATTTTAAATTGAAATTTCATGATAATTTTTAAATTTAATTTGATTTTACAGCAGAATCTACCCGCTTGAAGATAGTTTTTTTCTAACAAAAGTAACGCAAAAAAATCATAACATGATACGAGGAATCGAATAAAACCATATAAGAGGCTGTATTTTTAACAACCGTTTTAGAGAACCTATAATCTCTTGTAGTACTCCGAAAAGGCCAGATAGACTTGAGAATTTTCCCACATGTTTCTCAATTAAGGCAATTAAAATAAAAGTTTTGGTTAAGCGTGGAAACAAGAAAATTTAGAAAAAATATAATATATTTCATTAGGCAATAATTCATTAATTAAATTATTTTATTATTTATGAACAGTTTTTTCTTACTTGTTTGTAATAAGTTAAGCTTAGATGTTTAATATTATGCTATAATTATCTATTTATATATGCAAACAATAATACGTACTTATTATTAAAAATTTATTTCAAGTATAAAGAGTACAAATTAAAAAAAAAGGATTTAATGGATGAGTTTGTTCACAAAACTTAATTGTTTCATAAAACATTATCCAATTACTGATGAAAAGCTAGTTTTTACTCATACTGTCTGAAAGATAACACTTTAGAGTTTTTATTTGATAAAAATAAAGAAATAATAGACAGTGAAAAGGAATTTTAAAGTGTTTGAGGAAATCAGTTGAAAGCGAACAAAAGTCCTAGACATGAAAAATGTATAAAGATATTAATTTCCCAAGAGCAACCTGCGATTTCTAACCTGGACTTAAAAAAATAAGGTTAGGATTAAAACGAGGAAGTAGTTTCCATGTGGGAAAACCGCTGAATGATTCCCGACACTGAAAATACTCTTATTTACTGGGCGGGACAGATGAAAGTGCTGGGCAGAGACGGAGGTATTATCTTACCTTATGTTAGCTGAGAGAAAGTGATGGGATTATGTCGGAAAGAAAGTAAAAGTTTCCTAAAACTCCATGAGGTGGTCTTATTGCGAATGGCGATTCTTCCTTGTAATCTCCTCCATCCATTCCTGGATACGGAACAGGATATACAACGGAACCACACAATTATAAGAAGGAATAACTTTTAATTAATTTCTTGTTGTTGATGCTCCGCATCTTAGGCGAATGGCATATTTTCCTCAGTGAGTTGATGTGGGAGCTGCAACAATCGATGTACTCCAAAAAATAATTGAATCGAGTATATGAATTCGGATGGATATAATGCTGTTACTTCGGTGTAGCATAGTAAGTCGGGTAACAGCTAGTCAATAATAAAAGGTTTAGACGCAATTCTGATAGTTTCAAAGGTTTGTAATGATGGTTTCTAAGGCAGGGCTACTCTATCTTCAACTGCTGGCAAGCCAACTCATGGCTCATAACATGCAGAATTGTCGTCTAGTGTGGTTGTAACGTGGCATAGATTTCACACAATATGCTTTGTTATAGTTAAAGTAAGTGTAGTTTTGCTCTAAAATATCAATGAAAAACTCATAGTTATCACAATAAAAGTTAATCGGTTCTTATAAAAGAAACGAGTTCTTGCGCCTAATCTTAACAGAAGAGTGGCTTTGGATGTTGAAGGCTTGGCAGTACATGTTTTTAGCATATCAGGCTGTACCGTATGAAATGTCAGTTTTGTTTACTTTGCGATTTAATCCTTTCCCTTTTCTATTTCATTATTTACAAACATCATTGTTATAAATATAGAATTAAAGCTAGTTTATTCCTATTATTTAATCAGTCACTTGCGTACTGTGTTGGGAGAACGATCTTCTCAGAAAAAATAAAACTTAAATTATGACTTCAACGGAAATCCGTATTATTTTTCGTTATGAATTTAAGCTCGGTCATAGCGCTGCTGAGGCGTGTATGAACATTAACACGGCGTTCGGGGAGGGAACGGCGAATGAACGAACTGTTTACCGGTGGTTTTCCAGGTTTCGAAGTGGAAATTTTTACCTTAACAACGAGGAGCGGGAAGGCCAGAAACCAAACTTGACAATGACCACCTGAAAGAAAGGGTTGAAGCTTGTCCCTCAAAAAGCACTAGGGAATATGCCAAAGAACTCGGAGTAGGAGCCACGGCAGTTTAAAGACATTTGAAGGAAATCGGCCAAAACTGACATTTCATACGGTACAGCCTGATACTTTTCATTAAATGAAAGTGGCCGAACTCCATTTATCTTCAAATCGAGATATTGAAAGTTTTGCGTTTCAATGAATTTAAAAATATACGTATAAGATACTAATGAGTCATACTGCTTAAGCGTATCTAAGGATGTTAAATTTAATGTTCCTGATATAATAGTGGCAATTAATAAGTAAATAACGTGCGTTTTCTTATCAAGAATGGAGTTGGTCCACTTTCAAAATTAACAGCTAGATTCATTATAAAATTTGAAGGTGAAGTCCATTCAACATAATTTAAGATTTTTCAAATTGAGAAAAAACAATACGGTATTTGTTTTACATATCTTGAAAACACTTCGGAAACATAATTTATGTGATTGAAAATATTTTTTAATTACAGAACACAGAAAATTACAATTTCAATTTCTATTAAAAAACAATTTACTATTCGTCAACATTTTGTGCGTGTGAAAGGGATTTGAAGAAATCATGATTTTCTGGTGGTATGTATCGTAATAGGTCAATTACGTCCTTAAATTTTGCTGTTGTAACTTGTCTAATATTTTTATACAATGGTGTAAATACAATATTTGCGAACCTTCTTGGTCTACCCCGACGTGGTAATATATTCAGGACTTTAAACTTTTCATTTTCATTCATTGATGTCTTATAGAAAATTTTATATGGTTCATTTCTGACAAAACGCAACCAACATATTCTTAACCAGTTTACTGATTCTCCATCAGAATTCTTTACCCTTTTAAAAATTGCGTCTTTTAATAATTTTGTTGATACAAAATCTTTTGTCTCATTTCATTTACAATAAAATTATTACCCTTCCGACACTTTTTTAATAATCTTGTAATAATCTTGGCGAACGAACAGTAAATTATTTTTTTTTTAATGCCATTTCTACCTCGCCAAAATCTCTATCATTTGGTAAAAACGAATGTCCTGATATTAAAAATTTATAAACGTACAGTTTAATGAATTAACACAATTGTCCAAAAATGAGGTTAACTTGTAAATACTAATTAATTAAATACTGATATTAATACTTTTTATCCTATTTTTAGTTTTTTTGTGAACAGTTCCTCACGTTACATCTCTTTGTATTAATTAATAATGTTTTATTTTATCTATTTAAATATATATTTTTAAATCCATTTATTTTTCCTTTTCATGTTGTATTTGTTCATTTATTCATTTGCATTTCAATTATTTTGTTCGTTTGTTTTTTGTCTCTATCGCAGTTCTTCTTTTTCTCCTTACTATCTTTTCTTTCTTTCTTTATTTATTTATTTTTTTGCTACTTAACATTGACGTCTATAGAGTTTTTCGCCTGCGTCACGGAACTCTTTAAATTAAGTATAAATATAAATATAATTAATTGAAATTACCTTCATCACTGCTTTCCGACATTATCAATAGTAAATATCTTGATGTAACTATGAATGGAGTTGGGCCACTTTCAAACTACATGGATCAGTCATTTAATTAATTCTGAAAACTTATGTGTAAAAAATGTATCGTATTTGCTCTGAATATAAGAAACCTGAAATGCCTCACTGATAAATAACATGAAGTTGTACATGTAACCACAGTAACCGGCAAAAATTTGAAAAATGGAGTTAGGTCACTTTCAAAATAAACGGCTCAAATGGTACCTAATTACTGAGTGCTAATGGCAAGCATAATGGTTTATGTTCGACTCGACAAGTAAATTGGCCAAAACATTGCCATAAAAGCTTAAAGTTACAGTTTAGACTGACTCCTATTCCAGCATTTATATTGGCTCGAACGAATTCTTGAAACATCATTGGTCACATGGCAGGAAATTGATTTAAACTTAAATTTTATCGTCCAATATTATTAACTACGAATTTTGGGACGGGTTATCTATAGGTTACCACCCTCTTCTAGCCAGGACAGGGCCTTTTCTTTTTTCTAAAGAAAAGCCACCACTCCATAGTGGGAATCGAACCCACCACCCTTGGCATGGAGTGTTAAGTGCTCACGCCATAAAGGCGGGACATTCTAGCGGGGAATGAAATTCGTAATTTTGGAATTGATGATCATTTCTGTGTATTACTGATCTAAAAAAGGAATTTAACTTAATGGATATATTTTATATATTTACAAGGTATTAAGGGAAATTAATGACTGGTTGTTATTTACTTCCCAAATGACATTTACGTTTCGAGAGAAATCACTCAAGTATTTTCCCAGTTTCTATGCTACGACTTCCGGATATTCTCATCATTGGGGACTGCGATATCAATGAATCAGATGTATTATTATCCATGTCAATGATGAGAATATCCGGTTTATTGTGATGGACAGTACGCTCTGTTAATATAGCATCGTCCCAATACATTTCGATTAAAATTATTAATTGAATTCGTCCTAATAATTGTTATTATTTTATTTTACGATGGTTCACATCTGTGGTGGATGACATGGAATCATGGTTAGGCGCTGCTCATATGAATGGTACATGAGTAATACAAGCTACCAAAAATATCAAAAAGGCCGAACGTTGACTAAGGCGCTCCATACTCAAGTTTCAGGGAAACGTTTGTGATTTGTGAAATGTGTAAAGAGGGAAGGAAGTTGGAAGATAACGGCACGTCAGGTTAGTAATTGTGCTTTCTTTGTCCGTCCAGACAATGGGCCAGGGATCTAGGACACTACCGTCATAACGCACTCTTGTCTCGTTTCACTCATGTCTTCACCGGTTGTGTCAACAATAAAAACATGTTCAGGCTAGATCCGCCTCCTGCATAAAGATATTTTTCCCCCATCATTAGAGTTGCTCTGAGTAAACATTTGATTCGTGACAAGTTTCGTGAAATTATGAACGATTGAGTAAAACAATTTTTTAATAAATTATTTATTTATAATATTCTGTAGCTGAAATTTAGCCCTCTTAAACATAAACTCAGATCTCCACATAAATTTTCTGATAACTGTAAGCTATAAAAAAATATCAGGAGAATGTTCCGCTAATGAAGGGAATGTTCGACCCATGAGTTATCATGTATATCAGATATGATGGAAAGTACATATTATGTACTCATACTTTTCTTATGATAATGTATAAGTGATAATACACATGGAGAACACGAAATAAAAGTCTGGTTATCAGCTGTTTTTTTTTTTTTTTTAATAATTTTAAATTGTCTAACATATATTCATCCAAATGTAAGAAGGGTTCCCCTACGCCGTCCTGACATCAAAGCCATAAAGTTTCAGATATATTTTTAAACCTGATGTTCTTATAAGGTAGACGTGGTAGGTCCAAAGATTGGCTGTGAATCAACTTCCGCTTTCTTTAGACCAGAAATTCATTTTTTCTGACTGATTGTCGATTGAGAGAAAAATATGACTAATCGGGCAACAGGACCGAAGTACTCTCACATAGAAATCGATGTATAGACAGAATATACACATATCTAAAAAGTACTACCTTTAATTTATTTAAAAAAAAATCTATTTATTTCAATAAAATTTAACTTTTTTCAATATTTACTTTTATATAAATCAGAGAAGTAGATACATATTTCACTGAGGATTGTACATCCATATTCTACTAAAATGTTCTTCCAGCCCACGACTACACTAACATGACAAGAATTTACTAAAAATCAACATAAACAATGCAAATATACTACATAATTTTACATATTTTTTGTTATGGACGATTTTTCGCCGAAAATACAGTGATATGTTGTTTGTTTGTTTACTTGTGCTTAAGGGCAAAAAACTGCGAGGTCATCATTGCCCGACACAGTGATATGTGAATCGCTTCGTACTTACAAACTTAAGTAAACAAATAAAAATAATGTAAATATATACTCACTTAATAAACACATAATGTAATGAAATAATAACAAATAAATAATGAAAAACAATTGAAGGGGTTGGGGCAAAATAGTGCCAAGCAAAATTTTTAACAAACCTTAACTGTAGCTTCTATATGTTGGATATTATATGGGACTACCAGTTGAAATGGTTAGGGGCAACAAGATTAACTAGCATACAGAGCTTGTAGTCATATACTAGTAGCATTTGTATCATAGACTGATAGTCCCACATAATATCCAACATAAAGCAGATACAGTTAAGTTTTGTTAAAAATGTTCCTTGGCACTATTTTGTTAAAAATGTTGCCAACCCCTTCAATTGTTGTATGATTTCCAACACACATTTAACTAATTTGTCACCTGTCAGGTTTTCCGTCACTTATCAATTGGTTTTAGAACATTAACATTTGAATATAACGGATTAATTTATCGTTGTTGACTATTGACCGTCAGAGTACAAACACACCGTGTGGTCTGGCCGGTTTTAGCCCGCTTCATCCTAAGGCCGCGGAAAGCGAGGGAGAATCTGGCGGCAGGGCTTGGTAAAGCATCCTCGTGACCTTTAGTTAGAAAGCGTTGATGGGCAGAGAGACTGTAATCGTCCGAAGGCGGACTTGGGCTGACCGAATCACCTTAGCAATATCAGCTGAGTTAAGTGATATCATTTCTGTATAAATATTTTTTTTTCTAGTTTTAAGCGCATTTGGCATTGCCCGACGACACAATTTAGAAGTGCCAAAATACCCGCTTTTGACGTTACCTAATGACACAATTTAGAAGTGCTAAATACCAAAATACTTTCCCTCATTGAAAATTCGTTGATCAGAAGAATCCGTACGAAAGAACATTGATTTTTGGGCGAAATTATTGGGAAAGAAATTGTAGCGTTTACGCGTTTACTTTCATAGTACATTTTTTTACAGATATTTTGGTTTGGTAATTAATTTTTTTTTAGATTTTTATTACGACGCATCGTCATTCAGGCCATTAGTACCGGGCTATCTATACGTTTCCAACCTTCCTAAACATCCATGGTGGAGCAAGAAAATTTTTCAACGGGCTCTGAAATTAAAAAAAAAACATCAATCAGCTGCAGGTGGGATTCGAACCCGTATAATCTACATGAGACCCAAGGCTTTAGCTACAGGACCGCGGGAAGACCCTAGGAATTGAAGGAAATAATTTTCAAGGCTACGAGTTTCGTTTTGATTGCTCCAAAACGGTAAATTGAATTGAAATTTTTACAAGACGTTCGAAATTGATGCAAAATAAGTACCTATATCAATGTTGGGAATGCTTGAAATTGAGGAAGTATCAGAAAAAATTATTAACAAAAATGGCAGCGCGGAGATTTTTCTGTATTTTCTAAATATCTCGATTACGGTGCTTATATCGTGGTGCGTATATCTAGTCGTAAGTTTAATAAATTTATTTTGAAAACAGTGCTTAAAATTTAAAAAGTTTTCGACTCGTTCCTTGGAACGATTTCTTTATCTCAGCTTCCTGTGGTTTTTATCAATTGTTATTTAGTTACTGCATTTGCTGTTTAGTAAATGAGAAAAATGTTTTTATTATGTTTAAAATTATTTCGATGTATTTGAGTGCCCTAAAAAAAAATTATAGTTTCACCACTTTCTTGAAAAATATTAAAGATGTCACTTGTAATGGTTTCATGCAATTTCGCGCGCCATAATAACCATAAAAGTATATTAGAAACTAGATGTCTATGACTGCAAACCCGTAAGCACTCCGTTTTTTTCACCATAAGCATTGCGTTCTTCAATATTTACAGATATTAAATTTGGAACTCCGGTCTTTCGTGGGTTAAGAAACTTCGAAATTTCTTGTCAAAAATTCCGGATTGCTTAATTAGCGGGTTCTCCCACCTAAAGGGAGGAAATACGCTTATAGAAGAAGAAAATGACTGGTAGCTCTTCATTATGATTAAACGTAGAACTGTAAATTAATTTTACTTTTAAAGAGAATTGACTTTAAAAACTATGTGACCGCTATGTGCTGGGATGGAACGCCACCAGGGGCTGCAGCCCCCCCCCCATATCGGTGTCATAAAAACCTAAAAAATAAATTAAATAAGATCACTTAGTTCAGAAAAAATAATGTTTTTGGTGGATGTAATAGCATTTTAATTGGTTGAATATTCCAAGTTCTAGACTGTTAGTATTCCACACCCCCCGATGCTCTCACCCCCCTCCGAAATTATTTTCTACATACGCCCATACACGCCACTCCTGCGCTGATTCGAACCCACATTCACATGATTCTAACCCACATTTTTTTTTAAATACGTCATTATAAGCCCAACAACAACATAAAGAACTGAGAGTGATTTCTGAAGCAAAATGATTTTGTACTTCCACGTGGCGTTCTGGTTTCAGCAGGCGAAATGCGTCGCCTAACAGTTTTTTTTTTTTAAACTTATTATTAATTTTAATGATTCCTTGAATCCTATTATTAAATTAAATAAGATTTCTTTCTTTCGCCGCTTGAATTGTTGCATGCATTTGATTAGTCCTACACTTTGCTGTTATTATTTCTTTGCGCCATCCTACCGATCGTAAACTGTTTATTATGGTTTAAATATAGTTGGCGTCAGAGTTTAATTTGCTAGACATTATAAAAAAGATATAAATAAAAAAAAAATGAAATCGAAATTTCCCAACTTTCATAACTTTCGCGGCTTTAACGATACATTCTATTGTAGCGAAATACATTTCTATCAATAGAAAAAAATTGCCAGAATTGACAATTTGGAAACGTTTAGACGTTTTGGAATGTTAGTATTCCAATGTGACAATACTCGGCCACACGTCTCGTTAAGGACTCGGTTAAGGATTATTGAGCCTCGGATAGGAAGTTAAACCTCACCTGACACCGCTCCTTCAGATTATCACCACTTCCATTTCCTCGAAAACTGTTTCATAGGGATATAATAAACTACAAAAAAAAAAAAAAAAAAAAAAAATACATAAAAAGGGGCCTTACATTTTTTAGGGCATAAAAACGTGATTTCTTCTGGAAAAATATAATGGAGCGTTGGGAAAGGCATAAATACATTTTTTTACTTTTAGCAAATCTTTATTTTTTTCTAAATTTCTTTACGAACTTTCCGGAAAACCGTATACTTTCATATAATCGCAAATGATCCTACACTTTGAATGCGGCAGAGAGTTATTCGCGGCCCGCACAGATCCTGGTACGTCTTCTCTTTCTAAATAAAACATTTCGGGATTCCTCTGTTACTATGTAATTTTTTTAAAATTATCTAATTCAAATCTTGCCTGGATTATTTATTGCATACTCGATCTGCAGGTCCTGCTAAAACCGTTCTAGCCTACAATATCGTTTTCGCATTCGGTTGGATAGTACCGCCTCAATATTCATGATATTAGTGCATACTTCCTGGTAACAGCAAAGCTGGAACTTAGAAGCACCAAGGAGATGAATCAGTCACTCTAACTTCAAGTACAAGGAAACGAAAAAAAAATCTTCATTCATATAGATAATATATTATAGACTAAAATTTACATTTGAAATCTATTTAAAAATCATTCGTGACCCATTTTATTCTTGTTAATGAATTTTATTCATGTGTGTGATAACGTTTATTTATTGTCTATTGATATAATATATTTGTTTTCAATACTGCAACACCTCCAAATGTATGTATGTTAGTTTATTTATTTATTTATTGAGACTACACAACAAAGGCTATTTACTCTTAAATTCAATGTGCGAACAAAGTTAAATTTTGAAATACAAAGCTAAATGAAAAAGACAAAACAAAAAGATACTCCAGTAGCTGAAAAGATTTATCATTGTTTAAGAAAACAAAATAAAATAATAATTATAAAGGTAAATAAATTATAAAAAAATATATAAATAAATAAAAAATAAATAATTTATAGGGGGGATTTCTAAAAACGTTGGAACTTATTTTAATTTTGAAATATTTTAGAATATTATCAATGTGTGTACTGTCCTGTTTAAGCAATTCATGTAAGTCTGTAGGTAAGTCAATGTCTGCCCTTTCCCTGGAGTCTGTAAGTATGTGTTTGATTGTTAAAGGAACGTTGCAAAGTGTACAAATCGCTTTGTCCTGTCTTGTCATCAAATATGAATGTGTCAAGTGTGAATGTCCAATTCTTAGTCTAGTAAGCACGACTTCTTCACGCCTCGAGTTCCGAATACTGGAACTCCAGGCTCCACTATGCGTAGGCTTAATCTCTCGTAACTTGTTGTCTTGTGTGTATGTCCAGTCAGTTTGCCACTTGTTCATTATGTGTATTTTTATTAAATTGTTTAAGTCATGTCTAGTCATCTGATTAATGTCTTCAGTTGTTCGTCTTGTAGCTAATTTTGCTTCATTGTCTACGTCCGTACTTCTTGGTATGTTGTCATGTCCAGGTATCCATACAAAAGTTACATGAATATTTCTGTCCTGTAGATCGTAAAGTTGTGATAATATTTGTGTAATCAATGGATGTGTACTGTACATGTCAGATAGGGAATGAAGTGAGCTGAGAAAATCTGTAAAAATAATGCAGTGTCTGTTAGTATGTCTAATATTTGAAAGGGCCAAAAGAATTCCGTTAAGTTCTGCTGTGAATGTGCTAGTGTCATTTGGTAATTTTGAGTGGTATGTTGTGTTGTCAATGAGTGCTGCAGATGCTGTCCCGTGTAGTGTTTTGGATCCGTCAGTGAAAATGTAGAGGGCTTTAGGATTCTCAGATACTATTTTGTAAAAATGATATTTGTAAAATTGTGTTTCTTATATTTTGATAATTTTTTAATTATACTAAATTGATGAATTCTCCAAGGCGGGTGTGGAAGGAGCTCATTACAAAACAATGGTATTTGAAGAATAGTTGAGTTACGTGAATAGTTCAAAATTCTTTTATTCAAAGGCTCTTGCTTGACTCGATAAGGCCTTATGTTATCGTCAATTATAGATTTTATACAAGGCTTATTCAGGGCTTTGAGATTTATGAATTTTTTTAAGGAGAGGAGTTGACGTCTATACTCCAGTGGAGGTTCATTAGCTTCAACATATAGGCTTTTGCATGGGCTTGATCTGAATGCACCTGTTGCTAGTCGTATACCGGTGATAGGATCTATGTTTTTTGCAACAGTTAACTTTTTTTTTGCCTCAGGGTAACTTATTTTTTCAAAAACCATTTTCCGTTTTATTTCTATTTCTTTTAAATATAGCTCACACTGTTTGAAAAAATGAGCTTCTCCACATAAAGTACATTTTACAACATTACAATTTCCATCATGCCTGGCCTCAGTGCATTTCCCACAGATTTTTTGGTTCGATGAAATTTTATTAATAATAAATAAAATTTCATCGAACCAAAAATACATCAAGAATTACATATGATCATTACCACATACTTTAGAGTTTGCGAATTTTATACTATTTACTCGACTAAATGTTAATGAAATGTTCCAAGGTAGACAATCCTTTCGAGGTTATGATAGCCTTGGGCAGGAGAAAGGAGAAAGGGACACACGAACACAAACAAGAGGATTTGAAAAACATGTTTTAATTTTATTCCACTCTATTGTTAGCTATATTAATATATGTATGTTCCTCCTTATTATATATTACTTCTATTATACATATTATAGGGTACGCAATAGAAGAATAAACATAGCATATACAGTAGGTAGTTGGTAACAGCTTTATTGAGTCCTCATATATATATATATATATATATATATATATTATAGGGTGCGGCATGCCGCAAACTAGGTTATTTAAATTTTGCATTTGGCATGCCGCACCCTAAGTTACTTGAAAATAAAATATATGAGGACTGAATAATGCTGTTAACTATCTACAACAACATAAGCATAAAAGAATAAAATAATGATGAAGCTTTTGACGATAACAAGCTTTTCAAATATGAGGAAAAGATTGGAAGAGAAGCTACTCTATAAATGTAAAAAAAAAAAAAAAAAAAAAAAAAAAAAAAAAAATTGGAAAACTATAAGACTTGAGTTTTCAGTGTAGGGGTCAGAAAGACAAGACATAACATTTATGGGAAAACCATCCCTTAGCGGAATCACTTTCCACGAACGAGCAGACCAAAAAACAAATTCTGTTTGAACAAAGATATAAGCACATTTATTGATGCCACAAATGAGGATATGAAAATACATATAACAAATGTAAGAATATAAAAAAATAACCTCTCGTGGGGTTGAATTAATCGAACCAAGATGAGCAAGATCCCAAAGAACAGAGACATTTGTTGTCAGGAAGAGAAGAGTCTATTTTTGACAAGACTAAGAATAGGACATACTGCACCCGACCATAATCACCTACAACAAAACCTTCGTTACCCAAGGTGCAACACTTGCGACATAACTCTGTTCACTGCCAAAAATACGAACACATCAGACGAAAACACAAGATAACGATGACACTGAAGAACGGTTTCGAATTCGACGTACAGACAATTCAAAAACACCAGGAGTGTGTAGTCAGTCTGCCTTTTTCTGTTTTAGTTTTTAAGAATATGTTATTCTTCTCTATCTATTGACTCCCATTGGAGAGTAGTTTAGTCATGTTGTCTATTAAGTCATAGCTTTATCTCAGAGTATATTCTGCGAATACTTTTTCGGAAACTTAAGGTTAAGTATTTAAAGTAATTGGTGGCACGCCGTGAAGAACGATATTTAGGTGAAATGAAAATAGCCACTTCATTCATAATACTTTTTTTTTATTCATTTATTATTATTTTAAGTAAAATGAGCTTTCAGTCGCTCCAGTCACCGCAATCAGAGGTACGGCCAAGCAAAACACAAAGAACATCTTTGTTGCAAACATCAAAATATTTTATTTATGTATTTATTCATTTGAAACAACGATTTTTATTGTATTTCGTTCATTAACATTTCATTTTTTTTATGGTGATAGGAAATGCATAAAGCTTTTAGCTCTCATAATAAAACGTTGTTTTTTTGTGCGAAAGAAGTGAATATTATCGTTTCTTTTAAGGTGGAGAAGAATCCTAGTGCTTAAGAAAGTCAGAGAAAACGGAGTTTTCAGGTTTCAAATGTCCCAAGTTTCGTTCGAAGATATTAAGCGTCTCCATTCTAAGCTTTCCAAATCACTACATGTATAAGCTACATGTACATTTATATAGATAAACACTAAGATGAAGCAGTTCCTGCGAGTCAGGCCTCGTATCCCATGAGCACCAGTAATAGAAACTGACCATTAAAAATGACGAAATGAGTTTCTGGTATGAGCGTGCACGAAAAGAAATTGAGTTACGTCAGGGGCTTGAGAAGAGAAAGCAACAGGAAATTCGAAAAATATTTTTCGATTTCCGATTTCACAGAACTATGAGTCAACTACAGTTGCTTGATTTAACTTAAAAATATTTTAACTGATGTTGTATAAAATCTCCAACTTTAGTCTTAAAAATCCTATCAAAATGTTCAATACTAAAATTAAAAAAAACAAAAAAAACAAACACTATTGTGACTCTCAGTGTGCAGAAAAAAAACTTGCATTAAACAAAGGAAATAACAATTTTTATTAAGCTCGTTGAAAATTTACCTGCATGAAAACAAAATTGTCATCATATTTTTCTTAGGTGGTAAAATGATTTAATAATTCAAAGTCCACCGTATTTTTTTTTTGTGATCGATTACAGTTGTGATAGCTTGATCAATAGTTATCAGTAGATAACGAGGCAATGAAGCAAGCAAATAAAAATTTCATATTCAGAAAACATTTCTGCTAGGTCTGGTAATTTTACCCCTCTCATCGCCCCCCCCCCCCGCCTTAAAAAAAATAACTACTAAGGTTAGGAAGTATATGTTCATAATTCCTAAAGAGGAATTAGGCAAAAGTCTGGCGCTTTTGAAGCATTTAGATTTATTTTTCAGATCGAATTCAGCTATTTGTATATCATTTTTACTCAATTTCAAGAGAAGTTGAATATATATCCCAGCAACGACTTTTTTTTAGACTACTCTCAATAATTCAAGAGATAAAATACAAAATGAATATAAACTGTAAAACAAAATAAATTTACCTTTATCCATATACAGTTTCAGTGCACAACGGATTACAGTATTATTTTCTTTTAATGTATACCACAGGTATAAAAATAAAATAAAAACTAAATAGAAAGTTGGAATCCCAGGAAATGCATCATCTTAGCGTGTTTTCCTGTAATGCTCATATCTTGTGTGCTTATTAATAAACCTTACAATGATCGTTCTAAAATCAATTAATAAACAATTAAAAATCACTCAAAATTACCAAATAAAATAAATTAATTATAATTAACCACTATAGTGCACAGGATGTTTTAAACAGTCAGGTATTAATTTTTTAATCTTTATTTGTTAGAAAAATGAATATGCCAGAATGTGATTCGAACCTAGTTCCTCCCGTAATTCGCTTAATCCGATAGTGGGCTTAATATCAGAGCGTTTATTTGTTTGTTTTTTGGCAATTCAACCATGAGGGTCATTGTTGCCTATTGAAATTTGTTGCAAGTATTAACTTGACAAAATATCAAAACTGGAAGTTAGTGCAACTAAAAATCAATTACTCAAGATAGATAAAATATACCTAATAATAATAAAACTATAGTTAATAAAATCAAACTAAATACAAATAAAGTGAATTAAAATGTTTTTAATATTTCATTTTTGTTTATTTTATATTTTTACTTGAAGAAACTCAAAGCTCTCTGGCTTAATGCATGGTGATCTCAAAGAAAATCACTAGGGCCATCTGGTTTCGAGCGGTTTTGTAGGCTCTGCATTCTGTAAAAATGTTTTTAATAGTAAGATCCCCAAAATCCCTCCTAGGAGGCTAATGAGATCTTGGCCTCGAGATGAACGATGGTTGGCTTCTTCCTAAGTCCTTGTTACCCTAAAGATAATAATTATGTTATAATAATTAACATTTTTTTTTTATTTATCTCTTCTAATTGTATTTATTTATTTTGTTATCTATGATTTTTATTTTATTTTAAATTAATGTATGTACATATCATTATTATTGATTTTTTAATTTCATTATGTCTGTTCATGAATAACTTTATGAATAAGCACTCAACGCATCCCATTCAACGAATGTACTTTATTATTGTACAGATGTTAAATAAACGTTGTATTTTTCATTGTAAAAAAAAAAAAAATAAAAAAAATAAAATGTAAAAATAGTAAGCCATTGACCACAAACAGTGCATTGAGTATTAATTTTTATACGACAGATATTATTTATTAAATTCAAGGAATCAATTTATACTGGAAATATCATAGATATCTTGACTTCTTTGATTTATAATTTATAATTGCAGTATAATGATATAATAACTATTGTACCTAGTATCATTAAGGCACACGGCGGACTTAAAGGAAATGAGATAGCCAACAGACTCACAAAGTCAGCTTCAGAAGACATTAATGTACCAGTAATATACAACAAAATATCTAAACCAAACATGAAACATACAATTATTACAACAGCTCGTCTTGCCCTTGTGACAACAGTACATCACCTTATATACATAATGTGATTTAGTTTTAAAAGAAAGAAAAACAACTGTAAACAATGTAAAAGAAAAAAGTTCCCACTACGGGAAAAGAGCTGTTTTATAAACATTATTCAAGATTCAGAGATTTTTATATAAAAAGCATACCATACACAATTGTCAACTGATACTCCCGAAAACAAAAAAAGAAATGAAAAAAAAAAAAGTAAGAATGGCATTTTAAATACCAAACAAATACTTTTTATTTCTTTTATATATATTTTTTAAAAAAGTTATTTATTATCTTTTCAATGTAATCTGCCACCATTAATGGACTATATAAAAACAAAAGTATGCCATAAAATACATTGTATATACATTTTGTATGAGTGGACTAATTTTAGAGGATGTTGAGAATAGCGGTTAATGTTCAGATATACTTTCTAAGAGATATAAACAAAGCAGTCATCCAAAGAGATTACTTTCTCTCTCTCTCTTTCTCCCTCTCTCTCTTTTAGGGAAGCAATCAAGAGGAAAATGTGGGAATCGAATTTACAAAGCATAAAAAAAAAAAAGAGAGCCATCAATTCGGTAGAAAAGCTATTATCTATTGTTTTCTAGTTAATCATTAAATAATAATGAGTAATGATAATTGAGTATAGTAATATATGTATTGTGTGTACGTACCGTGTGATAAGTGGAGAGAGGCAGAGCATGAAGCGAGACGGCTGAGTAGCTAAGACTGAGAGTGAGAGTGGTGTGTCAACCCCCAGAAGCACTCTTCCTACAGCTCCGCCCACCGGGCCTGTGTCTCGAGACTCTCTGAGGCTCAGAGTGTCTCGAGGTACTCCTCGGTGTGTTGTAACTTGTAGCTTTTCATAGTCACGTTTATATATTAAAAAAAAAAAAAAAAAAAAAAAAAAAAAAAAAATCAGTCCCGTAGCAGGCCACAAGGGCCCAGAGGGGCAGATACTGTAGAGGTATCTGATTCTTGACCATACGGCACACTAGGGAGATAGTGTGGTCAGCACTATGCTCCGGCCGCCTGATTTTCCCCTTGGCTGCTTCGACTGCTAGAGTCATTAGCACCCAAGGTACCCATTATTAATTAAATTAATTAAAGGCTGGGTGAGCCTAGGGACGATCTGGGACCCCAAATCCAACCCTCGAACGGCAGCACTAGAAGAAAAAATCTTTAGTGCGCGCTCGGGTTTTGAACCTGGTCCTCCAGTTCATTAGTCGAGTGCTCTACCGCTGAGCTAACCTCGCCCCCCCCACGTTTATATATAAACAAGATAAATCACAACAAGTTCACAAGTTGTTAATATAACATTCAATTCTTGGGCAAAATTCGTAGGACTTACGGTTTTTCGCCTGCAGGTACACATCGTATAGCTTTTATAACGTAGAGAAACTAATAAAACTAACTAAACTAATTTTTAAAAGAATAACTGTAACCGCCAACGGCCATAGCCACGTTGAATACACCGGTTCCCGCAAATCACCGAAGTTAAGCAACGTCGGGCGTGGTCAGTACCTGAATGGGTGACCGGCCACGTGCTGTTGGCATTATAAAAGGGTGGCAACCTATAGATAGCCCGGCGCTAATGGCCAAGTTGTAGATGCACAGTAAAAAAAAAAAAAAAAAAAAAAAAAAAAAAAAAAAAAAAAAAAAAAAAAAAAAAAAAAAACTGTAACCGATTTTGAAAAAAGTGGATACAACTAGTTTTCCTAACTTATTTTTGTTTGGGTATTCGTAAACGACTGATCCTGTTGAAAATTGTCTGAGACGCTTGAGATCATTCTAGACTGAGACTGTAATTAAATTTTGGATATGCTTGGAGTTAGGGAAGTATTATATATAAAAAAAAGTCCGTCACGCAGGAGCTGCATAACTAAGCACTTTCCTCAGAATTGGGTAGCGTCGAGTGCATTCCTGAATAATTTGCTTAAAATAACCTATAACCGACCACGTGCTGTTGGCATTAGAAAAGGTTGGCAACCTGTAGATAGCCCGGCGCTAATGGCCAAGTTGTAGATGCGCCGTTAAAAAAAAAAATAAAATAAAAAAAAAAAAAAAAAAAAAAAAAAAAAAAATAACCTATATAGATAATTAAAATAAAAACATAGTATAGTTCTGCTCTTTTGCATTTGTTATGAGCAGCTGTTTCAATTATTAATATTGTAATTAATTTCTTTCCAGAGTTTTGTGTATGTGTGTTAAGGTACGTTTCCATTACTACAAATCTGCCCTGCGACATGTCGCCGCAACAAATCGCAGAATGGAAACCATTTGCAACATGTCCCTGCAACAAAAAATGTCGCAGACGACCGTGTGAGAATACATGTTGCCGACACTCGTTCCTAAAGCTCCGTTTCCATTACTACAAATCTACCTTGCAACATGTCGCAGAATGGAAACAATTTGCAACAAGTCGCAGCACATGTCGCTGCGACAAAAATGTTGCACCGGCCGGTGCAACAAAACATGTCTCCGCGACTTATTGCCTACTAGCCCAGTCAAACGGCGCTCAAAAAGGGGTTGAAGTGAAAAGTTTGTGTAATTGTTTTGATTGCCTGTTGATGGACATTTTTTAAAACTTTTTTTATATTTTTTTATTTATTCTTGTTTTTGAGTTTTTAATTATATAAATTTTTTCTTTGATCTTCCTTTTTAACGTGTTCCTTTCTGTATTTAAAATATCAACGTCTGTATAATTAAAATTATGTTTATTATTTATTGCGTATTCCGTCAATGTCGTCCTGTTCTCGTTTGTGTCTATACTTTTAGCATGTTGTACAATTCGGTTTTGCAATAGTTGTGCTGATTTCCCTATATAGCATGAGTTGCAATCGTTACATCGAGTTTTGTGTATATTGTTTTTTGTGGCTGTCGGTTTAACATTGTCCTTAATTTATTTATTTATTTATTTATTTACGACGCATCAACAAATCTTGGCTATTAGCGCCGACATCCAGGGTACAGCCAGGAATTTTCTCAGCGAGCCCTGAGATGAGAAAATATCTGGCACCGATGGGGATTACGAAATTTCCAACCTATTTTGCCAACTTCTTTACATATTAGTTTCAGTCTATTAGCTCTTAAAGGGTGGTAATGGAAAGTACTTCGTAAAATAATATTTGTTTAAAAGTAAATTAATTTAGAGGAACGATATACATGCTTATTATTGTACAAAATTTGATTTTGGGAGTTATAGAAAAATATTTTTTCATAGGAAAACCCCTGAGGAGGTGCGAACAGAGGCACGAAACATCTCGGGAAAAATAGAGAAAATAAAGTAGTTGAACAAAAACGAATGGTGTTCTGCTTTATCGACTCTGTGCCATAAAAGAAAAAATAACAAGAAAAAATATATATTGGGTCATATCAAAACAGAGGCACTCCTACTGGACGTATAAAGAACCTAACCGAAACTATACAACTGAAAGAAAACATTGACATCAGACAATTAACTACACAGGACTTATGTAACATAGCACCTACACACATATTACAATATTGGCTAAATCACTGGTTACAGACAGACAACAAATTAAGAGAAATTAAAAACTCAATCAAAGTCTGGCATGATAATGATTTGTCTTTAAATAGAAGAGACCAAGTTGTCCTGACCAGGCTAAGAATTGGACACTCACTTATAACACGTTCGTACTTAATGGAAATACAAGACAGACCCGTGTGCTCACTGTGTAATGTTGCCCTGACGATAAAACACATACTGACAGACTGCAGAAGACGAGACAATTTACTCATGCCACACGACTTACACACAGAAGGTAGCCCTCACATCAACAGTATACTACAGTATTTAAAGAACTCTAATTTATATAACTGAAATTACGACCGGTATGAGGAAATTAGTAATTTTTGTTCGGAGTAACCCCCCCCCCCCTCTAGTGAACTGATTTAGTTTTTTTTTACAACGCATTTTTCTCTTCACTTGACCACAACGAATACCAAGTTTTGTTGAAATATAACAAAAATTACGACTGGTATTGGCAAATAACTACTTTAGCTCCGGAGTAAACCCCCCTCCAAATGGACTGATTTTGTTGGTTAACGAACTCGTTCAATCGTTTGATGGGGGAATACTAAATACCAAGTTTCGTGGTGAAAAAACAAAAACTCCGGCCTGTATCGTGTTAACGGACACATATATATATATATATATATATATATATATATATATATATATATATATATATATATATATAACTATTTATATATATATATATATATATATATATATATATATATAACTATTTATATATTAAATTTCTCTAGTTTTAATTTTAAATTATATATATATATATATATATATATATATATATATATATATATATATATATATATATATAACTATTAACTATATATATATATATATATACATATATATATATATATATATATATATATATATATATGTGTGTGTGTGTGTGTGTGAAAAAGCTTAAATGTCTTTCTTTTAATTAAATTCTGCTCTTTTAATATTCTTTTGTATTTAAGACTAAGAGTTTTGTTTTCCAATTTCTGAGAGATTATTGTGAAAATTAGTTTTTAAATGTTTGTTAATAATTGAAATAGGGATTGACACTGCAAATGGTAACTTTAAATGTCATTTATTTGTTTCCAGTTTCCTTACAGTAGTATTCATTTGTAATTAATATTTATTTATTTAAATCTTTTAACGTCCATTTATAATTGACAACGAATTTTAGGACGGGTTTTCTATCGTTTACTCCCCCCCCCCTTTTCTTGCCAGGATAGGGCTGATGCTTTTTCTTTTTTGAAAGGTAAGGTTGGGAATCGAACCCACGACCTTAGGCTCGGAGTGCACACGCATTAGCACTCACAGCCACTCGGCCTCCTGTAATTAATATCAAACTAATAAAGAAAACTTCGTATATACATTCGCCTGTCCAAATGTATATAACATTGACAACTTCCCCGTGTTTGTAACTTAAACAGGAAAGGAGTTATGACCATTTAAATGTTTTGCCACAGCGAGATTTTGACCGCTTTTTGAAAACTTTACATGGCCGTATTTTGGAAACCGTTTTAGATAAAAATTTGAAATTTGGTATTTTATTTGTCCCAACTCCTACTTTGGGTGCACCAATTTTCATTAATATCTGAAAGGGTGAGGTAAAAAAGTGTGTTGATTTGACACGGAACGACCCCACGGTTTTTGAGCGAACTTGACGCGAAAAAAAATCGTAATGCTTACGTTTTTGCCTTAATAGGTAGACGTTTTAGTAGTAATTGAACTCGGGGAATCTAATGAAATCATTTCAAAGGCAGTATAATCGTTGTCAAGAAAAATGTAACAAAACAAAAACATATACACATGTAAAATATTTCATGGGATAAATGTTTATATATCCCGAAACGGTTGGGGAATTGTAGTAAATGCAACTAATATATTCGATAGCTTGTTATAGTTCCTACAAAGAAAGGTCTTATGTAATTTTTGATATATCCATTTCATTCGGAGAAATCTGTGTTTAATTTGAGTAATTTCAGCTTGGAATACTGTCAGGTTCCTGTTGTGGTGCCACCTTTTTCAAGACAAATAATTAGCTGTTTCTACAAAAAATACTGAAGTTCAAACCGGTTCCTCTGACACAGTTCCTGCGAGTTTGACTTTTTATTAAATGTATTCTGTTTTCAATTTAAATTTTATATACTAAAATATTTATATCTACTATATATTTGTCAAATACCACTCACTCACTCACTCACTCATCTATCAACGCCCAGCCCAAACCGCTCGACAGAAAATTTTGAAATTTTGCATGGACACTCCCTATATAACATAGGCGCTCGCTAAGAAAGGATTTTTTGATATTCGTATTTTTAAGCATTTTTAGGGGGGTTTAAAGTTTGAGTTGGTTAGAGAAGGCAAGCCTAGGCAGCCTGCGTTGCTAGGACGATAAAGAACAGCTGTTACCTTACATTATCTATCTCATAGTTTTATTTCTAATTGATGTAAATTTCAACTATGATGGCAGACCTTGAATTACTAGAAATTAACTGTTCCTCATAGAGTTTTAATTGCGTTTCTTTTCTGCCTGTCCCCGTCAGATAGGCTTGCCATATTTTTGGAGTTAAACCGAGACACATTAATATGGGATGGACATACCAGGGGGGGGGGATAAAAAGAGTACAAATTATAAGCAAAATGGTTGGTGAGTTTTAAGCCTAGCAACTAACGGGAAGGGGGAATCCTAAACTGTTAGTCTACCTAAACCTTAAAAATAAGAATGGAACTTTTTTTGCTACTTGATTTTCTTAAAACAATCTCTCAGCCAAATAGTAGTGTCTGGCAGCTGGCAGCGCTGTGTAGGTAGTTCCAGAGTTTTACAGTTAGATTACTTCTCATTTCTTTGACACTGAGAGCAGTAGTAAAAATGTTAATTGTAGAAAAGTAACCGATTTAAAAAAGATTCTAATAAACATGAATTCACTACTTTTTACATCTTACAGCCTTTTCCGGGACATTGATAAAACTGGGCGGGACACCGAAACAATTGCAAAATACCGGGACAGTCCCGGTCAAACCGTGATGTATGGCATATCCTTAGGTTTTCCAGGCGAGGTAATAATATCCGGAACCCTTGCACAGCCTCCGCGCCTATAACCTTGGTAATACTCGTAAATATATTGGGTGTTACCATATGACTTCTTGGAAACATAAACTTTTAAATTTTAACGCCCAGTGAATAAAATATAGTATGACGAGAACCGTGCTGTAATAAACTGCACAGAATTGTATAGTAACGTAATTTTAATGAAACATTATTTAACGCAATAAAATAACTACTTATCTGCCGTGACGAAGCACGGGTATTCAGCTAGTATTTTATATATTATATAATTATTGATTATTTGCAATTTTCGTTCTATTTTTTTTAAATATTATTATTTTTTTTATATATAATTTTTTATAGATATTATAGTTTGGTCATAAATTATAATTCAATATTAGTCCAGTGTATATCTGTTTTGAGTTGATTGTTGAGAAAGGGCAAGCTATTTTTTTCGTATATCATCAGAACAATTCAAATAACAGTAATTGAATCGTTTATTTCAGAAACCCGTCAACTGACATTTTTTTATATTTATTTAAGAACATCCGTTATTATATAAAAATAACAGACTAAAACTATTTTACATCGCCCTTTATTGAAAAGTATCGGCGAAAAAATGCAATTCGCCACAGACGTGTTGCATAAATCCAATAATAAATAAATAATAAAAGTATTTAAAAAAAAAAAAAAGGTTTTAGGAATTTTTCAATTTACGCATATAAATTATTGTCATTTGAGTTGTTCCGAAGATATTTCCGCAAAAATTATCTTGCTCCTCTTAATATCGAAGTATATTTAATATACTCATGTCATATAGTTTATGACAGCCATTTTGAATCGACTACTACTGGTCTCTGTAGGCTATTAGATGAAGTGCTGTTGTGCTGGCCTCTGCCGGTATCATTATGAACTAAAACAAATTCACATCGTTTGACCGATTTTCGTAACTGGGTATAGGCAACTAGGTATCAAGTAGATCTTGATACGGGGAGAGTCATAGACAGAAAGTAGGTGTAGCATGGCACATATTTATATATATATATATATATATATATATATATATATATATATATATATATATATAAATTTGTCTGTTCGCTCCCTAGCTGGCTCAAAAATTGACTGGTGTTATTGAAATTTGGTGCAAAAATACTTTGTACGATTGGAGTTCGTTACCCAGCGGAATCCGCTTGAACATGGTTGCTTCGGCGAGATTCGCACGAAAAAATCGTAACGCTAACATGATTATTTTACTAAGCTTCCAGATACACGTTTAGCAAGTAATGAAAATCTAATAAAACCATATCGATAACCGTTGATGAGGAAAACGGAAAAAAAACTATAGCTGTCTTAGGATATTCGGGTATATTCTTATATATCTAGAAAATGGTTGGGAAACTGTATTAAAGGTAATGCATTTATTAGAAAGCTTATTAAATTTCCTACAAATGAGATTCTTGCGTGATTTTCGATAGAGTGATCTCATTCCGAGAAATGTGCGATCTTAAATGGAGTCATTTTCGCTTGGGATACTGTGCCTAAGGTCTTACTTCGCTTTGATATTTCTTTTAACATTTTTTCATGAGTTTGCATTTTTAACGAAAGATTAAATCAGAATATTAACTTTTTCTATTGACACTAGTGATAAGAACGGATACGCAAGAGCGGTTCCTGCGAGTTAATTTCTCTATGCACTTCCTCTTTGGTCCCTCTACGCTCCGCTATGTAAGCACCCTAAGATGACGTAATGCCTGCGTGTTTTTGATACTGAGTATTAAAAACTAACTCCTTATTCAGCTACCTCCAAACAGATTCCCTTCCTACGGATAAAGGCCTGTTAATTACAATATTTCTAAATCTATTTCTATATATCTTCCCTCTCCCAAAGACAGGTGAAAGCTTCACTCGCACCAAGTTTCTAGCTAGTTTCATGCAATCGTAGCAGAGACAATGGCAGTGAAACTACTTCACTGTCGCATACCATCCTACCGTTACGTAAATCGCTGCTCTTTCTATATATGTACTTACTATTGCCAAAACCAGGGGGCAGGACTGTTCCGCCTGTCGCTCTTATCTAATTCATGTCAGGGCTTCGGCAGTAGAATTGTCATTCAAAGCACAAAATCTTAATTACGAAGGCTCTCATAATCTGATGATCCGATTGTTGCGTTATGACGTCATATTTGTCTGCTTAAAGTGGTGATTTTTAGTAATTCTTTTAGATCGATTATTTTTGGGGCCATTGTTATTTATTTAAGAGCAGAGAAGTGAGGTGAATATATAGCCCAGTATATGAAGCTGACCTTGACTAACTTATTTGACGAAGAATTTAATGCTCTTTGATAATAATGTGATACTCCAGCTGACGATGAGCCTCATTTTAGCGCGGTTCCGTTCCCTAGTCTCATTTGGAAAGATTAAAATAGAAACAGTGATTATTTTGGTTCGACCTTTCTTAAAATGGTTTTATGGCATTACCTGGATGGGTCGACCAGCCCCCTAATCCACTTCTAGAGATACTTATTTCAGAGTTCAATGCATTTAAAAATATCAAAATGTTTCGCGTTTTATTGTGTTTTTCTACTATAGTACTAATTCTACAAATAAGTGCAATTTAAATCCAAAAACAAACGACACCAACAGCATAAAGGTAGTCGAAAATATTCATAAAGGCGTCTTCGAATCTCTCTTGGAACGATATATTTCTAACAATATTTCCCCCCCTTATTTTACATATCCTGTTTTATTGTCAAATACATTCTCCTACTGTAAGCAATTAAAAAAAACGAGAATTAAAAAAAGACAAAAAGAACAGTTCGAAAAAACTAAATCAATTACATCAAAGTTTTTCTCCGATTTCATCACCTAATCTTCTTCAGAACCTTTTCTTTAGAGCATTTAGTAAGCTTTCGAATGATAACCTTCCGCTTACAAAGATTCTAAGAAAAATATAGGAAGTTCCCAAAACCTTTCATGTCTGTTAATAAAATATTTTTTTCTAACCCTTCCTTAACCCCAAACGTAACCAAAATTTCAACATATTACCTAGTTTTGACGGAATTTAAACATACAGAAAATGTTTTAACTGAATCCCACGATTCTAACCCAAATCAAAAACTTTATTCAACAACTATTTTTCCAATTTTCTCGAAAACCTTTACAGGTGTCGCCTTAAAAATGGTTTCATTTGTTTTCCTACGCAAAGAAACATAATTTGCAAAATGCTATCACATGAAAATTGCACTTTTTCTAATTTTGGCTCAATAGTGACTTAAACATTTTAAAGTTGTTCAAATTTATAAGTTTTTGTGATTTTTGGACTCAGTTATTGATGATCTTAAACCTTAAGGGAGGGGGTGTATCAAAAGAATTGATGAATCCAAACTGTAACTCGTTAAAAGTGGGCTCACCACAGTTTTTCGCAAAATTGGAAGTAATTGTTGTTTTTTGGCTAATGATTGACGCAATTTTACATGGCAGAAGCAACATACCTAAGTAGATTCCTCAGCTAGCTGGGTAGTGTATACTGCATTCCAGAATAATTTGCTTAAATAACCTATTTAAATACAAAATATACTTGAACAAATATGAGATACCAATTCATTACAAATACTTTTATATTTTTAATGTAAACCGCAGACTCAATTATTATTATTATTTTTTTCTCGAGCAAACCCCCACTTATATAGCACACGTTCCCCATTAGTTGGTCATGATATCTACCAAGTATCCTTGCAAGAAAGTAAAAATATCAGCAAATTAATAATTTGATTCTGGAGTAAACCCCCATTCATAATGAACCGATTTAGTTCATTTTTACACCACATCTTTTAATTTTAATGGGCAGGATGTATGTGGAGTTTCCTTGCAATGGAACAAAAATCATAGAAGTCTTTTTACTTTTTTGGGTAAATCTGAAGGAGAGCGTCCTCCGCGCCGATTTTCTTCAAAGTTTGCACTATAACGTATTTTGATGCACTAAACACGAATCCGTTGGAAAAAAAAAAGTTGTTCTCAACTAGGAAAGAAGTTATTAAGCACAAAACTTCACTGTTATGAAGGTTATAAACGACGGGGTAAACAGCGTATTTGTAAACAGGCGCATGCGCAATAGTCTTTAATGACGAAGAGTAATTGAAATTTAGACTCACCTGTGGTAGCTGACTGCACCGTAAACTGTCGCTTTTGGGCATATGTACTATGCGTTTCCGCTCGCTACGCTCGCTCAAGACGATGTCAAACCCCTAGCCAATCCAACTCGCAGAAAGTAATAGAATTCTATGTCCAAAAGTCGTCCTAGGTATTCTTCTAATCCTCCTAGACATCTTCAGACGCGGTGTTCGGTGGATATAACTTCAACTTTTCCCCACATTTTCCACAATCGAGAGAATTACTCAAAACTTTGTTTTGTATTAAAAATTTGAGTAATTCTTCCCGATTGTGGATAAAAATTATGAAGTCGTGTAACTTTATTTTTATCCAACACTTTCTACAAAAAACTGCAATAACGATAACAATAACAAGATAATTAGAGCTTAGAGGGAATTAGAGGAGCTTAGAAGGAGCAAATCATAAAGGCATTAGCTAATTATTATGGGTTTTCTGTTATATAATACTTTTCAGGACTGAAACAAGAAATGTGAAGAATGTTTCAGTAATTAAAAAAATGTTTCTGAATAAATAAGTGTTGGTAAATTTTAATAATTGATAGTCAATTTCAATTATACTTCTTTATTAAGGACTATTGCGCATGCGCGAGTTTACAAGTACTTTGTTTATGCGATCGCTTGTAACCTTCATAACAGTGAACTTTTTTAAAAATAACTTCTTCCCTAGTTGAGAACAACATTTTTTTTTTCAACGGATTCGTGTTTAGTGCATCAAAATACGTTATAGTACAAACTTTGAAGAAAATCGGTGCGGAGGACGCTCTCCTTCAGATTTACCCCTCTTCATACTATGCCTATGAAAAGTCCGTTTATTTCGAACACATTTGGAATTGCCTTATTTAGCATATTACATGTAGTGATAATGTTATTTATATACATATATTATATTAAAATATAAATGTTGATCAGATACAAAACAAATTGATAATAAGCGATTTTAAACATAAAAGTAATTTTAACTTAATTAAAATAATACTCTGATATGTGAGTAATTTTGATAATAATGAACTATAATTAAATAATATTAAAATAAAATTCAACTTCAACCGATGCTGCAATTTCTCTTGAGCTGGATGAATTTTCAAGTGCAGATATATTGAGCTACTCTCATTATTGTTCTAAACAAAACATAAATTCTAATTTTAATTTGTTACATCCATGTCTATCCTTTTGGTAAATTTTGAAAATTCTTTCTTATATTTATCAAAAAGAATATTTGGTTGTTCTGGTCAATTGCCACCTTTTTTTGTTGTCGATTTTATTAATTGTAGTCTGTTTTTGTTGAATAGTGTACATGAATATAGTCATAGAAGTCTTGGATTATCATAAACAGGAGGGTGTGCGTGCACATTTTATAGTCCTCAACAGACCTCCCACCTATAACCACAATCCATTGGGCTCATCAAGATGAGGAAATTCCTGCAAGCTTCCTGGGTTTCTAAATTCTGTGGGGCTCACGAGACGGTCCTCGGAAATAGGATCTACTATGCACAGCTTCCACCCTGGAGTCGAGCTCTACACTCAGATCAGAACCCCACCACGTTCTGGACACTCAACTGTAGTTGACAGGCGAACCACAATGTGGCCCCTGCCACCAACAGCACCGGTAGTACCATTTTTGAGAGTGCTAAGCACTCTCGGACCCCAGCACCAGGAATGGTAAATGGCCCCCTAGGGTTTCCTTCCAAGGGAGAAACAGGCGGGGACATACCTGAACTCCCTAGGATAGACCCTGCAGGGTTATCCAGGATGTTGACGAGTCAACCTCGGACTCTGGGGGTCTCCCCTCCTACCGAGGTAGGATTGGGCCCAGCTTGCTCTGCTGGCCGGTTTATCATAGGCAAAGCAAAAAATTAGCAAAATGATTTCATGTAAGGAGGGAAATAGGAAACGAGTCTTCTCTAAATATTTCCATTCAGATAATATTGGCTATGACAAATGGCTGTACTAGAAAATAAACTGTAAAACAATTTTTTTACTGTCATTATCCTCTAGAATGACATAGAATTCATTTATGTTATGACCAACTTAATTCACGGTGATATACATAGATTAGTTATTTTTGTATTTCAAGAAAAGTCAACTTCTAAACAAATCTAGACTAACCTATGTGACTGAACTTTAACTTACTCACATTGGATAAAGGTGATTGAAAATAAGAAGTACAAATTAAAGTATAAAATAAAATATTTATAAATCAGCATAGAAGCTGTTGTCACTATTTATATCGTTTATTGTTTATATATTAATGTCAATCACATTTGATTAACATTATAACAGGATTAGTAGGCAGAAGGTTTTCAACACATCTACTTTCAGGGTGTGGTCTGGAGGAGAAGAACTAATACTGATTCAAATGAATTGTTTTAGTATGAAGGCAATAAAGGCCATCAAGGCTCACCAAATTGAAAGGCTTAATCATTCCTGCAATCATGCTTTTCGCCATAGAGGCTGAGCATTAACAAAATAAATAAATTCCTGCAATCAGGAATGACAGCTAACAAATAACAAATATGTTTTAGGGCAAGAAGGCATGATTCATTGGATCTAGTGTGGAAAATAATCTTTAAAGGCTTGGTCCTATGGACTGGAGACAAAATGGCATGTATAGAATTCAATGGCGAAATTATGATGGAAGCCAATTCTCGCCCTGGGCTGTAGAGCTCTTTAGTAAGGACATAGTTATTAATATTATATTCTATATTTCTTATCAGGATAACTTAGCTATTTAAATAAGAGGACTATATGTTACAAATATATTCTAGCTTAGATGTATAAAATTAATTTTATACATGAAATCGCTCTTTAAATTTAAAAAAGTCCATCTCGTAGGACCTGCGTCATCTTTACGCACTTACGTTCATATCCCTAGTTCCATTAGTAATGGAATAGAACATTTTATTGATAGGTTTTGATCTTTTGAGGGGGCGAGGTTAGCTCAGTGGTAGAGCACTGGACTAATAAGTTGGAGGACCTGAGTTCAAATCCCGAGCAAGACTAAAGATTTTTTCTTCTAGTGTCTGAGTTCATGGGTTGAATTCGGTCTCCCTGACCGTCCCTAGGCCAACCCAGCTTTTAATTAATTTAATAATGGGTACCTTGGTGCTAATGATTAGCAGTCGAAGCATTCAAGGGGAAAATCAAGTGTCCAGAGCATAGTACTGACCACACTATCTCCCTATTGTGCCGTGTGGTCAAGAATCAGATACCTCTATAATATCTGCCCCTCAGGGCCCTCGTGGCCTGTTACGGGATTGATTTGTTTGTTTTTTGTTTTTTTTTTATTTTATATAAAAAAAAAAAAAAATATAAACTTAAATCTCAAAGTGAAGTAAGATTTTAGGCACCACAAGAGAAAAGTGATAGTATCCTAAACAGAAATTACTCCATCCTGTTTCTTAACATCCGATTTTCTTTCTTCGACCTTTGTTTTTACTAAAAAAACCTTCTTACTGTTATATGAAAATAAAAAAAAAACAAACAATTAACAAGTGAGGTAAAGAGAGGTAAAAGAACAATACTAACAATTCTTAGAAGTTTTAAGCACTTATTTCTCCAATTGAAATCGCTCAATCGAAAATTATTTCAGAACCTATTTTGTAGAGAATTTAAGTACACTTTCAAACGGGGTTTTCCACTTACCACAATTTTCCGTCCTTGAGACATTTATGAAGGTACACGAAGATCCGGAAACTTTTCATGCCTGTTAATAAATTTTTTTTTCTTTTTCTAATTCTTCCTTAACTCTAAACGCAACCAAAATTTAAATATCTTTAATTAGATGAATTTCAAATGTCTGCATCAAGTTTCAACTGAATCAATCGTTTCTGAATACCAAACTGAAAATCAGTTGAGAAGAGTAATTGTATACATTTTTTTCATAAACGGTTACAGATATCGCTTTTAAAATAGTTTCATTCATTTTCCTACTTTAGAGAACCAATAAAACAAGTACTTGCAAGCATATGAACTAAAACAACTAAGCACTATAATTTTTTTCATGTGAGTTTTTCTCCAAAACAATGTTCGGATGGATGGATTCAACTTGTTAGCAAACTTGAACTTTCAAATTAGACCTATGATTCCAATTGGGGTCACAAAACATTAGTTCATTTAATGACTGACTGATTTCGGGAAGTGACAAAGCAAAAAATAAGTAAAAGCTTGCTTTGTCTAAATTAAGATAATTTTTCTTGTTTTTGTTTTGCAAACACACAGGGTGTGCTGATACAGTAATATTCATGTCTTCATAAAATGCATTGAAAAAATAGAACAGATTTTTGAAGAGTAATTAATTAATTAACCACAGGAAAATTATCTTTTGATTTACTCATCTAAAGACTGACAATTTCTCATAATTCAATAAAGGAAGAAGAAAGAAAGTCAATACTTAAAAAAAAAATGTATATTTACAAAATAAATAACCTCAAGACAAGTAATCTTTGGTAGTTTTATAAAAAAATCATAAAATAATTTAGGTATTTGTTTTTACAATGTATGTACACCATTATTATAATTTAAATAAGGCTTATTATCTATAACAAATCTAAATTAAATTTAGGATTTTATCAATTATACAAGAAAGATTTTCTATAGTTTTTTTAATATTTTTACTTAATGTATTTACTCCTATGCTTAGAACAAAAAATACAAAAAATAAGACTAAAAAGAAAAAAATAATAAACATTCTGTTGTTTGAATTGGACTGATAATTTCATTAGATTCATATTTTTAATATCTTTTAAGAAAGTCCAAATAAGAAAAATATCCAAATACATAAATATCATCAATCATTCCATAATGATAAGCCCGAGGTAGGTGACAGTTATTTCAAAACAAATTTTAGTTGCATAAAATTAAACAAATGACAACTAGCTTACACTATTATAAATAAAAGATAATCAAAGCTTAATGAAATAGAATTTAAAAACAGAAGTAGGGACTGGAGGTTTCTCCGCAGTTTTCAATAAACCAATCAATCCTCTACAAATATACATACATTGTATCGTCCCTACCATGTCAAACTATCAAATATGCAAAATCTCGTTTTTCAGATTCGAGACTTTGCTCTTGGATTGTGGACGATACGGCTGGTCGTAAATTGTCATAACTCTAACCCCTTTAGAATAGCCTTTAATGTGTTAAATAAAGTATCGAATGAGACAATTTTTCAATATATTACTTCGTCAATGGATAGAATATGTCCGTCCTCTAGTCTGCTCCGATTTGCATATTCGATAGTTTGACATTGTAGGGACGATATCTGTGAATAGCCCCAAAGGTTATGAAATAGCACTAATATAAAATATATTTATTCAAAGTAAATGCCTGTTTATTTAAATCCCTGATTTAAATGCTGTTGATACATTTTATTTGGGAATCTGAAAATATGCTCATAAATAAATTTAAAAAAATAATATTTCTTTGTTATATTGAGTTTTTACAAGTCTACTGATTATTTAATCACTTTGAGAACTAATTATTTTATTCCAATTTCATAGAAGGACTTCGTAAATTGAATGCAAATTTTAAATATCTGATCTGCACTTGTATCTGTACCATCAGTCATAAGGAAGACCAACTTACAATGTATGTCTTTTATAAAATGTTAATTGATATGTAAAAGCAAAGAGCAAATTGTTTTAGTTCCAAGTCAGTTAATTGTTTTAACAAATTTACTGCTCCATTTATATTAAATTTGGAACATCCAACTGATTCACTGTATAAATCAGTAGTTGTTATTTATGTTGACGAAATTACTGAATTTATCCAATCTGCAGTATATTGGATTTTGTGGTAAATTCCTGGTTGGTGGTCTACTGCACATCCAAATCCTGCCGAAGTGATTCCGGCGAGTGTCCAGTGCCCGTTATCAAAAACAATTAAAGGACCTCCACTGTCTCCCTAAAAGAAAAATAACTATTATTATTATACCTTATTTTAATTTTAGTGAACCTTTTAACACTTTATTGTTTATTGTTTGTATTTTTCATGTAGACATTATGTTTGTTCATAAAATATTCATAAAAAATCTTCCAGTCAGCCTATTTGAAAACGGAAAACACTGTTGGAAAGCTCAAACAATACTGAAGGACACTGTCTTTACCTGGAGCTGTAAAAATGAATCCCCTCCATTTACAAGCCTTTTGAATCTAAAGAGAAAAGTAATGGAGTAGTGTCCTTCCGAAAGGACATTTGAAAGTGAGTAGGATCGCTAGTGTCCTTCCGTAATGACACCCGCAGCAAAAGTGTTAAATAAATGTTTTTTATTTATTTGAAAGCTCCGACTTTTTTGCTACGTAGGATAGCTCCTAGACTCCTAGTTGGAACATATTTTCTATTGCTGTAATATTGAACAACTTTACCATTTCATAAATTTGAGCCATTTTATATGTTTTGTTGTTTTAGCTTCTAATTGTTAAGTATACTGATTGGCTATCTTTAAGATATCAATAATACAATTTTTAAATAATAAGAGTCTTTAAGAACAAAACTAACAATTTAATTTATATGATTATTAAATAAAATTGTATTTATAAGAATAGTTAACTCTAGAGTATTTACCAGACAAGCATCCATGCGGCCGTCACTATGTCCTGCGCAAAACATTTCTTTATGAAGCTCCACTCGGATGTTTTTATGTCGATGCCATCTCAAGCATTCTGCATCAGTCAAAATTGGAACTATTGCCTTCCTTAGAATATTTGTGCCAGTTTTTCCTGAGAGTTGCAAAACATATGATATTAATTAAGAAATTACTATTGTTTTGGGTGAATTCTGGGAATAAAATTAGAGGACCATAGCTGGAAACCGAGTATACTATGTCAACCTAAAATTTTTTTCGGTCTTCACTCCTGTCACGAAACAAAGATAACGTTGTATAAGACTTTAGTAAGACCTATTGTAACGTATGCAGCGGAAACATGGTCCGCCTGTACAAGCACGATTAATATATTGAATATTTTCGAAAGAAAAATATTGAAAAGAATTTATGGAGAAAGTTTCTGACGAGGGTGTGTGGAGGCATCGAAGAAATTCGGAACTATATGAACTAATAAGAGTAGTGGCAACATAGTTCCTTTTGTAAAAAACTAAGTGCATAGAATGGCTGGTTCATGTGGCCAGAATGGACAATAGCAGGATGCCTTGTAGGGCATTGATCTCTACAATGTATGGGACAAGAAGGAGAGGAAGGCCAAGGAAAATATGGCTGGAGGATGTTGAGAGCGATTTGAAAATACTCAGTATGTGAGTTTGGAAGAATAGTACGAAGAATAGGAATGATCGGCATGCTATTATACAGGAAGCCAAGGCCCACCCCCAAGCTGCAGTGCTTCATAGTAAGTAAGTTAGTATTGTTTTTGGTATGGGGAAGAGTTCCAGCAACAATCTCAAGCTCAATCTAAGATTACTGTCGAGTCTGTATTAAATGTGAACTTCAATTTTCAATTTCTCCTTAAAGTATTTATAAAGTAAAATTGTATTATTTAGTTTATTCCTTACAACAATGTGTGGAAACTTCTAAAGTAGACCTTGTATTAAACAAAGCTGCCACATTAGGTGACAAAAAAATAAAGTACAATAAAAATGCTTTTATTGATAGATAGTGAGTATAATTTCATTTGTTTTGCTGAGATTAATACTTTACTAACCCGATACGAGTTAATGGCGTCGGAATATTCTGTTATCACCAAACTATTGGCAACATAAACTAAAATTGTCTAAAAGGAGCTTACCATAGGTTGTGTCAGTCTTCCCCCATCCAGCAACAAGACCAGTTTTTCCCATAATGACAGTACTTTTCCTTGGCAGGCAAATTGGAAGTATATTTTCTTTGAATATCACATTACGGGATAATCTTACTAGAGCAACATCAAATCTGCAAAATGAAAAAAAAATAAAAATAAGAAAGGACTTTAATAGCATTGTATAAATGTACAATTAGGGTGTATGTTTAGTGTAGTGAGCTGTTGGCTCCTGAAGATGTACCTAGAATGACGTGAAACATGTAGAGAGGCTTTTAATAAAGCAAATGGCAAAGTTAATTCTGTTTATTGATGTTCCGCCTGACATACTGATGATTACAAAAATCTGAGTCACTATAAAATATTGATTATTTTTAATATTAGAATGACTACCATACCTATCTGGTTGTGCAAGTCTGAACTGAAAATTTGGATGGACATATTTCTGCACAGCCCTGTGTACTTCTTCTGGATATGGTTCATAGCCCGTGTTCTGTGTGTCATATTCACCAAGATATACAAGTATATCATGCAGCTGTGCCCTGAAAACATAAAGAAAATTATTAATATTTTGAAAAAGATGGAAAGCAAAAATGGATGGATATTGTGCAAGTAACACTGTAAAAATAATATGATCATTGATCAAATGCACACATTTAGGCTAAGAAAATTTTAAATGGAGTTAATTTATTCCAAAATTAAACAAGCTGTAACACTGGTATAGCTGCCCAGCACAAATAAATTATTCGGAGCACAGACGTTAAGCTTAAGAAAATCAAAGGTCATGTTGCAAAATACAAATTCAGTAAGGAACAGCATTAATGACAATAATGATGGAATAAACAGATCTTAGTAGAATGGCTATCCAGCTTATGAGTGAACCGGAGGGAAGAAGTGGCATTTATTTTTTAATTTTTTTTGGTGCATCGACAACTTAGGTCATTAGCACCCAAGAAGTGGTATTAATACCATTCTTTAGAAACCCTAATGATTGATCCCAACAAACTTTCAAGAAAGTAATAACGACAATGTATACACAATGTTGGGCAAAACTAAAAACTAAAACTAAAATTAAAACTAAATTCACTTTTTGGAATAAACTAAAACTAAACTAAAAATTTCAACCTAAAAAAAACTAAAACTAAACTAAAATTTTACTAATTAATGGATTTTAACTAAACTAAAACTAAAACTAAATCTTTGGGAATTGACTAAAAACTAAACTAAAAATTTAGTTTAGTTTAGTTTTACTAAAATAACATGAATTAATATAAATCATATGTTATTTCGATAATTAAGTAAATTATAAAAACAAATAGAACTTGCTTAAGAATAAGAAATTGTGGCTTTTTCTCGTAATTTGAAAACATATGTTCTTTGATAAACTAAATTAGTTAACTAAAAACTAAAATCACAAATTTAGGTCTCTTTTACTAAACTAAACTAATTACCTTACTAAAAGCGGAGTCCATATGATTAATAATTATACAAATCTAAAACTAAACTAAAACTAAAACTAAAAATATAACATTAGTTTAGTTTTAGTTAGGGAAAACTAACATTAGTTTAGTTTACTAACGTTAGTTTTGCCCAACACTGTGTATACATACCACAAAATTGGACCAAAATGCATTTAGACTTTTTAAATAAATTGTTTATTCTTTGTTAGTATTCTTTTTATCTTGTTTTTATTTAAACTTATATTTGCACTAGTACATTACATTTATTATCATGTTCCTTACATATTAATTCATTAATCTTCCTTATTTTGTATAAACATTCTAATTTTTAGAGGCTGATATTATTATACAGATCTTCAAATATGCAAAATGCCTTGTTTGCAGTCCGGGGAGGAGTAATCAATAAATACGATTATTAAGTTAACTAAGCTCAAAACAATATGATTTAAATAGTCGGGCATGGCCAGTACTTGGATGTCTGATGGCCAGGGAAAATCATGGGCTGTTAGCGGTATTATAGAGTGGCAACCTTAGAAACCCTAGTTTTAATAGCACAGCAGTTGATAAATTGTAAATTGGATTTTATAAAACTAATGAAGAGCATACCTATGGACGCAGTGGGCTGCAGTAATAATATGCCTTTTGCTGACTAAAGCTCCACCACACTGGTAACCACCTATTCGTAAATGGGCTTGCCAGGGTAGCTCTCCAAAATAGGCCTCTGAGCCTCCAATAATACGCTTCTGAAGAGTCAGGGCAGGAACACCGCATTCAACTGAAAAGAACGTTTTGAACGATACAAATTTATAACTCATTAGTAGGACAAAAATTTGTCCTCAACTAGCAGCGTAATCTCCATTATACAAATGTGTCTCGAAGTCAATGAAATGAGACATTTCTAAGCTGTCAGATTAAAAATAATTTAGACGTTTAATAACTTGGATCTTACACACAAGCCATCCTTAATCACTCCTTCAAAGAAAAAAAACAAAACATTCTTTTTATTTACAGGGAAACGTTTAATAGAGGGATATCTATCGAAATCAAAATTTTAATTTTGTGGCCAATTTGTGACTAATATATTTATACACAAGAAAAAAAAAGAGTTTCTGATACAAGAGCATACAGTTTCCTTGTGAGATAGTATGGTCAGCCAGGGTGTCTACTGCACGAAAAAGTCACGAATGTCATGAAAATGTCACGAAATTGAATATAAGGCACGAAAATCACAAAAAAGTCATGAATTTTGAAACCATGTCACGAAATTTCAGTTTGTACCGGAGTCTTAACGTAATCCCGGTACTCGTGCGCATTCTTAATTGTTGCCGTTTTTTGTATGACGACGCAATTTTATCTGCCTCTCCCACCTCTTCCTCTGTAAGATTCCTTTGTTGTAGCATTTACACATCAATTATCCATTTTTTAAATATATGCAGACTTAAATATTGAAATTCTCTACACATTAATTAACTAAAATCTGTACTTTGCCAATAAATATTTAGTTATTATTTTTAGAAATTTTGAATTCTGCTATCATTGTTCGATATTTTTGAGGCTGCTAATTCCTTAGTCATTCGACATTTTTTAGTATAATCATTTCTTCCCTTTTAAAATTAATGTAACTATTCTCTCTAACATAAGATGTACCGTCATCTGGGCCATTATCGCCCGTAGTCTTATTAATTGTTTAAATATATGTATGTCAAAACTGTAAGCTTATAGATATCATGGTAATCTGTGTAAGATTACAAATAATTTTAAGCTATTAGTTAAGGCTTTTGCTTTTTGATTGATATTATTTTATTTGTAATGTGTATGAAATTTGCTTTTCGAATCATGAAAATGTCACGAAAAAGTCCCGAAATTGGATTTCACAAAAGTAGTAGACACCCTGTCAGCGCTATGCTCAAAACTAAAGGCTATTAAAGGCTGGGTTTGTTTTTTATAATTTGATAAAACATCTTTTTATAATTTAGTTTACATTCAAAATGGCAGAAGGCAGGTAATAATAAACCACAAGTAAAAAGGCTCCATAATTTTATTAAAAATCAACTTGCTTCATGCCCTATCTGGCTGCTCGCCAGGAGTTTAATAATAATAGTAATAATAATAATAACCCTTTATTTGTAAATAAAGTAGTTGTATATGTCTTCTTATAAATATGAAGCAGAATTTGTTTTTCCTATGTACAAAATCAGCAGCTTGCTGAGGTTTCCAGGAGCTTATAACTAATATTATATTATTCATCATATTCTTAAGATTTATAAACAGTCCTTGGGTTAGCTTTCCAGTGACTCCTGGTGTGTCAAGATTGAGAATTCCAACATGATGGGAATAAAAGTTAATCAATTTCCAGAAAAGGACAAGTCATTAAAATTAAAATAGAATTTTGTCATATTTTTATTTTATACGTAAAGCTCATTATGCTTTTCTGTCATACAATATATTATTCTTCATTTAATAATCGATGTATTTTTTGGTTGCATGACACTAGAAAGCTCCGGACCTTCCTAACCTTTTTATACTTTTAAATGCTATTCGCCTCAGATGCAGAGCACCGCCAATAAATAATAATAATATTTTATACTTTTATTCTAAATGTGAGCAGTAATTAAATATTGGATTTAAGCTCCTAGCAAGGCTCCAGACAGTTTGACATAAGTAGAGCTTTAATAAAATGATGGAACCTATTTACTTGTGATTTATTAATTACTTACTTTCTGTCATTGTGAAAGTTTAGATGAAAAATTATTAATTCATACCCCTGTCCTGTTTTCGCAAGGAATCCCTCCTCCTGAAGACACGGTTTGGGGATTGCGGCGGTTGAGGTGGGATAGCAGGCATCCGCTGTGTGGAATACCTGCAGCAGGTGTAGAGCCACGATGTAAGGCTGTTGAGCCCAGGGCAAGAACCTGAGCCTGCTCCACCAACGAGCCAGCAGGCGAACGTGAGTGTGCATTCTCGGCAATCATCTCTGGCAGCTGTCAACAATGATAACCATCGTAATTGGTACGTTGTGTGAAATATAAATTATATTGAAAATAAAAAGCACAAGAAAAATCAATTTCTTCTTATATTTCCTTTGATATTTTCTTATGTTTTGTGCTGAGAGATATTTAATATAATAAGAAATTGTTTCATACTTTTTAATATCCTCTTGCCATTAAATATATATATAAAAAAATAATCAAATATATAATAGTATCTCACACTATGATTTCTTTCAATGAAGAGGGACAATCGTCAAAAACGTTTTTCAAGTTATGGAAGGGTCATAATGGCATCTGCAAGATATGATTTTTCATGAATTGAAAAAAAGAATCTTCTGTACTGATTCACTTTATATTGCCAGATTTTTTTTTTTTGGTAATGTACAATTGATTCTCCTCAATATGGCTTACCTTAAAGGATTAGCTAGTAGGACATTTTCTCTCAGGATATTATTTTTTTAAGGAAGTATATGTAAAATTCAAATACTAATTTAATATAAAGAACTAACGTTTACTAAATAAAGATATAGCAAAAAGCTCTCAAAATATCGTTCATACATTAACATTTCATAAACTCGACAGTAAGCTCACAAGAAAATGAATTTTCTATTCAAAATATCTCAAATACGGTTGGAATAATCTGGTAACTGGAAGCATTCGAAAGCTTATTAAATTCTGTCTGATCTGAAGTAATTTTTGATAGCATGATCTCTTCATCAGCACTCTGCTTAACTCTTCTCTTATTCAAGTAATAGGTGTTGGCATATTTAAGGATTTATAAGAAAAAAAAAAAAAAAAAAAAAAAAAAAAAAAAAAAAAAAAAAAAAAAAAAGGCCAGAAATGCGCTAAGATGACGCGAGTCCTTGCAGTTCCTCAAGTCGGATTATTAAAAATATTTTTGTCTGTTTGGTTCATTGGATAACGAGTCGAAGGTACCAAGGTGTTGATTTGTTTTATATTGTTCTTCCAGTGGAATTCTATGTAGGAAATCGTAATGCTGGCGTTTTCGAGTTCATATGCTTGCAGGTACCCGTTATATCGGTTCCTTAAAATAGGAAAACGAATGAAACCACTTTTAAGGCGAAATATGTAAATGTTTTCGAGGAAAGTGGGAAAAAATGTTTTTGTAGCTCATGCCGGTTTGGTTTCTTAAAACCTTGAGGTTCAACTGAAAATTTTCTACATGTTTTAAGTTCATCTAAACTAAGGTGTTTAAATTTTGGTTACATTTGGAGTTAAGGGAGTATCCGAAACAAATATTTTATTAAAATACATCAAAACTTTTGGGATCTTCGTATATTTTCGTGAATATCTTTACCAACGGTGCTGAAGTTATTTTCGACGGGGCGATTTTTTTTTTTTTCAACAGGTTTTGTTTTCTTTATTTCATTGGTTGTTTTCGTTTTAAATTCCGTCTATCAGTAAAATTAGTATTTTAGTAAAAGAAGGTAAGAAAATGAGGAACTTATCGGTAATAGTGTTTTCCTTAAGCGAACGTTGGGGAGGAGTAATTTCCGCTAAGGATACTGACAGTTTCCTGTTGTGGCTCTTGGAGATTTTATTTTATATTTTTAAAGACAGTTCAAACCCTACCAATAACTGCTTCTATTCCTTTGCAAATGGCTCTAGGGATATGAACGGAACCATGCTAAGATGACGCAGTTCCTGCGTGTCTGACTTTTCACTTTTAATGAGAGAATCAGAAGTTGATGGGATTCGTTTAACGAAAGCGAACATGTACCGAGTAAACCACTATTGTTTCCATTCACTGAATTGCATCTGGCTTTAACAAAGAGGTATTGATATCTGGACAATTGAAAGCCCAGCTTCAGGTATTGCTCTTTGGCAAAGGCTGAAGCAATGGAATATGCGTGTTGCATATTGACGCGGCTCTTGAGTAACCAGAATGTCGTGTCTCTGCTTTTCAACAATCATACATCTACAAAAATTATAAATATCTATTGTGTACAAAAGGGGTTCTTACTGTATTCAGTTGAAAAATTACCACTTCGGCAAAACCACTGAAAAACGTCCGACTCGCAGGAACAAACTGCCTCATCGTAGCGCTTCTTCGATCATTTACCTAGTGCCATTAGTAAAGGAAATGATAAACATAAAATAACATCTCAATAAGAAGGAAGATTTTAGGCCCCACAACTGGAAACTGACAATATCCTTAGCGGAAATTACGCTATTATTTTTGTTTCGTTCACTTTATTAAACCAATATTGTCATATCCGTTGGTGAAGACTGTCGTCACTGGCATGGATGGTGAGAATACTGTGCTCTATGTGAGATTAACAGTACTCTCACCGATGCCAGTGACGACGGTCTTCACCAACAGGTATGACAACAGTAGGTATATTTACTGGCAGACCTATAGTCCAGGCAAAGACTGCTTAAAAACAGCTATAGGTGGAAATTTTTGGAACACTTAAATCAACTTAAAATTGTTTCGGCTAGTTAGGAGGTGAAAATATCAAAAGTCCTCGCCCGTAGCCTTTGTGCCGGGGGGGGGGGGGTTAGAAGGTCCTATTTTTCGGGTTTTTACTTAAATCTCGGAAACCCTGCGTCCTAGCGACATGACCATTCTATAACAAATGAAAGCTGATTAAATATGCTACAAGTTCAATTCAATAAAGTTTTTCGAGATATCTTTAGTTTTCGAAATATCCGCTTTTGAACGTCTGTAATTTTGGGGAAAAACATAGCTTTTGCTATTCTCGACCGGATATCTCTTCAACGATGAAACCAAAAAATAAATGTCGGCTATAGGGTTGTAGAGTCTGTTATTTTAGTGATCTATGAGTTATAAATCGTGAAATTTTCTAGTCGGTACTTCCGGATTGCGTCGAGGTCAACCTCATAAGCGGGTTTCCTCCCTATGGACGACGGGAGGAACAGCGCTAAAAAAATATACATACACGTGGATGTATGATACATATGGTAAATTTGTCTTATAGCTAGAGCTTAAATTAAAGATAGATTGATAAAGATTTCAAATGCATGGGTTAAACAGGAATAGGCCTACAATTAATAAGTACAGGATGAAATGTGGCTTACCGATGGGATGACGGAGACCTATGCCGCACGGAACTATGTTTTCTATCTTCTCATAGCTAAGCAAATTTTCATGTCTATACCTATTTTACCCATGTTTTAAGTTTTAAATCTGTAACAATATACTTTTTATCTATACCACGCATTTACTATATGTATCATTCATCCTCGTCTATGTATACTGTTTTTCCATTAATTTCCATCGTATATAAATTAGCATTAAATCTGTCCTCCTTGTTTTACAGCCCTGGCAAAGGCTTCAATTTCACGTCAAAAAGTCAGCATAAATAAAATGCATTTTCTTATCAAAAATGTAGTTTCATTAAGATTCCAAGACCGAAACCTCACTATATCAACCTTCGTAGCTACAAGTCAGATAGGCATGTTGGCAGACTAACAACTATTCAGATTTCAATTTATTTTTATTGAGACAGTAGGTACTTAGAGACCTATGTTATAATTAAAGTTAGAGAAACTTTAAGGTCCTAAGTGAAAGGGACGCTAATGTGTTCTCTATAGATATTATAACGGTACTCAAGTGAGTGTCATGGTTGTTCCTTGCACATAGCAGTAATTAGAAATGAAGTTAAGTGCCTTAGGAAATCTAGAGAAAGGGCGAATGGTATTAATTTAGAAGCGCTCAAATGATGAATTATTTCACTACGGAAATCTAGTTCAATAAACCTAAATTATTATTTATTTAAATGTTTACGTCCACTTATTATTAACTACGAATTTTAGGATGGGTTATCTATAGATTACCACCCTTTTCTAGCGAGGATAGGGGTGAAGCCTTTACTTTTTTCCTAAAGAAAAGCCATTACCCCTAGTGGGAATCGAACCCACGACCCTTTGGCACGGAGTGTTAAGTGCTCACGCCTTAATCCTCACAGCAACCGGGTCTCCATAAACCTAATTAATAACTGACTAAAATATTTCTCATCGAATTTGGTTATTTGAGGATTTAGGGATCAAATTTATGTCGATAGTCACACGAAATAAGTTATTAAGTGGGAAAAATGAGTTACGTTCATTATGATTATCTCCTAAGACTCAACCATAGTGCAAAGAAGTCTCTAACCCTTTAACGGACAAAATTCCCTGTTGGTTATAAAATGTGTATGTTGTCTGATTTCTTACAATCGGAAGCCTATTTAAATAAATAAGACAGTTTGAATAATAAAAAAATATGGTACTTCCGGTTTTCATGGTATACCGTTAGTGAGCAGAAACGTATGCAGAAATAGGCCACCCGCAACACATTTCAAGAGCGACAGACATTCAAGAGCGGATATTTCGAAAACTAAAGATATATCGAAAAACTTTATTGAGTTGAACTTATAGCATATTTAATCAGCTTTCATTTGTTATAGAATGGTCATGTCATGGGGACGCAGGGTTTCCGAGATATAAGTGAAAACCCGAAAAATGGGCCCTTCTAAACCCTCCCCCTTCTCCCCGGCACAAAGGCGGGGACTTTTGATATGTTTACCTCCTATCCAGGCCAAACTAAGTTACGAAGTCAAAAATTTTGTTCCAAAAATTTCCATCTATAACTGTTCATTGCCTGGACTGATGTCAAACTATTGAATATGCAAAAGTCCGACTCGCAGGAACTGCGTCATCTTAGCGCGGTTCTCTACATCTCGAAGAAATGGAATAGATTAGGCATCACAAATAACAGGAAACTGGAGTAGCCAACTTACACTGAATAATACGGGTAATTCTTAATCCTTATTCTTGAGGAAAGCTGAATAAGTCAATACAATTATGTAATGAAAAAATACTCACTCTTTGACTACTGCTCAGGAGGCTCTATTCTAAACAACCAAAAATTAATTGTCATTTTAAGTATCTTGTTTTACTAGCAAATTCGTTTTATTGTTATAATCAACTGTAAATATGTGCTTTATGGCGAATACAATTCAATTCTCTCGGGGGTAAAATCTTTATATAAAATAAGAAATAACGATAACTTCAGTTGTAGGCTATGAGGAAGGTTATATAGATAGGAGAATTCAAAACAAACTATGCATATGCCATCATGATTAGCCACTGCCATCATGATTACCACAGCCACTCCAAACTTATTACCTATACCTTTAACTGTTTCTCCGCTTATTTTACTAAAATACTAATTTCACTGATAAATGCAATTTAAAACCAAAAACAACCAATTAAAAAGTGAGATAAACAAAGACGAAAACCCGTTCAAAACAACAATACAAACACTTTTTAAGTTTTAAGCGCTTATATCTCTGATTGACGTTGCCCCATCGAATATTGCTTCAGAGCCTTTTTTGTGGAGAATTTAGTAAGCATTCGAATGGTCACCTTCCACTTACCACGATTTCCCAACCGTTATCGAGATATTTACGAAAAATGTATAAAGATCCGAAAACTTTTCATGTCTATTAATGAAATATTTTTTTTCGCTTACTTCCTTAACTCCAAATATAACCAAAATTTAAACATCTTAGTTGGGATTAATTTCTAAGATGTAGAAAATATTTCAATTGAATCCCGCGATTCTAAGTGCCCACAAAAAAATAATGACTTACGAAAACATTGATTCCACATTTCTCAAAATCGGTTACAGATATCGCCTTAAAAATGGTTTCATTCGTTTTCCTATGTTAAGAAACCTATAAAACAAGTACCTGCTAGCATGTGAACTCAAAAACGTATGCGTTACGATTTTTTTTGCGCGAATTTCGAATTTCTTCCAGTGGGCGGATTCCGCTGGTTAACGAACTTGACCTTTCAAATTAGACGACAGATTTTTGTACCAAATTTCATCAAAATCAGACCATTTTTGAGCTTGCTAGAGAGCGAACAGACAAGCATATATATATAAATAAATACATATATATATATATATATATATATATATATATATATATATATATACATATATATATATACATATATATATATATATATATATATATATATATATATATACATACAAATTAATATACTGTATACATACAATACTGAAGATCTATAGGGTCTGAAACGATAAAGATTCTTGTCGGCTCTTTCGGATTGCGTCGTGAGGTCAACCTCATAAGCGGGTTCTCCCTATGGAGGTAGGGAGGAACCGCGCTAAAAAGCGTTTTTCAGATTCGAGACTTTGCTCTTGGGTTGTGTACGATTCGGCCTTCGAAACTCTAACCCCTTTAGAATAGCCATTAATGCCTTAAATAAAGTATCGAATAAGACCATTTTTCAATATATTACTTCGTCAATGTATAGAATATATCCCTTCTCTAGTTTGCTCCGATTTACATATTTGATAGTTTGACATGGTAGGGGCGGTATGATTGATTATCTCTACATGTAACCTTTTCCCCTTAAGTTTCCACATTTATTGACATTTTTCGTTGTTTTTCGTCTTACTGTCCATGTTCCAGAAGACAGGAGTGTTATTCTATGTTTTCTTTTGAGAAAAATGTGCCAAAATAAGAGTTGTAAAGTACAAAATTTCATCAAAAATGATGTAAAATCAATTTTATTTTGAAACATTTATGTTTGATTATCTAAGAGAAACACATAGGTTAGAATCGTCTTGTGTAGACATTTAACACAATCACTAAAAAAAGCGTGCGCGCGTGAGAGAGAGAGAGAGATAGAGAGAGAGAGAGAGAGAGAGAGAGAGAGAGAAAGAGAAAGAGGGGGGGGGGGAGAGGAGAAGTTTTGAAAAGAGACCCGAGGAACGGGTTGAAAGTGTGAGTGCTTTCTACCGAGAGCACCTTTCACGACCCACCACTACCCTACCACCTCCAGTCGTATTATAGAGTGGGTGAAATCTAAAAGAGGCCTCGTACTTCCTAATTACCAAAACTAGAAGCTCCCTTTTAATTAACATTTTTATTTGACTCCTTCATTTCTGAATCTTGCCAGATTTCAAATGAATTTTAGAAAAAAATATATATTATACTGGAGTTTCATATCACAACAATCTATAGTTCTTATTTAATTCTCAGAGATTTCTTCTATTTAATCTGAGCCCCGCAGTATTCTAATATCAAACGAAAACTTTATAATTTAATATTTCCTTAAATTTATTGGCATGGGATGAATAGAAACTTGTGATATATATATATATATATATATATATACACATGCATATATATATTTACATATATATATACATGCATATATATATATATATATATATATATATATATATATATACATGCATATATATATGTATATATATATATATATATATATATATATATATGCATATATATATATATATATATATATATTTATATATATATATATATATATATATATATATATATATATATATACACACACATGAATATACAGTAGGCTGTCCCTTATCCGGCGGTCTCAAGAGGAATAAAGACGGTTCTCGGAACACCCCAGAGCTAGACCTGCTCGAAGATTCCTAGAAAACCTTCCCTTCCTAGCTAGCACAACATTTGTTTTGTGGTATTTCATTCAATGCAAGCAGAAGAAGGATTATATGTCTCGTTTTACAGGCAAAAACTTATGTTTCTACGAAGAAAACAAATGTTTCTACTAAGGCACCTGCGGCTGGGATGTCTGATTCTCTATGCAACTAGTTTTTGATATTGTAATAATATATATGCGTACAAATGTTCTTTAGTTAGCAATTTAATTATTTTTTATTTTGTTTAACTGTCTACATATTTTTATTCCTTGAAAATTGTACATGCATATGCACATGTAAATAATATACCAGCAAGGATTTACATATTTTGAATTTATTTTATAATTCGGTACCTAAATTTAACTTAAATATTAAAAATTGTAAATATTACTATATCGTATAATAATAAGGGTTTTCAAATTCACAAGTGACCGCTAATCCGGCATTTTCTCTAATCCGACGATACCCCGGTCCCGACGACGCCGGATTAGGGAGAGTCTACTGTATAGATATGCTCAAGATTGAAACACCGGTATATTCTTGGTTTGTAGGGTCTGAAATGCGGATATTTCTCATTCGCACCCCCGGATTGCGTCATCGGATCGACGTCATGAGAGGGTTTCCTCTCTATAGATAAAGGTAGGAAACATGCTAAAATAATATTTGTCTGAGGTAGCGGATCAAAAGAAATGTTATTTATTAAGTTATTGATCTTAAAGGTTTTAGTGTGTAAAACATATTCAAAAGAAAAAACATTGCAATATGTATTAAATTATCTTGTCCCTCTAAATTTACTGTTCTGGATAGGGGAATGTCCTGAAGAAGATCGATACTATCCATATTAATCGCATAGAGATATAACATTTTCCCCATGATCAATACGTCATTGTCACGAAGGTGACAATGTCTTTCATTGACGCTGCTCGAGCCCTCCTTGTTAACGAACGCTTAGAAAGTTATTTTAATTCTTAACGAGATCCAATCAATCCGGTGAAAGTGATAAAATCATAACAATTGATTGTTTCTTTTCACACGTTTTGACGTTGAAACTAGTTCTTCTTCATCTTCAGTGGCACACTGTGGTAGATATTAAATTTAGAATTAAGTTGTTTGTTGATTCATTAGTGTTTGTGTCAAATTGTCTATTTTTCTGCTTGTGTGTCTACATTTATCCAACAAAAATAGATCACCTTCTTTCAGGCAAATGAAGGGTAAATTGACTCCACTAAATGTCAGGTGTTATATATTTTTAGTTTTGTTGGGAATTTAAAAAAAATTGCAACAATAATTTAATTTCGAGGCGTGAAGATATCAGAATTCAATAATGTAGAAAGGTACTTAGTATTGTATTCAATAATGTAGATTTGGTTTTGTACCATTGGGTGCTTGTCCAGGGACAATATTAGCACGTAGATCAGCTTTCATCTCCTTTACGACTCCCAATGCTCCGGAAAATGTTGCATCTTGGCCGATAAAGGCGAACAAAATATTTTACAAATGGAGCTAGAAAGCTTCGTCAAAAGCATTAATTTAAAACAAACGAATAATTAACTTTAATTTATCCTGATAATATTGTATAAATCGTTTAATTGTTATTTTCAATTCTTTTCATTTATGCACTTTTATTATTTATTATTTATCTTTTGAGTTATTATTTTTCATAACCGTAAGTTGTTTTCCAGCATCTTAAATAATTATTTATTTCACGTTTCGTGTTAATATTTCATGCATTTTGTATATAAAAAAAATAAACAAAAATAAATATATTGCAATAAAAAATAATCATAGAGTATAATTATTTTGAGGAACATGCGTACTTAATACTTTCCAACTAAGGGTACTATTGTCGAGTCAGGTCTATTTCGGAAAAGGGGTGCCTGTGATTTTATCAGTAACTGTGATTATTTTAATTAAATAAAATAAATTTGACGCTATAGAATATGTAAAGATATGTTGCGTTAACCACAAAATGTTCAATGGGTAATTGGAGGGGTATGCAGAGGGTTGCATCTCTTTGGGCTTCGGTCAAAGGCAGGAACAAGAGAGAATGCGGGACTAGGAGGAGAATGCTGGAAACATATCTACGCGGATTTATATGGAGGAGGAATGTGAAGGAGTGTTTGTTTGAGAAGATTTTAGAAAACATCGTAGATTTTTGTTCAGAGGTTTAATTTGTTTTTATCAGTTGATGTTATTAAATGTGTTTTGAGGTTATTTGTAAATGTATTTTCCTTTAATATACATATCGCACTAGTATTTCTAAAGTGACACAACTGAAAAATCGGTTTTATTCACCCCGTCATAGTTATGACTATGAAAGACATGGTAATTATTTCTTTACCAACCATGAAAACTATATGTACCTAGCTTCTGAGCTTGTACACAAGAGGCCACTTGTGTCACCCTTCCTGTCTAAATCCTAAGGCCCCTACATAGGCAAGAGTTACACATTTTCAGTTGAATTTTATTTTGAGTTGTCTCACTTAGAAATACTAGTGCGATATGTTACCTGTATATTAAAATAACAGGTATTTAACAAAATCACTGGCATCCCTTTCCAGAAATAGACTCGACGAGTCAATACAAGAGTGAACTAGCCCACAGTAAACTGACACTTTAAATTCAACAACTTTTCTCAATTCGATACTACATCTTTCTCGATAATATACAGAGTTTTATCCGAACACAGCGTCGACCCCTGTTAATGCAAGTTGGCATCCAGTCGAGAAAAGTAGTTGTACAAACTAGTTTTCTAGTAGTTGAGAGTTAAATATTTAGAGAAGTTATTATTCTATAATAATGCCTTTATAGCTAATGATTTGGGAAGATCCTTCTTCGATCGGGGGCGTCTGGACTTAATGGCCCTTTAACGCTTTGAAAGCCGAACTAAATAGGAGGAATGTCGCTTTTAATATCCCTTGGTGTCATTCAGGACTCTTTGATGGGCTCCATTTCAGAAGGGAGAGGCACTTAGGCCGCACTTTTATAGTTCATAAAGAGCTTAAAAAAAAAACTAAAGAGAGTAGAAATAAAATATTTAAATGCCCGCGTTCTATTTTCCAAGGCTTATAAAATCTCTGTTTTTTATATCCTGCTGTGAGGAAAAACCATTTCATATGAGGGGAAACTCTTCAAGAATAAGGGAATATATGAATTTTGCTCAGTCCCCGTAGGATCAGCAAAACACTTGCTCACTTTGAACGCATTTAGAGTCTTTACTTTCTACAAACAAAGAAGAAACGCGCTTACGAGAATAGTTCTATAAACCTGGCATAAAATGAGGTGAGACTTATTATTAAAGAAACAGAACCGAAAATGACGCAGGCAACTGAATCCATCGCCTCTTCGAAAATTAGTAAGGAAATCTGGAGGAGCTATACTCCTTACCCAAAATTGGTACCAGATAAAGCCTTAAAAATGGTTTCATTCATTTCCATACTTTAGACAACCTATAAAATGTGTTTCTAAAAACCAGTTACCGGGAAAACGTACATGGCACGATTTTATTCACGCGAATTTTGCCCAAAAAATCTGTTGCCGGTGCACGGGTAAGCAGGTTAAAAAATGTTTGACCTTTTATATCAGACAAAAATATTTTGTACCGAATGCCATCAAAATTGGACCGAATGCTATCAAAATTTCACTTATTTTGAAAAATCAACCACAATATATTTAATTATTTACTATGTTTATATTTAATATTATATGTATATATATATATATATATATATATATATATATATATATATATATATATACCCGCCCCAAAAAATAACGTTGAGAACGTAATATATATATATATATATATATATATATATATATATATATATATATATATATATATATATATATATATTTGTATATATATATATATATATATATGTATATATAAATAAATAAATAACAAAGTAAGAAAAATGAATAGCATACATTGTGTTTGAATTTTGACTTAGTTATTTCATGGAGCAGTATTCCTCAAATAAATAAATGATTAAAATAATTTATGCTGAATAAGTTACCGGCATGAAGAATAGTTGTGTACGACGCTAGAAGGGTAGTGATGAGGATCAGCCGTACCATCACCAGGAACACCTGAAAAAATAAAATAGGATTAGTGAAAATGAAAATTATCAAAATCTTTTATATTTAATTATAGCCACCGATTTATTGAGGAATAAGCTCGGATTACCCAACTTTTTATTTTAAAAATAAAAGCGTTGGTTAATAAATATACCAAGTTGCTGATAACAAAGGTCGGCGACCAGAAAAGTGCATTAGCTTTTTGAATCTTTCTCATGGATTTTTGCCTGATGAAATGGAAAAGACTACCCAAAAAAATCCTTCATGTCTAATTTCAGTGTTAACCCGAATTCGGTAGTTGTAGGAACGTCGATATGCTTGCTGACTACTGTTGGATAATCAAGAGTGGTACAGAAAATGTTAAAAATAGGAACATGAAGGAAGAAGTATAAAAAAATAGAAGAAAAGGATGTACATACAAGCAAACAGAATGGATTTTTTAAGCATTTTGTGTTGGATTGAAAACATGATAAAAATGATGGTGTTTTTCCACACTTTTCTGTTTTTTATGTGGCCACTCCTCATACATTGCAAGAAAACTGTTCCACAAGATGGTCAAAAATGTTGGTAAGTTTTGGATTCTGCACATAAAAAGCATAAAATGAAATTAAAAATTCCTTGCAGCTGATCAACTTTTTTTTTCAAGATCTGTTTAATATTACAGTGAGAAGTGAACGGGTTGTAACCATCTGCTACTTCACATTTCACAGAATTAGAATAATTTAGAATGCAAAATTTCAATGGAGATCCGCTTTCTCAGAGATACTGTTCCTCCGAGCATGTATAATGTGGGCGAGGATACAGTCTTATCAAACTGTTGAACGGACAAATGAACAAACAGCGGTTATGGACGAATGAACAAACTCAGCGGTAAATCTTTGTATTATGAGAAAGAATCACTTATGAATGAGTTAAAATTCATCTTTCCTGGATACGTTGTAATTTCAGGGATTATGAAAATAAGCTCTATCAAAGAGGAAACTGCTTACTAACTAATATCAAAGCATTACCAAAATCGCGTTGCATTTAGACTTTGTAACTTAGTAAATTGTTTTTCAATTAAGTTAGGATTATTGAAACGTCAAAACTGAATTCAGTACAAACCTATCGGGTGTGAAAAATGTTTGCCTAGACAAAAACCAAAAGTATTCTTGAAAATTATGCAAATAAATTTTAAATATTTTTTCGTTAAATAACGAATTTTGATATGGGGATTTGCGTAGCGAATAAGTATACTACATATTTATATTTGTTTATGCATCACGAGTCCTAGGACAGGTTTAATGGTTATAGTTGGACATGTATCGGACATGAACCAAATCCTAGACATTATCGGATGGAATGGAAATAGCGTGGCTAGTCTAACTCCTAGACTTCCACTGCTAAATCCATTACAAACATTATGTTCTTCAGATATTGACCGTGTTAGCATCTTCTACATCAACGCTTCACTAGAATCAGATTTTCGTTGATGATAACGGATCTAACTGCAATACAGCTACATTACTTCCGTAGATGAAAGAACTCAACATCCTACAAGCGGAACTCGAACCTGCATTTCGGTGTGATGGGTGTCGGCGTTTATAGGTGACATATTCCAGGACAAAAATAAAAATGTACTCCAGAGAGACGTAGTACTCGTGGCATTAATAAAACACCTGGAAATCAAGGAATCTTTAGAATTCGGCTGAGCGAAAACATAAAAAAAAATTAATATTTATAACGTTTCGGTATGCTCTTTGGCATCCCTCTTCAGCAATAAACGCCTATGGGTGGAGGAGGACCACGATAACTTTCAGGTGACCATGGATCATCTAATGGTTCACACTTATCAACTCCATATCACCTAAAATTTATCGCCGTCTTCTTTCAAACCCTAGGCATTTTATCTTAGCCGAATCCTAACCATTCCTTATCACCTTAATGGCTACCTATCTCTATCTCTCTAATAAAAGTTGACATTTATCAGATTTTTTGCTTAGATTTTAGAATAAACTATACATTTTATATTAATTGTATTGGTATCGGTCGCTCCTTGCTTAGTTTCGCAGTTCCTATGGGACTTTTTATTTTAGTTCGTGTACTAAATCCAATGAAATAACAAAAATGAAGTTGATGAAGGTGCATCATTTTCATGTTATATCAATCAAACTTCGCAGTGAATGAATTTTATTAAATCATCACTCTTCAAAAGACTCCAATTGAAACTGGTAAACACCTGCTGTACAGAACTGGCCTTGTCTATTATAATGAGTGAGAGTTAATCCTCTTTACTTGACAACTGAGTATTCGTGAAGAGGTAAAAGTGATTTCTAATTACTATTTTCGGACTGAAATAATTGCTATATTGCAGAAATTCTTCAAGCAGGGAGCAGAGAGACTGGAAAGTGTTTCACGTCTTGCGACAGCTGTCACACCCTGATAATTTTTAAAGAACTGTTTAGGCAGTCACAGAAAACATTTCTCTGTCAACAAACTGTGCATTATTTACTTTAGATTAGTATATATTTAAATTAAATCCATGGATAAAAACTATTATATTTCAGATTATGTTATTGATAGACGCAGATATTAGCGCGTTTCTTTCCTCAGGAATAGAGAAATGTGTATTTTTCATAAACCGTACCTCTTCTCATATGTTGTGTATATTCGTACTAACCAATTCATTTCAAAACTGAACAACTAATGGGCCATATTTGAGGTTGTGCTCCATTATGAATACTAATACTACCATGGACGTTGTTATTTGCAAATCCGTCACTGCCAAAGTCTTCGGCCCATATTTTTGCAAATATCTGAAAACCTTCCACTCAAACATTTCCCAAACACTAGAAGGCCATCCGTTGAGCAACTCAATATTAACGACGAGCCTTTCACGGTCTGGAGGTCTGAAAAAGCTGTGTGCCTGACGATATGTTTTCCGAAATGGTCAAGAACTTTTAAATGTCTTACTAATTGCAATGAACAAAACTTGGAAGGGAGGACCGGATGCCTGGCGAGAAGGAATGGGAATTCCTATACACATGAAAGGAAAGGACCTCAAGCAGATCTGAAGCTACTGGCCAATCAGTCTCACTACTGCGGTTTCTATGCGGACGTAGAGAATGGCCAGCCATCGATTGAAAATATAACTTAAAATCGAAGAATTTGTCTTTGAAAACATAAGTCCACTACAGCACAAGTAATAAACTCATCTACAACATCAAGGATGTTGTTCAAGGAGTAATGCCTACGGTCACTTGCTTTATTCACCTCCGACGTAGCATTGCCCAGAATAAAATGTCTCCAGAAATTGGTCTAAATGGAAACATATTGCGATAGCTGGATAATCTCACAGATATAAAAATACCACAAGAGAGATCTTTCACGAGAAGCAGTGCTATTTGTTAGCCTAACAAATTACTTAATTGTCGAGCTATGTCTTATTCGTGATATACCAATTTTAAGCTAAACTGACGACGCCACAATCTGCCACAAGCAGCAATGCCCTAGTGGCGTAGCATGCCATTAATCTGGCCCTCGTTTGCCTAATTTAGATGTCCATACGCAATGAAATGGTTGTAAAGAAACACAAAACGACTTTTTATACTCTCCACCAAGCTCATATTTGAAGGCCGATATTCACGAACTCGGTGCTTTCTGAACTAGATATTTCAACGAAGATATAAATTTTTTCCTAACAAATTAAATAAATAAATACATAAAAATAAAAATGAACCAATGCTTGAAGATACAAATATAAATATGCACTTGAACACAAATTCCCCCAAAATAAAAATGTATGTCCTTAAGTGCGAGGTTACTGGCAGAAAAGGCAGATCTTCGGTATAATGAAAAACGTCAAAGAACTTCACAATACGTTATATTTTTCGTGCTAAGCGCTTTCATCAGCTACTGGTACCATCTTCGTAATTTATAACCTGTTCATCTTCACAGCTCCTGCAGCTCTCAGCCGTGAAGGTTATAACTCATTATAAGCTCCCAAGATGGTAGCTAAAACTGCTGAATGCGCTTAGCGCGTAACATAAAAAATGTATCATATTTAAAAACAATAATAAATAAGGACAACGAACACGAAGAGCATTTTGTTCATGAAACAAAACTAATACTTTCGAATATATAAGCTCTTATTTCTCCGACAGAAATCGTCCTATCGAAAATGACTTCAGAACCGAGAATTAAATTAGCTATCGAATGGTTCCTTCTACTTAATACATAAACATGTCTGAACCATCGTTATTTTCTTGATATTTGGGTTCTGAAACGTGAAATTTTTGAGCCAGCACTTCCGAATCGTGAGGTCAACCTCATAAGCGGATTTGAGGAAGAAACGTGCTTAAATATTAGTTTGTGAATTGCCGATGTATAATTGTAGAACTAAGGAGACGATTTTACTGTAAATCGATGGCCAGAGACACGATTAAAGTCCATCTCTGATTAGAAGTATGTTGGGCGTGTTTGCCTGTGCTTGTTTGCGTGTAGTTGAGTTATTCGATTCAGTTTGTTCGCATAACCGCACGTCCAATACCATCTAACTCCCACCACACAAACAGACAATAGTTCTAACAAAAATACACAAACAAATATCAAACGTCAGTCTAATTGAAGGTCATAGAGAATGAGTGACCTGATTTCACTGGGAACAGCAGCTGGCTTCCACTTTTCCCCTGTGGATGTATCGTGAGCTCCCACATCCCCACTCACTCTCACCCGCACCTCTCACTATTTATAGTCTATTCTTCTCTCTAATATATTCCAAGTATACCTTCTCTCAACAATTTCACCCAACAGTCTCAGTGAAAACTATCCCATCAGCATTCATCAAATTAAGGGTGGGATTATTGTTATTATAACAAATTAAAAATAGAATATGAACTGAATACGTTAAGCTCTCGTTGGTGCAGACATTAAAGCTATCATTAACACAAATTAATGGCAAACACAAAAAAAAAAAAAATAATAAAAAAAAAAAAATAGAGGTTTTATTTGAGAGTATTGTACAATTACGTTGAAATATACATCGACCAAACTATTAAAGCTGCTTATCATAAGATACATACGTACATATCGTCGACGACAACAGCTCCAAAAACCCTCTGACCTTTCATTGCCTTGTGACCGATTGTAGGATTGTGTTTCCTTGGATACGATATTTATGCGCTAACATACTGTAGGTACAATCAATGAAGGCAAGACAGAAAAATTAACATTGCCATTGATCCAACCTATGACTCTCCTAGGAATCACTAACTCGAAACAGATTTAAACTAACACATTGAATACAAGGCCATCATTACACTGAACAAGCATTTACACAACTAATATACGACTCCAGAGTGATAGGAGAAATTTCACTTCGGATTCGAAAACACAAGGCCCCAAAACCTTCTACCAAAACTAACAAAATTCCCAACTTAGAAGGTTTGGCTAAGACCATATATGATCTGGGAGACAGGGAAAAGCTTTTGTGACAGAATATTATATTGTGATTGGAAATATAGATAGATTGTCTTGTAATTTAAAGTGTGTTCATTAAGATAAATTGTGGTTTTGTTTATATATATGTATATATATATATATATACATATATATATATATATATAAACATATATATATATATATATATATATAAAAACATATATATATATATATAAACATATATATATATATATATATATATATATATATATATATATATAAACATATATATATATATATATATATATATATATATATATATATATATACATATACATATACATACAGGGTGTCCCAAATAAGACGGCTCAAACTAATTTTGCGGCCAAACGGTTGATCTGAGAAAAAAATGTCAGAGGAAAAAGTTGTAGAGCTTGACCTAAGCTTCTAAATATGTCAACCAGTTAACATGTTGACTGCGCATGTGCGCTCGGCACTAGATAAAATGTTGAGGTTTGCAGATGACCCCTATTATTATGCAGATCATTTTGAAGGAAATTTAAAAACAAAACCTTGTAAAGAAAGCTCTTATCTTGCAGTTTCAAAGCATCCATTTTACTGTATTTTTATTTCTTCAAAAATGAACAGTGTCTTCAAAGATGCTACCTTCAACATCCAGGCACCTTTGAAGTCTGGAACGTATGCTGTCAACTGCTCTCAATACTTGTTCCTTCAATATAGCTCTGGGGGCTTCAGCAATCCTTCCTTGCATTTGGTCTAGTGTACTAGGCGAATCCCGCACCAGACGTTTACTGACCACCGATACTGGTGGTCCAGCTGCCTTATCCAGTGAGGGTTCTTCATGGACCAATAATGTGTGTTATGCCTGTTTAAGGATCCATCACTTACATATGTGGCTTCATCACTGAAGAGAACATTGCTCATTCTGGCCACCTAGATCACCTGAACTCACTCCGCTGGTCTTCTTCCTATGGGGTACACTTAAAAATATGGTCTACTCTAATCCGCCTAGTATACAAGACCAAATGCAAGGAAGGATTGCTGAAGCCTCCAGAGCTATATTGAAGAAACAAGTATTGAGAGCAGTTGACAACACACGTTCCAGACTTCAAAGGTGCCTGGATGTTGAAGGTAGCATCTTTGAAGACACTGTTCATTTTTGAAGAAATAAAAATATAGTAAAATGGATGCTTTGAAACTGCAAGATGAGAGATTTCTTTACAATTTATTATTTAATCTATCAATGAAATAGGGTTATCACTTAAATTGAACGTCTCAAACGAAAAATCAGACTAAATACTTTAAAAAAAAAGTCCGACTCGCAGGAATTGCGTCATCTTAGCACGGTTACGTACATCTCGAAGAAATGGAATAGATTAGCATCACAAATCACAGGAAAATTACAGTAGCCAACTTACACAGAAACGGATAATTCTTAATCTGTATAAGTCAATACAATTATGTACTGAAAACGTACTTACTCTTCGACTACCGCTGAGAAGGCTCTATTCTAAACAACCAAAAATTCGTTGTCATTTTAAGTATCTTGTTTTACTAGCAAATTCCTTTTACTGTTATAATCAACTGTAAATATGTGCTTCATGGCGAATAAAATTCCATTCTGTCGCGGGTTAAATCTTTCTATAAAATAAGAAATAACGATAACTTCAGTTGGAGGCTATGAGGAAGGTTATATAGACTCAGGAGAATTCAAAACAAACTAAGTCATCATGATTAGCCACAGCCACTCCAAACTTATTATTACCAATACCTTTCACCGTTTCTTAGCTTATTTTACTACTATACTAATTTTACTGATAAATGCAATTTAAAACAAGAAACAACCAATTAAAAAATGAGATAAACAAAGAGAAAAACCCTCTGAAAACAACAAAACAAACACTTTTTAAGTTTTAAGCTCTTATATCTCTGATTGACGTTGCCCCATCGAGTATTGCTTTAGAACCTTCTCTGTAGAGAATTTAGTAAGCATTCGAATGGCCACCTTCCACTTAGCACGATTTCCCAACCGTTATCGAGATATTTACGAAAAATGTATGAAGATCCGAAAATTTTTCATGTCTATTAATAAAATAATTTTTTCGCATACTTCCTCAACTCCAAATATAACTAAAACTTAAACATCTTAGTTGGGCTTAATTTCCAAGTTGTAGAAAATATTTCAATTGAATCCCGCGATTCTAAGTACCCACAAAAAAATAATGACTTACAAAAACATTGATTGCACTTTTCTCAAAAACGGTTACAGATATAATAAATGGTCTCATTCGTTTTCTTGTGTTAAGAAACTTATAAAACCTGCAAGCATATAAACTCAAAAACGTAAGCGTTACGATTTTTTTTGGGCGAATTTCGCCCCAAACACTATCTTCTAGTGGGCGGATTCTGCTGGTTAACGAACTTGACCTTTCAAATTAGACGACAGATTTTTGTGCCAAATTTCGTTAAAATCGGACCATTTTTGAGCTTGCTAGAGCGCGAACAGACAAGCGTATATATAAATATATACATACATACATATATATACAAATTTGGGCCACCTATATTTTCGTGATCTATAGGGTCTGAAACTTGAAAGTTTTTAGTCGGCACTTCCGGATTGCGTCATGAGGTCAACCTCATAATCTCCCTACGGAGATAGGGAGTAACCGCGCTAAAATGCCTCATATTCAATTTTATTAATGTTATTAGGAAAAATAATCCTTTTAGAGGATCGGCCATATTTTTTTCAGAAAGTTGAGGAACAAATACCTCAAAGTCATGTATCACACATTCATAACCGACCTCTGTGAGTGCCTACAAAAAATCGTTTTAATTTAAAACAATAAAATTTCAATCGCACGAAAATCATTTGATTTTAATGATATCGAAGTGCAGTTTGCGGCAAAGGTTTTGTTTTTTAATTCCCTTCAAAATGATGTGTATAATAATAGGGGTCATCTGCAAACCTCAACATTTCATCTAGCGCCGAGCACACATGCGCAGTCATCATGTTAACTGGTTGACATATTTAGAAAGCTTAGGTCAAGCTCTACAACGTTTTCCTCTGACATTTTTTTCTCAGATCAACCGTTAGGCCGCAAAATTAGTTTGAGCCGTCTTATTTGGGACACCCTATATATACATATCGTCTTTTTCCTTTTTTTTTTTTTTTTTTTGTTAACATGCATTTTTTATCACTATTTTTCAAATATTTTAGTCAAATTATTATTATTATTATGTGTTGTTTACAACATTTCATCTAAAAAAACCACTTGGAGTGGTATGGTCCTTAAGGTTTTTTTTGGGTCGCTGATTACGATGAGCCGGTTGGTTAACCATCATCACATCAGATTCAAGTTCATTTGAAGGTCAAATAGAAAAAAAAAAAACTAAAAAAAAACAAAACAAAATCATGCGTATTTATTGAGGTCTGAACCCATAGTTTGTGTGACTCGCACTACATTCAAGAAAATGAATTTTTGAATGATTCTTTTTTCAGATATTTTACGTTTTTTCCCTATTTGAGCTTGAAATAACATCTAGGAAAAGGCGTAATGACAAACAAACAACTCAGGGACCTCAAAAACATAAGCACTCATTTTTTCAGGTTTTTCCTATGTTTTTTTTTCTTTACTTGACCTTGAAGCTGATGTGATGAAGGTTAGCCAACCGCTCATCGTAATCAGCGACCCCAAAAACCATATACCGTGTTATAAAATATTGATATGCTTTAGTTAAAGAAATTGATTTAAAATTAAATACAAAAGCCGTCATAGTCAACATTAAAATGCTTTACACCTCGAGAAATGTTAATGCGGATTTAATTAGTAGGGTGTTAATAATATCTGTGAAGGGAGACTTTGAGAGAGTATAATAAGCTACTTACTGTTGGTGGTTCTCTCAACCCTTCTAATGTACAATGTAGGGAGATCATTATTGTATTAGAAGGACCTTTGAAGCTATATTATTCCGGCTTTATGTAGAACATAGAATACCATTTACTTATGTTTACTCCAAACACATATAGAATTGACTTTGTTCCAAGTATCAGGCTGTACCGTATGAAATGTCAGTTTTGGACTTGCCGATTTCCTTCAAATGTCTTGAAACTGTCGTGGCTCCTACTCCGAGTTCTTTGGCATATTCCCCAGTGCTTTTTGAGGGACAAGCTTGAACCCTTTCTTTCAGGTGGTAATTGTCAAGCTCGGTTTCTGGCCTTCCTCGCCCCTCGTTGTCAAGGTCAAAATTTCCACGTCGAAACCTGGAAAACCAGCGGTAAACAGTTCGTCCATTCACCGTTCTCTCCCCGAACACCGTGTTAATGTTCATACACGCCTCAGCAGCGCTATAGCCGAGCTTAAATTCATAACGAAAAATAATACGGATTTCCGTTGAAGTCATAATTTAAGTTTTATTTTTTTCTCAGAGGATCGTTCTCACAATACAGTACGCAAGTTACTGATTAAATAATAGGAATAAAAGTGCTTTAATTCTATATGAATAACAATGATGTTTGTAAATAATGAAATAAAAAAGGGAAAGGATTAAATCGCAAAATAAACAAAACTGACATTTCATGCGGTACAGCCTGATAAGTATTTAACTTAATGGAGGAGGCGATTGGCGTAATTAAAACGAGACTAGGATTTTTTTTTTGTTATTCCTTGTCTAAAAAAGCCGTCGTTAATAATTATCATATTATTGCTTGTAGAGGTGAAAAATAATGGTCATCTGTTGGCCAGGAGATTCTCTAATGCGAGATTGGAAAAATAACCCCCTTATTGACCCCCGCAAAATTGACCTTGAAATGTTTTTCTTTCAAGGTCACATTGCTTCATTGCATATTTCGAAACTACCTGACATGAGGAACAAAAAATTCTACGGCACCATAGGTTGGAAATGACTTCTAATGGTCAAAATGACCATTAACAACGTATACGTGGACAATTTTAATAGACAAATGGTGGCTAATTTTGATTAATTTTTTTTTACATATTCCACTAACCTTACGCAGAAATACCTCTTTTGAAGTTTTAAAAAAATTATCTTATTGTAAAAACATAAATAAATTGAAAAATGAGCCTCTCAACTCATTTGTTAATGATGATTTGTCAATTGGAATTGCCCACGTATGCGTTGTTAATGCTCATTATGACCATTAGGAGTCATTTCTGACCTATGGTGCCGTTGACTCGTTTCTTCCTCATGACTCGTAGATTCGAAATATGTGATACAAAAATTTGACCTTGAAAAACATTTTGGTCAATTTTTCCGGGGTCAATATAGTGGGTTATTTTTTCCGATTTTGCGTTGGAAAATCATCTGGCCAAAGGATGACCGTTGTTTATGAGACACCCTGTACCAACGTATAATCAGGTCTTTGTTTTGTGAATGAATTATGATTGACTAGGAATGAATTATATTTACTAAGTGACAAGTAAACTGTCACAAAACCATTCTGCTAGGCACCAACTCCTTTTCACATCGTGTAAACAGCTCAAGTTGACAAGTTTGTTACTGGACAGACAGAACACAAATGTCCACCAACCTACGAACGATTACTTCTCACCAGACCCAAAACTTAGTAAGAGGGTAGAGATGGGCGATCTGAATCGATCTTTTTAACACGATATAACGATTTTTTTGGTCGATCTTCGAAGGCCGATCTTTTTAAAGAATCGTTCTATCTAGAATCGTTTCCAATTTTAATCAGGCTTTGCGGTTACATTTTTTCAAGTAATAGACTGTTATCATAATGGAGTTATGAAAGGAGGTGAGGGGGGTGTGAGTGCACACTGCCTATTCGGAGTTCGGGTGTTCCAACAAGAGCACAATGGAGGAAAGTTGGAGTTATACTCCACATGTAAGAAGATTACAAAAACTTATTACGCTGCATTTTTGCATGATAAACATATATATGTAATAACACCCATATACTTTAATATGATGTAACAATAGAAGCTTCATTATATATTTTTTTTGGGTGGAAATTAGTCTTAAATGTTTCTACTTTTAGGTTACAGATATTTTTTCCTTATTATCAAGTATTCAAATCGACTTATTTAGGTCGATTCGTAGTAGTCGGACGATTCTGAAATGTGAATCCATTTTAATTGAACTGAAATGCTAATCATGTACCTAATTATAAGTAATCGTAAAATCTATCGTAGATCGATCTTCGGAGCCTAAAAGAACGATCTTTCAAATCGATCTTAACTGACCGATCTTTTGTCTGGATCGATCTTTTTATTTCGATTGGAATCGATTGAAAATATCGATTCATATTCGAGAATCGCCCATCACTACAAGAGGGACAAGCACTAATCACTAGTTCTTTCGTGTAACTAGGCATTATTTGCGGTGAGGAGGTGACAGTGCAAGTGGTCTAAGTCAGTTTTAACTAAATGATATAAGTATGGCTCTTGCAACTATATTCGTAATAATTTTAAAGGGCTATTTTGGCACTTAATAATATGGCTTTTATGTAATTATTTTGATAGAATTCCCAAAAATGTTATCTGGTGTCCAGAATTATTATCAATATTAATTTTAAGTAAAATCATAACGACGTTCCGGAAGAACAATGACGTAACTGGAAAAATGTGTCAAATGCAAATAAGTCCTAGACAATATCAGAAACACATCCCATGCACAGGACCGCCAGAGAAAATTCGATAGAACAACAGACAGGCATTTTATCTTCTAGAACAACGAACAATTTTTAGAGAAACGATGACGTAACTGGAAAAATGTGTCAAATGCAAATAAGTCCTAGACAATATCAGAAACACATCCCATGCACACTCTGGACCGCCAGAGAAAATTCGATAGAACAACAGACAGGCATTTTATCTTCTAGAACAACGAACAATTTTTAGAGAAACGATGACGTAACTGGAAAAATGTGTCAAATGCAAATAAGTCCTAGACAATATCAGAAACACATCCCATGCACAGGACCGCCAGAGAAAATTCGATAGAACAACAGACAGGCATTTTATCTTCTAGAACAACGAACAATTTTTAGAGAAACGATGACGTAACTGCACTTAAGGGTTAGGGTGATTCTAATCTCTGGTAAATGATAGAAAATATTCTAAATACACTCAATATACCATCATTTTTTTTTTTTTTTTTTTTTTTTTTTTTTTTTTTTTTTTTTTTTTTTTTTTTCGAACCCACCATCTCCCACTTATGAATCCAATGCGCTAGCCATTAGACCACGGGAGACCCCACCATCATTTTCTATCACTAACACTCTTTTCAATTACATATGTGGGCGTTTTATACAACTGCAAGTCGTTTTTTCACTCACCTGTAAAATTTAAGTTTTTGCATTTACGTCACTGTTCTTCCCAAACGGCGATACGTCATTGTAAAACACAGGTTCTACAAGAACATATATGAATATCGCTTTATGTAAAAGAAATAATATAGAAAGATTTTCTGCAGAAGTGAAACCGGTCGTTTCTTCAAATTGAATCCTTGAAAAGGGAAACACATTCAATAGAGGTGTCGTAAATAATTCATACACCTCGAAGCCCGAATTGACCTTTTGTGATTGATTCGACTTCTCTGTATTCATATGACTCATTGGGATTTGAAAAACGTTACGCATCTATGAATATTTTCATAGGTCCTATTTGTTCTTTTTTAGCACACTTCTACTCTCCTTATAGGGAGGAAAATGGCTTACGAGGCACCCGAAAATGTAAGTCGGAGTTGCAAATGAGTAATCAAACCAGTAAGTCTTTATTTCTTACGTTTCGTCATGCTTTTTGGCAACCTTCTTCAGCACTAAATGCTTAGGCAAGGGACGAACTGCGACGAATCCAAGTTTGCCTAAACATTATCGTGGCTTCCTCCATCCCCCAGGATGCTGAAGAGGGATATCAAAGAGCACCCCGAAACATTAGGAATATAAATTTTTCTAAAAATAAATTTGACGTTTTCTCTTATGTGAGCCCCAACTATTACCTGACTTCTCAGCTTTATAAGGTCTGGAAGACAATATACATATAAATATAAATTTGAACCACCGTTATTTTAATTGCCTATAGGTTATGAAACGTAAAATCTTGTAGTCGGCACTTCCGGATTGTGTTATCAGGTAAACCTCAAAAGCTGGGTTCCTCCGTTTGGATGGAGGGAGGAAACACGCTAAAAATGGAAATTACACTTTTAACTTATTATATTTATAGGCCACATTTTTTTTACCTCCGTAATAGAAGAATCATTATATTGTAGGCAAGGTAAAAGAAAAATATATTTAACACAAAAGGCTGTTTTTATGGTTCCCGCAAATGTTTAGTTAAGAGAAAATGGTCGGTCAAACAGAGTAAGCCGATGGCTTAAAGCTTAAGCTGTAGGATCAAAACCTTATCAGATTTTCCTTTAAAAGGTTGGGGTTCACATTCCATTTGGATTGGTTATTTCTCACTTGAAAATGGATAATTCTCACTTTACTTTCAATAAATTATATATATATATATATATATATATATATATATATATATATATATATATATATATATATATATATATATATATATATATACGGTCCAGTCAACGAACAGTTATAGATGGAAATTTTTGGAACACAATTTTTGACTTCGTAACTTTGTTTGGGCTGGATAGGAGGTGAACATATCAAAAGTCCTCGCCCCTAGCCTTTAAGCCTGGGGGGGAGGGGGGTTTAGAAGGTCCCATTTTTCGGGTTTTCACTTATATCTCGGAAACCTTGCGTCCTAGCGACATGACTATTCTATAACAAATGAAAGCTGATTAATTTTCCTACAAGTTCTATTCAATAAAGTTTTTCGAGATGTTTTTAGTTTTCGAAATATCCGCTCTTGAAAGTCTGTCATTTTGGGGAAAAACACTTTTGCCGCATATTTTTTCCCCGTTTTGACCGGATAACTCTTCAACGATGTACCAAAATAATAAATAACGGTTATAGGGTTGTAGAGTATTGCATTCCCTTCAATAATATATATTACTTTGCTATTTTATGTATTTTCCTTCAAACGTAAAAATAATTTCAGTGTTCATCGTGAAATCTTAAATGTAACGACTAACAGCCCAGGAAACTAAGAGTTATAGGTGGAAATGCTTGAACACAATTGTTAACTTCATAACTTTGTTTCGGCTAGTTAGGTGGTCAACATATCAAAAGTCCTCACCCGTTGCCTTAGAGCCGGGGGAGGGGTGGTTTAGAACGTCCCATTCCATTAGCTCCAATAATATACATAACTTTACTACAATGACTGGAAATGGTGAGAAATTGAACGGTTCATTGGTCGAAAGTTATTGCAAGATATCACGATGAACACTAAAACTGTTTTCACAGTTGAAGGAAAAAACATAAAATAGTAAAGCTATGTATATTATTGGAACTAATGGAATGCTCTACAACCCTATAACCGACATTTATTTTGTGGGTGCATCGTTGAAGAGATATCCGGTCGAGAATAGAAAAAAGTGTGTTTTTTCCCAAAATGACAGACATTCAAGAGCGGATATTTTGAAAACTAAAGATATCTCGAAAAACTTCAATGAATAGAACTTGTAGGGACTTTAATAAGCTTTCATTTGTTATAGAATGGTCTTGTCGCTAGGACGCAGGGTTTCCGAGATATAAGTGAAAACCCGAAAAATGGGACGTTCTAAACCACCCCTCCCCCCCCGGCTTAAAGGCAACGGGTGAGGACTTTTGATATGTTGACCACCTAACTAGCCGAAACAAAGTTATGAAGTTAAAAATTGTGTTCCAAGCACTTCCACCTATAACTCTTAGTTTCCTGGGCTGTTAGTCGTTACATTTAAGATTTCACGATGAACACTGAAATTATTTTTACGTTTGATGGAAAATACATAAAATAGCAAAGTAATATATATTATTGAAGGGAATGCAATACTCTACAACCCTATAACCGTTATTTATTATTTTGGTACATCGTTGAAGAGTTATCCGGTCAAAACGGGGAAAAAATATGCGGCAAAAGTGTTTTCCCCCAAAATGACAGACTTTCAAGAGCGGATATTTTGAAAACTAAAAATATCTCGAAAAACTTTATTGAATAGAACTTGTAGGAAATTTAATCAGCTTTCATTTGTTATAGAATAGTCATGTCGCTAGGACACAGGGTTTCCGAGATATAAGTGAAAACCCGAAAAATGGGACCTTCTAAACCCCCCTCCCCCCCGGCTTAAAGGCTAGGGGCGAGGAATTTTGATATGGTCACCTCCTATTCAGCCCAAACAAAGTTACGAAGTCAAAAATTGTGTTCAAAAAATTTCCATCTATAACTGTTCGTTGAGAGGACTGTGTTTATATATATATATATATATATATATATATATATATATATATATATAAATATATATATATATATATATAAATATATATATATATATATATATATATATATATATATATATATATATAAATATATATATATATATATATATATATATATATATATATATATATAAAATATTCATTCTTTTATTATAAGTTCTTAGACGAGTAATATAACGGTCAATTCTAAATTAGTATACGTTTTAGAAAATAAATGGGGGGAAACGCCAGAGACAGTTGAACAGTTTTCTATGTTTTTGATGGATTGAATTTATAAAAAAAAAAAAATAAATATTTCATCCACATTATATGTCTTGTTTCCTACATGTTTCGTGTTCACAATTTATCGAATCAGCTGGTCTCCTCATAGGTTCAATGTTCGATATACATATTTCCTAGGAATATTTGGTTTCTATATTTAATTTCCTAGGATAGTAATATTCTAAATTATGTGGATTTTCTTTATTATTTTTGTTACTGCATTTTGTTCTTTGAAAATAAAATTATAAACTGAAAATAATACTGTGCTTCTTGTTAAAAAAGTTTACAACTTAAGATGAATAGACATGTTTTTTCATGAGAACAGAAATAAAATTTTTTTTGTTAATTTTCTGAGGCATCGTCTGGATTATTTTCGCGATGTTCGTTTATTCGGCCGCTACTTTAATGGGCGAGCCTCTAGGTCACTAAAACCGGTTGCCAAAAATACACTGGAAGCAAAAATCAACTATAGTAATGGTCACCATCGAGCTTATAATCTGGATTATCTTTAATACAGGGTATCTTTATGTTATTTCTCAATTCGGATGATATAGAATTTGCTTTTTTCTGCGTGTGTAATTTATCTCTCAGAACTAAGTTAATGCAATAAAAAAAAAAAAAAAAAAAAAAAAAAAAAAAAATCCGACTCGCAAGAAACGCACCATCTTAGCGTCTTTGCGTTTTTATCTATAGTATTATTTGTAAAGCGTCTAAAAGAAACAGGCAGATATCTTTGAATTTTTTATTAAAACAATTTAATCCAATATCGGGAGGTTTCCGGGGTGTTACAGTTGTTTCATGTTTCGTGAATCTAAGCCCATTGTGAAATATTAAGGACGGAGAACAATGTAAAACGATTCATTTTTAAGAAAAAATAACCTAATGTGAATTTACTTTAAATTAATAATTCACTACAATAAAAAATCGTTATTATTATTTTTGATTTATATGTATTCATATACATATATAAAAATTAAAATATCTTATCTGTAAAAAATACTGCGGATCAGAACATGCATATTGATACATATTTGTATGCATATATACTATACATATTTCCGTCACTTTAGCTAATTCAGTTATTCAAATTTATTTAGTCGTTTGTATTGCTTGTTTGTTGAACAGACAAATTGAATTCTTATGAGCTTATTGCCTAAGATGCGAAGCTCAAGAGCAAATTGAAGAACAAAACATCAATCGAATGCATTTTGAAAATAGAAACGGCTATGGATATGTAGAGAGGTTTGTCCAGAACAGATCACTTGCCGTTCAGGGACACAAGGGGTAGTGTTTCGTTAGGTTTTTTCCGCTAAATCGAATTATCAGCGGTCCAGTGATCTGGTATTGGTTTCATTGCTCAAATCCTAGTCGTTATTTCAACATCTCCTTCTATTGGCTGGAAATACAACTGGTAGCTTGGATTTTTTTGTGATTCAGTCGAAATATTTAAAAAAGCTTAATATTTTGGTGGACACTTTTTTGACCGTTAGCACATAAATTTTCATTATTCAGATTATTTTTAGGATTTGAATGATTCTTCCAGGAATGTGTTGGAAAAATGATTCAACCAATATTCTAATAATTGTTGGAGGTATTTTACTCGAAAAAGCTTCGAAAAAGTAATTAATTAAAATAGAATAATTCAATAGATATTGAATTATTCCTATATATATATATATATATATATATATATATATATATATATATATATATATATATTTATATATATATATATATATATATATTTATATATATATATATATATATATATATATATATTTATATATATATATATATATATATATATATATATATATATATAGTAGGGACTAACAAGGCTTCACACCCATTTCTCACCTCATGAAAAAAAATAACAAACTAACATGCAGACTTTGTTACTATAACTGAATATAAAAAATGTGACAAACTGAACGTTCCGCACAATTTAACAATTTAAATATTTTAATATATATATATATATATATATATATATATATATATATATATATATATACGAAACACTACCCCTTGTGTCCCTGAACGGCAAGTGATCTGTTCTGGACAAACCTCTCTACATATCCATAGCCGTTTCTATTTTCAAAATGCATTCGATTGATGTTTTGTTCTTCAATTTGCTCTTGAGCTTCGCATCTTAGTTGAAATATTTTCTACATCTTGGAAATTAATTCCACCCGATATATTTCAATGTCGGCTATATTTGGAGTAGAGGAAGTATGCGAAAACATTTTTTTTATTAATAGACATGAAAAGTTTTCGGATCTTTATACATTTTTCGTAAATATCTCGATAACGGTTGGGAAATCGTGGTAAGTGGAAGGTGTCCATTCGACTGCTTACTAAATTCTCTACAAAAAATGTTCTGAAGCAATATTCGATGGGGCAACGTCAATCAGAGATATAAGCGCTTAAAGCTTAAAAAGTGTTAAAAAAGTCTATTGAAATGGTTTTTCTCTTTGTTTATCTCACTTTGTAGTTGGTTGTTTCTTGTTTTAATTTGCATTTATCAGTAAAATTAGTATTGTAGTATAATAAGCTAAGAAGCGGTGAAAGGTTTTGGTAATAATAAGTTTGGAGTGGCTGTGGTAATCAAGATGGCTGTGGCTAATCATGATGACGTAGTTTGTTTTGAATTCTGTCTATATAACCTTCCTCATAGCCTCCAACTGAAGTTATTGTTATTTCTTATTTTATAGAAAGATTTAACCCACGAAAGAATTGAATTGTATTCGCCATAAAGCACATATTTACAGTTGATTATAACAATAAAACGAATTAGCTAGTAAAACAAGATACTTAAAATGACAATTAATTTTTGGTTGTTTAGAATAGAGCCTCCTGAGCAGTAGTCGAAGAGTAAGTACGTTTTCAGTACATAATTGTATTGACTTATTCAGCCTTCCTCAAGAATGAGGATTAAGAATTATCCGTATTATTCAGTGTAAGTTGGCTACTGTCAGTTTCCTGTGATTTGTGGTGCTAATCTATTCCATTTATTCGAGATGTTGTACGTAACCGCGCTAAGATGACGCAGTTCCTGCGAGTCGGTCTTTTTAGTTTTGGACGAGAGAACCAGAGTTTTAATCTACCGTATGAATTTATGAAGTATTTATAAAGGGAAAGAGAAAATCATTGATTTATGAAATGTGTTTTCTATAGGAGCCGTGTTATCCAAAAGGATAAAAAATCTTGTGGGTTTCGCACAAGTACCGCAAGTTACGGTGGATGGCCATCTAGATCTCGTTCCGATCTCCAATGAAACTGTTGTGGAAGAGTGTTTATTTAGAGAAGCTCCAGATTTAATGAATGGAAAGGTATTGTTTTATTGAAACCAAGTTATAATTCAGAAATTAAGAAGGAAAGGGGTGAAAGTGACAAACATCAAAATTAGTAGCTAACTAGTGGAAATGATAGGGTGACGAGATGTCTTAACAAGTCGATTCTACTTAGCTGGATTTTGAAGGGATACTAAAAAAAGAAAAGGTCAGGTCATACGAACTGCGTTTTTAGTGTGTTGTATGAGTTGGAAATATTAGAACAGTCTCATTCTATTTTTCTTTCAAATTTCTTACGGATTTTGCTGATCTCTAAAATATTATATTACAAATTTGCTTAGGGTTTTTTGTCCATCCTAATATATAGCTTTAAGAAAGTCATCACGTTTTGTTTAGTAATGGTGTTTCACTAATGGACTCGCGAAAAATTCAAGAGCAAGTGTGTGGTTAAAAAAATTGACCTGAATTTCTTTAGTCTATAAATTTAATAAATACCAGAAACAATAAATTCTCTGAAGAAATACAACCGAAAATAATGAAATATATATCTCCTTCCCATAGTAAAGACTTTAGGTATAGGCCTTGACACAGTACAGTGATTACATCAAGAAAAACCTGTCATTAAGTGCCGTAAAAATACCTTTTTCCTGATAGCAATTCCGAATGTACAGGCATTCTCTATGTCCAAAATATCATTTCCTCCTTAAAAATTGCCTTGAGCGTTTCCTTTAAGGTGAGACATTAATGATAGATGGAGATAAGTGAAATTTGGTAAAAATTTAAAAGGATTTGTCTGCTGATATTAGCTTTACGGACTAAAATTGGTTTCCGTTCCAATCTTTAAATTAAAAATTAAAATAATAGCAGAATAAGAGGGTTCATTGCCATAAATAAAGGAAAACATAAATGAAAATATGACACTAAATTACTAAACTAAAAAAAAAGAAAGAAAAAAGATCGGAGTGGAAAATATAAGATCCTATGAATTACACAGAAAATATATGGTTTCGTTGGAACTGAGTTATCATCCCATGGGAGACAGAAAATTTCATTGGCTGCACGGAACCCAACAGCTCAGGAAGTGGAGGCCAATTAGAGGTATGGAAAGGCGACTCCAACCACGTGTAATAAGACCCAGACTAAAACCGACCTTTACTCTCAGTAGGTACCCTGAGGAAGCCAGCAGAATGTCTGGCGAAACATCGGTTATTACCAATTCTACTCGGCCATATCCAGGTCCTTAAGAATTTAAATAACATGTACCGTGGATAAAATTTAAACAAATTCCTTTGGGTATAGGGAATTAACATGGGAATTTTTAACATCCTGAAAAAGTAATTTGTAGATAGCAACAGTAATAGTTGTAAAAAGCTATTATTCATTTAGCCAGCTAGATAAAGAGATAAACATTGGGATAAAAATAGGATGGAGTAATGATTGCATACTCAAAAAATTAATCTCTACAAATATCTTAACGTTGGAGTACTCTGTTGCTACATTTTACAACATGGGCTTATGAATGAGCATTAACTCCCATAAAGGGAAGGATCCTCGTTACGACACGAATAGGAATATTAAGCTGGAGGTTGGCATTAAAATGATATAGAAGAAAAGAACCACCGAAATTTTTTTTTTTTTTTTTTTTTTTTTTTTTTTTTTTTTTTCTACGGCGCATCTACAACTTGGCCATTAGCGCCGGGCTATCTATAGGTTGCCACCCTTTTATAATGCCAAAAGCACGTGGTCGGTCACCCATTCAGGTACTGACCACGCCCGACGTTGCTTAACTTCGGTGATCTACGGGAACCGGTGTATTCAACGTGGCTATGGCCGTTGGCAACCACCGAAATTATACTGGCAATGGAAGTGAAAAATCAGTGTAAGAAGGCAATTTGCTGAAATCGATGTGGGCAAGACAAATTGCAAGAATAAATAGAGAAATGTAGGCAGAAGCCCGAACAGAATGTATTCCAAGACGGTGAAGGCGATGTTTAGGGTGTCAGTATGCAAGATGGAGTGATGAAATTGTAAATAGGGAGCTTGATAATTGCTGGAAAATAGGAAGGGACAATGTTTGTGGATAATGATTGTAAATAATTTGTATATTTATTGTGTAAACAAGGGATTGGATTATTCGACTAATTATGAGATGCTTGAAATTATTTGTGTCTTAATGAGACTAAATTTTTTATGCGAGTATGGGTTTTATTGTTTGCCGACCTCTCGGCTTGAATTTTGAGCCTTCATCAGAGAGATGAGGAGACAGAGAACTATGCCCCACAGAACCCTGTAAATTTCTAACTTCGCAACACCGACGGTCAACGATCTCCTCTCAATTCAAATAACTATAATTTTTTGTTCGACATTAAGCCAATAATGCTGATAATATTATTATATAGCATATTTGTTAAATTTAAAATGTTTTAACTTAGTTTTATACCTACATTTTTAACAAAAATACCCAAATGAAGAGTGACATGTGTTTTATACGGTGGAAGATTAATTTTTTTTAATTACTCACCATCACATGTCCTTTATTTTCCTCTAAATGTATCACGCCTCTCTGAAACCTCTTCAGGAGCACTTAGAATACAAATTACAGTATTTACCTTAGAGAACTTTCAGCCCAGATTGACAAAATCAGGCATGACTTCTATAAGTCAGCTGTTTAAAATCGCTTACCTCAGGGTAAATGTCGATTTGCCAAAAGCAGCCATTAATTAAATGCGTCATATTATCTCATATACCGCCTATGGAGTAAACAAATATTTCATCTAGACATCTAATTTCATTTTTTTTTGCTACCTTTCTTTAATTAAGGCTGTTATTTATATTTTAAATGGTCCTGAAGAGGCGCCAAGGAGACGTGAAACATGTAGAGCTAAATAAAGGATTATGGAGTAATGGTGTGTGGTTAATGCACTTAGGTCTTGTACCAAAGAAAATTCATTGTGAAAAATAGGGTCAAAATCGTGTAAAATACATATATGTACACATCCGAAATTTAGTAAAGTATGTGAGAGTGGCATTACGTTGTCTGAGCTGGCACAGGAGTGTTCGCCATATCTTCCATTGTGTAGCAGGTTAATTTCCCTTTGTGATTAGTGTCAGTGAAACGCTAGGAACCCTTCCCATTCAGGACAATGAGCCAATTTGCCGCCTCTTCAAACTGACAGCTAAATAAGATTTTCTCTATACATTAAAGAGAATTACTTTATTTTCATTTCTCGGTAGATATTTTAGTAGGACAATTAATTAATTTTTGCTGACCTTTTTTTTTATCCGATTATCCTCGCATGTATTTTTCATATTTTAAAAGTACGACTCAAGGAAACTGCATTATCTGCTCCTTGGCTTACTTAAAACACACACGCACACACACAAACACACACATATATATGTATATATATATATATATATATATATATATATATATATGGCGTGCCATAAAAAAAAATATTAGAAGACAAGATAGCCATGGCTTGACCATCTAGGCCGTTAGCAAGGGTAAATCACATGTACTTCATAATTAGACTATTAGACGTCATTATAACATGTCCAATAATATTCGGATGTTGGGAACAATGGGAAATATCGAACCTTGAGTTAAACCTGTAGTGATTAAAAGTAACAATAGAGGAAAACCCTGAAGAATTCCCTGCTCCACCATGGATGCTTAAGCAACCTATAGATATCTTGGCGTTAATGACCTAGTGGCCTAGATGCAGATGCGCCGGAAAAAAAATTGTAAAAATTAAAAATTGGCCTAAAAATTATGTAATGACAAAGATTATAACAGTATTAGAAGTAAAAGAAATCGGTTGAGAATTATCATGAGATTAAAAATGTCGCTTTTTTTTTTTTTTTTTTTTTTTTTTACGGTGCTTCAACATCCGGCCATTAGCGCCGACATCCAGGGTGCAGCGAGGAATTTTCTCAACGAGCCGTGGGATGAGAAAATTCCTGCCGCCTGTGGGGATCGAACCTGCCATCTCCCGCTTATGAATCTAAGGAGCTAGCCACTAGACCACACGGAGACCCCGCTTGGTTCCTGTTGTTCGTCTTTCCAGTTTGTATACACAGACTTAACAGTTTAAGTATACTGACTTATGTGATTATGATTGTTAGTATTCAATTTAAAATTCATTACTATTCTGCCCCCTTAAGTATATAAGTAACTGATTTATAATTGCAAGATTATATAAAGCCTTTTAGTGTTTACATTTGTAATGGTGTGTTGTTTTTCATTTAATTTTAGCACTTTCCTCCGAAGGAAAGTAGCTATTGAGGTTGCACTCATGACGGAATTTTTGAAAAATGTCTTCGAATCTTTATCGATCCTACCTAGTAGACACCGAAAATGACCCCGGTTCAAATATAAATATAAATATATATATATATATATATATATATATATATATATATATATATATATATATTTGAACGGGGGTCATTTTCGGTATATATATATATATATATATATATATATATATATATATATATATATATTCCACGAAACTTGGAAGGCAGTATTCTCCTATCAAACGATTGAACGAGTTCGTTAACCAACAAAATCGGTCCATCTGGAGGGGGGTTTCCGGGGGAACTCCGGAGCCAAAGTAGGTATTTACCAATACTAGCCATAATTTTTGTTATATTCCAACGAAACTTGGTATTCTTTCAAGTCAACTGAAGAGAAAAATTTGTTATAAAAATAAACTAAATCGGTTGACTAGAAGGGGGGCTTTACTCCGGACAGAAATTACTATACTGGTCGTAATTTCTGTTGTATTGTAACGAAACTCTTTATACGTCCTGGCTATCTAATAAGAAAGAAGTGTTGTGAAAATGAACTAAATCAGTCTATTGGAAGGGGGGGGGGGTGTTACTTTGACATGTGATTCTATTGTCACCTAGTGATTACTTGTTCTTATTTTTTTTTTGCTTATACACAAATAACCTAATACTTTAACTGTTAAACATATTATAATTGAGAACATATGTTTTTATTTAAAAAAGAATTTGCGTTAAGGAAGTGAAAAAGACCCGAAAAGTGTTGCTTTTAGACTTTTTCAGGCAATGTTTATAATTTTTCTCTCCTTAAGAACCATCCTCGTAGTTCAAGGAATATTATAAAAAAAGCGGCGCTAATGGCCAAGAATTATGTCGATGCGCCGTAAAAAAAAAAAAAAAATAAATAAAAAAAAAAAAAATATATATATATATATATATATATAAAAAGAATTAGCGAAATCATTTCAGTTGTTTTCGAGATTTACGCTTACCAACACATTTAGCGATTCATTTTTATATAATAGATCTATATAGGTTATTTTAAGCAAATTATTCAGGAATGCACTCGCCACTACCCAATTCTGAGGAAAGTGCTTAGTTATGCAGCTCCTGCGTGACGGACTTTTTATCTTTTGTGTTTTACTGCATCGGCTACAGGAGTAGGATATTATTAAATAATGTTTTCCTACTTTTACCTTCACTTTTTTTTTACAGACATTTTTTACTGTTTAAATATTTCTTGACTTTCTTTATTCTAGGGTCTTCTACGTCGGGCGTGGCTAGTACCTGAATGGGTGACTGACTACGTGCTGTTGGCATTATAGAAGGGTGGCAACATGTAGATAGCCCGGCGTTAATGGCTTAATAGGTGATACACCGTTAAACACAAAAAAAAAAAAAAAAAAAAAAAAAAACTAGATATAACCTGTCGAACGGGTTATTAACAAATGTCTCTAGAATTAGGCTCAATTTGCATGATTTAGAAGATTTTAATTACAAATAATTCTTCTTAAAAAGAATAACACGCAGTATTAGATAAAGATAGTTTATCTTATCTGTTGAGATATAATTTCGCGCCTTTGAAGTAGTTGTGGTGGACTTCAAACAAGGGCAGACTTAACAAAGACGCTGAGAAAATGCTAAGAATTTGGCAAGATAGGCAGAAAGTAGAGAAAGAAGTTTGTTAGTTGCTTTGAGGAACTTTACTGGAAAAGATACAATTATAGTCAATTCGCTTGTAAAATAACTCCATGCAATAAAAATAATTAATTGTTGTACGATTTAATTAAATCTAATTGAATATTTGGTTATTTTTTAAAATTTTGAATAATTTTTAGAGTCCCGCAACTTTAGCGATGGCCATATACTAAGTGTCTTGAAATGTTTAATGTTGTATGTCAGTGTACAGTCTATAAGGTCTTCGTTGCAGAGTGTTGTGCATCTTGGTGTGTCTGTCTTTTTCATGAGATAAGCGTAAGTCAGTACGCAGTATTCAATTCTTTGGCTGACTCTTGTTGTTCTTGTTTTTTGAGGTTTTCGCTATAAACCATAAACTGAAAATGAAGTATGCATGACAAAAAATACTTAATGAAAAATCTATTTTATTAACCCATCGATTAATAAAAATAATAAAAAAATGTAAAAATTACAGGACATTGGGAAAATAAAGCGAATTTCTGGACCATCTCCCGAAAAATGATTCAAAGTTTAGTCAATAATTGGAGTTAAGTTTACACAAAAATATTTATTTTTATACAACTTGAAGATTTTTCCTTTTCAACTTGAAGATGGTTCTCGAAAATATTAATAGCTTATCCCGTTTTTTTACTCAGAAAGACTAAAATTCTAATACTATAATCGTGTAGTTGATATGATTACAAATAAAAACATAAAATAAAAAGTTGACATATGTCTTACATCATAACATGTTTTTTAGAATATTGAAATATTTCAATAGTTTGATGTTAATTCATGGCAACCTATGAAATAACCATTTGTAATGGTTGCCGGAAGAATATCGTGAACACCCCCCCCTTCCTCTAGTAGGATAGAGAAATCTCATTACAAAAAAAATGTCAAAAGAAAAACGTTGACGCAATAGGTAGAGCAATGCATTATTTTTCCTGTAAATAATGAAAACTAAGACTTACATATAGTATTTAGAGTAACCTTTTTTAGTATTAATTAGCTAAATTGTTTTTTTTTTATTTATTTTTTTTTAATTAATTTGTTTATTTGAAACCTGTATAAGTACAATAATCAAGTTAGTTGATAAAGATATATGATATGTATAAATTGAACAAAACGGTAAAAAAAAAATAAAAAAAAAATTTGGAAGAAGTCAACCGTTGTTGGCACTTCCGGGACTGTCTAAATAAATATTACAATCATTATGATAAGGTCAGGTGAGTAAAATGTCTCGGGGCCACTGTCTCTTAAGCCGCCTGGGAGGATTGTCTGGGTGGGATTGGGACGAAAAGGATAGACCTTCGGGATTGGGATGGTGGGACAGTTTTGAGTGGAATTTTTGGAAACGGGTTTTAGCAAGGTCAAGGACAAATGGGATGTTAAGGTCATTGTGGAGGGTTTTGTTGGATACATAAAAAGTGGCGTTAACAATTTTTCGGAGAACTTTGGACTGGAATGCCTGTATTTCGTTGATGTTGGATGGTTTTGCGGATCCCCAGAGTTCAAGTCCTTATGTCCATATGGGTGGAATGATATTAGCTAAATGATGCCGTTTTTCAAATTTCCTTCGTATTTTTTAGAAAGTTGGGCTTTCTTAGCTAGTTGCCTCCCTCCTTATTGGTAGAGAACCATGACGTTGATCCACATGGGTTTCGAAAAACCGGTTTTCAAAATTTGTGTCTGATTGTGTGCACGTATTTTATTTCATGGTGTACCAAATGTTCTGAATTGGAAAAATAATAATACTGTACGGTATATCACCAGATTCCAGTCGAACCTTTCCGGCTAAATTTGCGAGAAAAATTTTTAGCTCTTATGGTTCTGGGTTATAACCTTCCAGATACTTTTTTCATAAAAATTGTACCCCGAAGAATCGAAGAAAACTATTCTAAGGAGATATTAACCATTTTCGAGAAAAATGGAACATCACAGGGCTTCGATTTCTGTTACTTCAAAGTATTCGGGTTGATTTCAACAAACATTTGAGATATTTGATGTTACTTTTGCTCTAGTTTGGATTAGAGGAAGTAATAGAAAAAAATATTATATTTACTGAGATGGGCAGTTGTCGACTTTTGTATTCTTAGTTTAATATATTGAACATAGTTAATAAGTCGTGGCAAATAGCGGATTTCCTATCGAAAAAAAAATCAGTCCCGTAACAGGTCACGAGGGCCCTGAGGGGCAGATACTATAGAGGTATCTGATTCATGACCATACGGCACACATGGGAGATAGTTTTTTTTTTTTTTTTTTTTTTTTTTTTTTTTTTTTTTTGGGTGCATCGACTCCTAGGGCCATTAGCACCTATGGGAGATAGTGTGGTCAGTACTATTCTCCGGCCGCCTGATTTTCCCCTTTGCTCCTTCGACTGCTAGGGTCATTAGCACAAAGGTACCCATTAATTTTTTTTTTTGTGACTTGTTCTGTTTTTGGTGTTTTCTGCACAAATTGGTTTCAATGATGTCTCTTTGATTCTAGACGTCTCTAGTGTTTATCGCACCATAAAAACAATTATATTTACTCACACATCTTAGCATCTATATACAAGCTGTACTCAATGCCACACAGTATGAACAAGTTTATATTTAATATAAATCAGATATAAATTAATGTTAAAAGTTAAATCCCTTAGCAGGGATATCATAATGACAAAGTAAATTAATAAGTATAAAACAGAATATAATTCACATTCCACACAAATGAATGGATCACACAGGAAACAAATGTTATTATTTGAAAAAATCAAGTCTTTGTTCCTTTTTAGCTTTTTGGTAGTTCAGAAATGTTATGAAACTGCATTATGAAAATAGTTTGGAATATAGAATAGTTTGAGAAATAAATGTACTCAATTACTTATTACAGGGTAGTTTTTATCATACCAAGAATACTGTTTGTTGATCCAAATGGACTACTTAATTCCTACATTATAGTGGATGGTTAAGGAAAGATTACTAGTTTTATAACAAAATGGTGAAAAGTGAAATTATTTTTTGATTTGAGATAGAAATTTCCTCTTACACCATCATGTTGTGTTTATTTTGGGCATTTCTAACAAACCCCGCACATCTTATTACTAGCGAATTAAGAAAGCATACTAGAATGTAGAACGCGGCCTTAACCTAGAGAAGAGAACATCGCCAGCTAGAGATTGGTGAAAGAGTGAAAGGCAAAGAGAGAGAGAGAGGGAGAGAGATAGTTACAAAGAGGTAGAAAAAGATAGATAGAGCGAGAGGTACTTACTTAGGGTGACGCCAGCTGGCCGCAGGTTCTCCTCATGGCCCCCGTTGTCGAGTGGCGAGCACCGTTACATCTCCTCTCACCCACATACCTGGAGGGGGTTCTTCGGCAAACTTCGGCCGGACTTACCCGATCTTCTACCTCCTACTAAGTTGGTCCAAATTTGTGGAAAGATAACTGTTCTACTTTGATTCTATTATTTAGAAGCTATGACGGCCTATACATGAGTATTAACCATTCTTTATATTCATCTATGTGTCTAATTTGCAGGAAAATGTTTCTTTCTTATAACTCAAAAGAGATTACAAAGATGGAAACAGCGGAGTTCAGTCACAATAGTCGAATAAATTATTTTTTTTTTCTATTCAATCTTAGACAGTTATAGATCTTCTTTTCTATTCTTCCGTAAAAGTTATATTCTGCGCTTCTGCGTGAAAGAATAACATTTGTGGCCACTATTATATCAAGAATATATTTATGCTTGTATATTACCAATGTAGAAGGATCGCTAAGGATTTGGAGACATTTTTAAAAAATTCCTTTATAATTCCAACCTAAACAGCTACAAGCGGGGTCTCCCGTGGTCTAATGGCTAGCGCCTTGGATTCATAAGCGGGAGATGGTGGGTTCGATTCCCAACCTCCAGCAGGAATTTTATCATCCCACGGCTCGCTGGTAAAATTCCTCGCTGCACCCTGGATGTCGGCGCTAATGACCTAGATGTAGTTGCGCCGTATAAAAAAAAAAAAAAAAAAAAAAAAAAAAAAAAAAAAAAAAAAAAAAAAAAAAAAAAAAAAAAAAAAAAAAAAAAAAAAAAAAAAAATCGAGTTCAATAATCAGGAGGTGGTTAAGCTACTTTCGTATTTTAATATTCTTATTAAATACATGACCTTCTGCCATTTCGAAAATAAATTATCTATAAATAAAAAATATGTTCAAATATCTCTGAATATATTAAAACCTATTATAAAATATATAAAGAGTATACATTTTTAATTATTTAAGTAAAAAAGTAGCACAAACAAAAGGTAACATTCTTATAAAAACTCGAAGAAATTAGGAATCAGTATTTGTAGGGCAGATGTTTTGTCCTTAGCTCGGCAGAAGGTAAACACATATATTTATAACATATATTTATTTACATTCTATGTTATTCTTATATTTCTTTATTTTTACACGTTCATTGCTAAGAACGAAAGACGCAAGGTCTAGCTGAGGTTTAGGTATGCCCTTGCTGATTGTGGTTTACACCGTAGACAAGCCAAGGTAATAACAAAATACGTTTTTATATAAATATACGTGTATATTTTATTTATTTATTTAGAGCATCGCTAGAATGGCGATTTTCTTTTTATTTAGTTAATATTTTAAACCAATTAAAAATACAATAAATACTTAAAAATAACTGTAAATCAAGGAAGAAGAAGCAGGCAATAATAAAGAAGTGTTATTTTTTTATTTTAACGGCGCATCTACATCTTGGCCATTAGCGCCGGGCTATCTACAGGTTGCCACCCTTTTCTAATGCCAACAGCACGTGGTCGGTCACCCATTCAGGTACTGACCACGCCCGACGCTGCTTAACTTCGGTGATCTATGGGAACCGGTGCATTCAACGTGGCTATGGCCGTTGGCAAAGAAGTGTTAATCAAATTATTCCTTTTTAATATTATGACCTGACTACTACTTTAGCGGACCTTGATTCTGCTGTTCTTACGAGTCAATCGCCTCCGTCGCGAAACTCATAATGAATTAAATAAAATAATCAAATTATTTTTCTAATTAAGAAAATAAATGTTAGAAAATAATAAATATAACCCCAAGGATAATTTGAAGCTGAAGGTGTCTATAGTATTCCGTGCTCCTACGGAAAAGAATATATTGGACAAACAGGAAGATTGGTGTGTACAAGAATTTCAGAACATATGAAGACGGTTAAGAATTGCAATATTGAAAAATCGACGATAGCAGAACACTTTCATATCACTAATCATGCCATCCAGATCGACAAAGTAAGCAATCGGCGAAAGTAGAAAACTTCCAAGAAAGGATCATTAGGGAAGCCATAGAAATAGTAAGATGCCCGGAAAATTTTAACAAAGAAGATGGGCACAAGCTCAGCAAATTATGGCATCAGGTGATTAAACCTAGGGAAAAAAGAAGAAATGAAATTCATCCAATCAACGGTCCAGATGGAACCCTCCAACCAGAATCAAACAAGACTGGGACCAACCAATCAGGGACATGGAAGAGCAGACTACGTCTTCGGAGGAATAAAAAGACAGGTATTTACACAGGAGAACAAGAAGAAAATCCTCATTCTCAGACTAAGCCCTGAGGAAGCTGGCAGTATGACTAGCGAAACGTCGGCAAAGAAGTTTGTGACACGGTCAATACCAGTATATTTGTAATGACTCGGACCATGGAAGCCTACAAGTTAAAAAGAAAATAAATGTTTCTACTGAGGCATGTGTGGCTGAAACGCCTCATTTTAGCCAGTCTAGTTCAAATATTCATAGCGAGTTGAGTACAAGTTTTAAACGCAATTTCAATTAATATGCAAATATGCAATATTAAAAATGGTACATATTATTATATCCTCAAATAACAAGGGGTTTCAAATACCTAGGTGACCGCGCTCCTGAATTCTCTAATCCGTCTGTACCCCGGTTTCGATGACGCCGGATTAGGGAGAGTACTGTTTTTTAAATTTGATGCATAAATTATTTTTGATTGTCATTTATTGTTTATAGTTTGTCTATTGAAATCGAAATAACTTTCCAGGGTTAAGTATAATCTTTGCTCTATAGATGTATTGTTCGTTTTGTGCAATTGTTAGCTTACCATAAAAGAGCGTGCTGAAAAATGTTGTGAGATTCATTCTTATCATGTTGAAGGGGGAAATTCAGTGAAGATACAAGTCTGAAAGGATGGTTGAAGCGCCCACGTAGCCAGCGAGAAAGGAATAGCCCGTAGTGGATTCTGAAAATGAAAGTCTCCTTCATTCTATTCATCGAAACTGAGTATGTCTTGGAAGTCTTTATTACCGGCACGCACTGCTTCTGCAGCGTGACAGCTGTGCTCAACTCATGCTGTTCGGGTTGTTCTTGAAGGGCATTTTAAATATACTCAGTATCGGCATAATACTTTTTGAATTTTATATAAAATATAAATAAATTAGTACACATACAAATAATAAAAAAAATGAAAATAAATGAAGACTAAAATTAAGAAATATAAAAGGAATTAAAAAAAGTCATCATTTATTATGATTCTGAAGGCCCGTTTCTAACAGTAAAAACGTGTTGTTTTTTTTTTTAGGAAAACCCTAATGTTTATGAAAACAAAAATCTAATGTTACGTTAAAAAATAATGCGTACAAGCAGAGGAAATTGGAGGTTTTCTACATAAACACGATACTTTTCTATAAAACACAGTGGAACTCAACGGCATTTCGTGTTTGAAAAAAGGCTAAAGCCTCGAAATCCTAATCAATTTAAATACCTTTTTTTAAAAAAAAAAAAAAAAAAAAAAAAAAAAAATGAAAGCTAATAAAATTTAGAATAATTTGAAAAAATCAGACTTCCACATCTTCAAAATGTAAATTTATCTTAATTCAACAAAGAGATTGATTAAAATGATATGATATTTCAGTGATTTGAAAATAGATTTTGATTTTTTCCAAGCCTAATCAGGATTTGAATGTTTAATTTCAACGATATCTGTGCTGGTATTAAGTTAGATGAAAAATTAAATATTTCGAATACGTGAATTATTTACACGTAATTTAATATACAGGGGAAACAAAAAACAAAAATCTGGCTAGACGAAGGTCTTCTAAATTTTATTAGCTTTCATAAAAATAATATGATTGAAAACGGTTAAGATTTGGAGGCTGTAACTTTTTTTGAAACACGAAATGTCGTTTTGCGCCACTGTGCGGGATATGTCTGGATCAAAGAAAGGTAAAAACTTGCATTCGGCAGCATTTAACTAAATATTTAGTCAAGTTTCACCCCTTTGAGTACTGTCATCGAATTACATTACACCCTGAATACCTTATTTTTTCGTATAGTTTGTTTTTTCTATACTTCCCAGGCCTCTCTACTGACGAGAGCACTAAACTTCCCTCGCTGGCAACTATGGAGTTGTTGAACCTGTTGTGTAAAAGGTTTACAACGCTTAAGTTTGCAATAATGAACAAGAATTGTTTTGTTTTACACATCCTTACCTTATCTGTAAAATACTCAAAATATTCATATTATATAGACTATAACTTACGTGTAGTATCCAGAAAGGATGGCATAAGTAACACCGATTTTTGAGTTGTGTCACTTTAAAAGTACTAGTGCGATCTTTGAATAATTATATAATTGAAGGAATATGTAATATTCTATTCTTGTATAATAAACAGTATTTCTGATGTATATGTATAATTCCTATTGCATATATATATATATATATATATGTGTAAATATTTTTTTTAGGGAATCGCCTTGGTTTGCGGCTGCTCATAAGCAATGTATGTCATAAATATGTATATCTACTACTAGCTGACTACCCGTGCTTCACCACGGCTGATTAGTAGTTTTTATATTGCGTTAAATAAGGTATGATCAAAATTAACACTACTACACAATTTTGTACAGCTTATTATTGCATGGACTTTAGAGTTACCCAGGAAACACCATCTGGAGGAAACTGTGCTTGTTTCCGTTGGGGAGTAAAAAAAAAAAAAAAATGTAACAACCTCTTAATGTTAGGTAAACAGAGACAAATACACGTTTAAAAGAATAAAACTAACAAGTTTGGAGTTTTAAGCACTTATCTCTTCGATTGACATCGCCCCACCGAACATTACAACAGAATCTTTTTTGTAGGGAATGTAGTAGCCTTTCGAATAGCCGCCTTCCGCATACTGCGATTTCCCAACCGTTTTCGAAATATTTTAAAAAATATACTGAGATCCGAAAACTTTGTATCATCATTAATACAATTTTTTGCCATATACTTATTACCTCTAAACGATACCAAAGTTTAAATATCTTAGATTAGATGAATTTCAAATACCTGGTACAAGTTTCAAGTGAACCAATCATTGTTTCTGAATACCGAAAAAGAAAATTAGTTTGGAAAAATATTTCTATCAATTTTTCTCGTAAAAGGTTACAGAAATCGCTTTAAAAATGGTTTCATTCATGCAAGCATATGGACTGGAAAATGTAAGCGTTCCAATTTTTTCGCGCAAATTTCCCTCCAAAAACCATGTTCCAGTAAACGGATTCAGCTGGTTAATGAACTTGACCTTTCAAATGAGAAGAAAGATTTTTGCACCAATTGTAATCAAAATCGGACCATTTTTGAGCCGATGAGGAACATCTTAATAATTCAACCCCCCCCTAAAAGTACTTAAACATTTGAATATAAAAAAAAAAAAACCTTTCTTAGTGAGTGTTTACATTCTAAACGGATTGTCCGTGCAAAATTCCAAATTTTTGTGTCACGTGGTTTGGGATATTATTACCTCGGATGGACCATCACCAGGGCGTAAACTCTACGAGGGACAAAAGCACAGTCAAGTGGTTTGGGCTTGGCGATGATAGTCAGTGAGTCAGTCATTGAGTGATTGGGTGTAAATTGACAAATATATCTACTATATATTTGTGAAATAACACTTACTGACTCACTGACCTATCATCGCCCAGCCCAAACCACTCGACAGAAAGATTTGAAATTTTGCATGGACACTCCGTATAGAACGTAGACACTCGCTAAGAAAGGATTTTTTGATATTCGAATTTTGTAAGTATTTTTAGAGGGATTTCAATTTTTAATTGGTTAGAGCAGGCAAGCCTAGGCAGCATGCGTTGCTAGGACGGTAACAGGTCAGCTGTTACCGTAGTGTATCTATTTCATAATTATTTTTCTTTCCTGTTCATTTCAACTATGATGGCAGACCTTAAATTAGTAGAAATAATCTGTGATTTTGTCCCTCATAGAGTTTACGCCCTGGTGATGGTCCATCCGAGGTAATAATATCCTCAACCCTTGCACAGCCTCCTCACCCATCAGCATCCCCAGTCAGAGTACTTCTTGATAATGCTCGCAAATATAATGTTTTTTTTTTTATTATTAACAGCGAATTTTAACCTGTACTGGTTAAACGGCTGTTAATAGTAACCTGTAGCTAACGGGTTATCTCTACGTTATCTGCTTCTTGACACTGGTCCGGAGTACTCCAAAGAAAAATTATACTTTGATTACTTATCAATTGATGAATAACTTCTAGTATAGGACGGGAACAGTGCTATAATAAACTGCACAAAATTATGTTGTAGCGTTAATTTTGACGATACAGTATTTAACGCAATAGAATTACTACTTATCGGCTTGACGAAGCATGGGTATTCAGCTAGTATATGTATATAAATATATATATATATATATATATATATATATATATATATATGTATATATGTATATACTTCCTTAATTCATTAATTGTTTCACTCTTTTCCATAATCAGACTCCTAATCATCCCAAACCTAGAACTCTAGTCTTTATGTAAAGCGTCTATAAAATATGGGTACACATCTTTATCCAATAATAAGCGGTAATATTAAAAAATCCGGAAAAAACCCCTAATAGTTTAATAAGTTAATCAACATAATTGATTGTTAATGTTATGAACAGCTGTAAAGAGACTATAGGAAATTTAAACCACTTGTAGCGAAGTGTGGAGGGGTTGGAAATAATTTATCAGGGTTCTTCTTCATAAAATATTGACAGAACGGCCAACGGCACCCAGGGGTGCTCGAGGAACATCAGCACTAATTGTGAGTTTGGCCAATGCTATCGATCATCTAGGCCTGCCAGCAGGGGAAAATATTTATAAACTATAACATTATTAATGGTTCTCCTAATATAATGTAATGAGTCTCCTTTTCCACTAGTAATTTTATTGGGACAAAAAGAAAGTACTCATGTAATAAATTGCTTTACGAAAGGGCTTCAAAACTCAGCAGATTCCTCAAAACATTGGTCAGATCCATAAAGCTTAGCAATGTGTTTAAACTAACTAATAAATAAATATCAAATGTTTACTTCTTTTAAATTTTTGCAACCACCTAACTGAACGAAAAACAAAAATTATTTTTTTTCTATAAAATACCTAGTTTTAGATCTTTCTGTAGGAAACATTTCTTCAAATCTTCTTCAATCTATCGTATCAATCTCTCTGTCTCCATGATTTTAGTAAATTTGTAAATATAAATTATATGTTAATTATTAGGTACCGTAATTTACTGTTATGTAGCAGATATTTAATAAATAATTTTAGATGGTATAATTATATTAAGACATTAAAATTTGGTTGTTAAAAATTGTTTAGTTGTAAGCAGGTAGCTGTGATGTAGGTTTGTAAAACGTATCTTGTCTTTGTCTTTTTTGATTTTTGTTTTTATCACATATTAAAGCTATTATTAGGGTTGGTGCTACCTCCCTCTGTTGGTTGCTAGCCAAGAGTATTAGTCTTGAGAGTTATATGTATGTAGTACTAGCTGAATACCCGTGCTTCACCACGGCCGATAAGTATTTTTTATATTGAGTTAAATAAGATATGATCAAAATTAACGCTACTACATAATTTTGTACAGCTTATTATTGCTTGCACGGACTTTAAAGTTACCCAGGAAACACCATGTGGAGGTAACCGTGCTTGTTGTATCCGTTGGAGAGTAAAAAAAAATGCAACAATCGCTTAAAAAGTTAGGTAAACAGAGACAAATACACGTTGAAAAGCATAATTAACAAATTTGAAGTTGTAAGCACTTATCTCTTCGATTGACATCGCCCCACCGAAAATTAAAACAGAATCTTATTGTAGAGAATTTACTAACCTTTCGAATAGCCGCCTTCCACTTACTACGAGTTCCCAAACGTTTTCGAGATATTTTAGAAAATATACTAAGATCCGAAAACTTTGTATCACTATTCATACAATTTTGTTCCATATAATTCTTTTCAGAATACCGAAACAGAAAATTAGTTTTGAAAAGTATTTCTATCAATTTTTCTGGCAAATGGCTACAGAACCCTCTTAAAAAATGGTTTTTCGTTTTCCTACGTTAAGCAATCTATCGCACAAATTTCGCTCCGAAAACCATGTTCCAGTAAACGGATTCAACTGGTCAATGAAATTGACCTTTTAAATCAGAAGAAAGATTTTTGTACCAAATATTATCAAAATCGAACCATTTTTGAGCCAATGAGGAACTTCTTAATAATTCAAACCCCCCTTAAAGTACTTAAACATATGAATATAAAAAAAACAAACTTTCTTAGCGAGTGTTTACACTCAAACGTATTGTCCGTCCAAAATTTCAATTTCTTTGTGTCAAGTGGTTCGAAATATTATTACCTCGGATGGGCCATCACCAGAACGTAAACTCTATGAGGGACAAAATCACATTTTATTTCTAGTAATTCAAGGACTGCCACCATAGTAGAAATTAACTTCAATTAAAAATAATACTATGAAATAGATAATGTACGGTAACAGCTGTTCTTTATCGTCCTAGCAACACATACTGCCTTGGCTTGGCTGCCCTAACCAACTAAAACTTTAAACCCCTCTAAAAATACTTAAAAATTCGAATATCAAAAAATCCTTTCTTAGTGAGTACCTACGTTATATAGGGAGTGTCCATGCAAAATTTCAAAATTTTCTGTAGAGTGGTTTGGGCTGGGCGATGATAGGTCTGTGAGTGAGTGAGTGAGTGGCATTTGACAAATATATAGTAGATTATAGCAATTGTTTCGTCTACAATATATTTCGGTAGCCACACTTGTATAATTTTTTACAATTTGTTTTGTTGTTTGGTTATGTTTTTTGTTGCCTGTTATATTTGGGAACAATTATACATTTACACATTCACTTTAACAAACACTTTATTACAATTGGGTTTCATCATATACAACCACGTGCTCCATTCCATCTAGGAGGTTCATAACTGTTACCCCCAGTGTTGCCATCTTACATTTATAACATTGCCTAATAAAGACTATTTATCTATCTTTCTCTCTCTCTCTCTCTCTCTCTCTCTCTCTCTCTCTCTCTCTCTCTCTCTCTCTCTCTCTCTCTCTCTCTCCCTCTCTCTCTTTCTTTATATATATATATATATATATGTTATGTTTAGAGTTGGAATTTATTATAACATATTTATGTATTGCATACAGGCTCTTGTTTTTATTATTGAATTTAGAAGCAGATGTTATAAAAGATAGAATGAAGAAAGTTGTGTTTGTTTTCAAGAATATATTTCTCTAATATAACAATATATATATATATATACTGCGCAGTATTTGATTCCTGTTATGATTGGGGATTTTATGATTTATTATGATTAACGGAAATATGAACTTTTTGCGTATCTATTAATTAGTGTGGTACTTCTTATAAGAATCACTATGGAAGAAAATTAATAATGGATTTAGCTGTTTATTGAAAATATAAACCAAACGCCCTACTTGCAGGAACTGTGTCATCTTAGCATGGTTCCAGTCATATCCTAAGTGCCATTAGTAAAGGAATAGAATCAGTTATTGGTATGGTTTGAGCTTTCGTTAAAAATACAAAATAAAATCTCAAAGAGAAGGATGTTTAAGGCGCTACAACAGGAAACTGACAAATTCTTATCGGAAATTACTCCTACTCAACGTTCGCTGTAGGTAAACACCTGTATGGTCCTCGTTTTCTCCCCTTCTTCTACTGAAATACTAATTTTACTGATAAACGGAATTAAAACCGAAAAAAAAAATTGAGTTAAAAAAAGACAAAAACCTGTTCACAAAAACATAACTATCACTTTCGAAGTTTGAATCGCAAGCGGGTCGTTATCACGTCCGTGCTAACCGGCAGTAAGTCGAAATATCAAATAATAACTCGGAATTAAACTCGATCACTTTTACAATGTATGGAGGCCCGCTGGCCGTGATTGTTAAGGCGTGAGCACTTATCACTCCGTGCCAAAGATCGTGGGCTCGATTCTTACTATGGGTTGGTGGCTTTTCTTTAGAAAAAAGAAAAGACATCAGCCTTATCCTGGTTAGAAAAGGGTGGTAACATGTAGATAAATCGTCCCAATATTCTTAGTTAACAATAATGGACATTAAAAATTGAAATAAATAAATATTAACGTACAACAATATTTTAATACGCTTCATAGTAACAGAATCCTAGTGGTTCTTTATGCATTAATCCTTCGTTACGATAATCTTCTTGCAGTTTTCTATCAATCAGGTTACTCAGGAATTGTCTTTGATCGTAAATATGAAGTGGTTACTTGTTCGTAAGTATTTGTTTTTATATTACTTAATAATATACATTTTAAAAGGAATTTCAAAAAGTATAGTAGATATGTTTTATTTTATGTTCTTTTTGGGCGCATCTGTTACTATAGCTCTTCTTCACAGGTGTCCAATATTTTCATATTATTTATGGAGGAGTAGATAATTTTCGTATTGAGCCTATGTCTGAATAAAACGCATACTGCTTCAAAATGGGGATCCGAATTTGCATTTCGTATGGGCTAGAAACATTTTTCCATATTGGGAGTTGTTTCTCTCTTATTTTTACCGATCACCAATTACCGACTACTATGCAAGGAAACTATTTCCTTTCTTACAATAATAAGACATATAAAATATTTATTAAAAAACTTCCAACTAATTACGGATTGGAAAGTATATCAACTAATAACTACGTATTAAACTTGAACATGTTTACTGTGTATAAAGAATAATTAGTTTTATCCTACGTTTGACTCCATTCAATATATCAAAGGCTTCGAGAAGGCCAAGAGAGAAAAGAAATCAGATGTTGAAAAGGTGTCTATGTCCAAGTGAAAGTATCTTATGTTAACAAAATAACAATAAAACCGCAAACAGAAATATGGGGTTTTCCTGAAACTCCATGATCTTCCGTTTCTTCAATTTTCCTTTCTCTTCCTTGTTATTTCAACATTTCTGACGTCTTATTGTCAAAACTATATTAGATTATCCTAAAAAGAAATAACTACAGGGAATGTAATTTTCAACTTATTTCCTGATTTTAATAATTGTTAACGCTCTGTCGTAGATTTTTTTTTTTTTTTTTTTTTTTTTTTTTTTTTTTTTTTTTTTTTTTTGTACATGCTATCAATTTGTAAAGCAATTAACTTAAGATAGGTAAGAATAAGACATGAGCTATTTCGTGTAGTTAACCACACTTCTAAGCATATCTGTCTCATTTTGGAGTAAAGCCAGTCGTGGAAAAAAACTGACGTGATTTTAGTTTTTCTCCACTCTATAAATCCCTTATCCCCTCCTAGTTCGGTTCTTACTGACAAGGGGTGTATACAATGGTGGGGTCACCGATTTGTCCAATTTTTTTTTTCTGGTGATTCTACATCGGAAAATAGTCGACACGTGTCCGAACGTTCCGTTCAATGCACATTAGGAGCCGAGAAATAAAATAAAATAGGTTGAAAGTGCTTCATTTTATATATCGTGTTTAGAAAATCATATCGACATGATTCATTCACCAATTAATTTTTTTTGTAGAGTATATTGAAGGAAAAATACAATCGTTGAAGAATAATTTATATTTCGTCAAATAAAATCAGAAATTTGCTTACGTTTGAAGTAAATTAGCATTGTACATTTTGTTACACAAAAAATAATAGCAGATTTAAAAAACAGCACCCCAAGAAACCCCAATGAGGTAAATATCATCGAAAACCAAAAATTATACTTTTTTCCTCCAATACCGAGAGATACCTGTGACTCTTTCGGAGATAAAAAAGGTATTATTTCTTGTTTTCGGTGATATTTACCTTAGTTGAAATCATTGGCTTAAGCACATTAATTAGCTTCTTAAAAAAGAAAAAATTTATTGTTTTCAGCCTGCTTTGTTCTATTGCTTTGATAAATGTGCGCCGGAAACATATTCGTCCAGCATAGCGAGACAGTCATGCGGGTTTAATATATCCTTATAAAATTAACGGCACTCGAAGAGGCGGATAGGCGGAGCCAATCGAGAAATCGTGGATAGTTGTTGGCTATCCAAATTGCTTAAACGCGTTCGATACAAAAATTAAAAATTGAATAGATGCACTTTTACTGTTTCTATCGAACTACCACATGGGGTAGTATTTCTTATAATTGAAAGAGGCAAATTTAATAAAGATTTGAATGTATCAACAGAATAATAGATAATAGCTTATTTCTGCTAACGTTTTCATCACTGATTTATTAATGTAGCAAGAACGATTAAGATCAATGCTTCTATCCACCAATTTCCCTATGAAAGCTTGAAAATTAAGTCTGTATGATTAGAAAAACTCAGCTATTACAGTTTACTCTGATTCACTTTTAGAGGAAATAACAACCTTTTTTCATTTTTAAAAATGAAATGTTGAGCATACTATCTGTAGTTAAAACAAAACTATATAGAATGCTAATTTATGATTATTTTGTTATATTGGCTAATTTGATTAAACCGTGTATAGACATTTCAGGTTCTATCAATGTTGCAATGAAATTGATCTTTTCTATTTTAGGATCAGGCTAAATAAAATATTATGATTTAGGTTGCATCTAAAAATCTTATGTTTTATTTGTTTTTAATTAAAACAAAATATGCTGTTGCAATTTCGGCCAGAAGTATACGACTTTTTTTTGGCTCTTATAATTTTATTCTTAATGATCAAAGCAATCATTCTCACTCTCTTCATTTATTTATTTAAAATTGAACGTCTATTTATTATTAACTGAAACTTGAATTTTAGGACGGCTTATCTATAGGTTACCAACCTTTTCTAACCAGGATAGAGCTGATGCCTTTTCTTTTTTCTTAAGAAAAGCAGCCACCACTAATCGGAATCGAACCCTCCGACCTCTCTTTATTTTAAACATGTTAATTATTTCTCAATAATTTCAATTTCGGAACTATTTTTGTTGTATCTCGTAAGATATGTAATTTAGATTATTCTGCTTTTATTCTGCTTTAATTGTTTTAAGCTTCTTTGCTGGGGCTTCTTTCCTCTGGTTCCCACGTTACGGCTTCTCTTGACAGCGGCGACTTCTTCATGGCAGTTATTCGTATTTCTCTTAAACCCCATTGAGCTTCATCAGAATTGGTCGATTCAAGACACCGCTGTTGAGAGAAGCCGGAACGAGGGAGGAACCAGAGGAAATTTAGATCATGTGAGGTTGAGAATTCTTTCCCTTATTTATGGTTCTATTCAGAAGGGCGAATTACAATCATATTAGAATTAGAATTAGAATCTTGCGGGCAAAATAAGTTTGTGACATCCAGGCAGGAGCCTCATATCCTTTTAAAGGTTCATGATAAGGATAAAGTTATACGAATTCACTTATAATTATTAAAAAAAAAAAAAAAAAAAAAAATTTAGCTTATTATTATAAGGAACTTCATATTTATTTTTTTATTTTAATCTCTCTCCAAATAGATTAGGCAGTTTCAGTTAAAAAGGTAGTGATTTTTTACTTAATTAGCCTTGTTGATTTTTGGTATTAAGATGAAGGAATCCAGCTTGAATATTGCAATTTTTATACAACGAATTAAAGTAAAGGCTCTTGTATTTTATTCTAATCTGAAGTATTTTACGCCTCGAAGCTTAACATTAGTCCGGTTGGAAATACAATTCTATAAAAAATTGAAAATTTTCATTTCTCTTCACTCTTAATTCTCTACGGTACACTCCAAAACAACGGATGCAGGTGACAATGTTCTGGAACGTTTGAAATTTATCCGGACTGAGATAAGTTCATTTCGGTTATGTAGAGCAGATGAAATCATCATTATTTGCTAATATTCTTCTACCGCCTTAAGCAGAGTGATGAGCCTACAATCAGAGCAAACACTCTTATCTTCTCTCCCAGTTTGTGCCTCGTAGCTGGAAGGCTTCTTGCTCTCCTTGTTAAATCTCCTATGACTGTTAGCCTACCCGCTTTTCTTCAATTCGAAGTAAGTGTTCGATTAAACGGAGTTCATCAATAGGGTAAGTATGAAAAAGAAATATATTGCCACCACTAACGGCTTTTTCGTATGTTTTCTTAAATATCTGGAAACAATTGCATAATCGTGCCATCAGTCGTAATCATTTGAAATCTCTTTCAATTTCATTCAAATTAGCTTTACACATATATGTCAATGGAAGCACCCGATTGTTTCCGTTTAATGCCCACGATTCTAATTTTGAATAACGTAGTAAATATTTAAAAACATATAACAAATTAGGCATTACATTTTTAGTGATATTGGTACGAAATAGGTTATTTTGAATCATGGATTTAATAAAGGTTTATGATGATTTGAAACAATCAGAAAAAAACATAGAATTTTTAAAGGAAAAGAGTTACTTCATAGAAGAATAAAATACGATGTCATAATGGGCACATAATTTTTTTTTTTTTTTTTTTTTTTTTTTTTTTAAAGGAAGCCCTTTGGCTGTAATTGTTTAGATATGTGCACTCAGTGCTTAAGGTCGTGTGTTTGATCTCAGGGGTGACTGCTTTTCTTTCGAAAGAAGCCTATCCTGGCGGTAAACTGCAGAAAACGGTCTAAAAATCGTTATCATGTATAAGTCGACGTTAAAATTAAAACAAAATGTTTTTTTTTTGGTACCTAAATTTGTTTATGTCAAGAATTAGAGATGCGGACTTTAAACAAAAAAAAAAAAAAAAAAAAAAAGAACCCGGACCTTCTCTATTAGAGAAATCACAGGTTGAAATTTCGCAAATGTTGGTTTTGTTCCATTGAAGGAAATACCTTAATAGTATATTTTTTAAGATTTCCAAATCACGCCAGATAAACGCATTTAAATAAATCTATTTTTGTAGACACGTGTTCGTAAAATGCCACATTTTCAGGTCACAATAATATGCTTTAGGCCGTATATACAATATTTTACACCGGTGTGAGAGATTAAATGAGATGCGATTGGCTCTGACAGGCCGATGAAAAATATTTATTCAGTCATCTTCCTGACATACTTTCAGTAATTTATATCCAACGATGATATTTTCCAAAACATTAACCGCATCTTGATAAAATAAAAAAAAAAAAAAAAAAAAAAAATAAAAAATACAAACTACACGAGTGAATTGTATTTATTGGCACGACAGGGAATGAGAAAACAATATTTGTTGCGGACTGTGGTGGGGGTCGACACGGGGACGGAGTGGGGGTGGCGATGGGCTCAGTCTTCTCCGTGCGCTCCAAGGTGCCGGTTCTCTCCCGAGATCTTGTCAACATCTCTACTTGTATATTTGGCTGTATATCTAGCATCTAGGTCTACCTCGTCCTCTGAGGTATGTACCAGACTCACAACCTTAATATCTCTCGAGTCTATATCTTGTTTCAGATTTGACGCGAGACCGCTCAGTCAGCAAACACCAGAAGATGCAACATTTTATTTATTATGTTTCAAAACCAGCATTGGAGTGTCCTGCTCTTTTTATTTTGTATGTAAAGTTCTTAGAACCACGGCTCCCTTTAAGTTAACGACATAATTAAAATTAAGCAAAATACCAACTATACCGAAAGAATGTTAATTACTTTTTCATATTTGTACCCTTAATGGCTTAATTTGATCCAATTTCTGCTTAATTTCCTCCAGGTTTTTAATCCAATATAACGAAATCGTAAATCATTTATTGGGCCTTTGTGATTTTGATCTAGGTTGAGTACACACAAAATATCGACTAATGACCTATCTATAAAAGATATTTGTTTATAGCCATCCGCTTTGAATTGGTTGTTTTACTTTAGTTATCGAATTTATTTATATAGGATCTTTAAGTTGTATGATTTTTTTACATTATTAGTGTTATTGCTGTTATATTTTTAATTTTTAAAATTTATGATTACATTTATGCTTCTGTTATTATTACATTCAAATTTCTGTTATTTGTTGTTGTAATTAAGTTTATTATTTTATTTTACTTTCTTTAAAAAAGACGACCCCTGGCCGTCGTCTTAACGTATTTAATAATGTTTTCCTATTAAGGAGTTACTGGCTAAACGATAGGAAAGTCTTAAAAAATAAATATGACATTTTATTTGTATTTCACCTGATGCGTTTCAAGCCTTTCTACTGATTCTTTTGAAATGTTACGTACAATATTATGTTTACTAAATTTGCACTTAAATTATAGTTTAAAAAAATAAAGAAAGTTTTTATAAACTAAAATATTATCACTAATCTTTTATACTTTATAAAATTATGTAATATTAATATTCATATGTATATATTCCACAGGGTGAAACAAAATTCAGTCTTCCCACAAATTTTCTTTATTTTGCACTAGGCCCTTCAACACAAATGTGCCATCATCAGGTGCTGGCATGCATGTTCATTTATGTTGCTACAGCATAATGCTGTTCCGGTAGAATCTCGACAAGCTTTATTCATTTTATTGATGTTTTCCGGTAGTGGGGTTGCTTAATTCCAGAGGGTGAAACAAAATTCAGTCTTCCCACAAATTTTCTGGGAAAATTTAAGCAACCCCACTACCGGAAAACATCAATAGTATGTATATAGATCGATGCACTGTGACGTAATTTCTTAGTGTTAAAAAAACGATTTTTTATTCTTATATAGATTTATATTTATTCTTTTTTTTTTATTTCTACATTTGTCTTACGTTTCGAAAAATATTATTTTTGTGAATTTCAATTCACTATTGAATTTTGAGCTATATTTTTTGACCTCTCACTTAATTTAATTTTTATCCTTCTTATAGTCAAGAAAAAATTAAATTTCTTTAGAAATAACTAATGTATACAGCCGCGATGTAACGTTGAACCTTTTTCTTGAAGAGTTTAGCTCTAAATAATATTATCTCAAAAAGTTTCAGAGATTCCGTGTTCCACTTGATTGAGTTGGCTGGACATTTTTAAATTAAAGTTTTATCTTAATTCATTCAGCTTATAAAAAATATGATATATACCTTCAATCCTCAATGAATTTACTGGCTTAAAGGTATTTCAACAAAAACAGCCTTTGTATTCAAGATGAGTTAAAATGATTATTTTCAAACTATCTACGATTCTTTCAGACAACCCTTCATTTTAGAATACTTTCTTAGAAAGTTATCCTAAAGTATACACATAGTAAAGGGGAGAGCGTGATATACAAATTACTCAAAATTAAATAAACATGTACGAACTTCGAATACGAATTTATTTATATTCGTAGTTACAATTAAGTAAAGTTCTAATAAATTCATATTCATCTTTATAAATAGAACTAGCTGAATACCCGTGCTTCGTCACGGAGATAAGTAGTTATTTTATTGCGTTAAATGATGTATATTCAAAATTAACGTTACTCTTTAATTTTGTGTACTTTATTATAGCACGCTTCCCGTCATGCTATTTGTTATTTATCAATTGATAAGTAATCAAAGTCTAATGTTTCTTGACACTGGGGCGCTCCGGACCAGTATCAACAAAGATATATCCTAGGCATACCTCGTTAACTATAGGTTACCAGCAATAGAAGTTTAACCCGCACCGGTAGAAGTTCGTTGTCAAAAATAAATAGAAAGCTAAAATTTAAAAATTTATGTTTCAAAGATGTCATTTGGAAACACACATAGGTGAGGAGGCTATGCCAGGGTTCGGGATATTATTACCTCGGATGGACCATCACAAGTTATAGCGTACATTCTATGAGGGACAAAATTACAGTTTATTTCTGGTAATTCAAAAACTGCCATCATAGTAGAAATTCTGGCGTTAATGACCACAAAGGTTGACACGCCTTAAATCCAACATAAAAAAAATAATAGAAATTAACCTCAATTAAAAATAGTAATACTTAAAAATTCGAATATCAAAAAATCTTTTCTTAGCGAGCGTCTACGTTCTATAGGGAGTGTCCATGCAAAATTTCAAATTTTTCTGCCGAGTGGTTTGGGATGGGGGATGATAGGTCAGTGAGTCATTGAGTGAGTGAGTGAGTGAGTGGTATTTGACAAATATATAGTAGACTAGCTGAATACCCGTGCTCCGTCACGGCAGATAGTAAGAAGTTATTTTATTGCGTTGAATGGTGTATCATCAAAATTAACGCAACTACATAATTTTGTGCAGTTTATTATAGCACGGTTCCCCTCATACTATAAGTTAGTTATCAATTGATAAGTAATCAGAGTATAATGTTTCTTGACATAGGGATGCTCCGCACCAGTATTAAGAAACGGATAACATAGAGATAACCCGTTATCTATAGGTTACCAGCGTGGGCGTATATAAGGGAGAACTGATGGTCTGCAGCCCCCCCCCCCCGAAATTTTGATTTGATGGTAAAAATGTGTCTTAAAAGCCTTAAAAATAAATTAAATAAGACCATTTCATTTTAGTTGTAATAGCGTTTTATTTGCCTAAAACTATTCCAAGTTCTAAATTGTTAGTATTCCATAAAACAGTAATTCGAGGTCTGCCATCATAGTTGAAATTAACCTCAATTAAAAATAATACTATGAAATACATAAAATACGGTAACAGCTGTTCTTTTGTGATCCTAGCAACGCATGCTGCCAATGAAAATAATTTAATGGCATTATTTATTATTTATCTCGTCCAAATAAGTCAATTGTATGGCCACTTATTAGACATAAACTAATAATTTTCATTTTTCATAGTCATAATTCTCATTTCATTATGAAGTGTTCACCCCTCTAAAAATACTTGAAGATTTGAATATCAAAAAATCCTTTCTTAGCGAGCGTCTATATGCTAAAGAGAGTTTCCATGTAAAATTTCAAATTTTTCTGTCGAGCGGTTTGGGCTGGGCGGTGATAGGTCAGTGAGTGAGTGAGTGGTATTTGACAAATATATAGTAGATTATGCTCAACTTAATTAAATTCTTAAAAAATGATAAAATTACATGTCCTGAAGTTGATAAATCTCTAAATTATTCTACAATGACATCATTCTAAAGAATACAAATTTTTAATTACTATATCGAAATGTTAAAATTAGATTCAATTGAGTTGCTATTAAGCCAAAAAATGTTTTTTGTTGGTATATTAACATTTTTGGGATATTCTCGTTAAACATCATTCTTGTTTTACAATAAAATACAATACTTTCTAAAATCCTCAGCATAATCTTATTTTATATGTTATGCAGTTATTTTAAAAATATCATATAGAATGAACAATGACATAATATGAGAGAGTTGATTATTGATAAAGTATACATAATTGACCATATAATCAATATATTAAAAATATGTTATCAGTAAAATAAACATTAAAAAGAAATCACTAAAAGTGATAAAATGAAAACAAACGTTTATTTTTATGTTTATCTAATAAAAAACTTAGTTTAAACTCATCTAAGCAGCATGTGATTATGTGATGAATGTAACCAATGGCTTCACAAATTCTTCAAGTATTATTTTTTTTTTTTATGCACCCCAGTGCATCTGCTCCTGGGGCCATTAGCATTTCAAGTAATAATATCATCATAATCATAATCATCAATTAGATCATAATCACTTATATCAATATAGAAAGAAAGATGAAATGATGGTTCGTTAAATAAAGAATGAGCTTGGAGTTCTAACAATAGAAAATTCAATGTCAATCTCCATTAATGGAACTAGTTACGAATTTGTTTAGAATTGATTTTATGGACAAAGATATGCTTAAAACTCTTCGAATATTTCAAATCAAGTTTAATAACGAATAAGAGGCCTGGTGGCCGTAAGTTTTAAAGCGTGAGCACTTAATACTCCGTTGCCAACGGCCATAGCCACGTTGAATACACCGGTTCCCGTAGATCACCGAAGTTAAGCAACGTCGGGCGTGGTCAGTACCTGAATGGGTGACCGACCACGTGCTGTTGGCATTATAAAAGGGTGGCAACCTATAGACAGCCCGGTGCTAATGGCCAAGTTGTAGATGCGCTGCAAAAAAAAAAAAAAAAAAAAAAAAAAAAAAAAAAAAACTTAATACTCCGTGGCAAGGGCCGTGGGTTCAATTCCCACTACGGGGTGGTGGCTTTTCTTTGGAAAGGGGAAAGGCATCAGCCCTAAACTGGGGGTTATGAACGCGGAAAAGGGTGGCGACCTATAGATAACCCGTCCTAAAATTCTAAAATAATTGTAATGGACGTTAAAATTTAATTAAAAAAAAAAATAACTAATATATATGTTATAATAGAACAAATTATATTATCTGGGGCCCTCCCCAGAAGTCAAGGGGTCTAAGTGAAATACTTGAAAAAAAAAAAAAATGAATTTGATACAGTGAATGTGTTGTAAGCACCGTGGGTTCTAAAGAGATCCAAGTGATTTTCTTGACAGTTGCTGTCCCCTGGATGGTCTTCTTTTAAATGATCGTGTGGTATCATAAAAATTGATTGATCATTTTAAAAATCAATCATTTAACTGTAAGGGTAATATCAGTTTTTTTAAAAATTAATCTATAAATATTTTTATTTTCATAAATGAGGTATCATTTTAAAGCTTTTCTTAACAGCTCCGCCGGAAAAATATACAAATTACTCTTATTTTAGTTGTTTTTCGAGAAATTATAATAGAAAAAAAAGATTTTTTTTTTAAATCCTGCTCTCCACCTATGGATCTTAACCCCAGAAAAATATAAAAAAGACTCACATTTCAGTGGTTTTTCGAAAAGCACAATTGAAAATTTTTTTTTGAAATTTATATATATATATATATATATATAATATACTATATATGATGTAGTATATACTACACGATACTAACTATACGGTGTGTACTCCGATTAAGTGCGAATTCTTCGCTAGGATTGACTAGTTTATTTAAATCTTTTTGTTCGTTTAAACGTGTTGTTAAAAGTTTGTGCGTGTGTAGGGCAAAAATCACATGGTCGTCAGCGTCCTAACGTGCTAACATGTAACGATTGTTTTGTTTAGTTTATTTAAATTTAATGTTCATTTATAAGAAGCCCTTATTCTTTGGAATCAAACCCATTACACTAGACACATGTTAAAAAAAAAATCTCTATTTCATTTTACACACTGATATATTTTTAGTTTTTTAGAACTATAAAACTTATTTGATTTTCTCTTATAATGTGGAAAAGAGAAAAATCAGTTTTTATGGAGTAATGTGCTTTATCAAATAATAGAATTTTTTATGAAAATATTGCTTATAAATGCCTATTTAGTTCTGGCGGCGCGTAGAAAAAGAGTGATATTTATTAGATAGCTCTTCCATAAAAATGTTTATTCGTTCCGGGTTATGGGAGAGGAAATTGTTTCAGTGAAGACTCTTGTAGGAATACAAATATCCGCATTTTAGTATTACTCAAGGAATAAGTTAAATTAACGTTTAAATGTTTTGGTTTTATCTAAGCACTGAGGGCAAAAATAAAAAAAGTATTTTCAATTGTGGGGCTTCCAAATGTTTCTTCGATTAATTACAGGATTTTTAACACTGAACGAACAAATCAAATACCTATTTTTTTATATTATCGAACTTATCTCCAAAATTTGAAAATTCGAGTTTCTTCAAACACAAATCAACACTTTACCTACAATTCTAGAGTTATATATATATATATATATATATATATATATATATATATATATATATATATATATATATTAATAGAATTGGTACGCTATGAGATTACTTTACAATACATCGATCTATTCATACACACCTTTTGGCGAATTAATATTTTTAAATGTATATAATTTATAAATGACTAGTGATATTTTTTTTTTACTTTATTCAATTCTTTGTGTTTATTATCAAATGTTCAATTAAAATAATTTAATGGCATTATTTATTATTTATCTCGTCCAAATAAGTCAATTGTATGGCCACTTGTAAGACATAAACTAATAATTTTCATTTCATTATGAAGTGTTCACGTCCATTTATACATAAAAACGATTTTGGGGACGGTTTATAAACTAGAACTCCCTTTTCTAGTCAGCACAGGGCTTATGGCTTTTCTTTTTTTCAGTAGAGTAGGAGTCAAACCTAGGAAATTTAGGCGCGGAGAACTCACTTCTTAGCTCTGACACACCCAAGATATTTGGGGCAATGGATCAAAAGAGGATTCAAACTATGTAAAGATCAGCTAATATCTACAGAAGTAGCCTCCCCCGCGATATCAACTGTTCTTAAATTTACACAGAGGAAGAAGCCTTGTGTTTGAAAATAGAAATAGAGAAAAGGCTAATATTAACGGTTGTCAATGAGGCTGCACTTTTCCCACGGCTCTGTAGCAGTTTGGTACAACTCGCTCATCGGCCTCAAGCATAAAGAAAGTTCTTGTAGAACCTAGGAGCCATAAAAGAACTCGAAATACCATAAGTAGGTAGAAGCCAAGCTAGACTTCCAAAAGAAAATTCTCGGATGACTACACCAGATATAAAGAGGAAAGAAAGAAAGTGAATGAGGTAGTGATAAAACGAAAAGTAATACGTGGAAAGGATTCAAGAAAACTTCTGTGACAGCAAGAAACTTTCCTGTAGGACTATAAAGAACATAGGCAAAGGAAGGCATCCATTCTCGATGGCACCAAAGAAGGCAAAACATTTTATAAAATAGAATACAATAGACGGGGTTCTCCGAAGACAGGGGAGACGCCATTGGAAACAGACGCGGAAGAACATGACTTTACACGTACAGAGTAAGTAAGGGAGGCTACTCAAATTAGGAAAGGCTGCAGGATTCGATGGAAGGACCAAGTACATCATGAGGAGAAGAGCTATTCCGAATTCTGCATAAATTGAAATGGGGGAAAAAAGGAAATACCAAAAGAGACACAGAATGCCGAAAACGCAGATCTATATTTTTTCCAAGTGTCACAAAAATTATCCTCCAGGGTCCTCGATAAAAGTCTTGGATCCTTGCACTAAGACCAAGGAAATAAGCAGTACGGTTTTAGGCCAAATAAAAGCGGGCAAAACTTAAAATTTGTATTTTGACAGATGTCAGCCCTGTACTGGAAGTAAAAACATGTTATGGGATAATTGAGTGTAACCACACATAGTTAAAAAGGTAAAACTTAGAGGAATACGGCACGAAGCTAAATTGGAGGAAAGAAGACTCAAGTGAAGTCACACGGAGACTTCTGATTATGGAGTCAAAAAGGTTATTTCCAGAAAAGATATATGGACTCAAAACGTATAAAATTGGATAAGCTGACGAAGAGGAGAACAGACTTGAAGGAAAAGCTCTTTGAATCATTGGTAAGAATGATTCTCGGATATGATCTTTTATTGCCCTTTGAAAAGTTTTGTAATTTATTATTATTAATATAGTTAATAGTTTTCTCTTTAACAGTCCATAAAAATTCAATTGATTTTATTGTGCCTCCTTTGTTGTTCTTTGATATTTTTATGTTTTCGAGGGAGAAAATAACAAATAAGAAGTCTATATATTAAGAGAGTTCATGTTTCTTATTAATTTCATGATTTATCTGGTTATTTATTACGTTTTGCAGTATCTGCACAGTGTTCTAATTTTTAAGGACAACAGTTAAATCGCAATCTACACTACATTAAGAATGCGTACAGATTGAACTTTACAAAATAATATAAAGTTTGTCAGATGGATTCTCAATTCAAAAGGATTCCCCTTCAAAAGAATTCTTAACTGAGAGAGAAATTGGAAGCTTGAACTAAATATTCTTGGAAAAATAGAAGTGAGTTCGAGGAGGCTTACTGTTCTATCCAAACTATAGTTTGAGAAGTTCTGTTTCATGGTTGGGCTCACTCCCTTCTCTAAATCCACTAAAAGAAAATAATCATCATCTTCTTTAGAATGTACTATCAAGTTAAGGTTTTAGCACTTTCTGAAGGGATGTAATAATTGAGGTTGCACTCATCAAAGAATTTTGAAAAATTTCTTTAAATCTTTATCAATCCTAGAATACACCGAAAATCGCCCCCGTCAAAATGTATATGTTTGGGAACAAAATACCTGCTAGACTTAACAAAATACCAGCAAACGAGTTAACCAGCAAAATCAGTCCATCTGGAGGGCGTGGCTTACTAAGGACCATAATTACCAAAACCCGGCTTGAATTTTCGTAAAAAATTAAACTACATCGGTCCATTAGGAGGGTGTTTTTTCCGCCCTTAATTATTAATTTCAAAGACTCTCGGTATTCATTGTAATAATCTAAATACGTGTTCTGAAAATAGGGGGGGGGGCGTCACTCCGGTCCCAAATTAATTATTTTCTTAAATCGGTCGTAATTTTAATTGTATTGTAGCGAAACTTTGTATATGTCTTGGGTAGCTAAAAAAACTGAATCAGTCCATCGAAAGGGCACGTGGATAAGGATTTGGAAAAATAAATTATTTTTATGTTTGGTAAATTTTGATTGAATTAGTATTTATTTGTGTCTTAGGAATCAGAGATTTTGTTCTGTAATTCTCTTTTTAGACAAACTTGAGCTGGACATGGAACACAATTACTTATTTTCCAATTTAACAAGCTGAAACCGTCCCAAATTAGTTTACTTTTTAAACATTTTTCTTACAAACGCCCCAGGTTTTAGCATAATATTTGCATGAGAACTTTCATTAAAATATTTTTTTTAATAAAATATTCCTTAAGAACTGACTGCAGAGTAAATGTTTTAATAAAAAACTGTTAATATGAGTTTTCACCCAAACTGTTCAACGCTTTTTTGAAAATAGGATTCTACCAGAACATTATAAATACAATAAATTATGTTTAAATAAATATTCTACAAAGAGCGAGAAACATGTGCATCCTTCCATAAACCATTTCTTTATAAGCAAAAAACTTTTCTAAAATTTGTTCACAAAACACTTCTAAAAAGTGTCCTTGTCCCCCAAAATAGTATAATAATTGTTTATTAATAATTACGGTTTTCCCGCAATCTAGTAGCTAGCATACTGGATTCTCATGCGGGTAATTTGGGTTCGAGTCCCAGCAGATTTACGTTAGACACGCATATAAACTCGAAAATTAATCATTGAAATTCAAATGTGTTATAAGGTTTCAATTACCGATAATATGTATATGTATATGTATGTAGTTAGCTTTTTAATATATATATATATATATATATATATATATATATATATATATATATATTAAAAAGCTAACTATATATACAATGTAGTGGAAATCAATTTTTCCCTGCAATAAAGAATTAGCAAGATGAACACGGAACTACCAGGTCCCAGCCTGTTGAACAGGAGTCTTGGCGTTGGGCCATGACCCTTCTTCAATGTATTTTACATTCAATGCTTGTCCGGTAAATTCACCTGTAAATAAGGTTGAATTACAATATTTAAAAATTTAATGTTTTATTTATTCCTAATAAGGGGAAATGATGTCGAAAGTATGTATCCGTTTGTCTCCATTTAGGGATTTTTTTCGCACATACTGATAAGGGCTCCTGTAATCAACAGACATTTTGCCTATTTCTTAATAAAATAACTATGTTCTTCGACAATGTATCAAATCGTTATTTATTACAATAATTTGCACACTTGGCTGTGATTTAAAGCAATATCTTTACGTTTTACACAGGGGTGGGTTGCTCATTACGATACACGGCTTTATATCACAGCTTGGAAAGTTATTAAATTCCTTTTGAAATTAAGATAATTTTTTATATAAACGAATATATAGGGTTCATCGCAAGTAGATGACTATACTTACCCCTTCAACAGACAAAATTCCCTGTTGGTTTTAAAATTTGTATGTTGCGTGATTTCTTACCATAGGAGGCCTATTTGAATAAATAAGACACTTTGAACCGTATAAAATCCTACTTCCCGCTTTCATGGTATACCGTTAGGGCGGCGAATGTTTACTGAGCTCTTAGCAGGACTAGGCAACCCGCAACAAATTTAGGTGATTCGCGGGTTCTCTATTCTACATTTTTATGTGTTGTGGGTTGCATTTCGCCGGGCCACATGACTGATTGTCTTTACCTGTAGCCTTTTTCATTTACGTGTCAACATTTTTTGGCATTTTTCGTTGTTGTCTTTTATACTGTTCTTGACATGAAGACAGGAGTGTTATTCCTATAAGCAATACGTTTCACATAGACATTATCCTACAGTTTCTACCAAATACACATTTATACGAACACATATAATAGAAGCACATAAACACTATGTTTTATTGATTTTTGTTTTAATACGTACAAATTTAAGTGAAAAACAATTGAGACTTTTTATATTATTTTTTTTTAATCATCCTTTTTTCCCCAATTTATACGTTATATATATATATATATATTGCATGGCTTTGATCTTTTACTTACAATTTTACATTTTAAGTTCTATACTTTCAATGTCCTTTAATCTTGTTTGCATCCTACTTGTTGAAAAGAGTAAATTGCCCCTGTTTTTCAAATTTCAAAGCGGGCTCTGAACAATCAAATAAATAAATAATAAACAATACGTTTCTTATTTTCTTATCTTACAATGTTTTTTTAAAAAAATACTCATTTCCCTGTTAAATGCAATTCTTAAAAAAAAAAAAAAAAAAAAATGTGGTAAATAGGATAAAAAAACTAGCACTTCCGAAGTTTCAGCACTTTTTTCTTCAATTTTCATTGCTAAATCGAAGATTGCTTCAGTGAATTTATAGAGAATTTAGTAAGCTTTCGAAAGGCCACGTACGATTTACCGACTGATTTTAAGATATTTATGAAAATTTGCGGCGGAAATATTGAACCACCACTATTTTTGTGATCTTTGGGTCCTGAAACTTAAAATGTTCTTGTCGGCCCTTCCCTGGTGTTTAATTCTCCTGGAATTCTTCATTTAATTTCTTAGGCTAAATCAGGATACGAATTCCTTAGAGTTTTCACTTAAGTAGAATTAAAAGAATTTCAACGTACTTCTAAATGAACGTTTATAAAAGTTGGTGGTTAGAAGGATCAAGGGGGATTAGTAAGATGACAGAATCCCGTAAGTACTGTGTTGTGTTTGACGTGACTGCTAAACTCCTTGATGGCCTCCCTCAACTTTGTGTGCAGATTGAGCAACTTGTAAGTTTCGGATAAGCTGACATTTCCTCCATTTTAACTTTATCCCACTTTGATCAACTCGGGATGGAAAAATTGCACTGTTCCTCCCTCCCTCTATAGGAAAAGCGCGATAAATTTTCTACAAAAATGATTCTGATATAACGTTCGAGGAGGTGATGTCAATTCGAGAAATAAGAGCTTAAGACTTCGAAATTGTTCGTTTTGTTCTTTTTAACGGCGTTTTGTCTCGGTTTACCTGACTTTATAAATTGTCGTTGTTTTTTTAATTGCATTTAACAGAAAAACGAGCATTCTAGTAAGAAGAGAGAAGATTATGGTGCTTTGAATCTTATCTACTCTCTGAGACTATATTTTATCTTTTTCACGAAAGATCAAAGCCTACCAATAGCTGATCCTATTCCTTTACTAATGGCACTGGGGATACGAACGGAATCACGCTATGATGACGCAGTTTCTGCGAGTCGAATTTTTTTTAGATCTATTTTGATAAATTAAAAATATTTCGGGGAAACATGAGGTTGCTGAAAGCGTTCATTAACTAATTTAAAGGAGAGGAATAGGTCATCAGAGTACAAACAGATTTGCAATTGAGATTATATCAGAGAAACTTCAACTGATATGAACTATGGTTCACTGTAAGAATGTAGCAGTAGTTCATATCCTAGTCGTGGGGAGTCGAGAGCAGCCATGAAATAGTATCATTTCATACGAATACTCCGATTTGATCGCAGGGTTTATTTATTGTAGAGAGCAGAGCCAAAGTATGTTGGTCTTCATTGACTAAGTAAAAACAAATGTCATTTAATCTGGCAGCCTGTGAGTAAGTGTTTGAGAGTAAGTTCTTTGTTACACATACTGCATATAGGTTTATCTCGTCTTGTCATAAGGTATTCGTGAGTTAGTCGAGTATGTCCAATCTTTAGTCTAGCAAGAATTATTTGTTCCGTCTGTTATCTCGTCATATGACTAGAAGGTCATTCGTCAATTGTTTTTTTTACTGTCCGGAGTTTATTGTCAGCTAGTTGAGTCCATATATAGTTCCAATGTTGTTTTGCAGTACGTTCTGTAGTTTCTGCCAGATCATTGTCGGTTATTGGCTGTACGTCACAAGTGAGATGTACAGTCGAAATGAGATGTGAATGAGATAATATAAATGCATGAAATCTAGTAGGTTTCATTTCGATATATCTCAATATTCTCGATAGGTCGAGGGCGGGATTTCAATAAACCGTTATTCTCAAATGTAATGTTTCGAAAAACAACTTAAATGTACAAATGAAATTAAATCGTTTATTTTTCCGGTGTAGCGGTTAAGAAAAGGTTTAAATTTGATGCCTTATTTATGAAAAACTGATGAAGTATTAAGGAAGTTATGGCGAACATACAGAAAAAAAGCTTTTGAGGAATTATAATGTATATAGATTAGTACATAAACAAATTACATAAAAAGATAACATTGAGAGACGATTTTTTGTCTTCGAGATTAGGAAGGTGAATATTGTCAGGCTTCGGTCCTGAGTTCGATAAAATTCATAGATAACCTTTCGGATTGAGCTTCAAGCTTTCATCGGTAATATAAACAATGAAGTACAGAGTTATTACCATAAACACTTGCATATTCAGAAGAAAAAAGAATGAAAACGTTTTCATGAAGGAGGAGTAACACTGACAGTTTGTAAATATATGTTACCCTCTGTCCCTATTACTCTTCCTTTCTGTATAATTTGTCTTTCTTTTTTTTTCTGAATATAAGTATACATTTTAATAAGTGTAACCTTTGTTTATCCTATATCCAATTATTCACCTGCATCCGCTTAATACAGGAAATTAAATGCTCTTCGCTTTAGATGCGGAGCATCATCATAAATAAATAAATAAATAATAAATATCCAATTATTCTTTTATTCACTATTATAACAGTTTTGTTATGGTGTATTTTGATGTTTTCAAATCTTTTATATAGTCAATTTTATTTAAAGATTTATTTTGTATGTTTATGTTTATTTTATATATTTGAGTCATTTTATTTTATTTTTTTACTGTTGTTTTAAATTATTTTTTTTTTACTAATCATGTGAGCACAAAGAAGTAGTGATTTGTAGTGATTCAATAAATAAATCAATATTTAAGATGACCGTAATAGTCGGAAAAGGCCTTAAAAACAGCCCAAGTTAAAATTAACCAGTATCTAGTTCATAAAACTACATTTTAAAATAAAAATTATTTTTAGCACCTGCCTAAAAATGAGAAACGTGTTGGTAATAATATGTTTTCTTAGAGCGAACGTTGAGAGAGAGGATGGAGTAATTTCCGCTTAGGATACAATCAGTTGCCTGTTCTTATGCCTAAAATCTTTCTTCTCTTGGAGATTTAATTTTGTATTTTTCACGAAAGATAAAAACCTAGTTCCATTTCATTACTAGTGGTACTTGGAATATCTGCGGAAACGTGCTAAGATGACGCAGTTCCAGTGACATGGACTTTTTATTTCACCTTGAATTTTAAGTCTTCATGAGGCGTATGAAGAGTAGGGCAGACCAGATTCATGTCTCTGAAGTTTATTTTTTATTTAAATTTTAACGTCCATTATCATTAACTAAGAATTTTAGGACGGATTATATATAGGGCACCATAATTTTCTAACTAAGAAAGGGATGATGCCTTTTCTTTTTTCTAAGGGAATAAAATCCTCCTAGATCCTTCTAACCAGCAATTTTTTTCTAGGCTTCTACTAGAATAGCCCATCGGATATAGCCTATTTCAAAAACTTTCGAAAACAAATATAAAATTATTTTGGAACATGGTTTCCACTTGACTGCTTTGAATCCTTGTAGATGTGTGAAAGTGAGAGGCTTGGATTGGATTATTGACCCTATTGTTGTCGGGAAGAGAGAGAAGCTTGGACAGAGTTTCGATTCTCCTTGGATTGAGGTCAGTCTGCATCGGGCAAGTAGACCATACACTCTAGGGCAACTCTGCTTCGAAATACTCCTTCAAGTTAAACCTCACCAGCGAAGAAGTCAGTTTTTAGCATTGTATGGAGGAATGTAGCTATTGAGGTCCACTCAACCGGCATATATATATATATATATATATATATATATATATATATATATATATATATATATATATATATATATATATGTGTGTTTACAGGGGGTTCCCAAAATAAACGGCAAAACGTCGGGAATCGATGCAGAATGAAAAAAAGTCCTTTGGTATTTTTCCCGTTTTTGATTCGTTTCCGAAAAAAACTAAAACAAAATCTTACCACAGTCAATTAAAACCGGACCATAGCTGGTCCCTTTGATATTTAGAGCAAACGAGATAAGATAATATGCTGATTTAGATGAGCCCTGAAAGAGTGGTGTAGACGACGATAAAATTGAGATAAGAATATTCCTGAATTTCCTGGGGGTAGGGTGGGGATAAGACAGGTAAGGGGGGGATGGAAAGGCCTTCGCTGGGGATTTACTCCAAGGCACGGATATACTCTAAAGTCTTTTATTGAGCCGATGCTCGTCTTCTATCCAATCAGATTTCCCTACTTTATCCCTTCAAATATACATAGATTTCATTTTTTGTGGATTCGTTTGGACATTGTCTATCGAGGATATAGATCCAAAAAATAGGAATGCCATTTGCGAGCCCAATAAATTTCATAATTCTTCGACTCAAGAAAATATGAAAACAAATGTCAAATTACACCTGCATCAAAAGACGCATATTTGGGTGCCAAAATATTAAGAGCTAGGATCAAGCCTTCTGGAAACATGTCTGATTTTGACCAAGCCTATGACACTTCCTACCTGTAACCAAGTTTAATCAAAATCGGTCAAACGGTGTGAATATTTATAAGGGATAAAACGACAAACTTCTGGTAGTTGATTTAGACATAGCCTATGACACTTCCCGTATCAATTCCTACCTGTATGCCGAGTTTGGTCGAAATCGGTCAATCGGCGTGGGTTTGAATAACGAACAATTAGACAGACGAAAAAAAAAATGAAAGAAGACAAACACCTGATCTTTATATATATTGATTAAATGAAATAATTTAGAATATAAACGCTGGGCCTTGACTCCCAGTTATGCTTCTTTTCAACCCGTTAGCGGTACTTACAAACGATTACATGCGGCAAAATGATATAACTCTCCAGAAGACAAATACAAGGGGGTTATAATTTCTTTCTATTTATCATTCTTCATTGTTATGGAACCCCAGTAAATTGACAACTATATATGTATTATGAAATGTTTACACCAAGCTGAATGCTCTAGGAATAAGATAGAAGGGGAAAGAAAAAAGAGAGTTACACAATCAAAGAACTATGATTAAAACTAAATAAAACATTTAGATTTTAGATATTAAATAATTATTATTAACATGATATGAAAATAGTTCCTTAGATATTGAAATATTTCATTAGCGTGATTCCCCTCTCTCCATAAGGAGGAAACCCGCTTTTCTGGTTGACCTCTTGATGCAATCCGGAAGTGCCGACTAGAGAATTTCATGTGTTAGAACTCATAGATCCAATTCCAAAGCTTACTAAATTCTCTACAAAAAAGGTTCCCATGTAATTTGTGATGGGGCGCTGTCAATCGGGGAAATAAGGACTTGAATCTTCGAAATTGTTAGTTTTGCTCTTTTGAACGGGATCTGTTTACCTAACGTTTTAATTGGGTGTTGCCTATTTTAATTGCATTTTTAATAGTAAAATGTGTACCTTCCGAAAAAACGTATGAAAATCTGAAAGGTTAAAGTGTTTCCAAGAACGAACGTTGGCTGTTGTGGGACCTTAAATCTCTTTTCTCTTCGACATTTTATTTTATGTCTTCACCGAAAGATCAAAACTTACATTGCTTCTATTATTTTACTAATGGAACTACGGATATGAACAGAACCGCGCTAAGAAGACGCAGTTCCTGCGAGTCTGACTTTTTAAGGAGTGACAATAAAGTAATTATTCAACATCTCTCCAATCATAGTCGAATTGCATTTTTACCGGCATCAATCATGGACTAATCAATAAATATTTGATAAAATTCATCACACAAAGCACCTTCGTCCTATTTCCTATACATATATATATATACAGGGTGTCCCCAAAACGGAAAAACTTTGGGATCGATGCAGGATGTAAAAAGAAAGAAAAAAATGTTCTTTGGCATTTTTCTAGTTTTTGCTTCGTTTGCCGCATGTAAGTACCGCTAACGGGTTGAAAAGAAGCATAACTGGGAGTCAAGGCCCAGCGTTTATATTCTAAATTATTTCATTAAATCAATATATATAAAAATCACGTGTTTGTCTGTCTTTCTTTTTTTTTCGTCTATCTAATTGTTCGTTATTCAATTCCACACCGATTGACCGATTTTGATTAAACATGGTTACAGGTAGGAAGTGTCATAGGCTTGGTCAAAATCAGACATGTTTCCAGAAGGCTTGATCCTAGCTCTTAATATTTTGGCACCCAAATATGCGTCTTTTGATGCAGGTGTAATTTGACATTTGTTTTCATATTTTCTTGAGTTGAAGAAGAATGCTCGCAAATGGCATTCCTATTTTTTGGATCTATATCCTCGATAGACAATGTCCAAACGAATCCACAAAAAATGAAATCTATGTATATTTGAAGGGATAAAGTAGGGAAATCTGATTGGATAGAAGACGGGCATCGGCTCAATAAAAGACTTTAGAGTATATCCGTGCCTTGGATTAAATCCCCAGCCAAGGCCTTTCCACCCCCCCCCCTTCCCTGTCTTATCCCCACCCTCCCAGGAAATTCAGGAATATTCTTATCTCAATTTTATCATCGTCTACACCACTCTTTCAGGGCTCATCTAAATCAGCGTATTATCTTATCTCGTTTGCTCTAAATATCAAAGGGCCCAGCTATGGTCGGGTTTTAATTGACTGGGGTAAGATCTATAAATGTCGTCAGAGAATATCTAAGCCATCCTCAAGACCAATTTGATCATATCCGTATTGTGAGTACATATTTTTGTGGATGCTAGTGAATAAACAGACAAGTATGTGTATCCTGTGACATTGAATCTTTTTGAAACAGTTCAGAAAACTCTACCAATGGAATTAGCTGATTTTTTCATTAGTCCTTTTTAGAATCTATGATTTATTAAATTGAAATATTTTTTCGATAAAGAATACATTTTGGAAAATACATTGGCCATCTTAGAATCAACTTTATATATATATATATATATATATATATATATATATATATATATATACACAGACAATGTGAGTCAGGAATCGCGGACTGAACGAGAGGTGATGGTTCAACACGATAACAACAAAATGACCAGAAAGTAAAAATTACTTAAAAATTATGTAATTGTCTGATGTCTTAGGGAGTCTATAAATAGTCGTAATCGCCCAAAAACTTTGTTCTTTGTTAACCTGTCAGACGGTTTAGCACGTTACCAAATCAACTGCAATTTTGTCAGAATAAAAATAAAATTTTACTTTAAAATAAACCAACAGGCGTACAAGTTATTTAGATAATATTCTTTTGTTTCATAATTTTGGGTGGGGGGTCATAAAAAAAATTGTATTAGAACAGGCTCTCCCATTTGTTTCTTCCCATTTGTGAGTTCAAGTTTTGATGCTGTATACTACCACAGGCTTTATTACCGTTTTATACAGAAACTGTCACAATTGGGTAACTCAAATTAGAAATATTTTGGTATAAATGAGGATAATTTGTACCAAAATCTTTTGGTATTTTACAAAACTGGCAATCATACTTTTGGTGTGTATAAATCTAATTTAATCAACAGAGACTTCGAAGCCAATAGAAATTCTACATTGAGCCCTATGAGTGAAAACTTGCCATTCCCAATAATAAACATTATAGCGAAAATGACAACTTCTGGAAAATACCATATAAGCTTCACATTTTAAAATCAGTCTTATAATGTAAACACAAAGTTAAAATGCACACTTTGCGAATTGGGGAAAAATAGCCTTACTATTTTTCTGTGCTGTACATATTATTTATTTCAACTTTTCAACGTCAAAAACCAATCCAAATTCCCATCAATAATTAAATCAAAATTCCTATTAGTAATCAAAATTCTTATTAGTAATTATTTCGTATTTTTTTTTGCTTGTTCAAAAAGCATTATGCTAAACTACCGTTAAACTGACCCAAACAATATAGGTCGATCCTCATGCTATGATGTTTATTCCTGTTAATTATTAATATATTTTTATAATTATAATTATAAATAAAAATATAGAAAATTATAGATAGTGCTTTGCGTTTGTATCGACGAGCTTTTTGTGGGACACAAAAAAATATCCTTTCTGAAATCAATCTGCTCTGAGGAAGAGCTAGATTGCAGTAATAAACAACATTTTTATATTAGGAGAGGGGAAAGTCAACCAAGTTGATATCTGAACCGAGTTTTAAAATCCAACCTGTTGCGGTCCCTTTGATTTTTCAAGAGGCCAGCTCACTGCATTTTTATCTTCAACAAATATACCATAATTGACTTCTTGAATGCTTTTATATTTATTACTGAAGAATATGGAAATAGAACGCCACCCTCACAGTCAGAGGTTTTATAAATGGGACCAAATGGCTTTTGGAAGTCATTAATGGAGATCAGAACACTTTTTATCGATTCTACTTACTTCCTATCAACGCGCTAGATTATCCGCGAAGGAATAAACCTCATAAACGTTCGGATTTATAATTTAAATGTTAAATGCATTAAAAATTCCCTTCAGCATGCAATGCGTGATTGCTGGCCATAATGGTGAAATATGTAGGTGAAATGGTTTAAATAGGGGGTGATTAGTGAGTCAGGGTTTGCAGTGCTGCTGGCTAGTATCTGACCTTGGTGTGCTGTGGCTGCGTGGGGGTTTGCATGTGACTCCTGGTCACGAGATTCCAAAAGCATTTGGGTTTGCTTGGGTGTGAGAGATTCAATCCGTGCTAACACTTAGCATTTGGTTTAATCATACACACCCCTTTTGCGAGTTGTTGATTTTTGTTTTTTTTGTAAAAAAGTGAATTCTAAATTCAAATTAGTTTGGGGTTTGCCTACGTGAAATCATTGGGTTTGCCCTCAACTTTTCAAGGATAAATTACAGCCTTGGACCAATTACGTCAAAATTTGTGAAGTATTCCCGGAATAATGTTGCGATTTTTTAATGACGTGTCGGTAAAAAAACAAAAAATGTTGTGATTACAAGTCACTCTTGTAATTACGATTATAATAGTAATTGGGCTCTCCCCGTGGTCTAGTGCCTAACGCCTTTGATTCATGAGCACGAGATGGTAAAATATTTAAAAAAAAAATAAAAAAAAATAATAATAAAAAATAATAATAATAAAAAAAAATAAAATAAAAAAAATATTTCGGTTAGAGCCTTCTACTCAAAATCAGGAACATAAATATGCTTTAGGTCCACCCGACAAACCGTGCATGGCCACTGCGCGAACGCCAGCGGAAACTTTTTTGTGACACCTTTTTGGAACTCGTAGGCCCATCCGAAAAACCTATGTAAAGTGCTGTATTTCATGCAGTCTTCTTTTTCGTACGTGGCTACTCGCATGCGGGAACGCCACTCAGCATGCACGAACGCTAGCGAACTCTTTCTTTGTGACATATACAGTCTTCTTTTTCGTACATGGCCACGCCACTGGGCATGCGCGAACGCCAGCGGACACTTTTTTGTAACGTTTTTTTCCAGTTTAGTCACCGCTAAAGCATATTTATGCTAAAAAAAAAATTAGTAATCATATCTCCAGTCTCTGTGATAATAATCGTAATCACGTCTCCAGGGTATGTGATATTAATCGTATTCACATTCCAGGGTCTTTGATTATAATCCTAATCACACCTCCTGGGTCTGTGATAATAATCTTAATCACATCTGCAGGGTCTGTGACAATAATCCTAATCACGTCTCCAGGATCTGCGATAATATTCCTAATCGCATCTCCAGGATCTGTGATTTTAATCGTAATCACATCTCCAAGATCTGTGATTGTAATTCTATTCACATTTCCAGGATCTGAGATTATAATTCTATTCACATTTCCAGGGCCTGTGATAATAAGAGAACTGCATCTTTAAGATATGTAATAAGCATTTGGATATATGTTCTTCGTGTACTACGATTTCCTAACTGACATCTAGATATGAAGGAATAAATAAAAATATCCTAAGAAAAATCAAGTTATTTCTATTTTCCTTGAATTGCAGTAGATTTGGCCTTGTGAATTATATTATTCGATTCCCTGAGTCTGATTAGTTATAAGCCGCTTACTTGTAAGCCTAGGTACGCAAAAACAGAAGCGTTACCATAGCGTGTTTACCCATAAAATCAATTTATCAAATTTTCCGCAAAAATAGGAAAACTATTTAAAAAAAAAAAAAAAAAAAAAAAAAAAAAGATTTGGAGTTCCTATTTGAGCCTTTGAAAGTCTCACCAGAAATTAGTATGAAACAGAAAACTACTTAGATGACTCAGTTCATGATAGTTGGACTTTCCGAGGTACATAAAAATCTATCCAAAAATCCCATTAAAAATCTATTTTTTTTCTAGTTCCCTCAACAACGGTTAGAAATATGACCTTAGAAATTATTTCATTCGATTCCTCACGCCCAATTACTTATAAAAAGTGTACCTGTAAGCCTAGTAATGCAAAACGTAAGTGTTACGATTTTAATCGCGCAAATTCCGTCCAAAATACAAAGTTCCGCTCGACGTATTCTGCTGACTAACAAACTTCTTTCAAATCACACAAAGTATTTTTTTACCAAATGTCATTAAAATTATTTTTAACGTATTATTTTTAGATAAATACGTATATGTATATAAAAAAAAAAAGTATTTATTTTTTAACGGTTGGAAACCATATTATTAGATCGATTATTATTAGAATTAAAGCCCTATTTTATCTTTTATCATCGGATTTTGTTTAATTTTCATAACATGAACAATTGATTTGCCAACTACTACTTTATTATATTTCTTATTATTATTTATTCTCACTTTTTTTCTTTCCTTTTCTTTTTTATTCTTTTGAGCTGATCACCCTTGATGTTAACCTCTCCAAAGGAATGATAAATAAATAAATATACAAATTTGAACCACGGTTATTTTTTAGTCGGCACTTCCGGATTGTGTCATGAGGTCAACCGCGGGTTTCATCCGTAAGGTGTGAGAGAGAAAGCGCGCTAAGAATAATACAATTAACATAAATGTGAGAAAAAGTTTTAATAATAAGTCTCATTAAGAGTAAACGACTCCTGTAGAGCAAAGGGAGAAGGTATTGCTTAAGGTGAGGAGTTAGGGAAGGTATTAATCCAGTTTAAGGGATAGGGATACGGTTTGTAAGGGCATTTTCTTCTTAATCCCAGGAATGTATGAAGTAAATGGGACCTTTATCGTATCCACTATCTTCATATCTCACCCTTCCTCTCTCTGAATCTTTATCCCTCTCTCTCTCTCTCTCTCTCTCTCTCTCTCTCTCTCTCTCTCTCTCTCTCTCTCTATATATATATATATATATATATATATATAGGTATATTTTTTTTTGGGTGCGTCGACTGCCATTCTTTATTGTTGATTTTTAAACCAACAAAGAAACAGTTCTTAACCTAACTAAACTTTTCAAACTTCGGTGAGTTCCTTTAATATATATATACATATACATACATATATATATATATATATATATATATATATATATATATATATAAAGTCAGTCACTAGGACCCTAAGAGACAAATAGAGAGTAGTAGAGGTATCTGATTCTTGATCATACGGCATAGGGAGAGATAGTGTGGTCAGTACTATGCTCCAACCGCCTGATTTCCTCTTTGCAGGTAATCATTAAATTAATTAATAACTGGGATAGGGACGATCTGGGACCCTATAAAGTATTCAGTCACACCTCACCCAAACTCTGTTATTTAATCACCTTCTCTTATACATAAGATTTTTTGGCCATTGAGCTATTACCAGACTAGAAGAAAAATCAAGTAATATTATATATATAGTAGAGACGATCCTTACATCTCTGACAGAGAAAAATTAGAAAAAAAAATCGCTTTTAGGATAAATGTGCTGGTTTAATGTTATCCGTCATTTCGATATAAATAAAAAAAAAAAAAAAAAAACTACAACAGTAGTCTAGATTTTTTTTTATAGATACATTTAGAGACCATAAGAGGATATTAGGTTTTTTCAGATGCAATAATGGCTAGGAAATGGTAATGAGCTACAATTATGCTTTTCTTTCAAATCGAATATTTTCCCTATTCCAATAAGTTTTCTTTTTCCAAGGGAAAATCCTTGTTAGACAAAATGCTTTGTTCAAATGTCAAGAACTTTGGGTAAATGTAGTTTCTTTTTTCTCTGGAAAAATATTACAATTACCTTCCATAATATCTTATCTCGTAATATATCTTATCTCCATCTTTGAGTTTGTATTTCCTTTAGAAAGATTAGGTCCTTTTTTTTTTTCTTAATTCATGTTTATTTAAAATCTGTACACTTTATAAGTACAATAATTAATTGTGCTGGCCTATGTATACGTATCAGTGTACAACAGTATATGGAAGGAGCCAAACATACATCAGGATATTTAAGGTATAAAAATTTTGTAGACTTATCAAAAAGGCGGAAGGTCAATGACATTACACAAGACATTTTCTCACTTTTTATTAAACTTCCCTAGATGTTTCGCACCATTTTGGTGACTCTTCAGGGGCGTCTAGACGTGGCCCTTCTAGTGGAAGATTCTCCTCCTCAAGTTGAGGCTGAAGTTGTGTTTTAAAGCATATTCCCCCTAAAGAGGCGTCAAATTGGCGCGAAACATGTAGGGATGTATAATAATGAGTGTGAAAGTGCGTGGTGAAGTGTTATTAACCTTCCGCCTTTTTCGATAATTCTATAAATTTGTGCAAAGGGTCAGTTAATGATTTATTACTAACATTTTGAAATTCTCCCCTCCAAAAGGCACCGGACGAAAACACCTTACATCTCCCTTGGGATAAGTACCGCAGCTAAGGTGTTAAGCGTCGATGATTTTCCTTTTCTTTGGAGGTGGTGTTTAAATCTGTTTACGCACATTTTGTCAATGTAACTTTGCCGCAAAATAGCTAGAAGTTCAAGCCTTCTAAATCACACTATGAATAAGGATCATATGGAAACTCGCTTATATGACGCAGCTTCTGCGCGTCAGACTTTTTAATGGCCTTGGTGGATTAGCTTCAATAGTCATTTCACCCTTAAAAATCAATCCTACCTCCCTTCCCTACACAGGCTTTTCAACAATCTACTAAAAACAACCCCTTAAATTCTTCAAATGGAACCTCTAGGAGTGTTATAGAAAAGGAGAGTAACCTAGTTAAGAGAAAGGTTCTTGAGCCCCTGGTCTCTGACTCGGTGGTGTTGGTATCGACTCAACTCTCCAGACTCAGCGGCGTCTACACCCGTCGGCTCTCATACCAGTCTCTCGGCTACTGCCAATTCTAACGCTACCAACTCGCGAAATTTCTCAACGAAATAACTCAAGGTAAATTATTAATAATTTACAATCATACTACTTTATTTATTTCCCTTCGTATCGTGGATGATAATACATACTGAATTATATATAAGTCTTCAAAAAAAAACAGTTTTTTTTTTTTTATATTCCATTACATCAATAGATGATTCTTATATTGTAATTTAATGTATTGATAAAATAAACGTTACGATAGTAAATTTTAATTTTACTGTCATACCTAATATGCCCATATTCATGAAATGAAAATATATATTCATTAATTCGAGGTCTACCTTCAACAGGCGGTTCAGAATTTTTGTGTGGGATTTTAAAGTTTTTCGCAGCCTGGGAATGTAAGGGTTTTTTTTTTAATACAGTATTAGAAATTTCACACAATGGTTTCTCTTGTCTTGTCATTGAGTAAGTGGCCAGTCCTATATTGGTAATAGCCTATAGGTAACCAGCCTGCTTTAATGAAATCAGAGAATGTAAAAGACGTGACAAACTGAACATTCCACGCGATCTACAAGAATTTCTTACAGAAGGTAGCCCATATGTATAACATTTAAAACACATTGACATGTACCGGAAAATTTAATTTTTTAAGATAGATAACCTACCTAGAGCATTATACTTCTATTTCAACTGTTAATTTTATAGCTCTCAATGTTTTCTCCAAAACCACCTGTTTATTAACTTATTTTTTTTTTCATTTATTTCTGCCTTTCTTGTATGATTTCTAGAGAAAACTAACAAGTTTCTCAAAACCTGTTTTGTGCCCTTGATGCGGTGCCATAATAAATAAATAAATAATATGATCCACATTTTCAAAACGTATCTTCTTTATATCTGCTAATCCAGACACACTTTCACTCTGCTTAGGTTTTATTTGTGATTAGGTTACATTTATTTCTTATTTGATTGTGCAGAAATGAACCAAGAGACAGTTAAAGTGACAGTTACGTCCTTCTTAAGAAATGTACTCTTAAAATTGTAATTTCTCGGATATCCAGTCATTTTTTCTATATGTTTTCGCAAACTACTTTAACTAATTTTAAGTTTTCTTTAAACTGAAATTTTTTAAGCATTAATTAGCTAATTTGTCTCTTTCTGAAAATGCCATAGATTTTAAATCTTGTTGTTTTTTATAAGAATGTCTTTTTGCCTAAATAATGCCAATTGTTTTTACAATACACTTATACATTTGTTATTTTAATACATTCCTTAGTTAACACGTTTTAATCTTCATTAGCAAATATAATTAGTTGTCAAGTTAATAGACTACTTTGTGGCAGTTTAAATCGTTCTTTTCATTGTTTTACTTAAAAAGTTATGATTATTGGCAGACCTTTCTGGCTTCTGATTAGGTATCTTTGCCATTTGATTATCCATTACGTCTTAACGTCTTCAATGAAGTACTATACTTAAATTATAATAAATTGTTCATTCATTGAGATTATTTAGGTTCTTAGTTTAATTTTGTCGGATAATTGTTTCATTCCTCTATTCTACGATATCATTACATATATCTCCCTCTGAATGGGTCTACACATAAAGAAAGTATCTCATTAAAATGTGCACATATGATTTGACAATTATATCGGGACATATTGGAGGATTTTATTAACATCTATAAATCAGTCGATTTAATTTTATAATATATCCTATTATTTTATTTTATTTGAGAACGTTAGAAAAGCAGGCGAAAGATGTCATAATTTCTAATTCCATAAAAAATAATCCATTTATTTTTTGAAGTATCATTTATACTTTGTGATCTTATATTTTGTAATAGTGTTGTTTTTCTACGTTTCAATTGTTCCAAAATTAGTATCATAGCATTAGTTTCCTTTTACAAATTATTGAGTTTTAACGATTTTTTTTTTATTCTGCTGCTTCATTTATTTTTATTTTGTTCTCAATATTATAATTAATCATAAGGATTATTGACAAATTTCTTCTAATATTTGGTTTAACTCTGTGGGTTTTTCACAAATAACTGTACCGTTGGAAACTGGCACCGAAATATTAAATATATGATTTAATTTGAATTCACTTGACTTTCCCTTCAAATATCTAGGGACGAATAAATCTGGTGTAATTTTTATTTAACTATTTTTTAAAGTAGTCCATCATATAGTAGTAATTTTTAAGGGCCGCTATTACTTGAAGATGATTACTCATTTTAACAGTGTTCATTCCTGTTTTTTTCCATTGATTGAAATATAGTTGGTAGCTCTGAATTTTTCAACTCTATAAATAAACATAAGATGAATTTTTCTTTTATTTCTATGGCATTTTACGGCTAATTAGTGAATAAGTGAGTACGTTTAATGTATTTAATTACAGGGAAAATGCAACGTTTGCCGAGATTCAACACTATTTGCCTTTCCAGCCCGTAGAAATTTTCCTCATTTGATTTTTGTTTAAAATCATCCATTTAGATAATTAGTTCTTAATGAGTGTCCCAAGTTATGAATGGTCCTTGACTCGCGATTGACGTCATCTGCACGATAAATGAAACAATTATTTCCATTAATATTTCCTTTCCAAGCGAATTGTTTGGTAATTATAATAGTCGGTTCAAAATTAGTTCCATTCATCTTCTTCAAGTGATGAATTAACATCATTATTTATAGCAATTATTTAGGTGGTAAATAGTCGTATTTATGTATTTTTTTAAGCCATCTCCCTTTGGAGAACAAAACATTCTCATGACGTTTATGAAGATGAATGATGTGAGTGACAACGACAAATTTACGTCTATTATAACATATACACACATAAATATAACGGTAAAACATGTTTTCTACACAAATATACATATAATCAACTTCTTATTTCATTTGGAGAGATGGAACCGATAAAGTAGGACACTTTTCCTATATTTTATACTAGCTGTTACCCAGTGTGCCATGCTACACCAACTTTATATTATATAGTTGTAAGGAACAAACATGCAGCTGGTAGATTTTTTTCACCTTGCCTATGACACTTCCCGTATCAAGTCCTACCTGTGTGCCAAGTTTGGTCAACATCGGTCAAACGGTGTGGATTTGTATAAGGAAAAAACAGATAGACAGATCAGATGATTTTAGGTGGTACGTTAAAGAACTAAAAGTATTTAAATTATTAAAGTTCTGTGCAGGTTAATGGGTTAATGTTGAAGACATAGTTTATGTTAAGCAAATGCATGAGATAAAATTCAACTTACAAATACAAAAAAATTAACTATGGAAAACAAACGGGAAACTCCAAATCAACAGATCAAATACTTAATATTTCAAATTACTTACTAATACATGATATTAATCCAAAATTTGAGAATATAAGGTTATAATTTAGATAAACACAACATTTTTGTACGTTACATATAGATGATTTTAGGTGGTACGGTAAAGAACTAAAAGTATTTAAATTATTAAAGTTCTGTACAGATCCATGGGTTAATGTTGAAGACATAGTTTATGTTAAGCAAATTAATCCAAAATCTGAGAATATAAGGCTATAATTTAGATAAACAGAGCATTTTTGTACGTTCCATATAGATGGTTTTAGGTGGTACGGTAAAGAACTATAAGTATTTAAATTATTAAAGTTCTGTACAGATCCATGGGTTAATGTTGGAGGCATAGTTTATGTTAAGCAAAGATAAAATGCAATTTGCAAATGAAAAAAAAATTAACTATGGAAAACAAACGGGAAACTGCAAATCAACAGATCAAATACTTAATATTTCAAATTACTTACTAATATATGATATTAATCCAAAATCTGAGAATTTAGATAATCAAAACATTTTTCAACAGATCAAAAACTTAATATTTTAAATTACTTATTAATATATATTAGTCAAAATTCTAAGAATATAAGGCTATAATTTAGGTAAACACAAATATTTTACTAAAACTAAAAAAATTTGGAAATTAGATTAACAAACCAAACTTAAAAAAAAAGGATAATGGTTAATGGCTTCTAGGAGCTCAGTATTGCTCTACATTTTCATCAGAAATTAATAAAATTGATCTTATATGATATTACTTGTCCAAATTTTGAGAATATACGGCTATAATTTAGATAAACATTCAAAGGTTAAAACTGAAAAGTTTTGTTCGCAAAAGAAAAACTTTTCGCAAAAAAAGAAGAAAGTTTTTTTAGCTTGCTAATCTCCACCTAGGCAACACTGGAAAGAAAATTACTATTTCTGAACAATTCACTCTTCTTTAATTGACAATTTGGAACTCGTTACTTCCGAACTGTGAAGCCTAAAAGATTTTATATATATATGATTATATAATGATGTAAAGTCATCAATGAGTTCGAGTTATTCTAATTATCAAGAACATCAACAAATAAATTTGAGACATTATTCAAAATGGCTGTCAGAATATGAACGGTTCAGAGTAGCCAATTTTTCTTGAACAAAACTTTTGACCTTTTGACCAAATTTCGAAATTTGACTATTTTGACTTAGCCTAGGAGATTTCCCGTATCAAGAAGTACATGTGTGCTGAAGTTTGGTCCAAATTGGTCAAACGGTGTGGATTTGTATAAAGAACAAACAGACAGACAAACTTACAGGTGATTTTTATATATATATATATATATATATATATATATATATATATATATAGATTTTTTGCCGGGATTGCTTTTTGCTTTTTCGATCTTTTTCAGGGGAATTTTGTTAGAAAGTCAACTCTAATAAAAAAGGCGCCTAAAAAGATCCGAAAACATACAAAACCTGTCCGACAAAAAATATAGAAAAGTAGGTATAAAGCAGAAGGTGCGCTATTTATGGAATCCAAGCCCCCGAATAGCGCAAGAATAAAGTCATATGTATGTATGTATATATAACTAGCCGAAGTTTTTGTATGTCTCAGACGGTAGTCAACGGAGTGTTGTCCTGTTCTCGTGGCAATATATATATATATATATATATATATATATATATATATATATATATATATATATATATATATATATATATTGGGTTATCTTCCAATGTAAATAATATATTTATAATGCATACAAAATACACACTAAAAACTATCTTTATGGAACACTTGGAAAATTAAAGGCCCTCTCTCTAGGGATAATGTGGAGTGGAAATATACAGGGCGATTCAGGTCTAAATAGCCCAACTCTAGAAGGTGATTCTGGGCACAATTTCTAACAAAAAAGTTCATTTGAAGTATGGTCCGATTCCAAAGAGAAAAGGAGTTATATAAAATTTTCTGATCTGTTCAAGATAATTAAATTCTAATTAACCCACCATGAAATAGATAAAATTTCCTTTAAGAAAACAGTGATTTAATTCACTATACCTATTAATATAAGATACTATCTTGATGACCAATAACGCACATCGGTTTTTCTCGATGCATCAGAGGTTTTTTTGCTAATTTTGTCCTCGGTCCCCTGACAGACTACAGATTCACTACTTACAGGAAAAATTATAATATATAATTTTCTTTGGGATTTTAATTTTAATAATCTCCAATTCTGGTATAGCGGCGTGTTAGGCCAGTGTTGCTCATGTAGTGGAGAATCTGAGTTTAAAACCTGCATCTAGTGGTATGGTCTATCGAGGGTCAAAGCTATGGTCCAAAACCTTAATGGGAAAGTGTAAATGGAACAACTGCATACACTCACCAGGCGTTCGGAGTTTTGTACATACCACAATCTCCATTGTATAGACAGAACCTCTGCAGTCTTAGCCTCACTGGACTTCCGTTGTATTTAACAGGACTAACTGTTACAATTGTGAGCGATATTATCTTTAATTATTGTTACCATGTTCTTGCTAAGTGTATCTCTTCATCGATCTAATCAAGACATGATGACCGGTAATTAATGCAATGAGGGGTATAACTATGATGGTGCCTGTAGATGGTCTTCATTAGGGACAGGGATCGAATCCCTAGCATTCTCTGCCAGCCGACATTCCTACAGGTTACAATTCCACAAGTAGCTTCCAGCATTCGGATCTAGGAGCATTGTCCCCTACATAGATTAGCTATTGTTGTTTCTGGAATACCTACATTAGAAAGGGCCTAAAACCATGGGCGTATATAGAAAATAATTTCGGAGGGGGCTGGGAAAATTTCGGGGGGGGGGGCTGAGACCATTTCCGGTGTATGGAATACTAACAATTTAGATCTTGGAAGAGTTTTAGCCAACTTAAACGCTATTACAACCAAGATAGAATATGTTTTATGAGCTAAATTATCTTATTTAATTTATTTTTGAGGGTTTTATGAAATTTTTTCCGATCAAATCAAAATTTCGGGGGGGGGGCTGCAGCCCCCTAAGCCCCCCTTATATACGCCCATGCCTAAAACTTACAAAACAATAAAATTGGGTAGTATAAAATTGGATGTACTTGTTCGAACTACTTGATTGACCCTTAACTACATACATCAAATAAAACTTTTGTTTATACATTCTATTAAACCTATCTGTTTTGTTGTAGTTTGGAAACACCGAATCCATCCTTAAAAAAATTGTGTTTAACTGTCTGAACATCTAACTAAATTTTGCAGCTAATGAATAAGCCATTAGCTATTGCTTTGATAGTTTGAAGGTACGAGTATGTATTCATGACATAGTTATTGATGTAGGCTTCGTAACTATTGTGAACCGCCTGATAATAATTTCTCTTTGTGTGAGTAAACTGGGAAATATTAATAAATACATTCGGAAACAAATTTGTTGAAAAATATGAAGATGAAATATAATAAAAAACTTGACAAACGAAACGCATAAATTAATATTCAATGAGGAGTCAGAGTTAAAAATAGCTCTAGGACGTTTTCATTTTTAAGAGTATATTTCATAATGCGTGTGGACGGACGTGTATTTCTGTTCTCACACCTACAAATAAATCCAATATCAGGGGTAAGGTCCGACAGTAAATTTACTGTCATACCTGTGGATGTTGATTACTAACTTAACAGTGGTTTGATAATGATGTACTTACGTCGTAAAAGGTCGCCACCAGCAGGTATGACAACAAAATAAATCTATGTACATAAACTTATGTTTGTATGTGTATATATATATATATGTATCGGGCTTTTTATGTGTTATGAGTTCTTGATTGGCACATATTATGTGAAGCTAATTGAGTTGTCTGCGCTCTCTTGTTATATGTTTGTTGACTTAAAATATAGGTTTAAGATTAAAAAAGAAAAAAAAAAAATCCTATCTCTCTTCTCTCTACTCCACAATCGATCAAAGTCTCTCGATAAGCACCCGGAGAGGGTGAGGCGAAAAATGTACTCAGTTTGTGTGTTGTTTGTTAGTGCATTAACAATGTATTTAATCTGATTAGTTGCAAAAACTTCTTTTCTTTAAGCCCTCTTCAAGTGAAATTTCCCCTCCCCTTTTCTGTCGAGTTATTAAGCGATATTTGTATTTAATTTATTTTCTGATAAAAGCAGAAAATAAGTGTTTTGTAGATAATTTCTTTAAGTTAACTACTAACTAAAGGAATGAAGTGAGGGTTTAACTATAGGTTACATTTGGATTTTTTCCGTAAAAAAAAAAAAAAAAAAAAAAAAAAAAATGGAACATTTCTTTTTCAAGTCAATTAAACAAAAAAATATTATTGCTGGTTTTGAGCTTGCAAAGAGCATTGATAGAGTTTGGTAAAATTCTACTCGATTTCTTTTTTATTAAAAAATAACAATGTTTTACAATATTTTACATACGCCTTTCCAATCTACTATATATTTGTGAAATACCACTCACTCGCTCACTAACCTATCATCGCCCAGCCCAAGCCGCTCGACAGAAAATTTTGAAATTTTGCATTGACACTCCCTATATAACGTAGGCACTCACTAAGAAAGGATTTGTTGATATTCGAATTTTTAAGTATTTTTAGAGGGGCTTAAAGTTTGAGTTGGTTAGAGCATGCAAGCCTAGGCAGCAAGCGTTGCTAGGACGATAAAATATTAAGGCTTGCCATATTTTTGGAGAGTTAAACCGCGACACATTAATATGGGATGGGCATACCAGGGGGGGGGGGGGTTGGGAATAAAAACAGTAGAAATTATAAGCAAAATGGTGAGTTTTAAGCCTAGCAACTAACGGGAAGGGGGGATCCTGAACTGTTAGTCTACCCAAACCTTAAAAATAAGAACGGAACTTTTTTTGCTACTTGATTTTCTTAAAAAAATCTCTCAGCCAAATAGTATTGTCTGGCAGCTGGCAGCGCTGTGCAGGTAGTTCCAGCGTTTTACAGTTAGATTACTTCTCATATCTTTGACACTGTGAGCAGTGGTAAAAATGTTGATTGTAGAAAAGTAACCGATTCATAAAAGATTCTTATAAACATGAATTCATTACTTTTTACATCTTACAGCCTTTTCCGGGACATTGATAAAACCGGGCGGGACACCGAAACAATTGCAAAGTACTGGGACAGTCCCGGTCAAACCGTGATGTATGGTAAGCCTATCCTTAGAGTTTTCTAGGTGAGGCAACAATATCCGGAACCCTTACACAGCCTCCTCGCCTATAACCTTGGTAATGCTCGCAAATATAATGGGTGTTTCCAAATAACTTTTTGGAAACATAAACTTTTAAATTTTAACGCCCATTGAATAACATATAGTATGACGGGAACCGTGCTATAATAAACTGCACAAAATTGTGTAGTAACGTAATTTTAATGAAACATTATTTAACGCAATAAAATAACTACTTATCTGCCGTGACGAAGCACGGGTATTCAGCTAGTAAATACAATAACAGCACTATTTAAAAATGCAAATCACATGATATCTCGCCTTTAAAATGAAACAGCTATTCTTGCCTCCATTCCTGAAGTTGGCCAGCACTGGACAGTAACCTTAACCTACTTGGAGTGTTGCCTATCCAATTTGGGCATCATTAATTTGATTTGAAATATTAGTTGGCTCGTAAGAAGTGATGAAAGTCTAAGTAATATATGCATATACATTTTAATGGTCGTAATTTTCTTGAAGTGATTTTAAGTAGTTTTTCAGGTCTTCTGTCATGAGTGCAACCACAATGTCAACTTTTTTTGGAATCTAAATCTATCAAATACTGAAAATTCTAGCGTTTGCTGTAAATGAAGTACCTAATAATAAGTGTATGTCACGTTGTCATTAGAATTTTGTTTGTTTCTCTCGTGTGTGCAATTCGTAGTCAAGAGAACTGGTTCTCTTGACTAAATAACCATTGTCACAGACGTATTTTTCGAGTTAACAAGTTAATTAACGTCTATGTCTCCCAACGACTATGTGCCCGTGGAAAAGTGTTATCAAGATTGCAGGCTCTCGCTAGGGACCGAGATGGATGGGTTACATGGTTTAGAATCCAATAATGGGAATACTCCTATGAAATTAATTTGGAACAGTTTTGATTAAAAAAAAAAAAAAAGAAAAGACTTACAGAAAAATGCTTATCTGTTAGAGAGGACCGCGAAAGCTTGGCAATAGACATCTGAATATTTGACGTTTTCTCGTAGCCAAATCCCTACGAATCCTTCTTAATAAGTTGGTAGCTTTGATAATTACTATTAGTTATAAGAAATTTAATGAAACAGGATCGTATGTCCGATCCCACTCCCAATATGGATGCTCTTTGTGAGAGTATTGGACCTCCTACAAAGGAGACATGATGCCATCAATTCGACAGAAAAAATGGCAAACTGACGGACTGGGTTGATTTTAGCTCCAGAAACAAAGGCAAACTTTATTTTTTGTCAGCCAACAAAGAGCGGAGAAAAAACTCAACTGGTCGATGGAATCAATTAAGTGAATTTATAATCCATTTGCTCGCGCTAACAGCCCGACTGAGAGAGACTTACAAAAGAGTTTTATCATCAGTTTCCTCTGTTTTCATTTATTTTCTTTTTTTTAACGTGTTTGATAATTACTTTCTGAATTTATGAACTATCTACTTGGCTATGACTAGGAATAACATATATATTTTATCCTCTCCACATAAATTAATGTCAGGACCAAGGATTTCCCGTATAAAGTTCTACTAGTGCTTAATTTCATCCTAAATATTTGCTCGTCGTAAACTGAATGTAATAGAAATATCAATAATAAATATTTTTTTTGTTATATATTTTGTTGAGGTAATTGAACCACATCTAACATAATTAAATAAACAAATATCATCCGCTGTTTTATATCTGTTGGATGTAATATCTAATAAACAATTTACAGACATAAACACGAAAATCAGTTAATCTGGACTTTCTCTCAACGGACATTGTAGATGTTATTATAATATTGTGTTATTATAAAGATTTTAATAGATGTTGTTATAAACATTATAAATGTGTGTACAAAACAACGTAATTGGTCAATTATAAATCGGTGTTTATCCCAAAACTCAATTAACTAAACAAAATAATAATTGAGTCAGCTGTTCTTTACAACAACTATTTATGTTTATATGGTTTTTCTAAGAGTTATTATAAGCGAATTTTTCAAGAATGTGTTGCCAAGTAACTGCCTTGCTAAAGAGTTTGCTTATTTAGGAATATATAATCTGAAGAGCTAGAAGAAGTATTTTTTTTAAATAACATTTCTCATTGAAAAATTAAAATTAAATTAAAAAATCGACTATATATTTGTCAAATACCACTCACTCACTCACTTATCTATCAACGCCCAGCCCAAACCGCTCGACAGAAAATTTTGAAATTTTGCATGGACACTCCCTATTTAACGTAGGCGCTCGCTAAGAAAGGATTTTTTGATATTCGTATTTTTAAGCATTTTTAGGGGGGTTTAAAGTTTGAGTTGGTTAGAGAAGGCAAGCCTAGGCAGCCTGCGTTGCTAGGACGATAAAGAACAGCTGTTACCTTACATTATCTATCTCATAGTTTTATTTCTAATTGAGGTTAATTTCAACTATGATGGCAGACCTTGAATTACTAGAAATTAACTGTCCCTCATAGAGTTTTAATTGCGTTTCTTTTCTGCCTTTCCCCGTCAGATAGGCTTGCCATATTTTTGGAGAGTTAAACCGAGACACATTAATATGGGATGGGCATACCAGGGGGGGGGGAATAAAAAGGGTACAAATTATAAGCAAAATGGTTGGTGAGTTTTAAACCTAGCAACTAACGGGAAGGGGGAATCCTAAACTGTTAGTCTACCCAAACCTTAAAAATAAGAACGGAACTTTTTTTGCTACTTGATTTTCTTAAAAAAATCTCTCAGCCAAATAGTAGTGTCTGGCAGCTGGCAGCGCTGTGCAGGTAGTTCCAGCGTTTTACAGTTAGATTACTTCTCATATCTTTGACACTGTGAGCAGTGGTAAAAATGTTGATTGTAGAAAAGTAACCGATTCATAATAGATTCTTATAAACATGAATTCATTACTTTTTACATCTTACAGCCTTTTCCGGGACATTGATAAAACCGGGCGGGACACCGAAACAATTGCAAAGTACCGGGAGAGTCCCGGTCAAACCGTGATGTATGGTAAGCCTATCCTTAGAGTTTTCTAGGTGAGGCAACAATATCCGGAACCCTTACACAGCCTCCTCGCCTATAACCTTGGTAATGCTCGCAAATATAAAGGGGGTTTCCAAATAACTTTTTGGAAACATAAACTTTTAAATTTTAACGCCCATTGAATAACATATAGTATGACGGGAACCGTGCTATAATAAACTGCACAAAATTGTATAGTAACGTAATTTTAATGAAACATTATTTAACGCAATAAAATAACTACTTATCTGCCGTGACGAAGCACGGGTATTCAGCTAGTTTACTATATATTTGTCAAATACCACTCACTCACTCACTGACCTATCAACGCCCAGCCCAAACCACTCGAGAGAAAATTTTGAAATTTTGCATGGACATTCCCTATATAAAAGAATGGATCTTTTGATATTAGAATGGATTTTTTGATATTAGAAGTTTTAAGTATTTTTAGAGGGGATTAATGTTTTAGTTGGTTAGAGCAGGCAAGCCTAGGCAGCATGCGTTGCTAGGACGATAACAGAACAGCTGTTACCGTACTGTATCTATTTCATAGTATTATTTTGAATTGCGGTTAATTTCCACTATGATGGCAGTCCTTTAATTACTAGAAATAAAATGTGATTTTGTCTCTAATAGAATTTACGCCCATGGGGTGATGGCCCATCCGAAGTAATAATATCCCGAACCACTTAACTCAAAAATTAGAAATTTTGCACGGACAAGACGTTTAGAGTGTAAACACTCGCAAGAAAGGGTTTTTGATATTCAAATGTTTAAGTACTTTTAGGGGGGTTTGAATTATTAAGAAGTTCCTCATCAGCTCCAAAATGGTTCGATTTTGATAACATTAGGTATAAAAATCTTTCTTCTCATTTAAAAGGTCAAGTTCATCAACCAGTTGAATCCCTTTACTGGAACATGGTTTATGGAGCAAAATTTGTGCGAAAGATTCCTTAACATAGGAAAACGAATGAAACCATTTTTAAAGCGAGTTCTGTAGCCATAAAAATTGATAGAAATACTTTTCCAAACTAATTTTCTGTTTGGGTATTCAGAAACGAAGTCTACGGAAAACAATTGTATGAATGGTGATACAAAGTTTTCGGATCTCAGTATATTTTCTAAAATATCTCGAAAACGGTTCGGAAATCGTAGTAAGTGGAAGGCGGGTATTCGAAAGGTTACTAAATTCTCTACAATAAGATTCTGTTGCAATGTTCAGTGGGGCGATGTCAATCGAAGAGATAAGTGCTTACAACTTCAAATTTGTTAGTTTTATGCTTTTCAACGTGTATTGTCTCTGTGTACCTAACTTTTTATGCGGTTGTTGTATTTTTTTTTTAACTCTCCAACGGAAACAAGCACGGTTACCTCCACATGGTGTTTCCTGGGTAACTTTAAAGACCGTGCAATAATAAGCTGTACAAAATTATGTAGTAGCGTTAATTTTGATCATATCTTATTTAACTCAATATAAAAAATACTTATCGGCCGTGGCGAAGCACGGATATTCAGCTAGTAAATAAATAAAAGCCAGTTTCGGTATTTTTCGTTTAATTTGTTTTGTGTTTGTTTAACGGACTTTCAACAATTGGGCTATTAACGCCGGGCTATCTACAGGTTGCAACTTTTTTTTACTATGCCAACAACACGTGTTCGGTCATCCATTCAGGTATTGGCCACGCCCGAAGATGGCGCATTCAACTTGGCTATGACCATTGGCTTTTCCTTTAATGACCGCAACTCTAATTTAATCTAAATTATTTTAGTGACATTAGTACGCGATAGATTATTTCGCGTCGTGGCTTTATTCATGTTATACAATGATTTGGAACAATCGGTAAAAACAACAACAGGTTTTTGAGAAAGTAAAAAAAGGCTTCACTAAAAAAGACTATTTGGTAATGGGCTCGTAATACAACATGTATTAACATAACATAACATGTATGGGCTCGTATAATAGACATTTCTTTTTTCAAAAAAAAAAAGATTGTTTATTTTCAGATTAAATTAGAGATGCGGGCATTAAAGAAAGAAAACCTGTGATTTTTTGTTCTTTTTCTTACATAAAAACAGTACAATATATCCGTTTTTAGCGCTTTTATCGATACAGATGCGATGAAAGGACTTATGCATGCTTTCATTCCACACCCATTGCTATTATAGGCTCGGCGAGCCTAGGGGCAGCCTGGAGCCCTCGACGAATCTAAAAGATAAAATTTATAGTATGGGCGTGAGTATGTAACTCAGGTCTTCCATAACTTTAGTCGTCAAATTTCATACCATAATGGAAATCTCAACCCTCCATCACCGTTACATAAAAATAATTTTCTACATGTGAATTTCGATTATTTTTTAGTATAATTTATTTTATAATATTTATTAATTTATTTATTTTAACATTCCTATCCGTTTTCTTATGTTTTTTTATTCGATTTATAAAACGATCCAACAGATTACCAGGCTTTGGAAATGATACATTAATGCTAAAAATTTACATTAAATTAATCAATTCATGCTAAAATATATATGTATTGATAGGTTCATAAATAAAAAATATATGTATTTCTTTATAGTTCGTATTTTTCATTATTCCTTTTGTTAAATTTCGATTTTCCCCTCTTAATAAGAAATACAGCTGTTTAAGTAGTTAGTGAAGGGAGCTCAGTTTCTATACAGGGTGTATCGCAAGTTAATGACAATACTCCAAGGGGTGAAACTAGACAAAATGACCACTAGACAACATCACCAACCACACATTTCGCTATCTCACTCCGTTCCGGACATATACGGTACTAAAGGTTCTTTAGAGAGTAGCGTGTTAAGTAATTAAGTAGAGTTATCAGTAAGACGTTTTAGGCGAAATGGATTTTATTATATACAATACAAATATAAAATTAAAACGATAATTGAGAGGAACGGATAACTGAAATGTGTTATGTGGCTAGAACGTTTAGCTTTCACAAGTCCTGCGGGGCTGAAGGAAACCGTCCTTAATAGTTAAACAGCCTAACCGCGAGTAGGAGGAATTCAGGAAACACGTTTGTTGCGGTCTTCAAACAGCGGGACTGTTACAAACTTCTTGCACTACACCGAAATAGGATATTACCAAATATCTTACTACATCCAAACACAACTTCTGCTCTAATGAAAATGATCATAAAAAAGTCCGACTCGTGTTGCTTTTAGCACTTTCCTCCGAAGGAAAGTAGCTATTGAGGTTGGACTCATGACGGAATTTTTGAAAAATTTCTTCAAATCTTTATCGATCCTACCTAGTAGACACCGAAAATGACCCCCGTTAAAATTTATATATATATATATATATATATATATATATATATATATATATATATATATATATGCATATATATATATGTGTCTGTTAACACGATAGCGGCCAGAGTTTTTGTTTTTCCGTCACGAAACTTGGTATATAGCATTCAATTAGCAAACGATTGAACGAGTTCGTTAACCACAAAAGTCGGTCCACCGGAAGGGGGGGTTTACCCCGAATCCAAAACACTAATTTGACTATGTCAGCCGTAATATTTGTTATATTTCAACGAAACTTGGTATTCTTAGTGGTAATATAGAGAGAAAAGTGAGATATAAAAATGAACTAAATCGGTTCATTAGAAGAGGGGGTTTACTCAGGACCCACAATACCAATTCGCCACTACCAGCCGTGATTTTTGGTATATTTCGATGAAACTCGGTATTCGTAGTGGTAATCCACTGGTAAATAACTTTTGGAAAAATAAACTAAATCGGTTCATTAGGAGGGGGGGTTTACTCCGGACCCACAATACCAATTCGCCACTACCAGCCGTGATTTTTGGTATATTTCGACGAAACTCGGTATTCGTAGTGGTAATCTACAGGTAAATATGTGTTGTAAAAATAAACTAAATCGGTTCATTAGAAGGGGGGGGGGGGTTTACTCTTGACCCAAATTCTTAATATACTCATACCGGTCGTAATTTCTGCTGTATTGTAACGAAACGCGGTATACGTCGTGGGTAACTCATGAGAAAGAAGTGTTGTAAAAATGAGCAGAATCGGTCAATCGGAAAGCGGGGGTTTAATTTGTAATATATTTCAATAGAAAAGCCCGTCAGACGTAGGTTCACATAGCCGCCGCAAGGAGCGCTTTCTACCACTAGAGTGACTGTATCCTGTTCCTGCGTTAGATCAAAATACGATAATATGAAGTTTTTTGTATTTATTACGTAGTGTAATAGGTACCATGTGTAAACATAACTCTGGAAGCAAATTATTAATTGATCAGTTACTCATTACAAATTTAAAAGAGAACTATTCATGTTTTTATTTTATTTATGTAGGATATTTTAAGCAAATTGTTCTGGAAAGCAATCTACACTACCCAAATTCTGAGGAAAGTGATTAGTTATGCAGCTCCTGCGTGACGGACTTTTTTATCCTTGGCGTGTGATTTTGAAATCTTAAAAGATAAAACGGTTAATTTTTATGTTTTGATGAACGATTAATTAATTATTCTTGAAGACGGAAGACTTACTACAAGATCTAGGCGCGGACTCCAACGAACTTTCATCCGCGCAGGATCAATTTTGATAGATTTCCTCGGGATACTGCACAATCATAAGTACTGGAGCTAACCAGGAGCATATAAATCCTAAAATTATTTCACCAAATTTATTCAAACTTATCACATAATTTTTTTTTTTTTTTTTTTTTTTTTTTTTTTTTTTTTTTTTTTTTACGGCGCATCTACATCTAGGTCATTGCATCCAGGGTGAAGCGAGGAATTTTACCGGCGAGCCGTGGGATGATAAAATTCCTGCCGGAGGTTGGGAATCGAACCCACCATCTCCCGCTTATGAATCCAAGGCGCTAGCCATTAGACCACGGGAGACCCCCATAATTCTTTGCATTTTAAATATCATCAAAATTCATTTAAAATTAAAATTATGGGTCTTAATTTCTCATGCGGTAGATGGTGGGTAGATAGATATAAATCTAAAATCGTAAATCTGAACCATTATTCATTCGATCATCGGTTGATAGCTGATTTTTCGTTATTTATTAATTTCTGAAAAGTTAGAATAGTAAATCTGAACCATTATTCATTCGATCATCGGTTGATAGCTGATTTTTCGTTATTTATTAATTTCTGAAAAGTTAGAATAGTAAATCTGAACCATTATTCATTCGATCATCGGTTGATAGCTGATTTTTCGTTATTTATTAATTTCTGAAAAGTTAGAATAGTAAATCTGAACCATTATTTATTCGATCATCGGTTGATAGCTGATTTTTCGTTATTTATTAATTTCTGAAAAGTTAGAATAGTAAATCTGAACCATTATTTATTCGGTCATCGGTTGATAGCTGATTTTTCGTTATTTATTAATTTCTGAAAAGTTAAAATCGAAAATGCTGCTAATCTAAAGCTTAGGCATAGTCTAGGAGCCTGCATCCCAGCTGAATTGTGCTTGTTTAAATTTAACCAAGTGAGATGGGCGCAAGCCAACAAGCCTCGTACAAAGCCGATTGCTTATAATTAGTTTTAAATTGACTCTATTTATTGTAGTAGCGAAATGTAATGTTTGCCATTTTGAAGTTGCTACTGAACTTTTGAACAGTCTCCTATCAAGGCGGAATCCTTTCTTCAGAACAATAGCTTATTGTGAGATTGTAATGAAGAACATCTTGTTCTTGTTATTATGTTCTTCCCGTGTTTAATTCACTTTTTTCGAAAATGTATGTAGAGTTCATCGTTTACAGTCAACTGTATAATCTGAATTAAGTAATCATCAATTACTGTTGGAGGCAGAGTTCCAATTAAACAGAATATAAAAAGTGAAGCAACAACCAAGTTCATCTTTAAGCATGATGGGTACTGTACCTAAAGAATTTGCTTAAATAATACAAAATAAACAGCAGTAGTTTTTCTCTTTTGTATTTTTCATACAAAGCTGAAAATGCCTCAATTAGTTTTTTAGCATAGATATGCTTTTGCAGTGACTAAACTGAAAAAATGTTACAAAAAAGTGTCCGCTGGCGTTCGCACATGCGGAGTAGTCATGTAAGAAAAGAAGACTATATGTTATACAGCACTTTACATAGGTTTGTCGGGTGGACCTAAGCGTTCCAAATAGATGTAAAAAAAAGTGTCCGCTGGCGTTCGCGCATGCACAGTAGCCATGTTCGAAAAAGAAGACTCTATGTTATAGAGTACATTACATAGGTTGGTCGGGTGAACGTAAGAGTTACAAAAAAGTGTTCGCTGGAGTTCGCGCATGCTCGGTGGCCATGTACGAAAAATAAGACTATATTGTAAACACTACATTACACAGGTTTGTCGGGTACACCTAAAGCATATTTATGTCCCTGAATATGAGGAGAAGGCTGTAAACGAAATAATTTTTCGATTATCTTTAAACATATGTTTCTCATATGCTCTGGTGGGCGTGATATTTATGGAGTTTTGTAGCAAAGAGCAACCCGTTTTGTTTCTACAGCAAAACTCCATTCCTGATGGACAGATTTCGTTTATTTTTACAACACTTATTTTTTTCTAGGTTGGCACAACGTACGCTGAATTTCGTTTCAACATAGCATTTCGACCGTTTGGGATATATTAGTAATTTGTTTACGGAGTTTTTCTTTTTCAAGTTAGTCTGTATTTGTTTTGAAAAAGAAATCCGTGTGTTGATTACAGGTCGATCTATTTCTTTTTACTTTTATGACTTTACATTTTAATTACATATATTATCATAGTACACTACTGAATTTAATAAATTTGAAGCACATAATATGTACTACATATTCATTTCATTACGGTAAAAAAATTCTAAATTAAGTTAAGCTAAAAGTTCACATGATAGTCATTGACTGTTAGGCGGCGATACGAAGTTCGCTGGGTCAGCTAGTCATGAATATAGAAAACATTCCATCTTCAGCGCTCTTGAAGTGGTAAGAACTTTTAACTCCCGCTCGTTCAAACTCTATGAAACTCCGGGATAGAGGTCGTTAGAAGTCCTGGGGAACCCCCATTGTGACTCGGATCTCATTGGCAGTCAGCGGACAGTCCTCGTTGGTGTTCTCCTGGCTTTTATGTTGCACATCCGAGCATGCTCTGATAGATACTGCAACTCTAGAGATAAGTTAGGGAAAGTATCCTGTGGCCAAAGACTGAAGTGTTTGTAGAAGAAATCACTCGAGGAATATTCAAATCTGTTCTGAACCATTTATTACCTGACACAAAATAAAATATGCATAAAGATGTGTGAAAACTCAAGAAATGTTTCTCGTTCCAATAAGAACTTCTTTTAAAAATATATAGGGTGATCCATATAAGCAAGCCACAAGAGAAATAACTCCTAAACGGTTGAAGATATGAACATTTTTCAGAGGGGCTAGGTAGTAGTTCTCGTCAAAATCTATAAAATGGTGACCTCAGAAGAAAGAAAATAACCCTTTTAAGGGCTCAAATAGACCTTTGGAGGGAAGGGTTCACTCTTTACCCATAAGTTGCATTACGTTTTGAAAAAGTACTAAAAACACAAATAAGAACTGTGCATATATATATATATATATATATATATATATATATATATATATATATATATATATATAAATATAAATATATATATATAATGCATTAATACTACAAGGATCTACACAACGTAGATACTAACTGGTCACGGCACGATAAAAGCGTACTCAAGTTAAGAGAAACACTTGCCCATGTGACATGAAAACGGAACAAACAACTAAATATCTTCTTCGCACTTGCTTGATGACTAATTAGACTGATATTACAGAAAGAACCTGAAGAGAAAAAGGAACACTCGTCAACCTCCACAAAAAAAAATACTATTAAAAAACAGCGCAGATTATTCAAACTCAATTATAAACACTGCGTCAAAGTTTAATAATTTGTTTTCAAATTTCTTAAGAGGGGAAGTAATACATCTTACTTCACGTTTCTAATGAATGATAAATACAACACTTGTCTCGTTCATGCAGAAAGTAATCGGCCTTTTCCTATGTTTAGTGAGAAAAGGAATCTCGATGTATATACAAATAAAAAAATAATGTAAAAGTGATGTATGTATATATATATATATATATATATATATATATATATATATATATATATATACATATATATATGTATATATACATGACTTTTACATTATATTTTTTATTTGTATCATATTTACTATATTACAACTTTATCACACAACTCTAATAGAAATGTCTGACATGTAAACTCTCCCGTGGTCTAATGGCTAGCGCCTTGGATTCATAAGCGGGAGATGGTGGGTTCGATTCCCAACCTCCGGCAGGAATTTTATCATCCCACGGCTCGCTGGTAAAATATTCCTCGATGCACCCTGGATGTCGGCGCTAATGACCTAGATGTAGATGCGCCGTTAAAAAAAAAAAAAAAAAAAAAAAAAAAAAAAAGAAAATGTGAGCACTTGTATGGTTCATGAAGAAAATAAACGACTTTTATTAGTCCATTATGACGTCGACCGGCAAACGCATTTGGCAAGTATTGGTGTTGCTTAAGCCATATGGCTTGAAAATTTATATATATTAAAAAAAAATATTTACGAAAAGTCCGACTCGCAGGAACTGCGTCATCTTAGCGCGGTTACGTACATCTCGAAGAAATGGAATAGATTAGCATTACAAATCACAGGAAACTGACAGTAACCAACTTACACAGAAGCGGATAATTCTTAATATGTATAAGTCAATACAATTATGTACTGAAAACGTACTTACTCTTCGACTACTGCTGAGAAGGCTCTATTCTAAACAACCAAAAATTCGTTGTCATTTTAAGTATCTTGTTTTACTAGCAAATTCGTTTTACTGTTCTAATCAACTGTAAATATGTGCTTCATGGTGAATAAAATTCCATTCTGACGTGGGTTAAATCTTTCTATAAAATAAGAAATAACGATAACTACAGTTAGAGGCTATGAGGAAGGTTATATAGACCGGATAATTCAAAACAAACTACGTCATCATGATTAGCCACTGCCATCTTGATTACCACAGCCTCTCCAAACTTAGCAATACCTTTCACCGTTTCTTAGCTTATTTTACTACAATACTAATTTTACTGATAAATGCAATTTAAAACAAGAAACAACCAATTAAAAAGTGAGTTAAGCAAAGAGAAAAACCCTTTCAAAACAACAAACCAAACACTTTTTACGTTTTAAGCGCTTATATCTCTGATTGACGTTGCCCCATCGAATATTGCTTCAGGACCTTTTTTGTAGAGAATTTAGTAAGCATTCGAATGGTCACCTTCCACTTAGCACGATTTCCCAACCGTAATCGAGATATTTACGAAAAATGTATGAAGATCTGAAAACTTTTCATGTCTATTAATAAAATAATTTTTTTTGCATACTTCCTTAACTCCAAATATAACCAAAATTTAAACATCTTAGTTGGGATTAATTTCCAAGTTGTAGAAAATATTTCAATTGAATCCCGCGATTCTAAGTAGTCACAAAAATATAATGACTTACAAAAACATTGATTCCACTTTTCTCAGGAACGGTTACAGATATCGCCTTAAAAATGGTTTCATTCGTTTTCTTATGTTGAGAAACCTATAAAACAAGTACCTGCAAGCATATAAACTCAAAAACGTAAGCGTTACGATTTTGTTTGCGCGAATTTCGCCCCAAACACTATCTTCTAATGGGCGGATTCTCCTGGTTAACGAACTTGACCTTTCAAATTAGATGACAGATTTTTTGTACTAAATTTTGTTTAAATCGGACCATTTTTGAGCTTGCTAGAGCGCGAACAGACAAGCATATATATAAATATATACATATATATATATATATATATATATGTATATATATATATATATATATGTATGTATGTATATATATATATATATATATATATATGTTACCTCTCTGGAGGTAATCGACTTTTGAGGGTGAGAGAGTTGCATAATAATAAATAAAAAAATCTGTTTAATTAATGACAATATAATTAATATCCACGGGTTGGACAACTTCCTGAATCTTATCAGCAATCTCGGCTAATTTCTCTAAATCAGATTGCCCGGTGCTTATCAGGATAGCTTGCATGTTTTGTGGTAGAGATCGAAGCCAAAGAGTTTTCAAAACACCAGTAGGAACTGATTCACCAGCTAGCCGTTTCATCTGTCGTAAAAATCTGGTAGGCTTGTCGTCTCCTAGTTGTTTACCTTCTAACAACTCCTGGATTTTCCTCGTCTCCGAATCAGAGTAGACACTGACAAGTCTGTCTTTGAGGAGCCCTATTACGCTGGAACAGCAACATTGCAACCCCAACTTCTAACATACTCAGTAATTTGTTGCTAATTTGTTACACTATTTTCAAATTTGTTGCTCCGGCCGTTTCTGAGAAAACGTGGCTGTGCTAGCGTAATATTACGCCAGCACAGCCACCCCCGTAACTTTTAGTCTAATTGTCTGACGAAATTCAGATTGGTACCAGAATTTGTTGCTAATTTGTTGCTCTAGAATGACACCAATCACGAATTTGTCGCTCCAGCCGTTTCCGAGAAAACGTGGCTGTGCTACCGTAATATTACGCCAGCACAGCCACCCTTGTAACTTTTGATCTAATTGTCTGACGAAATTCAGATTGGTACGAGAATTTGTTGCTAATTTGTTGCTCTAGAATGACACCAATCACGAATTTGTCGCTCCTGCCGTTTCCGAGAAAACGTGGCTGTGCTACCGTAATATTACGCCAGCACAGCCACCCTTGTAACTTTTGATCTAATTGTCTGACGAAATTCAGATTGGTACGAGAATTTGTTGCTAATTTGTTGCTCTAGAATGACACCAATCACGAATTTGTCGCTCCAGCCGTTTCCGAGAAAACGTGGCTGTGCTAGCGTAATATTACGCCAGCACAGCCACCCCCGTAACTTTTGATCTAATTGTCTGACGAAATTCAGATTGGTACGAGAATTTGTTGCTAATTTGTTGCTCTAGAATGACACCAATCACGAATTTGTCGCTCCTGCCGTTTCCGAGAAAACGTGGCTGTGCTACCGTAATATTACGCCAGCACAGCCACCCTTGTAACTTTTGATCTAATTGTCTGACGAAATTCAGATTGGTACGAGAATTTGTTGCTAATTTGTTGCTCTAGAATGACACCAATCACGAATTTGTCGCTCCAGCCGTTTCCGAGCAAACGTGGCTGTGCTAGCGTAATATTACGCCAGCACAGCCACCCCCGTAACTTTTGATCTAATTGTTTGACGAAATTCAGATTTGTACGAGAATTTGTTGCTAATTTGTTGCTCTAGAATGATACCAAACACGAATTTGTCGCTCCAGCCGTTTCCGAGAAAACGTGGCTGTGCTAGCGTAATATTACGCCAGCACAGCCACCCCCGTAACTTTTGATCTAATTGTCTGACGAAATTCAGATTGGTACGAGAATTTGTTGCTAATTTGTTGCTCTAGAATGACACCAATCACGAATTTGTCGCTCCTGCCGTTTCCGAGAAAACGTGGCTGTGCTACCGTAATATTACGCCAGCACAGCCACCCCCGTAACTTTTGATCTAATTGTCTGACGAAATTCAGATTGGTACGAGAATTTGTTGCTAATTTGTTGCTCTAGAATGACACCAAACACGAATTTGTCGCTCCAGCCGTTTCCGAGAAAACGTGGCTGTGCTAGCGTAATATTACGCCAGCACAGCCACCCCCGTAACTTTTGATCTAATTGTCTGACGAAATTCAGATTGGTACCAGAATTTGTTGCTAATTTGTTGCTCTAGAATGACACCAAACACGAATTTGTCGCTCCAGCCGTTTCCGAGAAAACGTGGCTGTGCTACCGTAATATTACGCCAGCACAGCCACCCTTGTAACTTTTGATCTAATTGTCTGACGAAATTCAGATTGGTACCAGAATTTGTTGCTAATTTGTTGCTCTAGAATGACACCAGTCACGAATTTGTCGCTCCAGCCGTTTCCGAGAAAACGTGGCTGTGCTAGCGTAATATTACGCCAGCACAAATTCGTGATTGGTGGTTAATGAACATAAACTTTTAAATAAGAAGAGTTAACATACCAAATGTTATCAAACATAACATACCAACGGTTATCAAAATCGAACCATTTTCTTCTTAATAATTCAAACCCCCCTAATAGTACTTAAACGTTTGAATATAAAAATAAAAAACCTTTCTTAGCGAGTGTTTACACTCTAAACGGATGGCCCGTGCAAAATTTCAAATTTTTGTGTCAAGGGCGGAAACTCTTTGAGGGAAAAATTCACATTTTATTTCTCAGTTTTAGTAATTCAAGGTCTGCCATGATAGTTGAAATTAACCTCAATTAAAAATAATACTATGAAATAGATACAGTATAGTAACAGCTGTTCTGTTATCGTCCTAGCAACGCTTGCTGCCTAGGCTTGCATGTTCTAAACATCTAAGACTTTAAACTCCTTTAAAAATACTTAAAAATTCAAATATCAAAAAATCCTTTCTTAGCGAGCGCCTACGTTCTATAGGGAGTGTCCATACAAAATTTCAAAATTTTCTGTCGTGTGGTTTGGGCTAGGTGATGATAGGTCAGTAAGTGAGTGAGTGAGTGAGTGGTATTTGACAAATATATAGTAGATTTTTCAAAAACACCTATCTCTTTCCTCATCGTCCGAATCAATACACTCATCTTCTCCATCATTTTCACACATTTACTTAAAACGCCTCTTCATTATTTCTTGATTCTCTTCATATAAAATGTCAAACGGCGGTCGAAAGAAGACATTATATTTTAAATTTTTGTTACGTAAGTAGGGTGTTGTGAACACCCTAAGCCAGTAAAAGGCCCAGAAAATAAACAAATAATGTTTTTTTTTTATGCGAATGCAACCTCAATGTGAACACAACTACTATTTATGAAGGTACCAAAGCGATTAAATGGATTGTAAATTTTTAAATTCAAAATATAGTGCTAATTAAGTCATGGGGTGCTGAAAACTCCCCACATCTCTACTAATTAATTAATATTAATAATATTATGTTTTGGTATTTTGAGAAAAATTAAAACACCGACGCAATGGCATACCGGAGAACGGGAGATTATAAGAATCAGCCTTCACAGGAATCTGACAGTACCTAGTAGCTACAGGAAATTCACCGCTTCCTCCCTCATTCTTAACTCTCTTAACTTGTCCACGTGATGTTATGTTTACATACCTGGTAACAACAACTCTAGCAGGCTCCCTTTATAAAATACTCTTTTTAGCGCGGTTACTCCCTATCTCCATAGGGAGAACCCGCTTATGAGGTTGACATCATGACGCAATCCGGAAATGCCGACTAGAAAGTTTCACGTTTCAGACCCTATAGATCACGAAAATATAGGTGGCTAAAATTTTTATGTATATATATATATATATATATATATATATATATATATATACATATATATATATATATATATATATATATATATATGTATATATATTTTTATATATATATATATATATATATATATATATATATATATATATATATTTATATATATGCTTGTCTGTTCGCGCTCCTGACGGCTCAAAAATGGTCCGATTTTGATGAAATTTGGCACAAAAATCTGTCTTCTAATTTGAAAGGTCAAGTTCGTTAACCAGCAGAATCCGCCCACTTGAAGATAGTGTTTGGGGCGAAATTCGCGCAAAACAAACCGTAAAGCTTACGTTTTTGAGTTTATATGCTTGCAGGTACTTGTTTTATAGGTTTGTTAACATAAGAGAACGAATGAACCCATTTTTAAGGCGATATCTGTAACCGTTTCTGAGAAAAGTGGAATCAATGTTTTTGTAGGTCATTATTTTTTTGTGAGTACTTAGAATCGCGGGATTCAATTGAAATATTTTCTACATCTTGGAAATTAATCCCAACTAAGATGATTAAATTTTGGTTATATTTGAAGTTAAGGAAGTATGCGAAAAAAAATATTTTATTAATAGACGTGAAAAATTTTCGGATCTCCATACATTTTTCGTAAATATCTCGATACCGGTTGGGAAATCGTGGTAAGTGGAAAGTGACCATTCGAATGCTTACTAAATTCTCTACAAAAAATGTTCTGAAGCAATATTCGATGGGACAACGTCAATGAGAGATATAAGCGCTTAAAACTTAAAAAGTGTTTGTTTTGTTGTTTTGAAATGGTTTTTCTCTTTCTTTATCTCACTTTTTAATTGGTTGTTTCTAGTTTTAAATTGCATTTATCAGTAAAATTAGTATTGTAGTAAAATAAGCTAACAAACGGTGAAAGGTATTGGTAATAAGTTTGGAGTGGCTGTGGTAATCATGATGGCAGTGGCTGTCAGTTTCCTGTGATTTGTGATGCTAATCTATTCCATTTCTTCAAGATGTACGTAACCGCGCTAAGATGACGCAGTTCCTGCGAGTCGGACTTTTTCATGTTCTTAAAGGCCCATATACAAAAATACAACGAAAGCCTGGGCAAATGAACAGTTGTCCCGCCGGGACGAAGTCATCCTATCCAGGCTTCGTATTGGACACACCTTACTTACCCACTCCTACCTACTAGACAGAAAGGACAGACCAACTTGTAGATATTGTAACGAGACTCTGACCGTTAAACATATACTTACCAACTGCAGACAACGCAATAACCTGACCATACCTTACGACTTACACGAAATACTGACAGAAGGTAGCCCACACATGAATGCATTACTCAAACATTTAAAAAACTCTTTATTATACACAAAAATTGAATTTACAAATTTTGTCTGTTTTGATTATTTTATTTTTTTTGTTTGATTGTTTTTTTCTTCTTTCTTTTTCAAGTTTATTTCTTCATATGTTCTTATATACATATATATCACATTTGAAGTTGACGACTGACATTTAAAGAGTTTTTCGCCTCTGTTGCAGAACTCTATAAATTAAATAAATAAAAAAAAGAAATAAAGGCCCATAAATGTTCTTAAAGGCTAATGTACATTAAATGCCCACAATTATCTCATTCAAACCGTAGTATCAATTCAAACAATAATAATATAAACTTCTGGTTAGAGACAACGTTTCGAAAATCACTACTCTTCGAAAATAAATCCTCCAGACTGCCAAATCACACAAAAGTTGTTTTATTTAATCAAATTTCCAAAGGAATACTCAAAACGGAGATTATCTCTCAATTTCATAATGTAATTGAAATTCTAGAATAAAAAAAAAAGCAAATAAATAAGAGTAATTTGTGTTTTTTTTGTGATATCATCAAAATTAAATGAAAATTATTCTTGATATTAATTCTTGCATAATAGTTAATTACAGAACAAATAGATCGAAAATTATGAACGTTTTTACAAAAGGCTTCCTTGCAAAACACACTGACGACACCTAGTCACACAGGTGATGTGATGATGTGCCGACTAGAAAATGTTGCGTTTCAGATCCCCTAGAGATCGAAAATAATGGTGGTTCAAATTTATATATATATATATATATATATATATATATATATATATATATATATATATATATATATACAGGGTGTTCAAAACTCGATTGATACCCCCCTTTTTTCCACAATTTTTGATATTTAAAAGCGAAACTTGGTGGGTCTTAACGTGGTCGAATGTACATGAGGTGAGTGGTCATTTGCACCTTAAAACGTTATTACACGTAAAATAAAATATGTTTTATGAACTAAGTGATCTTATTTAATATATTTTTAAGGGTTTAATGACAAGTTTTTATCAAGGACCGAAATCAAAATTAAATGTTTCCTAAAAATGATTTAATTAAAAAAATGAAAATTACTTCATAATTTATATTTTTAAAATTAATAATTAACTGTTATGAAATAATTTTTATTTTTAAGTTCTTAAAATAAAAATTATTGGAAAATTGTTTTAAAAAACTAATGAAATATATCAATTACGATGGAATTTTTATTTTTAAATTCCAATAATAAAAATTAAAGGTAAAGTGAAACTCATTTATTAAATATCTCTTATCCTCGGAATAAATAAATAAATACTTGATTTGGAACCTTTTGATTATTAGAAGTTATTTGTTTATGTGAGTGAATCAAAGTTCCTCTAAATCCAATTGATTTCTATGAGTATATATTGTATATTATAGACTTCGTTTTTGTGCATTACTTTCTATTTATTATAGCACTAATTTTTTTTTATTATTTAAAATAATGTTTAAAGTTAAAGTAAAAAAAATTGTTATTAAAAATTGTTATAAAAAAATGTCGAAATAATATTATTCAAATAATTTTTATTTTTAAGGTTTTGAAATAAAAATTATTAAACATTCTTTTTTTTTAAATAGTAAAATATAATATATTTTATATTTTATATCTAATTGATATTATCAATTACGATGGAATTTCTATTTTTATTGCCTAATAATAAAAATTAAAGGTTAAGTGAAACTCATTTGAAATAAAAATAGTTATTTTCGGTCTCTGGTTATTACGATGAAATCAAAATTCCGGGAGGGGCTGCAGCCCCTCAGCCCCCCCCCCTTATATACGCCCATGTAAACAATATGAAAAATTAGGGTTTAATTACATACACAGACGTTTCATCATCTACGAAAATCATGGGAATTACAACTCACCTTAAAATATTCGTTACTCACTTCAAAGTGTTCTCAGGGCGATTTCGGCTTAAATATATAGGAAAAATGGAATATCGGTCGTATTTGTCGAACCAATTATGACCTTAATGAAAAAACTTGCTCAAGGTCACGTGATTTCCTGCGCTATGCGTCCGAACTCGTGGCGTAATATTATGCTTGCACAGCCACGTTTTCTCGGAAACGGCTGGAGCGACAAATTCGTGATTGGTGTCATTCTAGAGCAACAAATTAGCAACAAATTCTAGTACCAGTCTGAATTTCGTCAGACAATTAAATCAAAAGTTACGGGGGTGGCTGTGCTGGCGTAATATTACGGTAGCACAGCCACGTTTTCTCGGAAACGGCTGGAGCGACAAATTCGTGATTGGTGTCATTCTAGAGCAACAAATTCTAGTACCAGTCTGAATTTCGTCAGACAATTAGATCAAAAGTTACGGGGGTGGCTGTGCTGGCGTAATATTACGGTAGCACAGCCACGTTTTCTCGGAAACGGCTGGAGTGACAAATTCGTGATTGATGTCATTCTAGAGCAACAAATTAGCAACAAATTCTGGTACCAATCTGAATTTCGTCAGACAATTAGATCAAAAGTTACGGGGGTGGCTGTGCTGGCGTAATATTACGCTAGCACAGCCACGTTTTCTCGGAAACGGCTGGAGCGACAAATTCGTGATTGGTGTCATTCTAGAGCAACAAATTAGCAACAAATTCTCGTACTAATCTGAATTTCGTCAGACAATTAGATCAAAAGTTACGGGGGTGGCTGTGCTGGCGTAATATTACGGTAGCACAGCCACGTTTTCTCGGAAACGGCTGGAGCGACAAATTCGTGATTGGTATCATTCTAGAGCAACAAATTAGCAACAAATTCTCGTACCAATCTGAATTTCGTCAGACAATTAGATCAAAAGTTACGGGGGTGGCTGTGCTGGCGTAATATTACGGTAGCACAGCCACGTTTTCTCGGAAACGGCTGGAGCGACAAATTCGTGATTGGTGTCATTCTAGAGCAACAAATTAGCAACAAATTCTCGTACCAATCTGAATTTCGTCAGACAATTAGATCAAAAGTTACGGGGGTGGCTGTGCTGGCGTAATATTACGGTAGCACAGCCACGTTTTCTCGGAAACGGCTGGAGCGACAAATTCGTGATTGGTGTCATTCTAGAGCAACAAATTAGCAACAAATTCTCGTACCAATCTGAATTTCGTCAGACAATTAGATCAAAAGTAACAGGGGTGGCTGTGCTGGCGTAATATTACGGTAGCACAGCCACGTTTTCTCGGAAACGGCTGGAGCGACAAATTTGAAAATAGTGTAACAAATTAGCAACAAATTACTGAGTATGTTAGAAGTTGGGGTTGCAATGTTGCTGTTCCAGCGTAATAGAGCTTCTTTGAGGTCCTCATAAGGTGTCTCACCTGGCCTCTTGACAATATCGGCAGCCTGAAGTAAAATTTCGCTGACTATCCTTGGAACGACGGTGTGGAATCTGGTGACACTATTAGTGATACCGGCTCTAGTAAATACCGACTCGACCTGACAAAACCAAAGTTCTGGGTCTTTCTTGATAAATGGTGGGATTTTGTCGGATGCCGTAAATGCAGAGCAGAAGTCAACTTTATCAGTTTTAGTAAGAACAGTCTCATCCTGATCTTCCATCTTTATAATTTTAACCAAAAAATAAGAAACCAAAAAACTTTATCTTATATATGTACCTAATTATTTTAGAAATTATATTAAGTGACTAGGATATCTAAAGAAAATATATTAATAGAATATAAACATTAGTGCATACAAATTAGGGTATGAAAAATATGACGTCACAACCATGCAATTTGCCAACCTCTCAAGATCACGTCGGGGTCACCACTGTTACCTCTCTGGAGGTAATCGACTTTTGAGGGTGAGAGGGTTGCATAATAATAAATAAAAAAATCTGTTTAATTAATGACAATATAATTAATAAAAGGACATGCTTCTTGCATACTACGGATAATAATAATTTAAAATAAAATATAAACAACTCTTTTACATGCACAAACGCACCGATATAAATAATTAGTTTTTTTGCTCATTATTTTATCAATAAAATGAAAAATAAATAGAAATTAAAAAAGGTGCTACTCTGCATGCTATATATATATATATATATATATATATATATATATATATATATATATATACACAAATTTGGGCCACCTATATTTTCGTGATCTAGAGGGCCTGAAACGTGAATGTTTCTAGTCGGCACTTCCGGATTACGTCATGAGGTCAACCTCATAAGCGGGTTCTCCCTATGGAGATAGGGAGTAACCGCGCTCAAAAATGTAGTTTTGGTTAATACGCTTGATGGTAGAACATAGTCTGGTCACGGAGGGAATGGAGTGAAACCAGGGTATTTATTGTATGCTCAAGAATGATGGAGAAACTTCGAATATTTTCCAAATTTATGTAAAGTAAGGTATCTTTGTTAACGAGTGTTTTTCTTGCTGGTATATCATACGTCTTCAGCGGTTTAATAGGGGTTTTATTTCCCAAGGGTCCTGCTTCCTCCGATTTGTGTTCATAATTTTAACTTTTTTATATTTTATAATAACTGTAATTATTAATAGATTTATACTTATCTAATCAGATGGCTGCTAAGAAATGTTCCTTCATTTAAAGCATGCATTTGATATGAGACATTTCTATAAATATGTATATTTTTTTTTACACTTCCACTATCCCAAATTCTATAAAAGTGTATACAACTTAAACTAATGAAGGTCTCGAGGAAATGGTTGCAGTGAAAGACTCTGAAATACATTCTGAATTGTTAATATTAATACAGTCCACGGACGATACAGTGACCGGACGGACGTTCATCTCTAGAGATAATAATAGTAGCCAGCAGTGGCAAATCTTGAAGCTATAGATAGAATTGGCTACAATATGCATTGTTGCTGGATGTGGAATGTATTAGTACGGGACACTTAGTTTGTAGCGAATGTGGCAAATATCATTTCCTCGAGAAAGGAATTTCATTTTTATTATTAATAATACATTTATAGTCTAGAATAAATAACCACGAACATTTCTTTAAATTAGTTTCAAAATTATTTCTCAACTTTGTTGCTGGCTACAAAGCATGTTTTTTATTCATGTTTATTTCTTCATCAGCTTCTTAATTTTACCTTCACTCTAAAATTATCAAACCCCCTCATCAAATTATCTCACAGCTCTCTACTCATTGAATATATAAATACAACGGGCTTGCTGGTTTATATTTGATTTAACCTGGTTTGAGATTAAACAGTTTCATATTTGGTTTAATTCTTCTGTTCTTTTCAGAATAGATCTCCCTAATTATCTTTAATATCAAATACTATTTTTTTACAAGGTAACAGTAATTAGATCAAATGACTAGATGATTAGATTAGACAATAAAAAAAATATATTTTTTTGGAGTAGGCTTTTAACCACAACTTTCACTGTTTTCTGCATAACCTGACTGATTTGTTAAGTGTATGAAATCTACCGAGCTTGGTAAATCCTTGGGAAGGATCAAAAATTGTTTTGTTGTATTCTCCACAAGCATGGATTCCTGTTAACCTAATTAATCAATGCGCAGTGGATGCTGCCATTGTGAGGCTTCTAGACACTTTTATGCAAAATGCCACTTCCTACTTTTTTTATTTTTTACGTTAGATCGACATCTAGGCCATTAGCGCTGGCCTATCTACAGGTTATCACCTTTTCTAGTGGAGCAGGGAAATATTTTTAAAGGGGGCCCTGAAATGAAAAAACGCAAACACATAATACTGGTATATGTCACATTGTTAACAAAAATACTCTTCTCTGATTTTTTAAATTATTATTTATAATTTTTCTTTTTATTTTTCTAGTTATCTTTACTAATTTATGGTTTTGGTGTCCATTACGATTGATTGACTTAAACATTGTTTCACACGTTTGACACTAATTCAAACGAAGATATTAAAATTTTGTTTTCGTTAAGAGTTAAGGAAATTTTTGGAAAAAAAAAGATGAACATATATGACCAGTTTTGTGATTTTAGTATATTTTAATAAAACCTATAAAACGATTGGAGTCGTGATGGAGGCAGAAAACATTCATGAGCTTATTAAATTCTCTAAGAAAATAGTTCTGAAGTAATTTTCTATTAGACACTCAATCGGAAAAATAAATGCTTAAATCTTGGAAAGTATTGGTTTTGGTAATTTGAACGATTTTTTGCGTCCTTGTTTTTTTTCAGGTGTTTTTTTTTAATTTAAATTTAACAGTAAAATTACATTCAGGTAAAAAAAACGTTAAATACGAAATGTCTTTGTATTAAAACATTCAAGTTTTGGATTTAGAACTTTTCTAATTTGATACAATAAAACAAAATTAATTTTTAAATGGACTTCAAGTAAGATTATATTAATTATAGGAAGAAATGGCCCCTTGCCAGGTTCTTACTAAGTCTTTATCTGTATTAGAAGAATTCCTTATCAGATAGGAAATCATCCAGATTCACGCGCTTCTATATGGCAAAATTAATCATTCTTGCACTATATCATTAGAGAAATTTGTGAGCATTGTAAAATCAAAAGAATATAACAACTTGAGTTAGTTTATATTAAATGTAAGTTATATGAAAATTAGTTTTTAACTGACGATCTAAAAGTTCTTTTGATATTCGAAAACTTTTCACGCCAAGTGAAAGTATTTAGTTGAAAAATAATCTATTGCGAGAAATATGTTTCTTGTCCATTTAACCTCTTTAAAAGGTGAAATAATTATTAGTACCGAATATGAGTAATTTCTTTGTAAGTATAAATTTTTTGACAAAAAGAAGTTTTTATTTTGTGCAAAATTATTAAAGAGGTAAAGATAAAATAAATTATAAAAGAAGTTCGTTTGTAAATTCTTGGATGGAGATGTGGAAATTTGTTCCGTCGAATTGTATGTTAAGATTGAATGATTAATAACTATTTCTGATAAACAATGGAGTACCTGGTAAAGATTTGAAAATAAATAAACAAAAAAAAAAAAAAAAAATTAAATAACGGGAAACGTTGACTTACCCCAAGAAAATTAATTGTGATGATGGGTTCCCTCTTTAAAATATTTTTGACTTGTTTGACACAGCCATATTGTAGGCCCATAGTAAAGAATTGCACTAGTAGAATACATTGTACTACTATCTTAACTCAGAAATAGCTCACGAACTCAGAAATTGCGTAAACCTCGTGTATAAACTTTTCCTGTGATTAGTTATAAGTCTACCTATAGTTTCTGATTTTGTTTAACTTATATGGTTTAGGTAAGTCAGTTGTCAAGATCTACGATTTAAAAGAATAGTTTATTGAATTATTTCAATTCATTATCCGACTACGCACAAAGGTATTTAAATATATATATATATATATATATATATATATATATATATATCTTAATGCGTTTCGTTCTTTTAGGCTTAGGGTCGGGAAAAAGTAATACTTCCTTGTGTCACACCACTTTATTTTTTCCTGCCCTACATGTTTCGTGCTTAATTCATTCGCACCTCATCAGGGGCACTTCTGCAACCAAATCCATTTTTGTACCTCCCAATATTAAACATATTTAAAATATACAAAATTTGTAAAAGTCCAGATTTTAAAATAACTTTAACAAACATTTTTTAAAAGTCCTACCTTGCTAAGAAGTCCTCTCGTCTCCTCATGTACCTTCTACGGAGGCAGGGGTAACACTATTCATGTCCTAAGCCTACCAATATGGCCGCGTCTTAATCTATATGTGGTATTTGTAAAGTCCGTCCGTTACAATAATTAGGTCTTAATCTATTACAGAATGGAAAATTTGATGTACGTTTCTAAGATAGGTCCTTTTATTAACAGCTGTTTTTGAATTTTTTAGAATATAATTTTTTTCTTTAATTTTTCTTTTCAGCGTGTTTCTTTCTTTGTTAAGTATTTTTACTTCTTTGAAATCAAAACAGTGCTTTTTTGATTAAAAAAAAATAAAAATAAAAAATAAAGTGGTGTGACACAAGGAAGTACTACTTTTTCCCGACCCTAAGCCTAAAAGAACGAAACGCATTAAGAAATATTTTGGGTCATCCACAAGAATAATAATAATAATAATATATATATATATATATATATATATATATATATATATATATATATATATATATATATATATATATGTATATATATATATATATAGAGAGAGAGAGAGAGAGACTTTTATGGGAATCATTTTTGGACCCGTAGGTAATAATTGAAAAATCTTTTCTGGTTATGGTATTGAAAGAAATAGAATGAAAAGAAGAATTAAGGAAAATATCCATATCATAAAAAATAGAAATAAAGTGGTAAATAAAAAAAACTGAAATTCTACATTTGAATACTATTTTTATTAACTTATTTGACAAAAAGTAAAAATATGTTTTAATTAGAGGGTGTGAAGATGGTTTTAATTTTTAAGACTATGTTTCTTCTGGAAATTAATTTTAAATGTATGACATATCGATTATCGATCAGCTGATTATATTTCTCCATGTTGGATTCTTTCAGACCATGATCAGTGGTGGAAGGTTATCCTCCTAAGATTGAGGCTGTAAGTTTTATATATGTAACTTTTTTCCCCTGAAGAGGCACCAAAAAGGTGTGAAACATGTAGGGAGGTAATAAAGTTGGTGAAACTGTGTGGTGAAGTTTTTATTATTTGACCTTCCGCCTAGCACAAAAATACGAAGATTAAGAGAAGGGTCAGTTGAATAATAATTTTCTGGTTAAATTTTAAATGCAGAATGATGAAATTTAAACGCACTACTAACATGTCATATTCTCTATTCGAACTTTGGGGTGTGCTAACCAATAATTTAGATTTAAAACTAATTCAATTGTTACATAAATAAATGCTGATCCCGTCACCAATATATGATAGATAACAAATTTTCAATTTAGTTCCTGCAGTAGAGAAGTGGTTAAGAGCGTAGAATTAATTATTCAACAAAAGGGAATAGAAAATTGAGTTTTAATAAACTAGTTGAAGGGTTGGTGGCCGTCTGTAGCACCTGCGGATAATGAAAGCATACTTATTAAATCTAAATATTCAATTAATTTCTCTTAAACACCAAAACTACCCAATTTTCTCACGAAGGATTAAAAATATCGTACTTCGTGTGAATTATTTAGATTTCGTGCCTCTAAAAGCAAATAAACGCAAAATTAATTATGTTTTGTTTTGGGGGGGGGATTTCTTCTATAAAACCGGGATACAAATCATTTTTTTTTTACCTAATGCCATGAATATAGGATCTTTCTTATGTAAGGGAAGAAAAGAATAAATAAAATTTTCCTAGACTTTGTGGCATCAGCGGTAATAAAACAGCACGCATAGAAGGGATATGGAAGAGCGATGTATATGTGCATGCTCGTTATGTAGCAGTTACTATTTATTTTTTTTTCACAGTGCATTGTCAACTCGTCCAATAGCGCTACGTAGCATCTACGGATGCCGTAATAATACCTGTATTTAAATCCCGCCTCTTTGCTTTTCTCCTATCCTCCCAGGAAGACGCTTCTTAAGATTTGACCACCAGGAAGACCAGTTTAGCTTTGTAAATTATGTTGTTGTTTTCTTCTCTTGTTTATTCATTTATTTTTATTCATATCCTTTTATAGTCCCCATTTTTTAAATATTTATTTAATTTTTTAATATTTATTTAATTATTTATTTGTTTATTTTAAACTATTTAATTATATTCCCATCCCCTCTGAACATTGTATCATCATTGCCCCAATCCAATTATAATTTATGTACATATTTACTTATGTTTTATTTTATTATTTAAGACCACTAATAATATTCGTTTTTATATGATTTTGTTTTTTCCTTTATTTATATTCATATTTTTAGGTTTTTGTTTATTGTATATTTATTTTTATTCTTATAGGTCGAAGTCCCAGAATAAAATATTTTTATCATTCATTCATTCAAATAATATATGTTAGGACAAGACAATGTTTTATCAGATGTATTGCTACGTCAGTGTATGTAAAATGGAGTACGAATATTTGGATACTTTCAATGATATTTTGAATTGATCAAGCTTTGTATGATTCAAAATATCTTCCCTGACTTGTCAAACTATCGAATATGCAAAATCTCGTTTTTCAGATCCGGGATTTGCTCTTGGATTGTGAACGATAAGGCTTGTCAAAAATTGTCACAACTCTAACCCCTTTAGAATAGCCTTTAATGCCTTAAATAAATGATTGAATAAGAACATTTTTCAATATGTTAATTCGTCAATAGATACGTAGAATATGTTCGCTCTCTAGTTTGCTCCGATTTTCATATTCGATAGTTTGATAAAGTAAGGACATATATCGACCACTAACGGATCCAGATTAGAACTGCAGAACCCTCGGAATGCGTTGTGAGTCAGAGATTCAAAATCGTTTAAGTCATTATTTGCTTTATCAAGCTTTACTAAGGATTACAGTTTTTATCGAGAGATCATACCTTTTTTGCAAGGAGCCGAGCTAGCAGCAGTAACAGACTTCTGCTTATGATATCTAATCAATGTTTTTAACAGTTACATAAAGAAAACTATGCTCTTAGAAAATTAAATAATTCGGAAGCAGATTCATTTGCAAAACATGCCACTAGACAACAGCTCAACTCATCAATCACTAAGACATCACACCAAGACTTAACAAATTCGATCAAACAAAATATTTTACATTATTGGCAAGGCAGCTGGATTCGAACAACCGACAATAAATTACGTTCCAGCAAAAGTACTACTCAGGAGTGGACATCCAGTTACCCATACAACCGACGAGAAAAAATTGTATTTTCTCGACTCCGAATTGGCCATACACGAATATCTCATGACAGGGCTAAACAAACCAACTTTGGATATATGCAATACAGACTTTACCGTAAAACACCTACTTAGGGAATGCAGAAGACGGCACAATCTAAATATCCCACACGACACGAGCGAATTATTGAGAGACAGCAGCCAGTACACAATGTTCTCTCACTTATACAACAGTAAACTATACAATCTCATTTGAAGACATCTGCTGAATAACCATTGCCTTCCTGGCATATTACAGACATTCCCATACTTCTGTTTATGGGAATAAGTGAATCAAAATTCTTGTCACAACCCTGATTCATTAGAAAATACATGTACCATCCTGAAGGAAATTAAATCGCCGTAGTAACGATCACATATTACTAATAAATAAATTAATAAAATCATTAATTTTTCAGAAAAAGAAATCAGATTCCGAGAATTGACTGAGGAACACAATGATTTGTTTCAGCCTTCAAACACGTGCTTTGTTTAGGCAACTTAAATATAATATTGTTATGTGAATTTGGTACACACCCTTGTCATTTCTTATGTAGATACCTATAATTTTTTTATTTTATTTTATTTTGAGCTTCGCAATTTTAGTGATGAGCTCATGACGAAGGAAGTGTTTTCAGTCTAGTAAAAAAAAAAAAACAAAAAACCAAACAAATAAAAAAAAAAAAGAACACTAATAACTAAATTAAGAAAAAAGTAAAATGAAGAAAAAAAAACAAAAAAAAAAAAAACAGATAAAATAAAAAACAAAAGTAGCAAGAATTACATAAACTAATTTGAGTATTTAATTACTCGAGTAAATGCTTATTGGTATGTTATATATATGCATATGTCATGACAAGAAAAAAAAAAAAAAAAAAAAAAAATTATATTATATTATATTATAACAACATTACAGAAATAAGAGGATCAAGTTAAAAAATAAAGAATGATGTAAATTAATTCAAGTTATTTTAAAGTTTATATTTTGTTATATAAGTTGAGTTTTTTAAAGTGTTCGAGTATTGTGTTGATGTATGGACTACCTTCAGTCAGTAAGTCGTGAAGGTCGTAAGGAATGTCTAAGTCAGTACGCAGTCTACAGTCTGTCAGTATGTGTTTAATTGTCAAAGGCTCATTACAACTTGCACAGGTTGGTCTCTGCTTTTTTTCCATTAAGTACGAATGGGTTAGATGGCAGTGTCCAATACGAAGCCTAGTCAAAATCACTTCTTCACGCCTGATGCGGTGTTCATTCGACCATGCTTTGGTAGTGTTTTTAATTTCTCGTAATTTCGTGGCTGATCTCTGCCAGTCTAATTCCCATTCTTGGAGGACCTGTGCATGTAATGCTGTACATACGTCTGATGTTGTCAGTATGTTAATGTCTGTAGTCTGTCTTTTTGTCGCCTGTTTCGCCGCTAAGTCTATACGTGTGCTTTGTGGTATGTCTTCATGTCCTGGTAGCCATAGCATCGTGATGAGTTTGTTATGTTCTTGCAGAGTGTAAAGATGTGAGAATATGCTTGTTATGATTGGGTTTGTGTTGTAGATGTTTTCCAAGGAGAGTAAAGCACTTAAAGAATCCGTACATATAGTCAGTTTGTCTTTTTGTTGAGTACTGATGTTTGTCAGTGCTAGTAATATTCCTTGTAGTTCCGCTGTGAAGACTGTGGTTTGGTCAGGTAATTTCATCTGGTATGTTGTATTGTCTACTATTGCTGCTGTCCCGGTGCCGTAGTTTGTTTTGGATCCGTCAGTGTACAAATACTCTCTGTCTGAGTTCTGATTTATTATTGAATTAAACATTGCCCTGTAAAATATTGAAGCTGTTGGGTCAGTTTTTCTGTACTTTGTCAATGTCAAGTCAATCTTTAAGTTCTTTACTCTCCATGGAGGAATTTTTGTAAATGCATTCGTGTAAATTGGTGTTTGTAATAGAGTGCTATAGTTTGCATTTTCCTTTATTCTCAACATCAGTGGTTTTGCACGTGACCTCGTGTATTGCTGTAGATTATTATTATTCAAAAAATCTTGGACGCATCTGGCGCCCAGCCCTATTGATTTAGCTATAAATCTAGTGCAAATCATTTGTCGTCTGTACTGCAGAGGAGGTTCACCTGTCATGGCACATAGACTCTCAGCTGGGCTAGACCTAAAGGCACCAGTAGCTATTCTGAGGCCAGTATTATGTATAGTGTCAAGGAGTTTTAATGTGGTTGGGCTGGCAGATGAATAAGCAATGCAGCCATAATCCAGAAGAGACCTGGTATAGGCACGATAGAATGTAAGCATAGTACATTTGTCAGCACCCCACTTTTTATTACTCAGAATTCTCAGTAAATTCAAGGATTTCTTGCATTTATTAAGAAGTCTTTTCAAATGGGGCAACCACGTGAGATGTCTGTCAAATGTTAGTCCTAGGAATGTTAGTGTGTCTGTGCAGTTAATCTTTGTGTTGTCAAGTGATATGTCACAGGTTAAGTTAAGTCGTTTTTTAGAGAAGATCATGTATTTCGACTTTTCTTTTGAAAACTTTAATCCTGATTTACATGACCAATTCTCTAAATTGTGTAATGTCTGTTGAATATTGTGTTCTGATATATCAAGTCTACTGCTTGTACTGTATATGAGGAGGTCATCAGCATACAGACAATACTTTACACCCTGGGTAACACAGCTGCTGATAGAGTTAATAGCGATATTAAATAGCGTTGTACTCAATACCCCTCCCTGAGGTACTCCATTCTCTTGTAGAAATACATCAGATAAAGCAGCACCAATCCTAACTCGGAATGTTCGGTGGGAAAGATAATTGATTAGATATTGTAATATATTCCCTTGTATGCCCCATTCCATTAACTGTGTTAAGATTTTTCTTCTCCATACTGTGTCATAGGCCTTTTCTAAATCCAAAGAAACAGCAAGTATGGACTTCTTTTCAAGAAAGGCATCAAGGATATCGTTCTCCAGTCGAGCAATATGGTGCATCGTGGAATGCTGTGGTCTAAATCCACATTGGTAGTCACAGAAAAGATTTCGACTTTCCAAAAACCATAGGATTCTTTTGTTGACCATCTTTTCCAGCAGTTTGCTGCTACAATTGGTCATAGAAATTGGTCTGAAACTCGACGCTAATGTTTTATCTTTCCCAGGCTTTAATATTGGAATAACTATAGCCTCATTCCACGAGAAAGGATAGGAGCCGTTCAAAAACACTTCATTAAAATGCTTGAGCAGAGTGACGAGGCCTATGTTAGGTGGGTTCTTGTACATATCATACGTTAGTCCGTCCGGTCCGGGTGATGTTAAGCGTACGGTCTTAAGTGCGTATTTTAGTTCATTCATAGTAAATCGGTCATTTAAACAGTGGTCAGTTTGTAAAGTTACAGGACGTCTTATATTTTCTTCTTGGCATTTTTGATGCAAAAACTGATTTGAATAGTTAGCATTGCTGGAAACTGAAGTGAAATATTCTCCCATTACATTACTTATGTATTTTTGATCTGTCACAGTTATGTTATTGTTGTTTATTTCGGTTATAGGTTGTCTGTATTTTTTGTGCTGAATTTGGTTTATTTTGGTCCATATGTCTAGTCCTGAAGTATGTTTGTTTATACCTGTCAAATAGTCTATCCAGCATTTTTCTTGTTATTTTTAATTGTCCATTGGGCCTTCGCCTTCTTATGCTTGTAGTTCTGAAGGTTAATGTCTGATGGATTTCTACGAAATAAATTTAGAGCCTTTCTTCTATCTTTAACAGCTGCTTTGCATTCTTCATTCCACCAAGGGACGGGCCTTTTTTCGTACTTGTCAGAAGTCTTTGGTATACTGATTTCTGCTGCGTTAGTAATTAGTGAATTAAATTCTTGAATAGTTTTTGTCTGCCAGTTCAAGATGTTATCAGTAATATATCTTTGAAAACAGTCCCAGTCAGCTTTTTTGGTATTAAATCTTGTGATGGTATTGAAAATTGGTGTGTATGTGGAGTGTTTCACGATAATGGGAAAGTGATCGCTTCCATAAGAATCTTTGATCACCTCCCATGTAAGGCGTGTGTATATGGATGGGGTGCTTAATGATACGTCTATGTTTGTAAGTATTCCTGTTCTTGGGCAAAGATGTGTCGGTGAGTCAGTGTTAAGGGAGATCAAGTCAAACTGTTCAAATATAGTTTGTAGCTGAGTTCCTTTACTATTACTGTTTGGGGAATTCCACATTAAACTTTGTGCATTCAAGTCCGCTAAAATTAGTAAAAGATTAGGTAGTTGTGTCAGTAAGTCTTTCAGTCCTAGAACATCTATAGGTTCCCTCGGTGGAAGATATACAGAGCAGATTGTTATTGGGAAAGGAAGGTGTATCGAGACAGCCACAGCTTGGATTGTCGTCCTGAGTTGGATGGGTTTACTATGGACGCTGTCAGCTACTAATATCGCTACTCCACCACATGCTTTGCCTCCCAGGGAATAGTCTCTCCTATAGATAGAGTAGCCGTGTATGCTGATTTCCTTACCTTGTTTTAGATGTGTTTCTTGTAGTGCTATTGCTTGTATAGGTAACTGACTCAGCAGCAACTTTAAGTCTCCTATATGCCTTTGCAGTCCATTAATATTCCACTGCAATACAGACATGGGTTAAGAGTTGTACTAGAAATATATGAAATGTCGCAAGTTCAAGATACAATACAGATAGACTATTTAGTTGAGTCAACGAAAGGTTGGGAAAAGGCATAAATGAGATCAGAAAGGTATAAAGGTATAATACAGGGTGTATTGAGAGGAATTTATAGGATGTATAGATATTATAATTAAAATTACGATTTGGAATATAATAGAAAATTATAGTAAGTGAACATTTGAGTAAAACAAATATTTGCTTTGCAGTCAGAAGGTTATGGAACGTCGTGTAATACTTTAAATTTGTAATTACAATTTCTGAAAAATAGATAGTTTTTAGAGGACCGATAATATTTCGTGTTGCCATGATTTGAGAAAGAAAGAAAATGGAAAAATAACCTAATACTGTTTTAAAAAAGAATAATAACATAAGGGACATAAATAAAATAATATACTAAAAAAAAAAAAAAATAAATAAAAATAAGGTTAAGTTCTTAGTAACCTCATTTTATCATTTTCTCGATTTAGTACTTTCCTGTCGTTTGTCAGTCTGTCCTTTTTTGGATTTGGGAGGAGTACGATTTTCCTGGGGGTCAGATATTTCTTCTTTTTTCTTAGAATTCATTTTCTCTCCTTCTTGTTTTTTAGTGATTTTCAGATCCACTTGTGGTTCAAGGCTTCCAGCAGCTTCTGGGTTTGCTTGTTTCATATTTTTTTTATTCCGCTTCAAATTAATACTTTCACTTATTTCGTCAGGCTTGACTGGGATTAGTTCTTTGATATATCTTTCCAGTATTTCCATCCTCTTATTCATTTGGACTATTAAACTAGTAAGTATTGATATTTCAGTCGCTTCTTCTGTCTGCTGTCTGGTCTTTGTAGCGTAGGTCTCAGTCCTTACTTAGCCGGATAACCTCTTTGCTTCAGAATACGAAATATTCTGTAGGATCATCTTCTTTTTAACCTCACATTCCTGTGCATAAGCCGAGCAGAGTTTAGCTGTTGTTCTGTGTTCTCCTCCACACACGCAACACTTCGTCCTTTTGCATGCACCTTCATGCATCGGTTCTGCACATTTCCTTCAAGTTTGTTCCTTCTCACAGGAAGATTTATGGTGGCCCAAGCTGCCACAAGTATAACAGATGAGTGGAGGCGGGATGTACATGCGAACTGGTACTGAAAAATACCCAATAAATAGTTTTTCTGGTAATTGTGGAGTACTAAACGTCGCCAAAAATAAGGACGTTTTTTTCGAATTGTGGCCAAGACGTTTAACAGACGTTAGATTTTGATGTGTAAGCTCTTGAAGAATTTCGGAATCAGCAAGATCATTGATTTCCGAACAGTAAAATACACCCTTGGAACTGTTCAACGTTCTATGAGGTTCAATTTGTATTTTGTAACCATTAAATAACGTTTGTTTTAAAAGTTTGTTTGAAACAGTGTCATTCGGACAATCTAAAAACAGCAGCCCACTTTTTCTTAATTTTTTAACCTTCAGTGATTTTGAAAATGAACAAATCCACCGGTGAATGACAAAAGGATTAACATCATTGAATGTCTTACCTTGTCGGTCGATTTTAACAACCAAGTACCTTAGGCCACAATCGGGTTTCAAGGTGTCATTGTCAACTGTATGGGACCTTTCTTTTTTCTTGTTCGCATTCAAGAAACTGTTTTCCTCGATGCTTTCAGACATTATTGTACTGGTTAGCTGTTTACAGCTTCTGATATTCGCAAATATTAAGAGAGCAAAAAATGTATACTTTTCTTACTTAATTGCAAACATATGTTTTAGATACCTATAAGATATTGTTGTGGTAAAAAATCATGTGTTGTGAAACCTGAATAAAAAATCATAGTTCTTGATGTGTCTAATGTAAATAATGCACTTTCTCAATATTACCCCAATCAATGGGGTGGGACTGGGAGGAATTGAATTTTGTTTTCAATAAAATACCGTGGCTTCTAAAATTATGATTTTGGTATATTCTGTAAGAGTAAGACTGACCTAATATATTAATGCTTTTTTCTGCATTTTAACTTTGAAAATAAAGATAGGGACAGCGTAAAAAATTGTCCCAAATTTACCCCTGCACAGGTAATTTAAAATGTAACTTTGTCTATTAATGTTAGGAGTTAAGGAATATTTATTTAATATATGGAAATACTAAATGTATTTTCTGTGTGATGAACGAACCTTTTCATTCTCTACTTTAATAAACGCCCTATAAATCTTGAACGATTGCTACCTTGCCATCCTTACAAAAACGGTATTCTATGCAATCAGGACCTGGAAATTTATTGTTTTCCAATTACACATCCAGCTCAGCCATATTATTGGATTATCCCTGTTCTTGGCGAGAAGCGCTTTTCGTTCTTTTCACTATGGTTTGCTTGGAAGAGAAACAGTTTATATTTTAAGTCAGGAAAAATGAAGCATCTATTCCGATGTCATTTCGAAGAAACGCTGGTCAAGAAACTGGCAGTACCCAAGCTAAGACCACTATTTATTTAATTATTTTTCGGAGCTGCACAACGGCAAGGTGAAGACCACTATTAAGACTGTTCCAAAGTCTAATCTAATCTAACACAAAATAAGAAGGAATTAAAAGAGTTCATAAATTTAAGTACTTCGATGAAATTATTAAGAAATCGGGTACAGAAAAGTATAACTCGCAGGAACTGCGTCATCTTAGCGCGATTCCGATCATATCTCTTCTACCATTAGTAAAGGGATAGAAGCAGTTAGCAGTAATTTTTGATCTTCCTTGAAAAACGTAACTGTTACGATTTGTTTCGTGCGAATTTTGCACACAAAAACATATGTTCCGATGAACGGATTCTGCTGGTTAACAAATTTGACATTTTAAATGGCATTTTTGTACCAAATTTCATTGATATCTATCCATTTTTGAGCTAGACGAAGATCAAAATATATATACAAATTTGAACCACCGTTAGTTTCTTAATCTCAGGTATTTGAAAAGTAATATTTCTCGACACTTCTGGTTTCCTACGTGAGGTCAACCTAATAAGCGGATTGTCCCCACATAAAGGAAGTTCAGAAGCTAAGTTTAGCCGCAGAACAAGAGCTTATTCAGAAAGAATGAGAGAAGCCTGGAGACAAAGAAATTCAAACTTGTCAATACAGAGGTAGAAGTTCTCGGGGTGATCCTAATTGGCCCATAAGTTCTCAATAATGATAATAATAACAATAATAAGATAACGATTTTCGGATTATAATTGCTAATATGTTCACTTGAGTACTTCATTAGCTCAGCACTCCACCAGACGTTCATCTGGTTTATTAAAACTCAATTTCCCTTCCACTTTGGTTAAATAATTCAGGCATCGCCAGCAAGCATTTCACTCGCCTCAGGCTTTGAATTAACAATTCAATATTTAATGATGTTTTGCAAACTCTTCCAACAACCTTTTTTTTATTCAATCATCCCGTGAGATTTGAGATTTTCCTCGTTGAAATGCTCTTTCAGTCGGTTTGGCACCAAGAATGGAAAGTAGGTTTGTGGAAAATAGTCTGTATTTATACTAGTTGGTGGAACATTGATTTCAATTTGATTTTTGATTTTTTGTAAGTGGGTCATATTCATATTGTTGTCGTTTTTATTCATTTTTCTCTTTTTTTATTATTATTATTTATTTTATTTTAGGAGCTACGGAAGTAGGCATTTTTCTTTTTGAAATTCCATCATTACAATGTACAAAATATTTTATTATTAGAAATTAAATTATCACACGCATAAAGGAAATGAAACAAAAACTAAAGAATTCCTGAAAGTAAATTTATTTGTTTTTTTGTAATGCTATAAGAGCTTAATTTGATGTTCTTAAAAATATTAATCCATGATATTTAGTCAACAATTTTTGTCGAATAAGAAATACATACATAATCAAAGTATTTTTAATGTCTTCTTACGAATTGGAGAAAGAAAGTCAACAACCCTAATAACCCAAATATATTGATTTTCTATGCACGCATCAATTCAAAAAATTCTTTTCAGTTGATTCATTATGCATTTGTAATAATTTGGAAATTTCCAATATATATCCATATTTCCAATAAGTGGTCAATAATTACCCAGTATTCTTAAAAAAGGTTACAGAGTGAAAAACATTCTTTCAACACCGTCTTCAATAAGCATAAATGAAAATAATTATAAAAGAGTAGACACTTTTTGTGGGGTTTAATTATCAGAATAAATGTTGCCTATGATAGACTGAAAATGTTTAAGTTTATTTGTTAGTTTTAAGTTAGCTTTACGATACACCCTTGTGTGGTCCCTTTCTATACAACTCTGTCTCCCCTTAGATTTGGTTCCTAACTAATATAGGCTTAAGTCTCTGATAGTAAATATATCTCCCTTTAAGTAGGTAAGCGTAGAATGACGTGTAGTCAGAGTTGGGCATAATTTTATTTATAAATAAAAATACGAATTAATTCGTACTTCATATATTTGTGAATACGAATATAAATAAATTCGTACTTCATATATTTGTGAATACGAATATAAATAAATTCGTATTCATAAGTGTGAATACGAATTTATTTTTATTCACATATATTAAATATAAAAATACAAATAAAATTTTATTCGCAAATTTTTCTGCGAATAAAAATAAATTCACAGAAAAAATTGTAAATAATCACAAAAAATGTGAATATTTACAAAAAATCAAATGATTACAAAAAAAATTACATTAAAATATACGAATAAAAATTTATTCACATTATAATTTGTGAATAAAAATTTATTCACAATAAAATTCGCAAATAAATTACGAAGGTGATTTTTTTTTTTTTTTTTTTTTAAAGGCGTTAAACGTCTAGGTTATTAGCGCCTAGATTTTTTGTTTACCCCGAGTCCGCCGCGGGACCACCAGCCATGCTGCAGGGACACAGTTTGTCATCTGTACCTCCATAAAAAAAAAAAAAAAAAAAAAAAAAAAAAAAATCACCTTCAATAACTTTCGTAATATCATTTTAATACGAATAAATACATAATTTATTTGCGAATTTTATCTTGAATAAATTTTTATTCACAAATTATAATGTGAATAAATTTTTATTCGTATATTTTAATGTGATTTTTTTTGTAATCACTTGATTTTTTGTAAATATTCACATTTTTTGTGATTATTTACAATTTTTTCTGTGAATTTATTTTTATTCGCAGAAAAATTTGCGAATAAAATTTTATTTGTATTTTTATATTTAATATATGTGAATAAAAATAAATTCGTATTCACACTTATGAATAAGAATTTATTTATATTTTTATTCACAAATATATGAAGTACGAATTTATTTATATTCGTATTCACAAATATATGAATTACGAATAAATTCGTATTTTTATTTATAAATAAAATTATGCCCAACTCTGCGTGTAGTCTTAAGTCCACCTCCAGGTTCCAATCCGTTGGGCCGGGAGCTCTGCCTGTACATATTAATAAATTTGGGAGGATGGGTAAAAAAATCAAAACAAAAAAAACCCTGAAAATGTACAGCCGGAACAGCTATACAAGATCCCATGACTAAGAACCAATGATAGCTCAGAGAACAACCACAACTTCCTCGAAGATCGGTGCTCTCACTAATTCTTATGCAGTGTATCAACATATACAACATTTATTTTCAAGTTTGCTGATAATTAAACACCACAAAAAGTGTCTGCCTTTTTGTAATTATGTATGAAGACGGTGTTTAAATCGCAGCGTGAATAAAAAAACTTTTTCGTGTTTTTTACATGTTATCCCCCTTAAATGTCTGCCTTATTTATTATTCACTGTAAAATTGCCTTAATATTATATTAAAAGTTATTGTCTTCTGAATAAAACAATTTTTAGGCCTGTATATTTCCATATTTCCTCTTTGCGCAGTACCTAGTGTCCAAAGGTAAGTCAAGCCAACCCATCTAGCCACACCTTTGTATTTACTCACTATTTGAAAATTTGAAGGTGCATAAAAAACTTCATGAACCGTGTGTTACCAGCTCTCCGACCTTATGAGTGTAATGAATTTCCATGATGTATAATTCTTATTAAAGGAAACTGATTAAAGTTAGGTTAGGTTATTGATCATACCTAATGAAGCATTCACTAGAATTAATTTATCAGGGTCACATATACATATTTATCAGAAGCACCTCACTTCTAAAACTTCCTTTACAAATAGCTGAGCCCTTGGACATTCAAAAGAGTGTCTTGGATTTATATCTCTTTTTCTGCAAATCAATCATATATTTCCTTGCATTTCAGATAAATTATTAAATTTTATGAATGTTTTGAAGTATTTTTGTTATTTCAATTATATCTGGTCATCCCATAACAAAGGCCGGTTTTTAATATTCTGTCTGCTTATGTTCCCTCCTTTTCAATTTCTTTTTGTTTATTACAGCATTAAATAAACGTCTAGTTATCTTGTTATGGTCGGTGAATTTTTTTTTTCGGCTGAAATTTTATTTGAAATGGATCGAAAAGTGCAGCGGTGGTTTGAACGATTCGAGCGGGAAAAACGAGCTTGTAGACGAGCCTCATTAAGGTCGACCAACAGAGCTTGACGACGAACTCCTGTAGCAGACAAATATTATTATTTTAATTAACCTGTTGTAACAGTGGAAGAGCTAGCAGAAAAAATTGGATCGAAACATTCTACAGTCTCCCTTTATAAAACGACATTACTTATTACGGATATTTTGTCTCAAGGAATCTAAATTTGACTGCAGATGTGGACAAGAAATACAATACTTTAGGATTTCAATCGAAAAAGCAACAAAAATGTTCATCGTCAGTGGCGACATTTTTATTTCGATTAAGTCTTTTCTTCCTGGAGACTAAAGGAGTATTCACAAAGTTAGAACCAAGACACAAACTCGTGTGTACAGGCATGATTTGGGAAAAAATCACAAAATATAAGTCTCAAAATTGAATTGCAAGAGACTATTGTTAGACTACGTGACTTAATATTTCGCAGACAAAATGTCATGCACGACTTGCAAGACGCCGTCTCTGTGAAATGTTTTTTTTTTTTTTTTTCAATTTAGGATGCATTTTTCTATTTATCATCAAGATTTGGCTGTTTTGATCCAGTAATAATGAAATTTGAAACAAAATGATAATTCATCTCAATCGGTAACTCAAAACCATGTGTTGTTTAAATAATTTCCGAAAATGGAAATTATATAAAAAATGTTATATTAAAAACATTTGCAGTTTCTCAATTTCTTGTATGTTTTGTTACATACCTACTTTTCAACCCTGTTAGAACTCTTGTAAATTGAACGGATAATAGCCTAATCGTGAATGGTTCTGGTGTACATTTCAATGGGACCCCTGCTTGTGATTTCGAAGTGTCGGTTTCGATCCATTGAAGGCAAAATATTATGAGAAATTATAAGTAAGGCCTCAGATTTTTTTATTGCTCGCGTAACCAAACTTCTCATAACTAATCAACGGGAAAATGTGTTAGCACTAATAAACTTATTCATGTTTTTTACATCACCAACAAAATATTCCATAGAAAGCGTCAAGTAAAGATCAACAATTGTCTTAACTTGGTCCTTCTTGTTATACATTGCCTTCTAATTTACTAACTTTTTCACAGATTTTACCTTTCATCAACATTTTACGTTATATAATGTAGGATGAATTACATTTTAAACTCACGGAGTAAAGACATTAGAAGCTAATAGTATTTTTTTTCGATGTAATCTACTATATATTTGTCAAATACCACTCACTCACTGACCTATCATCGCCCAGCCCAAGCCGCTCGACAGAAAATTTTGAAATTTTGCATGGGCACTCCCTATATAACGTAGGCACTCACTGTGAAAGGATTTTTTGATATTCGAATTTTCAAGTATTTTTAGGGGGGTTTAAAGTTTGAGTTGGTTAGAACATGCAAGCCTAGGCAGCAAGCGTTGCTAGGACGATAAAGAACAGCTGTTACCGTACATTATCTATTTCATAGTATTATTTTTAATTGAGGTTAATTTCAACAGGATGGCAGTCCTTGAATTACTAGGAATAAAATGTGATTTTGTCCCTCATAGAGTTTACGCCCTGGTCCATCCGAGGTAATAATATCCCGAAACACTTTGCACAAAAATTTGAAATTTTGCACGAACAATACGTTTAGAATGTAAACACTCGCTAAGAAAGGTTTTTTTTGATATTCAAATGTTTAAGTACTTTTAGGGGGGGGGGCGGGTTGAATTATTAAGAAGTTCCTCATCGGCTCATAAACAGTCCGATTTCGATACAAAACATTTGGTACAAAAATCTTTCTTCTCATTTAAAAGGTCAAGATCATTAACCAGTTGATTCCGTTTACTGGAACATGGTTTTTGGAGCGAAATTTGTGCGAAAGATTCCTTAACATAGGAAAACGAATGAAACCATTTTTTAAGCGAGTTCTGTAGCCATTTACCAGAAAAATTGATAGAAATACTTTTCAAAACTAATTTTCTGTTTGGGTATTCAGAAACGAAGTATATGGAAAAAAAATTGTATGAATGGTGACACAAAGTTTTCGGATCTCAGTATATTTTTAAAAATATCTCGAAAATGGTTGGGAACTCTAAATTCTCTACAATAAGATTCTGTTGTAATGTTCGGTGGGCAGGGCCGCCACATGGGAGGGACAGTCGGGTACAGTTGTCCGGGGTGGTGGGGCGATGTCAATCGAAGAGATAAGTGCTTAAATCTTCAAATTTGTTAGTTTTATGCTTTGCAACGTGTATTTGTCTCTGTTTGTTGTATTTTTTTTCTCTCCAACGGAAACAAGCACGGTTACCTCCACATGGTGTTTCCTGGGTAACTTTAAAGTCCGTGCAATAATAAGCTCTTTCTTGACACTGGTCCGGAGCGCCCCAACGTCAAGAAACATTATGCATTAATTACTTATCAATTGATGAATAACATATAGTATGACGTGGTATAATAAAATGTATAAAATTATGTAGTAGCGTTAATTTTGATCATATCTTATTTAACTCAATATAAAAAATACTTATCGGCCGTGGTGAAGCACGGGTATTCAGCTAGTATATTAATATTTTAGAAGTTTTCTGCTTGAATGCATGTTTCAAATTTACATGCTAAAAAATGACCATTTTGTGTCTTACATAAAATATTATTTATTTATTTAATGTGTTTCGTATTTTGTACGATAAACACACCGAGTTAATTCTTCTAAGAGATCAGGAATTGATTATAAGTTTGAAATACATAAAATATAACTAAGGCCTAAGATTGTATCATTTAGACGCTCGCTAATTGTGGCTAAGTTAGTAATTTAGAAAGAAATGTAGATTTTTAGGGCTTTCCTCCACTCCAAATAAAAACATTTTATGGAAAAAGAGGCAATTCCTGCCAATCGGATATATATTTTTTTATAGTGACTGTGTCATCTGATTATAACAAAAGTAATAAAAGAAAACAAACACCTCTTTACATTTATTTTAAACATTGCTTTTTTGTGGGCTTTGCTCTGTTTACGACCTTTTTAAGTATTTCCATTTTCCCTCAGAACCTTCAAGATGTTGTATAGTACTAAACGAGGAGTTACGGTCTAAAGGAACGGAGCAGTCCTTACCGGAAAGGCCGAACAGAATATAATCAAGTACAATGAACAGAGTCAAACACAATAATATTCGCGCCAACAATCTCGAAACGAGAAACTTTATCAAGTTTCGCTAGAAACTCTAGTCAACTATTGTAATTTGCAACCGTATTTCTTGGGAGTTGCACAATGTTTATAGATCGCGTTTGAGCTTTATTCCCTGACGCATTTAGAAATTGCTAGAGACACTTTTATTCGTTTTTTTTTTTAAATATATTTATAATTTTAGTTTTCTTCATGTCCTAAATATAATTTTCTGCTGTTACAATATTTATTGGTCGAACAAGTTTTCTGTAAAATAAAACCGTCTGTCACGTTAGTTAGTTAAAACCCATTTCCAGAGGAATGTCCTGAAAATAACTAATAAATAACGTAATAGAAAAGTTTACCTCTTTTAAATTTTATTTAACTACCAAGCTTACTCGATACAAAAAAAATTTGCCTGGTACTTCTCACCATTGTACCAGAAAAAACATAATTGTTTTAAACTCAATTACCAAAAAAAAAAAAAAAATGAAATAAAAACTACTTTAACTCCTGATTAAACCTCCACTTCTAATGGTGGGATAACAGAGGCTCACAAAATAGAAAAAGTTGTATTTTCCAAAGCCACCATACAAATAATCTTATGTATTTCGACTCGCTGAATCCAAATCCGGAGTCCGTTTCACCCCAGGACGTCAGGTGAAGGCCAAATTTCGTATGAAGTCGTTTAAGAAGAAATAACTAGAGCTTCCATGGTTTTAAGGGTCACTGAATTCGAATCCGAGGTCTGTTTCACCCCACCGGCAGAAAATCAAGGTCAATTCAAGTACAAATACACTCCCCGACAAAATTATAGGCCACCCTATATTATGTTAGTTTTTGTCCTTATTTAATGTTATATTTAAGCCAAAGGAAATACATACTGTTCTAATGTCATTGACTTTTGGATGCGAATGTCTGTAATGAGTCCTGATCCTTCTTCCATACGGATTACCTAAAATGTAAATATTTAGGCGTGACAAAAGTATAGGCCACCCACTCAGTTCTTATCTAAATCTTGCTCTAGGAACAGTTTTGGTGAACATTGCATTCATTAATTCAATCATCGAGTCTAATTAAACCTGACTAACTAATAACTAGAGGGAAAATGTTGTCAGAGAGTGAAAAACACGCGATTAAAACATTGCACGATAAAAATTGGACAATATCGAAAATCGCTCGAACTTTAAATAGAAGTAGGCATTTCATAAGAAATTTCCCTAGGCTGGGTAATGATTATGGCCAAAAGAAAAGCATTGGTAGGCCCACGGTCCAAGAACAGCAAGCCATTTTACGTTGTGCTTCCAACTCTTCAGCCTGGACGAGAGAAATTTGTGAAGAAGCTGGGAAAGAACCGAGTGGGTGGCCTATACTTTTGTCGCGCCTAAATATTTACATTTCAGGTAATCCCTAGGGAAGAAGGATCAGGACTCATTACAGAAATTACCTTCCAAAAACCAATGACATTAGAACAGTATGTATTTGCTTTGGCTTAAATATAACATTAAATAAGGACAAAAACTAACATAATATAGGGTGGCCTATAATTTTGCCGGGGAGTGTATGTTTATGTTTCAACGAAATAGAGATATTTGTCCTTGAAATAATCTGCAGTCAGAAATTCATTTTTGCAAAATAAAAATTTTTTTCCTTGAAATGACCTTGATTTTGTGTCGATGGGATGAACAGACCTCGGATTCGAATTCAGTGACCCTCAAAACCATGGAAGCTCTTGTTATTTATTTTTTAAGGACTTCATGCGAAATTCGACCTTCAAATGCTCTTAAACCTGACGTCATGGCATGAAACAGACTCTGGGTTTGGATTCAGCGCGTCGAAATACATAAGAATATATGTATGGTGTCTTAGGAAAATACCACTTTTTCTATTTTGTGTGCCTGTGTAATTTTCACAAGATCTCATCAATGTCCTCGCAATATTTTGAACTTCGTTCTAAGGAAGCTCCAATTATGAGGAAAGCTTTTTCAGTTGAAACCGGTGTTTTGGAGTACCCAACTTTTTATTTTGTTTTCTCGTTTCCTCGTAGTTGAGGAAGATGCCTGTAACCGAAAAACCAGTGTTCCGTTATGCTTTTTCACGGCAAATTTAATACAAAATGTTTATGTATCAAACTACATCACTATCGGATAATTTTTGTAGATGGCAAAGTGCGACTATATATATATATATATATATATATATATATATATATATATATATATATATATAGTCGCACTTTGCCATCTACAAAAATTATCCGATAGTGATGTAGTTTGATACATAAATATTTTGTATATATATATATATATATATATATATATATATATATATATATATAAACATACGTCATTATAACTATTTAATCACGTTCCTCTTCCCAAGATATCTGAATCATTCTGGTTATATAAAAGAAATATATCAGAAAATACATACACAAAATATATCGTCTTTTATAAAAGATTTTAGTTTCTTTTAAAGTAGGTAGCCTTGATTACCTCCGTCTAAATACACAATCTTTTCATTTTTATAGAAACTTGGTTGTAAATGTTCACCAATAGATACCTATATTTAAGAAGATACACAAAATGTTTTATCCATCATTATGAGAGAACCACGATTTTGTTCATCTTGAGAATTGTTAATTACTTCTTCCGAGAAAGAGGTCTCAAAGTCTTCCCTCATGGGTGTAACGTTGAGCGACTGTCTATAGAAATATACAAGACAATGTATATTTCTATTTTTATACTATGAAATCATTTTTTATTGATTTATTACATTGAATTGTTTAATTGTGAATATTGTCCCCACAGTCTACGTTTTTCTGGTTAGACTTGATTAATTTTATTGAACCCTAGAGAATGACTTGCTTTTTACCTGCACATTCAAAACCGCAAAAGGGCATATTCGAAATAAATTTTTCGTTTTATATATTTTTTTTCCATGGGACAGTTTAATTTAACACTCATGGGCGGGAGGGGGGATCGGAACTTTAAATTAAATTTTGTCCAATTCAGATTCTACTGAATCTATTTCGGCCTTCTAGTTTAATTTGCTTCTGTGTGCCTATCCCGTTAACTGAATACATTTTAACGCACTGATACCGAATCCAATATACCGGGTGTTTGAAAATGAATTAACCGGGTTTATAATATTTATCAGATTACATCTGTGCTTATGAATGAAACATAAAATGAAAAAGAGACCCAAAAAGTTTATTGAAAAAAAAAAAAAAAACGAAAATCGAGTCCGCCAGGTTCGCCATCATTTCTACTGGCGCATTCTATCGGATGGGTGTAGGAAGATTGCTTGCACGTGTGCACTTTGTCAGAAAACATAATTTGTTAGAGTTTATCTTTCATTATCCATATAATATAAAACATATTACATATCACTAATAGATATAAAAAAAGTAATTTAAGAGTTTTAAATGATCAAGACAAATTATCAACTAAAACAATTTTGTTTTTTGGCACCATTCATGCTCCCGTTATGTTTACGCCTCTGTGGGTTACTTGCCATATAGCCGTTCCGGAAAAAGAATGACACAACTGCAAAAATGAGTCAAATGCACGTAAGTCTATAGACGATACCGAGGAAATAGACGTAACCGTAGTTCCACTCAGAACCACCAGAGAAAATTTGACTGAAAATATATCCTCTCGAACAACAAAAAATGTTTAAAACATCAATGATAAATCTGCACTTAAGGGTTGAAATTAGGGTGATCCTAATCCTTGGTAAATTGTAGTAAAGTATATATTCTACATACACTCAATATACCATTATTTTCTGTCACTTAGGCAGTTTTAAAGTTTACGCTTTATACTACAGCAAATCGTTTTTATACTCTCCCGTAAAATTGAAGTTTTTGTATTGACGTCACTGTTCTTCCGATACGGCGATATATAAATAACTACTCTAGAAATAAGCATTTATGTAAACTAGTTGAATCACTTCTTAGTTGAAGATTGTAGAGATTATGTTAATTAGCTTGTCCATGATTGATAGGGAACGTCATTAATTTTCCTTAGTTGATGTCACTCATTCATCCATTATCAACAGCTACTGATAAGAAATTAATTATTGCAATTAATTATACTGAGGGGAGTTATTCAGGAAGTATTCATCAGCGTTGATAAATTATATTAAATAGCAATAAATGTATTATTATTCTATTTGAAACTAAAATTTTAATTAAGAGAAAGACCCAATGAAAGCCTGGAATAAAAAAACAACAACAAAAAACTAACAACCATTGGTTTTAAGTTGAAATTAGTTTTAATGCATCGAGTTGTCACTCTTTACTATCATAACCGTATTTAATCCTAAGGCAGGACATATCTGTTTGTTAGCAATGTAACGTTAATCTGACGATAAAACACTTACTATCAGACTGCTAAAGACAAAACAATTTATTTAATTCAGAAAAAAAAGTTTGTCACGCAGGAGCTGCATAACTAAGCACTTTTCTCAGAATTGGGTAGGGTCGAGTGCATTCTTGAATAATTTGCTTAAAATAACCTATATAGATAAATAAAATAAAAACATAAATTGTTCTACTCTTTTGCATTTGTTATGAGCAGCTGTTTCAATTATTAATTTTGTAATTAATTTCCAGAGTTTTGTGTGTGTATGCGGGGCACTACACTACGTTATAAATACACAAAGCTTCAGATTTTGATCTATTGATCTTTATGAGTTTCGCGAACCTACGTTTGGCGGAAGAATTCAATTCAAACATAGTAACACTCCTCGCCCCTTCCAATAGACCGATTTAGTTCATTTTCACGTCACTTCTTTCTTATTAGATAGCCAGGACGTATAAAGAGTTTCGTAACAATACAACAGAAATTACGACCGGTATAAGGAAATTAAACAGTATAAAAGACTGGAACTTAACAGACGATTTGGACAATTCTACCAGTTCTGAAAACAAACCTATCCTTTACAAATCACTACTGCAACCAATTTGTACTTAGGGTGGGTTTACACTTGCTAGTTATTGCAGGAAATTTATATCAGACAGAAATTTCGACTAGTGTAAACCATGAGCAATTTATGTCTGAGATATATATTTCTATCACGAACTATAAGTGTCGACACTTCTATACCACCAGGTGTAAACACAGATTTTTACGAGAAGAATTTAATTTCAGAGATAATTATCTTGGCTACTAGCTGTATTGTCGACACTTCTATACCAACAGATGTAAACACTGATTATTTGTGCTTTTGGTGAATTTATCGCAAATTAGAACAAATCCAGAACTGTCCTATACATATCCATGACATAAATGTCTAGCTATTTCTGTCAGTATGTAAACCTTCAAGAAAATATCTATCCGACACCTGACATATATTTCCTGCGAGAAGTGTCAGATGTAAACGCACCCTTACGGATCAGAACTCCGGGGAATTGCGAAAACATCGAAAATCAGACGCATCTAAACATTCCAATCTAAAGTCCTATAAACAATAGTCAATGCTCTGTTTTACGTTTCCGACCTCTATAAAGACCTGAATATACCATCTCGTTAAAGATGTTATATTATCCAGATTCTAATGTTTCTACCCTAAACCTTCTTCTCATCAAAGTCCTCTCTCTATCGAGCTCCACCAAGGCAACTTAGAAGACAATGGCGCAAAGATCTGCTGGAGTGACCGAGTGAAGTGTTAGCAATGGCTTTGTCTTCCTTCAAGTGCATCAATGTCTGTGGCTCTTCGACTCCAGCTCCTGGTCAGAGCAGAAGTGAACTCGGGTAGGCCCCCTTCAACGTCATCTGAGCGTCCTTCTGGTGCTTATCGAGAATGACATTGGGAGGCCTTGAGCACAGAACCCTCATATTGTATCATATATCATATTACCAGATGTATTCATATACAGGATGTAATAACAAATAAATAAATAAAAATCACTAGAAAAAAATACATTATTTGCCGAAGGTAGCTATCACATGTACTCCGTTAATAAGAAACATTTAGACCATCTAGTCAATCCCTTATTTATAATTTCCTACTCTTTTTATGATTTCCATTTTAATTGTTTATTTTAAAATTCTACGACGCTATTATTATGGATAATTATGTTCTATGGATTATATCAATCACTTATATGGCCCTATATAAAACTAATATTAACATAATTTTATTTTTGGGACATGTATCTTCTAGTGTTGACTATATTAAACAATGATGAGGTATTAAACTTCAAGCATATATGTACATTTAGCAGTATGCATGAAAATGTAATATTTAATGGAAACTATTAATAAATCTGAAATAATAATGCTGAACATTATATTAAAATAGTATATTTTAAGGAAAAAATGGGAATGAGTTTTAAGTATAACATATCGACGAATTTAGAAAAATGTTTATCCTTTTGGGTGAGTGTCAACTCAAAATGTTGACAAACTCAGCAAAGAAAATATTTCCTCTGCTTTTGCAGCTAAAGAATCCAAATATTTTCTGATGTTATCTTTCAGAAAAGATGGCTTCGGCGAGTATATATTTGAATACGTAAACATTTATATTGTTTCGGATTTAGTATGTCTCCCTCTATTTATATATTTTCTTTTAACCGTATTTTCTAAGTCTTTGATACCATTTGTTCAGATTCATGGGGAAAATGCCTTTTTGTAATATTAATAATACACAACTATTATCCGTAGGACACAATGTATAATTAATAGTATAAGTATTTTAATTTTCATATTCACGGAATATTCTCAAATCTGTTTGACCTACTAATATAGGTTTGTATTTATACCAAAAAAATATGTTAGCATTAAATTCCGTTTTCTTAATAGAGTTTTGAAAAACGTAGAACCAAAATTGAACCTTTCTTGTTGCTGTTTTGCGACAGAGAATCAAATAAAAAAAACAAAGTTTTAGATTGCATTGAAAAATTTGATTCAGGGTAATGATAATTTTTGTTTACGTCATTGTAAAAAGCTATAAAATTAATATGCATAATTTTCTTTTTCCAGGTAAGTTGCCGAAAAAAATCCCTGAAAATAATATGTCAGATTGTGAGTAACATTTTCACTAATTCAGCTTTTTAAAATGATACATTGAACTGTCATGTTGATCTTTCAATAATTCCGATACAAATTTTACGAAAATGCTTTGTGAGTTGTAAATGTTTATGTTCAAGAGAACATGCTTTAGCTCCTATAATTTAGGATGACATAAAAAATGCACTTCAAACGTCCAACAGGAATACGTTTTAAAAAATATAACTTTGCTCGTTCTGCTATACCAAAAAAGCAAAATTTTTTTATTATTATTTTAAAATACCTTAATAGGACAAAAGTAACACTTTCGACGTAATGCTCATATATTTCCGATTGAGATCACCCCATCTTAAATATGTTAAGACCCTTTTTATGGGTAAAAAATTTAATAAGCTTTTGAATGGTCATTTTCCACTTGCCACAATGTTTCAACATATTTAAGAAAATATAAGATTCCAAAACATTTCATGTCCGTTAGTAAAATGTTTAAGGCGTGAGCAGTTTACACTCCGTGCCAAGGGTCGTGTGTTCGATTCCCACGAGGGGAGGTGGATTTTCTTAGGGAAAAAGAAAGAGCATCAGGCTTATCCTGGCTAGAAAAGTGGTACGATTTTTGTCTAGCGAATTTCGCCCCAAAAACGGGTTCCGGTGGATCGATTCTACTGGTTAACGAACTTGACCTTTAAAATTAGAAGAAGGATTTTTTTATTTAACTTCATCTAAGCCGGACTATATATATATATATATATATATATATATATATATATATATATACATATATATATATATATATATATATATATATATATCAGGCTGTACCGCATGAAATGTCAGTTTTGTTTACTTTGCGATTTAATCCTTTCCCTTTTTTATTTCATTATTTACAAACATCATTGTTATTCATATAGAATTAAAGCTCTTTTATTCCTATTGTTTAATCAGTAACTTGCGTACTGTGTTGTGAGAACGATCCTCTGAGAAAAAATAAAACTTAAATTATGACTTCAACGGAAATCCGTATTGTTTTTCGTTATGAATTTAAGCTCAGTCATAGCGCTGCTGAGGCGTGCATGAACATTAACACGGCGTTCGGGGAGGGAACGGTGAATGAACGAACTGTTTACCAGTGGTTTTCCAGGTTTCGAAGTGGACATTTTGCCCTTGACAACGAGGAGCGAGGAAGGCCAGAAACCAAGCTTGACAATGACCACCTGAGTGAAAGGGTTGAAGCTTGTCCCTCAAAAAGCACTAGGGAACATGCCAAAGAACTCGGAGTAGGAGCCACGACAGTTTCAAGACATTTGAAGGAAATCGGCGAGTCCAAAACTGACATTTCATACAGTACAACCTGATATATATATATATATATATATATATATATATATATATATATATATATATATATATATATATATATATATATCGGAACTTCCGTAGAGCGTCATGAGATGAAAGGATTAAGCAGGCTTCCAAGGGAAACAGACTAAAAGTGTTTTAAAAGAATTGTGAAAAATGAAATGCATTTCCTACAAGGTTGCCAATATTCCATTCAAAAAGCAATAAGTGCTACGTTCAAAAGCCAAGGATTAATGCATCGGGAAAATGCCGGAGGCTTTTCCAATCAAGTACGTTCAGCACTCAAGAGCATAATTACTCCTGGCGAAATAGTCCATTATTTCTCATAAATTTTTACCTTTTCTCCAATGCCCTGCTGAAATTCATTTGAATATTCATTGTCTTTCAAGTATTTGACTGTCCATTGTTTGGCGAAACGTATTCTTTAAGTTTTTTATATTATTATATTTTTTTATATGAAAGTCTGACATGTGAATATAACATATCAATAATGTTTACGATAGCTAAGTAAATTATGTTTACTATTCTCTATTTATAGCATTTCCGGAGTTTAGAAAAATCCTAACATAATATAGTGGATATTGAAATTGATCCCCCGTTAGAATGTATTCATGTGTATATATAGAATTGGAATTAAGAACGGGTGCCCGGACAAAACCCGGAAAGAACTGCACCGAGGCTTAAAGGCCTCATGTAGCACCCGACATGCTGGGCATTACAGTTCTTTCCGGGTTTTCTCCAGGCACACGTTTCTTATTATATATATATATATATATATATATATATATATATATATAAACAGTGAAAATATGAATGTTAGCATATATTAGGAAGTGCCAATAATGATTGGCTCCTTCCATGTACTATTCACCGAATGTACACAAGACGAGCACAATTAATTATTGTACTATATAAATTGTACAGATTATAAATAAACATTTATTAAAAATATATATATATATATATAATATATATAGAAAAGCATATATTTTTTTGATCTAGAAAAGAAAAAATAAATTAAAAACTAAATAAGTAATATTTAACGCAAATCTGTAACTATTTGGGTTCATAGTTTCGAACCCATCACCTCCGAACTGTGAGTCCTAGACGATTGTAACCTAGCCTATAACTCTCCCCAAATAGAGACCTACATGTGTGCCAAGTTTGAACAAAATCGGTCAACTGTGTGGATTTGTATAAGGAACAAACAGACAGACAGAAAACTAGTAGACGCTTTTGACCTAGCCTACGAGACCTCCCGGATAAAGACCTACCAGTGTTCCAAGTTTAGTCAAAATAGGTCAAACGGTGTGGATTTGTATAAGGAACAAGCAGACAAAAACACAAACAGACAAATGATTTATGTATATATGTATATATATATATATATATATATATATATATATATATATAGAAAGATAGATAAGTACATATTTTATTTTATTTATCAATGTTTTACGAATATTTTTTCTTTAATAATAATGCAAGATTAAATTTCTTAAAATGAAAATGTCCCTTTTTGGTTAATTTTTGTATAAGCAGGAAGGAATACGATCAACAATTGTTTATCAATTTTAGAAAACAGTACTCGAAACAGTGTTTTACTTTGTTATTAATGTTTATAGAATTATTAAAGGTATGCACTAACCTATTTCTTTATTATTCTTCGATCTTCTGGAGTTATAAAATTACAAAGCTGCAAAAATTATAAGTTCATTGCAAAGGCTATTGCAATGAATTTATATGATATTTAATTTATTTAACCTGATTAAAAAGCACATTAGTATTATTATGTGAAAGTATGGTAAAAATCTTAATTAAAATATGTAGGGAATAGTAGGAATGCATTCTAGTTGAGTTTGTATTAGGTATTACAATAGTGTTGTTTAATAAGGCGATAGCTGGCACCTCCCCAGCTCTGCTGGCATTATTTCAGTATCCGTTTGGGAACAGACAAATGAAATGCATTTATTTTTACTCACTTCGATACAAGAACAACAGAAATTTATACACACTCTTTTACTTATTATAAGAAGAAAGGAGAGAGGAGAGTGAGAGAGAGAGAGAGAGAGAGAGAGAGATAGAGAGAGAGAGAGAGATAGATAGATAGATAGATAGAGAGAGAGAGAGAGAGAGAGAGAGAGAGAGAGAGAGAGAAAGAGAAAGAGAGAGAGAGAGAGAGAGATAGAGAGAGAGAGATAGAGAGAGAGAGAGAGAGAGAGAGAGAGAGAGAGAGAGAGAGAGAGAGAGAGAGAGAGAGAGAGAGAGAGAGAGAGAGAGAGAGAGAGAGAGAGAGAGAGAGAGAGAGAGAGAGATAGAGATAGAGATAGAGAGAGAGAGAGAGAGAGAGAGAGAGTAGTATAGATAACAAAAACAAAAGAAAATCAGGGAATGAGCCTGAAAAAAGCGAAATACAAGGAATGAATGACAATGGCTATTTGCCAAGGCCAAAATTTACTACTCTTCTTTTGGACTACTAGACTCTTATATTTCGGAATCTCTTTGAACGGTGACAACTATGACAGAATTAGTTATTATTGCTTGAAGAAAAGAGATCATACGTTCCTTTACTGTGTCTAGCCTTATTTATTTATGCACCCGTACTATTTATACAAACACAGATATTCTGTCTATAAATATTGGAATATTTTGGAATAACATCGAAAAACACTTAGCAAAGCAAAAGATACTATTTTTATATTATGCTGCTTATTAATGGGAATGTACGTTTTTATATATTAGAGAATAATCTTTGATGATTACAACCATGACAGATTATTCACTTCACAAAGGAATGGTGTTAAAGACCTAATAGGTCATACCATAAAAAAAAATAATAAATAAATAATTTAGCAAGAGATACGATTTTCGTCACCAGTAAACAATGTTTCCTAAAATGTATTGAATCTAGCGAAGTGTTCGATTATGTAACAGGACTCTTACTATAAAACATATGCTTACAGAATGCAGACAGAGAAATCTACTAAACATACCTTATGACATTCAAGAACTGTTAACGGAGGACAGCCCACATATAAAATCCATATTACAACATTTTCATAACATAAACATATACCGTAAAATTTAAAAAGTATGCTGTTTTAAAGAAAAATATTAAAAAAAAAAAAAAAAAAAAAATAATATAACACTTTCTTACTTTAAATGATCCTCATCTCTAACCTTTACACAATAATATTCTTGTGTTTATACTACAAATATACCCGTATCGTGGAATGAATTTTAATGCCCAAACTCTCAACAGGCTATTTTCTTTTTTTACTTCTGGCTATTTTTTTTTTTTTTTAATTTTTTAATATTGTTTTTTATTAATTTATATATTTATTTTATTGTATTATTTTTTTCTTCCCTACTTATTTATTCATCTTTTCTGTTACTAATATATTTTCCCCTCTCAAGAGTTACTGCCTTTCTCGTTTTCCCGAATCTTATGTTGCTTAGTAGTTTTGTTCATTATCAAATCTTGTATATACCTTATTCACAGTATCAACAACAGTGCTAAACAACTTCTTATTTTACACCTTCTTTCTCGAAGAAATTGTAAACAGGCCATATTTGTATCTACATGAACTGACTTGTTCCAATGTATTTTATCTGTTATTCTAAAGAATTTACAATGTATTTTTTTAATTACAACTAGAAATTTATCTGTATAATTGTTTCGAGCACGTCACCTTAGTTGCTGGTGCTCATAAATAAGGGAATTAAAAAAAAAATTGCTTTACACTAGTGAAATATGTTTTTTTTTTGTACGTTTAACGGCGTATCAACTATTAGGCTATTAACGCTGGACTATCTACAGGTTGCCACCCTTTTATAATGCCAACAACACGTGGTCGGTCATTCAGGTACTGACGACGCCCGACGTTGCTTAACTTCCGTGATCAACAGGAATCGGTGAAGTCAACATGGTTAAGATCGTTAGCTGTGAAATATGGTATAACTACACGTAGTTAATTACCTTAGGCCAATATTTTGATTGGTTTGAAGATATGATCTACGTTAGAAGCCTAGGTAGGTAAAATATATAATATATGCGCCATTAGTATAGGAAGCTCTGTGCTAATACACTATCTACCTGACAAGATCGATATCACTCCTTGAAGCTAGCAAACTTTACTAATTAGGATATATTATTCCTAACTTGTTCCTCTACTAGCTCTAACTAATTTGATTGCCTTCCAGCTCTCTCCTTCCCCGTACGGCTTTAATCCATTATACAATGACATTAGAATACCACATCTCAGGACAGAAATTGGCTTTAAACACAAAACCAAAAGGAGATAGGAAATTCGTTAAAGGATTGAGGAAGTAGGATCAACAGTGAAATGTAACCTTTTAGCACTTTCCTCCGAAGGAAAAGGAAAGCAGCTATTGAGGTTGCACTCATGACGGAATTTCTTCAATTCTGCATCGATCCTGCCAAGTAGACACAATTTATGTATATCTGTAGTGTCATTTATTAACATAAATCTGGAAGCAAATTAATTACAAAATTAATAGTTGAACAGTAGCTCATTACAAAAGTAAAAGAGCAGAATTATTCATGTTTTTATTTTATTTATAAAGGTTATTTAAAGCGAAGTACTCAGGAATGCAGTCAACACTACCAAAATTCTGAGGAAAGTGCTTATTTTTGCAGCTCCTACGTGACGGACTTTTTTTCAGTAACATTGGAAAAAAACAGGGTTGATTTTCTCGTTCACACCATTATTCAAAGCACTAACATTTTTGAGTAAATAGTAACTTGTTTTTATTAAAAAATAATAAAAATATATATAGCATAGCACCCCTTAAGCTTCTTTGACGGACTAGCAGCCGAAATAAATTGGCTTTGGGGCTGATTACCATGACCTTTACTAAATCTTTTTTATTTATTTATTTATTTTAAAAGCTTCGCAACGAAGGTGACTTGCTCTTTTTAAATTACAAAACAAAATATACAATATACAAAAGTAGAAATTTATGGAACTAAATATTACAAAAGTGTTAAGAAGAAGAAATAGGAGCTAACATTATTTACAGTATTGCTTATTACAATATAGATATTATATTTACATACATATGACTTATATATATATACATATGACTAAAACTACTAACATTAATTAATGGTACAAAAAAAAAAAAAAAAAAAAAAAATTTAATTGAAATCAGATTATTATTATACCCTCGAAATATTATCTAAATTTTTTCCTGGAATCAAATTTTTGTTTGTAGGTTGTGTTGTTTTAAAAATGTAAATATATCGTTGATGAAGGGGCTACCCTCTGTCAGTAGTTCCTGTAAGTTGTAAGGTAGTTTTAGTTGTTCTCGTATTCTGCATTCCGTTAGTAAGTGTTTTATTGTCATTGGAACGTTACACTGTCTGCAAATGGGTTGTTCTTTATTTGTCATTAAATAAGAGTGAGTCAGTAAAGTGTGTCCTATGCGTAGTCTACATAGTATAACCTCTTCTCGTCTGTTTCTTCGGCTACTAGAGATCCATTCATATATAGTATTTTTGATTTCTCTGAGTTTGTTGTTTTGTATGTTTGTCCAGTATTCTTGCCATGTTTCTTGTATAGTATCAACTAGTTCTTTTTTTATGTCTTGTATAGTTACAAACAAAAGAATTTGTTTCTTGTATAGTTTACTAAATCTGGTTCTCCTCTCTAGTAATCCGCAATTTTCAACGAAACGAGTAGTTTGTGAGGTATCAGTGTCAATGTTTTGACAGTTCACAACGCTTCATGTAATCGTCTTGTTTAACAAATATTCTCCTAACTAAACCGACAGAGCGAATGAGCGTTTCGCAATTACCTTTTGTATCAAATGAAAAATGATTTACTAATGATCTGAATAATACGCTCCTTTGTAGAAATGGAGAGATCTGATTTTCTTAATAATTACTCTTATTGAGAAAAGTATAATTCAAACGGAGAAATGTAATAGATGACGTTCCAGGTTATTTCCTAAAAGTGATAAACAACTTTTACTTTATTATTTTTTAAGATGAACGATTTCTCAACCCGCAATGTTGTTGAGAAGTGCGGGCTTTGAACCGTTAGAAGAAGATGACACTGCGCCGGGATCAGAAGGAATAAAATTTACCCAAAGAATCTATCATTCCGTTTTTAACTTGTGTCGAGCTTTTAGTTTATTTTATGTATTATTAATACATTTGCTATTATTTCTAATTGACTGTAGGGCTAATTAAGGTTTGTTTTGTTGAAACGTTAAGTACAAGCGTTTAACCCTGTTTATTTAAATAACATAATTTTCAAGAATCTAATGAATACTAGTTGAATTTTCATTTTTCCTTTAAAGGAAATTTTCACATATATGCACTTTTATGAATATTTCTAAACTAGTCACGGTTTCATTAGTATTCTCAAGTAATTAGTTATTAATAATAAAAAAAAAAAAAAAAAAAAAAAAACTTTGGAGTTGTTTTGTATCAGAGTTATACTCTGGTGTATATTGTATTTGCATTCTGCTATTTTTTTAATTTTCACGTTAGTTTTGACATTTATCAGATAATTCCTTTTTGCAATGTAACTAATTTTAGAAAATAAACCATTTATTTTATTATATTAATGTTCCTATCGGCTAAAAACACTGTTTTTTTCATTTACCATTAGAATAGAACATTTTCATTGTTAATGATTGTAAAAAAATAAAATTAAGGAGTGTAGAAAGTTCTAAAAATAAGTGGAGTTCTGCGGAGTAATAAGTTATTCTTTGTAACGTTCCAAGGATTTCTGGATATATTTACTGCACTATTAATAATATTGATCAGAAAAATCTGCATAACTCTTCCACGAATGAGAACTCTTCTCTAATTTATTCCTAAAACAGTTCAAATCTTTCCGAAAATTGTGCAAGGAACTATCTAGCACAAAAAGAACTACATGAAGTACAATGAACGCTGTTTTGACAATTTTGGCTTTCTTTGAACCCAGAATCGTTACATTATTTCTGAATGACCTCTCCTAAATAATTTCTATTTTATATTGTTTTTTATTTATTTCGTATTATTAACCATTTATCTGAGCAAATCGCCTTGCTGTTGTGAAGCTCCTTAAATAAATAAATAATTTCTGTTATTAGACTAAGCTGCTCCAATCAATTTTTTAACTAAATCTATCTCCTGCTTCATTTAAGTCTTTTTTTACTGCCGCTATCCATTTAATTACTTCTCGTTCCCTTTGGGATATTCTTTATTTGTGAATGTCTGCATATTGTCAGAGTTCAGTGCATGATGTCTGATGATAATAGGAGATGGAGAAACTGATTAGGCCAGTAATTTCATAATAACAGCTTTGTAGAATTGATAAATCCTTCGTGTGCGTTTCCCTTAACTGATTACGAGTGTCGAGCAGCAATTTGACACGGAATATAATTGGTTCCTAATTATCGCTGGTCGGGCGGTAGGTTGTTATTAGCACTTTCCTCCGAAGGAAAGTAGCTATTGAGGTTGGACTCATGACGGAATTTTTGAAAAATTTCTTCAAATCTTTATCGATCCTACCTAGTAGACACCGAAAATGACCCCCGTTAAAATTTATATATATATATATATATATATATATATATATATATATATATATGCATATATATATATATATATATATATATATGTGTCTGTTAACACGATAGCGGCCAGAGTTTTTGTTTTTTCGTCACGAAACTTGGTATATAGCATTCAATTAGCAAACGATTGAACGAGTTCGTTAACCACCAAAGTCGGTCCACCGGAAGGGGGGGTTTACCCAGAACCCAAAACACTTATTTGACTATGTCAGCCGTAATATTTGTTATATTTCAACGAAACTTGGTATTCGTAGTGTTAATATTGAGAGAAAAGTGAGATATAAAAATGAACTAAATCGGTTCATTAGAAGGGGGGGTTTACTCCGGACCCACAATACCAATTCGCCACTACCAGCCGTGATTTTTGGTATATTTCGACGAAACTCGGTATTCGTAGTGCTAATCCACAGGTAAATATGTTTTGTAAAAATAAACGAAATCGGTTCATTAGGAGGGGGGGTTTACTATGGACCCACAATACCAATTCGCCACTACCAGCCGTGATTTTTGGTATATTTCGACGAAACTCGGTATTCGTAGTGGTAATCTACAGGTAAATATGTGTTGTAAAAAGAAACTAAATCGGTTCATTAGAAGGGGGGGGTTTACTCCGGACCCAAATTCCTAATATACTCATACCGGTCGTAATTTCTGCTGTATTGTAACGAAACGCTGTATACGTCGTGGGTAACTCATGAGAAAGAAGTGTTGTAAAAATGAGCTGAATCGTTCAATCGGAAAGCGGTGGTTTAATTTGTAATATATTTGAATAGAAAAGCCGGCAGACGTAGGTTCACAAAGCCGCCGCAAGGAGCGCTTTCTACCACTAGAGTAACTGTATCCTGTTCCTGCGTTAGATCAAAATACGATAATATGAGGATTTTTGTATTTATTACGTAGTGTAGTAGGTACCATGTGTAAACATAACTCTGGATGCAAATTAATAATTGATCAGTTACTCATTACAAAATGAGAACTATTCACGTTTTTAGTTTATTTATGTAGGATATTTTAAGCAAATTGTTCTGGAAAGCAGTCTACACTACCCAAATTCTGAGGAAAGTGCTTAGTTATGCAGCTCCTGCGTGACGGACTTTTATTCAAATTAGAAAGCTTAATATGCAAAATGTGAGGGCTTTTTCGATAAAAAATATTAGCAGTGATCCAAACCCGTTCTTTCTGAGTTTACCGAGCTACGTATAAATAAAATAACTAGCAAAATGATGAATTATAATTATTCGGTTGAGTTTGAGCTTTCAAAACATGCTCTGGAGGACATGAGATCGAAACTCTGGCACGCACAAAACTATTTAATTGTACTATGTCGTAGCCCAACGAAAGATGAAATAGGAGTGGTTCCTGACCGTTCTTAGGGTCACCCAATCTTTAATTAGTACCTGCAAATGTGAAAATTAAAGCATGCCGGCACATCTTACTGGCACAATATCTTCCAAGAGTGTCGTACCGTCAAGATACAGAAACCCCTTCAGTATCTCTGGCCGATAACCTTTCCCGGTTACGGAACTGTAAAGAAACCTCATCCCTGTTGAAACATCTATTCCAGCGTTTTTTTTTTGTTTTTTTTTTTAAATTTTATTATTTTTTAACAGCGTATCAACACTTATGCTATTAACGTCGATTCTAGCAGTTGTACGCAAATGTTTGTTGGTTTATGTCACGACTTTTCCAGGCACCATATTATTTTTCCGAGTATTTTGAAAGCTGAAAATTAGGATGTAATTTGTACAGATAAGAATAAAACAATAATTAAAGTATGGAAAATGAAAAGAATCCAATCTACCGTGATATCCGAGAAAGACGCAATCCAAAAATGTAACGTTTAAATTCTACACCGTAAAATATTTTTTATAACAAATTTCCATGAAGCGTTCAATTTCCTTGTTATATAAGTACAACTGAAATTTTCTTTAAAATAAAGACATCCTAATTTTTAAATTGTTTGCAATTACATTTTTAGCGTTCTTAACGTAAGAAACCAATAAAAACATCTTTAAAATTACTATTCTACAGCGCATTTCCTCAAAAGGAAAAATCAAAACAGAAAAACATATCACAGCTTTTTATAGGAAAGGAGTGGAATTTTGTGGGTCAGTTTTGTTCAATTTCTTGCCTCCGTAACTAAGAAGCCTCCAAACGAACTGATGTCTTATAATAAAATTGAAAAGAATACTCAAACGAAGACCATGCTACAAAATCAAAGAATTTCTTGTTATGGGTTTAATATCCACACTAGCATCTTGAGTGAAACCTGTATATGTAAGATTTAAGTCATTGTTAGTAATTTTAATTGTATGACGTTACTATCTCAAATACAAGTTTTATGAAACAAAGGATATTCTATCTACTATATATTTGTCAAATACCACGCACTCACTCACTCACTCACTCACTCATCTATCAACGCCCAGCCCAAACCGCTCGACAGAAAATTTTGAAATTTTGCATGGACACTCCCTATATAACGTAGGCGCTCGCTAAGAAAGAATTTTTTGATATTCGTATTTTTAAGCATTTTTAGGGAGGTTTAAAGTTTGAGTTGGCAAGCCTAGGCAGCCTGCGTTGCTAGGACGATAAAGAACAGCTGTTTACCTTACATTATCTATCTCATAGTTTTATTTCCAATTGAGGTTAATTTCAATAATGATGGCAGACCTTGAATTACTAGAAATTAACTGTCCCTCATAGAGTTTTAATTGCCTTTCTTTTCTGCCTGTCCCCGTCAGATAGGCTTGCCATATTTTTGGAGAGTTAAACCGAGACACATTAATATGGGATGGGCATAGCAGGGGGGGGGGATAAAAAGAGTACAAATTATAAGCAAAATGGTTGGTGGGTTTTAAGCCTAGCAAGTAACGGGAAGGGGGAATCCTGAACTGTTAGTCTACCCAAACCATAAAAATAAGAACGGAACTTTTTTTGCTACTTGATTTTCTTAAAAAAATCTCTCAGCCAAATAGTAGAGTCTGGCAGCTGGCAGCGCTGTGCAGGTAGTTCCAGCGTTTTCCAGTTAGATTACTTCTCATTTCTTTGACACTGTTAGCAGTAGTAAAAATGTTGATTGTAGAAAAGTAACCGATTTATAAAAGATTCTTATAAACATGAATTCATTACTTTTTACATCTTACAGCCTTTTCCGGGACATCGATAAAACTGGGCGGGACACCGAAACAATTGCAAAATACCGGGACAGTCCCGGTCAAACCGTGATATATGGCAAGCCTTAGAGTTTTCTAGGTGAGGTAATAATATCCGGAACCAATGAACAGCCTCTTCGCCTATAACCTTGGTAATGCTCGCAAATATAATGGGTGTTTCCGAATAACCTTTTGGAAACATAAACTTTTAAATTTTAACGCCTATTGAATAACATATAGTATGACGGGAGCGTGCTATAATAAACTGCACAAAATTGTATTGTAAGGTAATTTTAATGAAACATTATTTAACGCAATAAAATAACTACTTATCTGCCGTGACGAAGCACGGGTATTCAGCTAGTTTGTAATAAACAGCTGTTTGAATTATTAATTTTTATTCAATATTTTTCCGGAGTAAACGCCATCTTCTAATGGGATTTTGATTTATTTAAAAAAAAAAAAAAAAAAATGTTCCTCATCTTATCTACCGAGTTTCATTGCAAAGTACAAATACCGGGGGGAAGGGCAAATTCATATTTTCGTTTCAGAGTAAGCCCCTTTTTCTAATGGACCTATTTAGTTTATAATTCTGGCGTAAACGAGTTTCGTTGCAATATAACAAAAATTTAGGCCAAATTAGTATTTTGCGCTAGGAGGATAGACCGATTTTCCTGGCTTGCCAACTCTATTAATTGTTTGTTACGAGAATGATATATATATAAATGTATTTATATTCATGACTGCAACCTGAATAGCTTCTTTCGTTCTAAGTGCTAAAAAGTCCGAATCGTTTTTCTTCCATTTTCGCCTAATAGGTTTGAAATATTAAAAAAGCAAAACAATAAACAATGAATTACCTGCCTAATGAATCCGAAGAAGCGACAGACCTTCAACGAATGATGAATTAATAACATAAAATCAATATTAATAATTAGGTCGAAATGGATGCTGTTAGGGTCGGGGAAAGAGGTCAAACCAGAGGTTTGCATGAGCTTTCGGCTTGGTAGGCACGCAACTCAATACCTTTAGTATATAAATACTGCACAAAACAATATCAATGTTAATAGCATAAATATTGTTTTAATTTTAAATAAAATAAACGATTTCAAGTGCTGACATTTTAAAAAAATTCATATTTAGAAATATAGAATCTGAAGTTGTTATATAGCAATCTCAAAAGAACTAGAAAAGTCTAGTATATAACTATTGTATCTATACAGTAGATATATATACATTATACTAGTATATATACATTATATATATATATATATATATATATATATATATATATATATATATATATATATATATATATATATAGCGAGAGAGAGAGAGTGAGAGAGACAATGATTTGGCCGGATGGTCACACAATTAATAATTTTAGTGGAGACTCGGTTTTTTGATTTTGCTACTATATATATATATATATATATATATATATATATATATATATATATATATATATATATTATATTAAATATTACGCAAATAAATCGACCGCTGGAGAATGCCGTATTAACACAAATAATTCTCCCCAGCGAAGAAATCTCAAAAATAATATATATATATATATATATATATATATATATATATATATATATATATATACATATATATATTGGGAAGCTATATGAATAAAAATCACGTGTCTGTCCATGTGTTTGTCTGTTTGTTCCTTATACAAATCCACACCGTTTGACCGATTTTGACCAAACTTGCCACAAAGGTAGATCTTGATCCGAGGAGTGTCGTAGGCTAAGTCAAAAACGTGTACCAGCTGTGAGTCTGTTATACAAATCCTCACCGTTTGACCGATTTTGACCAAACTTGCCACATAGGTAGATCTTGATCCGAGGAGTGTCGTAGGATAAGTCAAAAACGTGTACCAGCTTGGTGTCTTTTATAGAAATCTACAACGTTTGACCGATTTTGATCAAACTGAACACACAGCTAGATCTTGATCCAGTCACAAATAAGGCTAAGAAACAAATGTCAGCCAGCTGTCTGCCCGTATGTTTGTTCCTTATTCAAATCCACACTGTTTGACTGATTTTTATCAAACTTTGCACACTGGTAGGTCAACATCCGGGGAGTGTCTTAAGATAGGTAAAAATGGTCTAGGACTCACAGTTCGGAGGTCACGCGTTCGAAATTGTGAACCCAAACAGTTATAGATTTGCGTCATTAGATTTTAATATTACTTATTTGGTTTCTAATTTATTTTTGCTTTTCTAGATGCAGGACGTAGGTGTAGTATGGCAGGGTGGGTAACATCTAGTTATTAATAATAGCTAAATAAAATGAGCGAAATTTAAATTTTGCAATAAAATGTTTAATCTTAAATTAATCGTAAAGTGTGTAATTTTTGTCACCCAATTTCTTCTGATAAAATAAATCCTAAATTTTACGTTTTTTAGTATTGAATGTTGAATGGCTTGCATGCAGCCTTCGATCCTAAACAACACGCTACCTCCGCCCTAACATTTTCTTCCTTGGCTTACCAACTAATTTTTTCTTTATTGACCAAGAAGTGTGGGCGATGAATTTAAAAATTTGCAATAGTTTATTTATTTATCGTATTATTTTGGCAGGAAATGTCGATAAAGATTTGAAGAAATTTCTTTAAAACATTATTTAATAAGTTGAAGTACAACCTCAATACCTACATTTCTTAAAAGAATGTGCTATTAAAACGTACCTTCGCGAAAATCAATTGTAAATAAGCTATCTGATTTTAAATATTGAAGGTATATACTTCTGCCCAAACGATTTCGGAATTTTAAAAAAAAAAAAATTATTTATGAGCATCAGAAACTAAGTCGATTCGCTCAAAACAATTATTAAAAATTTACATTCAATTAAATTATTACATATATACATCGAAATATACAATTGGAATTATACATATACACCAATTATACCATTCATTATACATCCAATTATACAACTTGTATAAATATATGATATTGTACTCTTGTATAATACTAGAATACAATATTATATATTTATTCAGTTATATAATTAATCAAAAAGATATAAAGTAATAAGACAATAGATGTCAACTTTGTTTATATAATGTAGTTAGATTTTGTAATAACTTATAGGTTTCTGTTTAATTTGTTAATTATGTTTTGTGTCGGTCCGTTCGATGTTAGTAAAGTATGAATGCATAGCTTTAATATGTTTTAGTCTTTAATGATATAAATAACAAATTTACTGTGGGTTATGGGGAATACTTATATATATATATATATATATATATATATATATATATATATATATATATATATATATATATGCCTAAACATATATTCACATATACATTCGTAAGTACATCATGATGCCATTAGAGCGTTCTCTCGCATTAGATAATATCGGTAAAATTGTCAATTTACATCTGATATCGAAACTATTGATTTGATTTGGCCACAGCGTCTTGGGAAATCGTAAGAAAACAAAGAAAATCTTCAAGAGACTAGAATTCAGCTTTATAACAAGATGAGAGTATTGCCGGAAAATTGGTCGCCTCCATTTTAGGGAAGTCTACTAAGTTAGGAGTTAAGGAAGGGAGAAAACGAGAGAGAGTGCGTCTCTTCTATTCCTCTTCTTCTCGGTCCCCCCAGAAGCTAGTTTGCAGAAAGCTGTGTTTGCTCAATGAAGACAGGGCGTTTAATTACATCTTCAAGCTCGCAAATCACAAGAATAACTTTCTCTTTAGTTACTCTTCTTCATCTTTCTCAATATCACTTGATGATCTTCTTTAGTATTTGCTTCTCATTCGTTTATGTATTTAGGAGGAACACCATTTATATTCGTTGTAATTCTAAGTAAACCTTAGAGCAAATACGTAAACCATAATAAGTACGAGATCAGATTAGGCTAATTTTGAATAACTCTGTGACGACCAAAAACGAGATGTTACCAATATATCGTAGATGGTTGTCTATATTTACCCTATTGCCCCCTCTTCCAGTTTATAAGGTAATACCACATATTAGAACTACTAGACTACAATATCCATAAACCCCAAGCAAATCTGTCCAATTTGTAATACCAGCCAGCTAGAGTAAATGCACCTTATGTCAGTTGCCTGTCTAATTTACTAATCTTACAGCTCATTCATCACACCTGATATCATAAACATCCTACCCCAAAACCTTTTTTTCTAAGATCTGAATGAATCCGAAACTTCTACTATTTTACCATAGCACCCTTAAACCTGAGAACCTTTGCTCTGAAATCTGGAAGGCATACACTATAACAGGGACTTAGTATTGTTTATTTTATTATTATAAAACTGTTATATTATGTTTTGATTAACTTCTATGATCGATTATGTTTTTTATTTTTATTCTCATTTCTGTTGGCTATTATTTTATATTTACTTGGTAAATAGCATTATTATAGTTATAAATAGTTGGTATTATAGTTATAAATAGTAAGTACACACCCCATTTTATCTGACCTAAAAACAAAGTATGTAAATAAATAAAAATATTTGCTGTCTTGTACAGCTCAACAAGCGAAAATTAATCGCTATCCCTCCCTAATAACTTGTACGTTACTTTTTACAATAACCATATGCAGAACTAAAAGGCCCCAAACTAGTAGCAACTACGTCTATTGAGGTAATTAATATTAGAGGGTGGGTTCAGTCCGAAAATGTCAAGAAGGATATCAGCCAGTTTATTTTTATATCATGTAAATACCTAAAAAAAAAGATGTAGTGAATTATAAAAATAGGCGAAAAGTTAAGAATACTTCAATATTTATCTCACAATATTTATTTCAATTCCCTACATGTTTCGCAATCTTTTATGCCTCTCCAGGGAATTATCTTTAAATACATCAGCTTCAGCCTCAAGCTGAGGAGGAGAACCTTCTACTAGTAGGGCCACTTCTTATTTAATAGTGTTGTATTTAAAAATAATCCCCTAAAGAGGCACCAAAAAGGCGTGAAACGCGTAGGGAAGTAAAATAAATATTGTGAAATTTATATTGAAGTATATTGACCTTACGCCTAATTCGATAATTCACTAAATTTGTGCCCAATTAATGGAGCAAGGGGCCAATTTTTGGTATCGAGTAGATAAGACAAATAAAGATGTTAAAAACGCTTTAAAAGATCCTTTCATATGTGCAATCTCAATGTCTTGCGTAGGACATAACTTTCTCTAAATCACACTAAATAAATTATCTGTATGACGTTTTGAAATATTTTTGTCTATTTTATTATAATATTTTGGCAAGGAGTTCCTTTAAACATTCTTGTAAGTATCGCACTTGTGTGGAAGCTCCTTTTGTGACTTTGATCAGCCATTGGTGCATAAACTTAAGCGATATTACTCCCTCTACCTTCACCCCAGCTTACCGAAATACACTGTAATTACCCGTAAGCCATCCTTCAGCATGGATTTCGCATAATCTCCTTCAAATACCTCTTCATTTACATGCAAATCCCTCCTGTACCGACCGACGCTCCAGCCATAATCTAATATGTTAGAGCAGCAACCTTCCACGAAATATTCCTGTCATGGAAGGAAAATACATTTTTATTAACATCTTTCACTATCTCAAGGCATTATGAAATTGCGGAGTTCCTGGGACGTGGATGTTTTACTTATTGTCATTTGTTGAACGCATTCCATTAAATGATTGTCAGAAGACATAAAAAAATAATTCTCGGACTAATAAGCTAACTTACAACATACACCTCTGGAGATCCACAAACCCTTCCAACTCCTATAAAAACCCTTCTTCAAAAATAACCAATGCTCCATGCTAAGTTTTCAAACTCACTTCCATAATGGCTTCAGCATTCCATGTATTAAGCCTTGTTAAAACTGTCTACTCTTTATATCCTCATGTGAAATCTGAAGTAACTCTATTTACCAACCTTGTAAAAAGAAGAAAATTGGCCATTTTAAGAATTGTGGTTAACTCCGAAGCAAAATTATTTTTTTGCCCACGACTGGCCGTTATTTTCTGCTTCTTGAATGGAAACTCAGTACATTTACCGCCTATCAAATGAAAAAAATGTCTTGTAATACAACAAAAAATAGAAATCAGTAAGATAGGAGTTCTCCAGAATAAAATCAAACGCATAAAAATTAATAATTGACTTAGGAGTGAAATTCCTCAGATATACTGCATAGACTTAAGACCTTGTTTCTAGTTCAATTTTCCTTAATAAGTTTTGATTTTTGAGAAGTATATCTTGAGAGAACCCTTACTTCTAAAAGCAGGCCTCACTCCAACTGTATCCGGGCAACCATTTTAACCGATCTGATAAGGATCCAATTCTAGAGAAGCCAACTTCACACGGGCCTCTAAAAGATTCCCCCTCATTAGTATTTTCTGTTAATTGTTTCTCTAGAACTCTTTAGCTCTTTTCAATAAGACGATTTTTAGAATTTCTATTTTGGTAAATTAATGAAGTAGGAGACAAGATATTTAGTTTTTTTTCGCTTTTAAGGTTTTTGGTGTGGTAAAGGGTATATGCTTTAATAATATCTTTTGAAGGGGGATTCGAGAAATTATTTGCTTCTCTTTAAAATCATTTTTACAGAATCCTCAAATTCCCGTAAGCACCAAGATATGATCATGTGGTTTACTCTGTCCATTCAATCAAAAGTTGTTTTTTTTCTAGGTTTGCACAATAAATTGTTTCTTTCTTTTTATTAATGCATTACTAAAATATTTTTATAGCTTTAAAGGAAAGATTAAACTTCCGTTACTCATCTATTATATATGTTGGAGTTAATTATTTGTCTGTATATTGGTCAGAAGGTCCCAACAATGAATAAATAAATAATAGGCGTGTTCATAAAATAATATATATATTCCTCTTGAATGAATAAAACTTAACTTCAATAAATAAATAAAATTATAAGACGACTGTCAATAAATAAATGAAATTAATAATTGTTCATAAATAAAAAGCGTTCATAAATTAGAAGAGATCAGTAGAAGGGAATGACGTCACTTAGGCTGATGTGTAGATCTCCATGCGGAGAGTTGGTAGCTGGGAGCTCGGATCTCGCTGGTACTGCTTGTACCGAGAAGGTAACCTAGGGTTATCACAAGCAGCTTTAAATCTAGTAAATAGTTCAGTACTTGCGGATAAATCCTAGTGTACCGAGATGTTGGGCAGGTTTTGGTGGATCTCTTGGAGCAGGTAGCAGGACATAGAATGCTAGGAGAACGACAATTGGCTTGAACTGCTGAGATGCCGAATCCTCCGGTTATCTGCTCACTATCTGGATACTAACTCCGTAACTAACGGTAAAAATTATTCCCGCGGGAAAGCTCCATTAAAACTTTAGTGCAGCGGGCTTTTCTCCCGCGGAAAAATATAATTTAAAACAAGCTCCGCTACATATAAAAATGAATCGCTAAATGTGTTGGTAAGCGCAAATCGCGAGAACAACTGAACCGATTTCACTAATTCTTTGTTTATAACATTCCTTGAAGTACGAGAACATTTAAAACATTTAACATTTGAACATTTAAAAAAATGCCTGAAAAAGTCTAAAAACAACACTTTTCGGGTCTTTTTCACTTCCTTAACGTAAATTCATTTTTCAATAAAAACATATGTTCTCAATTATAATATTTTTAACAGTTAATGTATTTGTGTATCTATTATATAAAAAAAGTCCGACTCGCAGGAACTGCATCATCTTAGCGCGGTTCCGTTCTTATCTCTAGACTCATTTAAAATGATTAAAATAGAAGCTGTTATTATTTTGGGTCCACATTTCTAGAAAACATGAAGATTAGATAGTTAGCCGTCGAGGTGATAAGTAAAGATGGAATGGTTGGGATTCGGCTAAAGAAACCTCAATACGATTTTTGTTAAAAAATCTATATTTAGGACTTTCAGCTACTCATTGGTAGCCTTCGTCAGCATCTAAAGTGCCGGGAGGCAGAGGAGGACCAAAGTTGACAGTTCCATCTTTACTTTCAAGAAAGGTCTTATTTACGATCTTACCTGGATAGGCCAACCCGCCATAGGAAGGACCCCGCTAGGCAGTTGAAAAGTTATATCTCCATATAGTCCATATCTCTAAGATTAAATTGTTTTTCTTAACCTGATTTATTATCAAATACATTATCCAACTATAAGCAATTAAAAAATAACAAGGAATAAAAACAGACAAAAAGAACAGTTCGAATAAGCGAAATCAATTACTTTAAAGTTTTGAGCTCTTATTTCTCCGATTGTCATCGCCTAATCAAAACTTTCATCAGAATCTTTTTGTAGAGCATTTCGTAAGCTTTCTAATGGTATTCTTCCGTTTACCAAGATTCTCAACCTTTTTCGAGATATTAAGTAAAGTATACAAAGTTACCAAAACGTTTTGTCTGTTAATAAAATATTTTATTCTAACCCTTCCTTAACTCCAAACGTAACCAAAATTTCAACATATTAGTTTTGATGAATGTAGAACATGCAGAAAATGTTTCAACTGAATCCCATGATTCTAAGTACCCAAACCAAAAGCGGTATTCAAAAACTATTTTTCAAATTTTCTCGAAAACGGTTAAAGCTATCGTCTTGAAAATGGTTTCATTCGTTTTCCTAGCCCAAGAAGCCTATAAAACGAGTACTTACAAGCTTATGAACTCAAAAACGTAAGCGTTGCGATTTTTTTTGCGCGAATTTCCCAAACGCCATCTTCCAGTGGGCGGATTCTGCTGGTTAACGAACTTGACCTTTCAAATTGGACGACGGATTTTTCTACCAAATTTCATCAAAATCGGACCATCAGGGAAGCCAGAAATGAGCGAACAGACAAATATATATATATATATATATATATATATATATATATATATATATATATATAAATATATACATATATATATATATATATACAAATTTTAACCACCGTTATTTTCGGTCTCTAGGGGTTCTGAAACGCGAAATTTTCTAGTCGGCACTTCCGGATTGTTTCATTGTATCAACCCTATAAGCGGGGTTCCTCCCTATGGGGGAGGGAGGAACCGCGCTAAAAGTGAATCGCTAAATGTGTTGGTAAGCGCAAATCGCGAGAACAACTGAACCGATTTCACTAATTCTTTTTTTATAATATTCCTTGAAGTACGAGGATGGTTTTTACGGAGAGAAAAATTTAAAAAATTGCCTGAAAAAGTCTAAAAACAACACTTTTCGGGTCTTTTTTACTTTGTTAACGCAAATTCATTTTTAAATAAAAGCATATGTTCTCAATTATAATATTTTTAACAGTTAACGTATTAGGTTATTTGTGAATAAGCAAAAAAATTAAATAAATAAGAACAAGTAATCACTAGGTGACAATAGAATCACATGTTAATAATGCAATTTAAATTAATTTATATTTGCGTTAACGAAGTAAAAAAGACCCCATTTTTCTATATTCCCATACAAAAGATTCGTAATAATACTTAAATGTCAATTAGAACTTTAATGCCATACCAAAAAATTTAAGTGTTAGTGGAGGGGTTCTGGGAAGGTAAAAAAATTGAGTGACATTAGTATCGTATAGGTAAATACGTAGTAAGGTCCATAAGTTTCCGGCCTGGGATAAAAGGAAAGGTGAAAGAAAAAAACTGGTTTTACTGTTTTTCAATATATTCTCCTCTAAGTACAACACACTTAATACAACGCTTTGGCAACATTTCTATACCATGAAAAAAATAATTTTCTTTTTTGTTAAAAAAATGTTCTTCCACTGCTGCTTGGAGCTCTTCGTCGGTGTTAAATCGCCTTCCACGAAGGCTGGTGGATGGATGAGAGATTTCTGGGGGTCCACAGTCCTTCACAGCGGCCTTGGAAATCAATGCTGTGTGGACAGAGGCATTGTCGTGAAGGAGGCGGACACCTCTGCTTAACTTCCCTCGCCTCTTCTCTTTTATGGCGTCTCGTAACCGGTGAAGTAGGGCTGCATAATACTCACCATTCATTGTGGGATTCCTTTCTTTAAAATCTATCAGTAGTATTCCTTTACAGTCCCAAAAAATTGTGGCCATTACCTTTTTTGTTGACTGCGTGACTTTTGCCTTTAAAGGAGGCGCTTCTCCTGGTCTTCTCCATTTTGCCCATTCTTTCACTGTAGAATACGAGGGGGAGGACTGCCCGTATACACAATGCAAGCGCTCTTTAATTTGCGCAGGAGTAAGACCCTCTTTACAAAAGAATTTAATTACCGCACGGTACTCGAGTTTGAACTTTGTAAAAATGGGGAGTTTCCTTCAAGGCTGGACACTGACTAACAAGGCTGAGGAAGAGCGGGCGATGGGTATGGAGTGAGCAGGCATGGACCTGCATAGGCGTGCAGGTCCCGGCACGTTTGAAGGAGGGGAAGCAGGATAGGCCGGAAACTTATGGACCTTACCTCGTATTAATGTCAATATTTCTCAAATTTTATACGAGGGTAACATTACTCAAAAACAAATTGTCTTTGGTAAAATGTAAATTGTCTGTGGTAAAATGTCACTTGAAATTTAAACATCTCTTTGCTGGGCATCTATAATATTACTAAATCTAAAAGCCACAAATTTCTATAAAATTACTAAAGTGTTGTGTGTTTGTGACTTACTAAATATGCCTCCTATAAGGCGGCGGACAAATTTAGGCAGAACAACCCGAAATTCAAAGAATAAAAAAAAAAAAAAAAAGAAATTAATTATCAATCTAATGGTACTGCCGAGGAACGTGAAAATCGCAATGAACGTGAAAGAATTCGGTTAAGACAGACCCGGAAGCACGACATTCGACTAATAATGGTGCAAGTTGGAATCGAGCTGCTGTGAATTCATTACAGTGCCTGCAGCTGTGTTTCTATTAGACCTATGAACTCAGTTGGACTGTAAACAAATCCCAGGGGCAGTCATTAGGTGTTTGTGGTATTAATCTAGAAAACCCATGTTTCTCGCATAGTCAATTGTATGTTGCCTGTTTCCGTGTTGTAAAACCATCTGCTCTGTTTGTTTACGCGTCAGGTAATGAAAAAACATATCGTGTACCATAAAGTACTAGAATAAAAGTGAAACTTAATTTAGAATGGGTAAGTAAAAATAAAATGAAATATAATAAGTAGGTATCATAATAACATATATGCATATATCTTATTATGATATCATGATATTGTAATTTTCATTGTGTTTTTTAGTGACTATTAAAAGAATTTTAAGTGTTTTATAATTTTTATTTTTTGACAAAATGTAATTGTTGACTTATAGAATAAGTATTAAAAGAAAAAAAAAATAGAGAATCGACTGTTTGGCGGTACGAAGTTCGCCGGGTCAGCTAGTTATTTCATAATTATCTATGAAAATATTGTGACTAGTTTTATTTAGACGCGAGCCCAGTTCCAGATAAGGCCTAAGAATATTTCATGTAAATTCTTGGGGATCCTCCAGATGAAGTGCCGAGATAAAACCGAATAATCTGAACGCAAAGGAGGCACGACACTGATGAAGTCTTCAAATATTTCACAGAAGGTATTTTGCCTTTGGATTTTATGATGGTCATTTTTCACACCATCTAGGTGCTAGTTCATCTCTGAATATTACTTTTCCTCTTGTAGGTTTCTCTTTTGTACAACAAAATAAAAGGAAAACGTATAGAGAACATTCGAAAAAGAAGGAAATAATTTAAATGCCATAAATTAAAAAAAAAAAAAGTTTGACTCTAAACAAAAAATAAATAATTTTTTTCAATTACACTTTTAGACGCTTCGGCTATTATTTTAAGACTAATGTTGTATGTTATATGTACATACTAGAGAACTGCACGGATAAGTAAAAAGTAATCGGATAAATAATCGCCGAGTATAAAACGGACGATGCGAGTACATACTCGGCATCGTTTCGAATTGGCATCGCCGAGTATAAACTGGACGATGCGAGTACATACTCGGCATCGTCCGGAATTGGCATCGTCGATTACTTTACATTACGATTACGAGTAATTCTCGTGAGTACTGCATCGTAATCATCGTAAATAACTGTCGACTTCTCGACCTGTCGATACAGGAGGCAAGATAAGCAACAGATGAATTAGGTAGTAAATAAGGGGATTATAGAGTATTTTTTTTTCTTTCTGGAAATAGTTTCTGAGATATAAGCGATCGAAAATCGGGATTTATAGGACTCACTGACTCATAGGAGGCATTTCCCATGATGCTAAAGCCTTGAAATTTTGCAGGATGATAGATATGAAGGTGTTATTAAAGGAAAAAATAGAAAAATCCTGAAAAGGTGTGTTTGACGCCGCTTCTGGAGCGGTGTCGTGCCAGTTTTGTACTTCCTTGGGAAACCCGTCATTCCGTCCGAAACCCATGATGTGGGGTATCAAATTAATCGTCTCGGAATGAAGAACCTATATTTGATGTTTTAAGAAACATTTAGAAGCATATAGGCTTGGTCAAAATCTTATACCAGCTGTCTGTCTGTAGGTTTGTTCCTTATACAAATCTGAACCGTTTGACCAATTTTGACTAAACTTGGGACACAGGCGGGTCTTGATATGGGGGGAATCATAGGCTAGGTTAAATTGTCCATCAGCTGTCTGTCTGTCTGTTTGTTCCTTATACAAATACACACCGTTTGACCGATTCTAACAAAACTTGGCAAATCAGTAGGTCTTATTCCTGGGATTGGCATAGACTATGTCAAAATCATTAATCAGCTGTCTATCTGTCTGTTTGTTTATTATACAAATCCACACAGTTTGACCGATTTTGACAAAATTTGTTTCATTGTTCTCTGGTTTTATTCGTATTTCTACGTTAATATACCATATGCTTACATGTCGGCAGCCTGGTTATATATATGTATATATATATATATATATATATATATATATATATAACTATATATATATATATTTTACAAATTTTAACCACCGTTATATATATATACAACTTTGAACCAGCGTGTATATATATATATATATATATATATATATATATATATACACACACACAAATTTGAACCACTGTTATATATATATATATATATGTGTATATATATATATATATATATATATATATATATATATATAAATATATATATTTATATATATATATATAAATATATATATTTATATATATATATATAAATATATATATTTATATATTTACTATTCCATCTGTATTATAAATATATATATATATATATATATATATATATATATATGTATATATACACACGCACAAATTTGAACCACCGTTATATATATAGAACTTTGAACCAGCGTTATATTCTTGATCTACGGGATCTGAAAAATGAAATTTTCGTGTGGGTACTTCCGGATTGTGTCATGAGATCAACCTTATAAGCGGGTTTCTTACCTATAGAGGGAGGGAGGAACCGTGCTAATATCTTTAGCGCGGTTCCTCCCTAAAATCAGTCTATCTCCTTGATTTATTGGGCGGATAAATCAAGGGATGCGGATTAAAGAGCGTCGAGTTATTGTAATCAACAGTGATCAGCAGTGGCACGAACTTAATCGCTGAGTCGTTTTTGTTTTTTCGTTACAAATATGGAACTTAATGGTAATAATAAGAGTGTTATGTACAGGGTGTACCAAAATAATGGTCATCCGTTGACCAGAATATTCTTCAATGGGAGATCGGAAAAAATAACCCCCATATTAACTCCCGCAAAATTGACCTAGAAATTTTATTCAAGGTCAATTTTTTTTATTGCATATTTTGAATCTACGAGTCAAGTGGAAGAAAAAATTCAACGGAACCATAGGTCAGAACCAAACACTCTCAGCCATAGACGTATCAACCTGCTGCAATCACATAATTAAAAATGCCAAATGGAATGTTCTACCGGATCAGTACTCCAGCGATCATTTTCCCATACTGATAACTGGGTATGGAGACTTACCGAACCCAAGCAAAAAAATTAGATGGAAAATGGCTAAAGCAAACTGGGACATCTTCCAAAAACTTGCAGTGCTACTGGAACCTCTCCCAAATGATATAGAAGACGCATGTGAAAGAATAAACCAGACCATTACAGAAGCAGCGACACAAGCAATCCCAAAAACAACAGCTGAACCTAAACGAAAACCCCTTCCATGGTTCAACCAGGAATGCAAAGAGGCTATCAAAAGCAGAAGAAGGGCTTATAGAAAGTTCGTCCGAAATATGTCAGAAGAAAACTTAATTAACTACAAAAAAGAAAAAGCAAAATGCAAAAGAACTTTAAATATAAACAAAGCCAACTCCTGGAAAAACTATGTATCCAGCATCAACTCCTCGACCCCTTCAGCAGAAATATGGAACAAGATTCGGGCAATCGCAGGTAAAAACCAAAGACCTCCAATATACATCAATATTAATGGGAAACTAAACACAAATGAATCCGAAGTTGTAGAAGAGTTCGCTTCGGTATTCAGTAACCAGAATCACTCATATGAACAAAAGTTTACAGAGCACAGAACCAGACTAGAAACTACATCAATAAACTTTAACGAAAATTATGAAAATATGCCATATAATGATCCTCTTACTATGTCCGAATTCAAATATGCAATATCCAGACTTACTGGAAAATCCCCTGGGCCAGACGAAGTGACGTATGAAATGATCCTAAAACTACCAGAACCAACAAAATACCAAATTCTACAGCTGTACAACAATATCTGGAAGACTGGTAACTTACCAAAACTGTGGAAACATGCCATCATTATACCCATACCAAAACTTGGTAAAAGCTCGAGTGAAGCCACACACTACAGACCAGTTTCCCTAACGAATTGCCTTTGTAAAATATTAGAAAGGATAGTAAATAGAAGACTTTGTTGGGTCCTTGAAAAATATAAACTCTTAAACGACCTACAATGTGGCTTCAGGAAAGGAAGATCCACACTGGACAATTTAGTAAAATTAGATACATTCTTGCAGGAAACGTTCATAAACAGGCAACAAGCAATCGGAATATTCTTCGACATCCATAAAGCATTTGACACTGCTTGGAGGTATGGAATAATGAAAACAATACACTCCTGGGGATTGCGTGGAAACCTGCCTACCTTCATTAAAAATTTTCTGGAAGACAGAAGCTTCCAGGTACAAATTGGAAACACACTATCAAGATATCATTATCAAGAGACAGGAATCCCCCAGGGTAGTGTTCTAAGCACTACACTATTTGCCATAGCCATAGGCCAAATCACAAACTGCTTAACATCTAGAGTCCAAGGACTACTATTTGTTGACGACTTCGCCATTATCTGTCGGTCAGAAAGCATATATTACATTCAAAAAAATCTCCAGACAGCTGTTAAAAAACTGCAAACATGGTCAGAGAAGACAGGATTCAAATTTTCCTTAGAAAAAACAAAATGTGTTTTATTTTCCAGGCGTAGAACAACCACAATCCAACCCGTCATAAAGTTAAATGACACACCGATAACATATGCTGAACACATTAGATTTCTCGGAATAACCCTGGACACAAGATTAAGATGGAACAAACATATAACAGACTTAAAAAAAACGTTCAGCCGAGAGACTCAAACTCCTAAAGGTATTAGCAAATACAAAATGGGGGGCTGACCGAAGATCTCTATTGACTATATACAAAGCGGTGGTACTATCAAAAATTGATTACGCTAGTATAATATATGGATCGGCTAGACTCTGTGAGTTAAAGAAACTAGACGCCATTCACCACGAGGGGATCAGAATAGCCACAGGAGCTTTCCGCTCTAGCCCAACTCTAAGCTTATGTGCTGATGCAGGTATACCCCCTCTAACCTTCAGAAGACAACAGCTCGCAGCCCGGTACATGTCAAATCTAGTAATACAACCAACGCATCCGACATATCCATATGTGTTCAACAGAAAATACAACCGAAAATTCGAAACCAATCCTTCATCCACAAAGCCAATAGGAATTAGAAATAACCAAATAACAGACTTTTTACTTCAAAACAATACGAACCTACCGCCACCCATATGCGTCCCACCGTGGACCATAAAACAACCGCAAATAAACACGGAACTCACAAAAATAATAACAAAAGCTAAAGGGAAAATACCAGTACACGAAGCAAAATATAAATTTAAAGAAATTATAGGAAAAAAGAATCATGCCAGAGTAATATACACCGATGGATCAAAAATTGCTGACTCCACATCATGCGCCATATTTAATGGAGAAAACACCACGAAACGCAAGCTGAATAAACTGTGCAACATCCATTCTGCTGAACTCACAGCCATAGCCCTAGCTCTACACCAAAACTTAGACTCAACACAAACCGACATCGTCATCTCCACAGACTCCTTAAGTGCACTCCACAGCCTGCAGGACATTTACTCAAATAATTTACTAGTGCAAAAAATACAAACTTACCTTCATACACATGAAATAAAAGGAAACACAATAATGTTCATATGGACACCCAGCCATATAGGTATAGAGGGGAATGAGATGGTGGATATGGCTGCAAAAGAGGCACACAACCTAAGTGAAATCACGCCAACCTTATTGACGGGAAATGAGCTATTCCTACCACTAAAAAGAAGAATAAAAGTAAACTGGGAAAATATGTGGAATGAAGTAGAAGGTAATAAACTAAAATACGTAAAAACCTCAGTAGACACCTGGCACTCCTCGTCGAGGGAAAATAGAAGAGAGGAGGTAGTCATAACAAGAATGAGGATCGGACACACAAAAATCTCACATGGATATTTAATGGGAAGAGAGCAACCACAAAAATGCCCAAGATGTAATGAACCCTTTACAATAAAGCATTTAATATCCGAATGCCACCAATTCAGAGTAGAATTAAACGAATTGAATATCCCTCCAGACATAAGAGAGGCATTAGCAGACAATGCAAATATGCTGGACAAAATAATAAGTTTTCTAAAAAAAGTTGAATTATACAACGAAATATAAAAAAAAAAAAAAAAAAAAAAAAAAAAAAAAAAAAAATAAAAAAAAAAAAAAAAAAAAAAAAAAAAAAAAAAAAAAAAAGTATATATATACAAAAAGTAAATGAATAAATAAAAAAAAGAATAAGGAATAATTAAAAAAAAAATGTATTACTTATATTTAAAAAGTATTTATGCGTATATATGTATGTGTGTATATATGTATATATATATATATATATATATATATATATATATATATATATATATATGTATATATATGTGTGTGTGGATGTGTATATGTGTGCATGTGTGTGTATATATAAATGTGTGAATATCTAAAGAAATACGATTCATTCAAATAGAAGTTTCTATACTAGTAAAAAAAAAAAAAAAAAAAAAATAAATAAATAAATAAATAAATAAATAAAAAATAAAAATAAAGCAAGAAAATAATAACTTTAAACCATAAGTATATGTTTTCCGAGAAAATAAAAACGTGAGTGTGACATAAATGAGATCGGGCAATGATGCTCTGAAAGCTGTTTGCCCTAAAGCCCAATCCATCCATCCATCCATCCATTCCAATCGACAAATGGTCGCTGATTTTGATCATTTATTTTTTACATTTTTTAGTAACTTCACCTTACTAAAAAAATTTGAAAAAGCATCTTCCAGTATAAAAAAAATATGAGTGTATTGAAAAACGGCCCTCTCAGCGGCATTCATTGAAGGACCATAACTCACATTTTAGAATAGACAGGAATGCCTTCTTGAGGTTATTCTAGAAGCTAATCAAGAGCTCTTTGCTTTAAGCTTTCAATCGCTGCAATTACTCATTAAGGATTTCACAGGACAAGTAGGAAGTTCATGAACCATCGAGTCCCTCCCAGAATAGAGAATAGAATAATTGCCCTCGCCTGATCCAGGCCTACTACGGAGCTGAGAAGATGGGCCCAAGCTACGGGAGTCTCGAGGATGACGGTACGTCGGATCCTTCAGGAAGAACGTCTCTTGATAATTTTACAAATTAAGTTTTTTGTTGTTTTTTTAGAAAGACTTTTTTGTCTACCCAAGGGCGAGGGCAATTATTCTATTCTCTATTCTGAGAGGGACTCAAGGACAGGCTGGTTCATGAAATTCCTACATAACCTGTGAAATCCCTAATTAGTAATTGAAGCGATTCATTGAAAGCTTTAAAAGGCCAAGAGCTCTTGATTAGCTTCTAGAATAACCTCATGAAGGCATTCCTGTCCTCTGAGAGGCAAGTCTTTCAAAATACTTATAATTTTTTTATAATATCTACAAGATGCTTTTAAAAAAATTCAAACGAGGTATTTTTGTGTAAGGCAATGCTAGTGGAACATGTAAAAGATAAAAAATGATCAAAATCAGCCACCATTTGTCGATTGGAATGGAATGGCCAACTTAAACGCTGTTAATGGTCATTATGAGCTTAAGGAGTCATTTCTGACCTATATTACCGTTGACTTTTTCCTTCTTTATGACTATTAGATTCGAAATATGTAATTAAAAAAATTACCTTGAATAAAATTTCAAGGTCAATTTTGCGGGGGTTAATATGGGGGTTATTTTCCCCGATTTCGCATTGGAGAATATTATGGTTAAGTTTTGTATGGTCCTGTTTAAAATCGTAATTGAAAGTGATGGTGCGTAAGACGAGCTACCATTTGTAATGTGTAGTAAATGTTAACATATTTTGTATACGGTGCTAGTCCATGTATTTCAAGGAAACATAATATATTTTTAAAACAACAGCGTTTCCACATATTATGTGGATTAGAGTAGAGCTGGAAAACTCTACATCTTAAATGCTGATATTAGAAACAGGAAAAAACGCGCGTGAATGTGAATGACAAAATAAAAAAAAAAAAAAAAAACGTTACCAAGAACGTCTTTTTACATTCGGCAGGACAGGATTAACGGTTATATCTGCCTTTATTTATGTTTTTTTTTTCTTTTATCACCTTAAAAAAATGTTTATTTCTTATATTACCTTTATTACTGATTCTTCTGGTTTTTAATATAGACTGTATTACATTGTTTTTGTTTACGTTACAATTGTACAGTCACTGTAGTTTCGTTGAGTTGTAAGTAATACAGTGGACTTCATTACACATGGCGAGGCGAACCAGTATATATGCCAAATATTATTTTACTCGGCGATGCCGATGCGGCACGATGCCGATGCCGGTGTTCGGAATGAGTATGAGTACACATAAAGTAATCGAGGTACTCGTCCCATGAGTATACCTACTCGTGATTACGCGATGCCATACTTACTCGTGCAGGTCTCTAGTACATACCTACATTTGTTGTTAAACGTAACCCTAAATCAGAACATTGGGATAGGCTATTTATATTAATATTTGAAATTGAACAAAATCATGCAATAGATACATTCATTTGTAAAAAAAGTACTTTCACTCGCTAAAACACTCATTCATCAAATACATTCACACAACATAACATAACCTAAAAAATACTTATATGGACAGATGAACATTGGCTAAATCAGATAAGAGATAACAATATTCTTCACGTAATCTAGTGGACCCTTTACAAATGGCGTACCATAGACAAACATACATACACTTGATTCATACATTTTTGTTTCACATGGGCCTATGCGTAAATTATTGCATGAAATGTTGTTTCGTGCATTACAAGCACTTTTTTTTTTTTTTTTTTTTTTTCTGATCGATGATTGTAATGGTTCAGTATTAATTGGATATCAATCTCTGCTAAGGTGTAAATGTGTTTTGTGTAACAACTAATAAACACACTCTTAAATTAGCATGGGTGTTAAACCTTTTGAAATAAATAATTTTTAATGGGTACATTTTACCTTATTTCTGTTCCTAAATGCTGGGAGCTGGGTCTAATAAAGAATCCAATTCACTGAAATCTGTTGTTTGCATGTTCTCGAGCTGTAATTGTGGAATTGCCTGCCTCCTTTTGCCAACCAGAATTGGCGTGTCTATTTTAAATTATAATATATTCACAGAAAAGCTTCCAAAGAGCGTCCCTTTATCCTACATCCATAAAACATTCTCCTGAGATGCATTGGAAGTAATGAAATATCTGTGAGTCCTAAGAACCAAGAAAAATTATTTTATTTTAAAGTTGAAGGAATATCTTGTCAAGTTCGAACTGAAGAAAATTTGTTGAATTTAATTCTTATGTCAACTACATCTAATGTTACGTTGTTTCTTTTACACATGGGTGGCTATGTATTTCTAAGGCTGATTGCAATATGGCCGTACAGTCGTACTAACTTTTAGCTGAACTTAATTTAGGATTTAATTGACGAAATGAATACAAACAATGTATTAAGTTCAATAGTTTATTAGCATAGAAGAACAAAGCTATATTTAAATCAATTACCAAAGTGGGCTCAACATTATTGCATTGCTGGCTGAATATCATGCTCATCTCTCCCCGCGGTATTTCTTTATATCATGTATCTCTATTTTGTTTTAAAGGTGTGCTCGTCTTAAGCAACTGGCTAAAAATAGTTTTTCTAAAAAGTCAAAATTTTAGGAAACGATGTTTATTGGATTCAAAAATATCGAAATGCAGGTTAAAAGCACAGGAATGTCTGTCCATAAATATGATTTGCGTCATTATGCCCAGCGAGTCAATAATTGTTCAGTCAGCAATGACAGGAAGGTTTTTTGATAGGACTCCTAGTTCTCGTAGGTACGTGGAAGTAATTTTCGGAATTGTGTGTCTTACGCCGAACCACAGTGGCGAACACCATACATTATCTGAGAACACATTTTTCATAAAATATGTCTTGGAGATATTCAATACATTTTGATTACATCCTTATCTTTTCGAAGTCAATGGACTCCGCTTGGCTTGGGATCATCTGACTCAAATCGGACCACTGGGTCTGGAACTTATACTGATTTGCGGCTCTGTTGAACTGCATCGGTGAACCTAGAAGAACCGCTATTGTAGATGGAATTTGTAGCCATTCAAGAAGGAAAAAAAGCCTGTGACCAGGAGCATCATGATAGGAGAACTAATCACGCCCTGAAGTTTTCGGTGCTATGCCGCACCGACGACATAGGGGCCCAATATCAGCTGATATCGCGAAACCGGGGACGCGTAATTAACATTCCATTTTAGGACGGAGCCCTTTTGCCTGTTATAATTTTGAGAATTTTGCCTACTCCTCGAAGGAATGTTTTTACAAGTTCATCTAATATTGTCTTCATTGCCTACATGTAAACTTCCTATACATTCTGTCGATTCTTTATCACAATCGAAGATCTTATAAAATTTCCCCAGCCAATATACGATCCAACATTTGAGACATCGACCAGTGTTGGATTCGAGCATCCCACTCCTACATGAGAAGACCAAGCAGGTGTTTGAAGGGAGACCAAGCATGGCTTAGACGTACCTTCTTATTGTAATATCCATACCATACTAACAAAGTATGGTACGATCTGAATTAAAAAGTTTAAGCCATCCACATATATTCTTAGCCGCTAAAATTACTTGCTCATTCAACCATTTTATATTTTTGTGTTTTGCAAAGATGTTCGGGGTCGTCTATCGATGAATTCATTGAAGTTTTGAGTGTATGTTAGTAAATATTATGATTTTGTTATTTCACACCAGGATAACCAAGCGCTACTCGGGTAAACCCAATGCGTGACATTTCTCACAAACAAAGTTCATCGGCTTGATGCGAACGAAAGGATACGAGCTGTAATAACTTTACAGACACGCTACTTTATCTAAATGAAACGCTTGAAGGATTAATTCAGAGGTGTTGAAGATTATTTCGATGTTTTGAGATCAGCTTGGAATGTTTACGTTTGCTCCAGTGTGTTGTGAAACACGAAGTCGGATTATAGTTCCTTATAGTTCTTCTTGTATGATTGTCTTTTTTCTTGAGTGGATTGATAGGGAATATCCCGGCGCATATTTGCATTATAGCTTTGTCTAGAAATATTAAACCTTCTAAGGTCGCAAAATTTTTAATAATATTATTTTACCAATAACATTTAATAGGAGAGTTCCATAAGATATTAAAGGTTTTCTGAATGCATGTGCATACAAATACATGCATAAAGTGGGGATCGTATAGAAGGCAGGGAGGGGGTGATGACCCTAGGGCAGAGCGCATGCGCTGAAGAGCCACCCCGTACTCTCTGAAGCTACCCCGCATTGCGACCCACCTCCCTGCCTCGTATCCCTTCTCTTACCTAGCCGTCTTCATTAGTTTTAATGACAATTTTTAAATTTGCATACATTAGTGACAATATCTATAGTTAGTCAAATTTCAAGAATTTTAGTAGATAGAGTCTGATTATAATATTTCCGAGCGTTTAAATGGATGCTCGGTTGCCGTAATTCTTAAAATGTGAGAACTTTTCGAAAAAAAGAAAAGAAATATTAGCCCTATTCTAGCTAGAAAAGGGTACCCAAAAAATATGTTATACATAAGTGATCGTACAAAATTTTAATAAATGCAAGCTCGAACTGCGACATAATTACGCGTTTTTTTTTTACTCAAATAATACTATAACAAAAAAGAAAAATTATTAATATTTCAATATTAATTTTTTGACCATCAATTTTTTAATGCAATTTGATTTGATTCATTCTTGATTAGATTCCTGATCCTCAAGAATAAGTTCTTAAGCCCCATTTGCCTAACTTGTCTTTAACGACACTTAAGAATGTTAATTATGGACACTATTTGGCAATTGCGGATTGCGTTAGCAGCTCAATGTCATGGACGAGTTTTATACCTATCGAGGGATAAAGAAAATACGCAAAAACCACGTTATCAACAGAAATGAGCAGTTTGAAGTATTCATAATTTCTTAAATATGTCGAAAACTTGACACTATCGATTCCTGATATGACACAAAAAATTAATACTTTATTACCACAAAACTTACTTTCATATGACATTTTGGTTTAGGATGTATTTAAATATGTTTAATCTTAAAATGTATATTTACATTTGTGTTTGTTCACTCTCTAGTTGGCTCAAAAAATAGATCAATTTTACTGAAAATTGAAAAAAGAAAAATACTTTGTGTGATTTGAAAGATCAAGTTCGTTAACCAGCAGAATCTGTCAATCAGAACATTCGTTTTATCAGACGAAATTCGTGCAAGAAAAGCCCTAACGCTTACGTTTTTTGCGTTATTAGTCTTTCATGTACACGTTGTATGAGAAATTTGAAATGGGGAATATAATTATACCATTTCCACGGCCAAATATTATAACCGTTGTCAAAGAAAAAGGAAAAAAGTTCGTCTCGCAGGAACTTCATCATCTTAGCGCGGTTCCGTTCATATCCCTAGTCTAATTTAGAAAGATTAAAATAGAAGCAGTTATTATTTTGGTTCCACCAGTCTTTTTTTTAAAATTAATTATTATAATGGCGTGTTAACCCTTAAGGTCACTAACGCCATTCCTGTGTGTAGTAAAGTCTTAAAAGGTCTTGAAAGGCCATGATTTACGATCTTACCTAGAAGGGTCGGCTAACACTTGGTCCCGCTAGTTAGAAGGTCTTGGAATCTTGGAAATCTATATTTCTAACACTAAATTGTTTTTGTTATTTTACTTAACCAGTTTTATTGTCAAATACATTATCTAACTATAAGCAATTAAAAAATAACAAGGAATAAAACAGACAAAAAGAACCGTTCGAATAAACGAAATCAATTAATTTAAAGTTTTAAGCACTTATTTCTCCGATTGACATCGCCTAATTAAAACTTTCTTTAGAACCTTTTTTGTAGAGCTCTTAGTAAGCTTTCGAATGGTAATCTTCCGCTTCCCAACATTGTCAACAGTTTTCGAGGTACTAACGAAAGTATACAAAGTTACCAAAACTTTTTTTGTCTGTTAATAAAATATTTTATTCTAACCCTTCCTTAACTCCAAACGTAACCAAAATTTCAACATATTAGTTTTAATGAAAGTAGAACATGCAGAAAATGTTTCAACTGAATCACATGATGCTAAGTACCCAAACCAAAAACGGTATTCAAAAACTATGTTTCCAATTTTCTCGAAAACGGTTAAAGCTATCGCCTTGAAAATGGTTTCATTCGTTTTCCTAGCCCAAGAAGCATATAAAACGAGTACATACAAGCTTATGAACTCAAAAACGTAAGCGTTACGATGTTTTTTGCGCGAATTTTGCCCCAAACCCCATCTTCCAGTAAGCGTGCTGGCTAACGAACTTGACCTTTCAAATTAGACGAAAGATTTTTGTACCAAATTTCATCAAAATCGGACCATTCGTCTGGGAGCTACAGAGCGAACAGACAAATATATATATATATATATATATATATATATATATATACACACACAAATTTTAACCACTATCATTTTCGGTCTCTATGGGTTCTGAAACGCAAAATTTTCTAGTCGGCACTTCCGGATTGCGTCATGAGATCAACCTTATAAGCGGGGTTTTTCCCTATGGGGGAGGGAGGAACCGCGCTAAAACTAGAATGTTCTAGCATTTTCAGATGTATTCTTACATTTACGGTTACTATGTAATTTTATAGAGCGATCTCAATCAGAGAAATCGGTTCTTATACGGAGTAGTTAACGCTTCGGATACTGTCCGATGAACTTCCTGTTATTTCATTTTACATTTTTATATATGTTTACATTCCTTACGAAAGGTTAAGACAAAACGTTAGCTGTTTCTGTTCTAAGCTTCCCAAATGACACTAAAGATAAGAACGTATAGGCGCTATGATGTTGATAATGAATACATTGCCGGCTTATATAAACACATTACAATAATTGGTTAAATATTTAGTGCGCAAGTGACGTATTATACAAATTTACGAATATATTTATAATGCAAACAGCTATAACGGAAATAGAATTGACATTGACAAGTATATATTGATGAGTCCTAATGACACGGGAGGGAGGGGGTTGAATATAATGTTTACAATAAAAACTGTAATCATGAAGTGAAGCGAGAAAAGCAGCCTGTTGATATATGTATTATGGCTTGGAGGGTCTGATTCGCTCTCTTGGCCACTTTCATTACATTAACTCAACCCGTCAGAGTTTTACAAGGACGACAGAAACAACGCAAAGCCTAGAGGTAATTATAAAGTCAGACTTGGAGGAACTGCGTCATCTTAATGCGTTTCCATAACGACCGTATCCCTAGTGTCATTTGGACAGCCTGGAGTCAATGCAGTTAATGTTTTGTGAAAAATTAAAACAACTTCTCCAATGAAAACATGACTCCGAACGCAACGAAAAATTAAATATCTTAGTTTCGATGAATGTCAAACGTCTGGAAGAATTTTTAACGGAATCGATCTGAGTTTCTGACTAACCAAACTAAAAATTCCTTCCTTCCTCGGGGCTACATCCCACAAGTGAGATATGGCCTCCAAAATCAGCTTCCGCCAGTTGTCACGGTTTTTGTCTCTGAGCAGGCTACAGGCGTTTCAGCTTACCGCCAACTCGTCTGGTTCTATGTACCCTCTCCAAAAATATTTTTTATGGCATGTCTTGATCTGGCATACTGGCTAGGTGTCCGGCCCAGCGGAGACGTCCACATTTTATATACCTTACTATGTTAGCCTCCCTATATAAATTGGCCAACTCTTGGTTTGTCCTACCTATGCAGTTTCTCTGCTCAAGGACACCCCTATACATGCGTCTCAAGAACCTTCTTTCAAAAAAGAAGAGGCATAATTGGTAATTTACAGATATTGCGTTAAAAATGGTTCCATTCGTTTTCCTATGTGAGAAAACCGACAAAAAAACGCAAAAACTTCAGGGCTACGATATTTGTCACGTAAATTTAACATCATAAAACATCTTCCAGTTGAAGGATTTTGTATGTTTAAGATTGATTTTTATAATTAGACAATTGATTTTTTACCATATATAATCAAAATCGGAAAGTTTTTGGGGTATCTGAAGAGTGAACAGACAAATTTCCCTAAGGAGGGAGGCAGAAAACGCGCTGAACCACGTTTAACTGATTTTACTGGTTACCACATACTTCAATGAAACAAACAACGAAATTATTCCACCTTCAATGGCCACAATGCCCAAAAAAATGACAAAAGGCACTGAAAGCAGAAATGGCTCCATTACGGTTTATCACAATTGTCCTCATTCGAGATCCTCCATCAAAAATTGGATGAGAGGTTTTCTGTTACTCGTATTTAGTATTTATTGCACGAAAAATGGCCACCATCCACTTACCCCGAGTTTGCATCAGATTTAGAGAAACTTAAGAAAGTGTAAGAATAAACAAAAATTATTCTGTGTGTAGATACAAGTTTTTTTTTAATACTTACGCTAGCCCTAAAAGAGGAACTACCAGAACATTATTTTAGTTCTGGTATTATCAACCCTAGGTCGATATTTCTTCCGAATAACATTATTATTTCATTTAATTTCACTGCTTGCATCATTATACAAACGTATAACGTTAAATAGATATCAAGATGAAAGACAACGTCGATAACGAGTATTTATTGTGGTTTTGGTATAAGTATTTATTCTTGAAAATAAACAATAGCATTGTTTAATGCTCACAATAATCCGGGAATGGTCTCAGAAATTGAAGGAAAAGGAATCATTGCATAAAAAGCAATTCTATTATTTAAGCAAAATACTGAAAGAATATTTTTGAAGTAAGATGTTTAACACATTCTTTTGAGCAGTCGTAGTTTTTTATTGAAGGACAGGTTACTGTTGACTGCGTTTTGAAAATATTATCTGACTGGGTAAGATAGAATTATTTCGCTTTATTTACGAGTTGCGCCATCTGACAGACCGGCTGTTAAACTGATAACGAGCTTGATAAAAGGGTGCCATGATAAAGTTTAGACGCAATCACTGCTCATACTATTGGTTTAATTTATGGAGTAAAGTTATTGGCAAATTGGCTTATTAGATTCCAATCATTTTGTTTGAAGAAGATTACTTATTATAAGATTTAAAAAATAGGTATTCCAAAGTTTATCTTTTCTTTCAAGTAAATATTATTTTTTTGTATATATCTTTCATGCTGGAGATGGTGGGTTCGAGCCCCACCGGCCGCGGCGGCAAACATGTTTTCATCTCTTGGCTTGTTGAAAAAATTCCTCGCTGCACCAGGATGTCGGCGCTAATGGCCGAGATGTCGATGCACCATAAAAAAAATGTTCGTTTAAAAAAAAAATTGGAAAATGTACTACCTCAATCATACGTTCCTACCCGTATTTTTTATACACCAATAAAAATATAACATACTTTACTAGCCCTGAAGAGATGCACCTTAGCCTTGGAAAAAAAAAATAATAAAACACTGGTGGAATAGTTCGTCAATATTTTATTACGATACAACGTGTGGCTAGAATCATCATAAAAACGTTCGACTGTCAGGAACTGCGTCATCTCAGCGATTTCTATAATATTCCTATCTATTCTTCGCTCTTAAAGGAACCAGTATTTGCGAAATTTTAAGTACTTATTTTCCCTCGGAGATGGTCCTATCAAACTATCGAAATTTACACGTATCTTATGAGTTTATTTGGCTTACATTTATTATCTGTAATGAAAAAATACAATTGATGAATCCTGTAGTCGGAAGCGTTTTTGTTAAGAATTTGTTTAAATCTCCTATTATGTTGTAATTTATTTGTATAGTTTTTAGCAAAATGTCTCCTCACATCATTTAGTTTAATTGAAGGAGTCGGGGCCAAAGTAGTGCCAAGCAACATTTTTAACAAAACTGAACTGTAGCTGCTATATGTTGGACTATCAGTCTATGATTCAAATGCTACTAATATATTACTACAAGCTCTGTCTGCTACTTAATTTTGTTGCTCCTAACCATTTCAACTGATAGTCCCACGAAATATCCAACATATAGCCGCTATAGTTAAGTTTTGTTTAAAAATGTTGCTTGGCACTGTTTTGCCCCGACCCCTTCAATTGAAAACTGGTAATTCTAATCACAGCCAAACCACCAATGTACACCTGCAATTATGAGTCATTTTTTTCTTAAATGGTTCTGTGCTACATCATTTGTAGGTTACTTTTAAAATTTCGAGACACTCCCTGTAAATGTCAGGAAAAGGAAATAAGAAATAAACACACGATCGTTAGGTGTTATATCAGTTCTGAAGTGTAACAGCAGAAGCGGTTCCAGCCTTGAAATTCCAACCACGTCCGTTCTACGATCCATCGGGGACATGTCTTTAGAAGTTGTGCCGCACTCCACAACAGCACCTCACAGACTTATTGTTCGTCATTTTCACATTATCGGTAAAACGTTCTGTAACCACGTTATAAATGATGCGCGGTTTATATAGTTTTATATCAGTAAAATAGCCACATGATAGTATGGTCAAATTCCTATCCTCGTCTGTATATATATGTTTTCATCTTCAAAAAGATTAAATCATTTATATACAGAGGTTTGATGCACATTCCGATCTCCTCCTACAAATATATGAATATTCTGCTTGTTACGTGTTCCTAGGTGGAGACAATAATTTTAAAATGGGTGAATTAATTGAAGGCCAAGCAGAAATTATTGAAAACACTGATCTATACTCACGTAGAAACACGGAAGACAGGAGAATGATGAAGAAAGTAAAGGAATCTTAGAAATCATGGAGTCTGCTGAAATATATATATACTTTACGGTAGATCGAAAAGTGACTGCCCTGCAAAGATAACATATACTAGGCCTGGTGTTACTGACTTTATGTTGGTAAACACTTTAGGATTAACGAGTGTAATAGACTGTAAGGTATTAGACCGGTGCTATAGATAGAAAACCTACTATTATTATTTTTTTTATTTTTTTTTAAAGCTACATTTTCTTTATTATATTACACTTATTATAGTTCTTAATTTGCTGTAATGTTATTTTAGACACAATATATGGCTTCCCTGTAAAAAGTTAATGCTTAACGCGTTAAGTTGGTGCTGTTTGACCATACTTCCGCTATATGCGGTACATGCCCCCGGGGGCATGTACCTTCCTATCTGTATGCTCTTACTTAACGACGTTTAGCAATCAGAGGAAAAGAGATAATGCACTGATTTTTCGCAGAATCATTGCATCTAACATCAATAAATATACATTAAAACGGGAGGAGGATCTGGAAAAAAGATCAAATAAAAAAATGTAAATAATTAAAAAAATGTATTTTACAAATATACGGAATATTCTATTGTTATAAAATAAGTAAATAAATTAGTAACACTTTAAACAATATTATTACAATATACAATATACATTATACAACAATACAATACAAAAAAGTTCAATATTAAAAAAATATTTTAATTTAGTTCAAATAGCTCCCCGAATTCTCAATATTCATCCTAATAAAGGCACTAATTATTATGATGTCTATTGAAACAGTCTAACCAAAGCCCTGGGTTATTGGAGCACGAGACACAATAACTTATAACACGCCTGACTTTCTTCGTAACCTCCCTGATGGACATACTTTTTCGGAAATTTTGGTATCACCCAATACAGACTCTTATGTTTTTCCTTCCAGGCCCATCCGGTTATAAAAATGTATGTTGCCTTAAACTTCCTTCTCTTTGAGATTTTATTTTATATCTTTAATGAAAGATCTAATCCTACCAAATAACTGCATAAGGATGTGTAATCATTTATCAATTTATCTCCAGTTAGTTATTCAAACATATTTTTTTAAATAATAAACCATTCTTTAAATTTTTTTTTTAATTTTAAGAAGATATCAAAACTCTAGTCAATCCAACTCCCTAAAATTAATAGAATTCTATTAATTTTAGCGAGTTGGATTGGCTGGGGGTTTTGATATCTTCTTGAGCGAGCGGAAACGCATAGCACGTATGCCCAAAAGCGACAATTTACGACCAAGTCAGCTACCACAAGGTGAGTCTAAATTTCAATTACACTTCGTCATTAAGGACTATTGCGCATGCGCGTGTTTACAAATACGCTGTTACCCCGTCTTTTATAACCTCCATAACAGTGAACTTTAGTGCTTAATAACTTCTTTCCTAGTGAAAAGCGAGCTTTTTTTTTTTTTAACGGATTCGTGTTTAGTGCATCAAAATACGTTATAGTGCAACATTTCAAAAGAATCGGTGTGGAGACCATGCTCCTTCACATTTACCGTTTTTTTTATTTGTCTATATATCTTTTAATCTTTTGAGAAAAATCTAAATACACGTAAATACGTTTCATAACATCTCAAAGCCATGCATGATCTTATGCGCCACAACGGGAAACTGACCGTACCCTATAAGAAAATTACTACATTTATGCGCTGATTTCTGCGCTTGAGATCGCTGTATCAAAAAGCCGGTTTCGATATATCTATATAACAATACGCCCCAAAATCCTAAGATTTTCTTTTCCATTTTTCTCGAAATCGGTTATAGATATGGCTATAGAATTGTTTCCAAAATGAATTTTTGTACCAATTTCATTAAAATCGATCCGTTTTTGAGCCATTTAGATAGCGAACCGACAAATAATTCATTCGTTCTTCATTAATTGGCTTTTGTAGTACCATGAAATTACAAATGTAAAAAAACAAAAATAAAAAAATCACCATCCTGCCAATGACTCTTCTTGAGTTGAGGCAGAAAGTTAAAATAAAGAAATCTACTATATATTTGTCAAATACCACTCACTCACTCACTCGTCTATCAACGCCCAGCCCAAACCGTTCGACAGAAAATTTTGAAATTTTGCATGGACACTCCCTATATAACGTAGGCGCTCGCTAAGAAAGGATTTTTTGATATTCGTATTTTTAAGCATTTTTAGGGGGGTTTAAAGTTTGAGTTGGTTAGAGAAGGCAAGCCTAGGCAGCCTGCGTTGCCAGGACGATAAAGAACAGCTGTTACCTTACATTATCTATCTCATAGTATTATTTCTAATTGAGGTTAATTTCAACTATGATGGCAGACCTTGAATTATTAGAAATTAACTGTCCGTCATAGAGTTTTAATTGCGTTTCTTTTCTGCCTGTCCCCGTCAGATAGGCTTGCCATATTTTTGGAGAGTTAAACCGAGACACATTAATATGGGATGGGCATACCAGGGGGGGGGGGGATAAAAACAGTACAAATTATAAACAAAATGGTTGGTGAGTTTTAAGCCTAGCAACTAATGGGAAGGGGGAATCCTAAACTGTTAGTCTACCCTAACCTTAAAAATAAGAACGGAACTTTTTTTGCTACTTGATTTTCTTAAAACAATCTCTCAGCCAAATAGTAGTGTCTGGCAGCTGGCAGCGCTGTGCAGGTAGTTCCAGCGTTTTACAGTTAGATTACTTCTGATTTCTTTGACACTGTGAGCAGTAGTAACAATGTTAATTGTAGAAAAGTAACCGATTTAAAAAAGATTCTTATAAACATGAATTCATTACTTTTTACATCTTACAGCCTTTTCCGGAACATTGATAAAACCGGGTGGGACACCGAAACAATTGCAAAATACCGGGACAGTCCCGGTCAAAGCGTGATATATGGCAAGCCTTAGAGTTTTCTAGGTGAGGTAATAATATCCGGAACCAATGCACAGCCTCTTCGCCTATAACCTTGGTAATGCTCGCAAATATAATGGGTGTTTTCGAATAACCTTTTGGAAACATTAACTTTTAAATTTTAACGCCTATTGAATAACATATAGTATGACGGGAGCGTGCTATAATAAACTGCACAAAATTGTATTGTAAGGTAATTTTAATGAAACATTATTTAACGCAATAAAATAACTACTTATCTGCCGTGACGAAGCACGGGTATTCAGCTAGTATAATAATAAAATTAGAACAATTTGAGCCACTTTTCTTTTCGAGATCTATGGCTTTTCAAAAGAGCAATTTTCTTGAAGGCACTTTCGAATTGCGCCTTAAGATAAACCCCATAAGGGGGATTATTCCAAATGTAGGGAGGGAGAAAACGTACTAAAAGGAATAGCACCAGAGATTGAAGCAGTAAATTTTATTGAAAATAAAACTTGATGTTCGTTATTAATATTTTTACTCTAGTGAAAATTGAATAATATTAAGTAATATCTAGGCGATCAAGTATATTGAAGCTATATTATATTAATAACAACAAACCCTCCCTCCCCCTCGTCTCTTTGGAAGTCTAATTTAGTAATATCCCAAATAGGCAAACCTTCTTATCGATCAACTTCTTATACAAACAAATGATCCGCCCTTCTTCTAGGGGCTTTAAGGAAGTTAATGCTTAGTTGTTTATTACTTTCGCTTTTCCAATTACCTAAAGTGAATACAAGGAACGAATGGTTGAAATCTGTCAACAATGGTTTCACTTTTAGTCAATATATTATAAAATAGAGTAGCCTCAATAAGGAGCGATCACATTGTCATTAATGTGTAATAATGTGTTCTTGAGGTGAGGATTCGGAACGATCAGTTTTTCAGATTATTACAAACAAATTTATTTTATTTGATATCATGACATGAAAGTATTGTTGAGGGACAGCAGCCAGTACATAAACGCAATACTTTCTTACTTGCAGATCACTAAACTATACACTCAGATAAAGACATCTGCTGAATAGCTGGAGACTTCCAGGCATATTACAGACATTTCTAAACTTCTGTAAAAATAATAAAATCAAATGGTTATCTTAATGCTGGCTTATTTGGCCATACAGTAATACTACTGTGGGTACCTGAACACATGGACATCCTAGGGAACACGGAAGCCGACTAACATGCAAAACAAGCAACGACAAGATGTACAGTAGGCATAGAAGAACAGATAGTACAGAAATTACTAACATGAAATCATACATAGAAAATAAATGGCAAATCACTTGGACCAACACACAAGATAACAAATCGAGAAAAATAAAACAAACTTTGTATGCTTGGCCATCCACCAACCGAGCCACCAGGCGTGAAGAAGTAGTGGTCACTAGACTCCGCATCGGGCACTCGTTGCTGACACACCGCCACTTAATGACGAAACAGGATTGACGAAGCGCTGGTCACCAGAACATTAATTTCTACCAGACAACAAGTCCTACAATAATTGGTTCAATTCATTTTTACTACCTGCTTTTATTTGTGCTTATTTTTCCGGAGAGTATTCTTGAAATCCGAGTCCATGTAGTTTGAATACAACATTGTCGTTCATACTTCTGTTAAAGAACACTCCATAGAGAAACACTGCAATTAAGTAATTTGATGATTACGTCCCATACGCTACGGGGAGCTCTTTTTTTATTCAATGCCACGGCTACAGTCGTTCGTGGACAGGCAAACACTTTAAAATATTTTTAATTTCGCCGGTGGAATCCCGTGCCTGACACGATACGTTCTCATCACGGGTGAGTGTGAATCTACTCAAATAGAGAAGATTTTCAGCCGTTGGGTATATACCGAGTTTCGTTGCATGAAAGTAAAAATTAATGGGCAAATATGATTCCAGAGTTAAACACCATTATTGTTGGCCAGTTTTTGTTTATTTTTTGACTTTTGCATCGCATCATCGGGAATGGCCTCGTATAGTAGGAAATTCGCGCTAAACTTCTCCTTCTTCTTTAATTTATTTTTTATTTGTATCACACTTATTGTTAAACTCTACGAATAGTTATTAATACCATTTTATAAACAGTTTTGATTTCTAGAAGATGGATTGATACCTGTATACAATTGGCAACGGTTGTGAGAGCATCGCCATTAATGCTAGTGAAGTGGGATGTGAAGGCGAAAAGCATTAGAGGAGAGTGTTAAAAACCACCATTACTATCTTTTTTACAACGCCGTTCCATCTTCCCTTCTTAACTGGCGCAAAGTCATTTTCGCCGGACTTTAATGGTTGTGCCATCCCTCCCTGGTAACATGCAATCGTTATAGGCACTTATAGCTGCAGCTTCTTAAGCCAATGGGAATGCCATTAATGGTGTCGATTCATTAAAAGTAGTGACTTTAGTTTTTGGTAAAATGAAGAATTTTTATTTGAAACTAGCTGGTCCCCGGCGTGCCGTGCTAGACCTACTTTCTGCGTCTATAAATGCAAATATAAATTACAAACCAAACAAATAATATTGAAATCTAATAACGTAAATCTTTAACTGTTCTGGCTCACAATTTTGAATCCGTGCCCACCGAACTGTGAGTCCTAGACGACTTTGACCTAGCCTATGACACTCCCCGGATGAAGCCCTACCTGTTTGCCATGTTTGGTCAGAATCGGTCAAGCGATGTGGATTTGTATAACGTACAGCCAGATAAACCGACATACATGCACGTGATTTTTATATATATAGATAGGATTAAAAAAAAAACAAAAAAAAAAATTTAAAATAGAACTTCTAAGATTTTCCAACCTCTTTCAAGATATATAAGAATATATCCGAAAATCTCAATCCAAATGTAGTTTTTATTTTGTTTTTCTCGACAACGGTTATAGATAAAGCATAGAAAATTCTTTCTTTAGATTCCCCACGTACAATAACCTATAAAACGTGTACATGGAAGGTAAACAAACTTGACTTTCCAAATCACACAATGTATTTTTGTTCCTATTTTTATTAAAAATCGGTCCTTTTTTGAGCCAGCTATAGAGTGAACAGACAGATGTATATATATATATAAGATAGACCTTAAATGCAACAAAATGTTCATATGGAATATTGTTCAATTCCCAACAGAAACAGAGCAAATTCAAACTTCGTATTTTTTTTTTTTTTTTTTTTTATTTCGATCATGTTTTTTTTATGAATAAGTAATGATTACTAAAAACCCGTTATTGGCAGATAAAAACCCACCAAACCACCGTAAAGTCGATGAAATTTCCTTTTACTATGTCCTTTTTAAAGGGGTTTAGGGCGGTTTCATAAACCAAATTCTTCAAAATCTTTGTTTTTCGGAAGTTATTAGGAGAACTACAAGTAGGCAGGGCTTCCGGATCTGAGAACAGTGAAAATGAATGCCACTTCGTACAAACACAAAATAAATGCTTTCAATAGCACTTTTGAAGAAATAACCGTGATTCCGATGGTTAGCCAGTAAATATCCTCAAACAAGGAAGGAATTATCGGCAGGAATATAATATAATATAATAACTGTATTTACAATGAGTACAATTATCATGAAAGAATGTAATATTTGAAATTCGGGGAAAGGAAGAATCAAGTTTACATTTCCAGTAGAGCGAGCACATAATGTTGTATGGAATTGAATGGCCCAAAGCAAAAGTGAGACAAGGAGAACTGAGTTCATGTTCAGCCTTGTTGAACAAATCCAGCCTGTGGCGAAATTCTGTTTGTTTCTGCCAGAAAGGTAAACCCAATGGCCTTTTGTTAAACTGTTTTTGAAATAGAAGAACTCTGCAGCTTTCATATAACCTTCATGTTACTGATATTTGTTGAATAATTAGAAAGAAAAATTAATAATTAATGTAAGAATACCCTTGAGTTAACAAGATAGGCTTATAAGGCGTTCAAAGAGCTTAATTAAAACAAAGTGAAGAAGAATAAGAATATTTTCTTATTAATATTTATATTTTACAGTTATTTACAGGAAATAATATTTAGAATTTCTAATTTTAATAGGGCAAGGTGGCGGGAAAGTACATAGTTTTTTTTAAGATTTGTTATATAAGAATCAGGGCCGCCACATGGGGGGACAGCCGGGTACAGTTGTCCCGGGCCCGGGCGCCATGGGGGCCCGGGCCGGGCCTCGCTAAGTGGAAAAAATGTATAGGTTATGAGCTTGTAAAAATAATTGGGTTTAGAAATATAGACAGGCGTAGCCTATATTTATTGGAATGGGATCTATATTTTTTTTAATGTACATAAACGACAAAACAAGTGAAGTCCCAGAATAGTATATTTCGTTAGGAGTTGCAATAAAACTACAAGTACCGAAACTGACCTTTACTGCACCGATTGTCGGCTTTTATTCTCATTTCGTTCAAAACTCAAGATGAAAATAATTTTAATATGTCCAAAGTCCTATAGCAAAGTACTAAGATTTTCAGTGTGGCTCTGAGAAGGGGGGCCCTAATAAGAATATAATAATCCTGGGGTCACTTTAAAAAATATGATGTCCTTTTTCCTAAAAAGAGAATATTTTACGTTCCTGAGCCTTATTCCTTCATTATTCATAATTTCGTAAGCCTTTTACATTCAATTTTAGCATTTTATGAAAGGACTGTAGCTATTGAAAGAATTTCTGATATATATATATATATTTTAACTGCCTTAATTTTCGTGATCTATGGATTCTGAAACGTGAAATTGTCTTGTCGGTTCTTCCGGATTGAGTCATGAGGTCAACATTAAAAGCGGGGTTCCTCACTATGGAGGGAGGGAGGAACCACACTAAAAAGAGAAAAATCATTTATTTGGCTGATGACGTATAGAAATATCTCATTACTGGAACTGCTTTATTTTAGCTGGTTTCTATTCCATGCTTATATATTGAACGAAGCCAAAACTGTTTTAACTCCAAATACCATTTTCTCCTGTTGATGTGGTCTTATCGAAATTTAGAGAGAGAGAGAGAGAGAGAGAGAGAGAGAGAGAGAGAGAGAGAGAATTAGAAAATTGATAGAGGTTGTTAATTAGCCTGTTATCTGTGTGATTAGAGCGTGTAGTGTAATTGAAAGGGGATTGTTAACTATCAGTCATTCCCTGGACATGTACTACCCTTATAGTTTGCATAGTGGTTTGCATATTCTACACTAGTAGCAGCACAGTGTCCTAGAATTCAACTACAATAGGATTACACCAACTTCCAAACTATTTTCCCATCGTTCTATATTCAATGAGCATGTTGTTGGTGTCCTTAATTCGTTAGCATTAGCTTATGGCTATTTGCTTTCCATCCTTTCGGAACATCAATGGTGAAGTATGTAGTAGAATATTTTCATCCAGACTATTTCCTGCGTGACAGTCCGGCAGTTTGCCACAAGGACAAACAGGCTACAGGGCTTAAGCCCTTTATGAGCATAGTTTTCATAAATGCAGTAAACTTCCTCTAATCCCGCACGGCATGGGTGTCAAGGTCTAACATGATAAGTGCCCCTCTTCAGTTCTTTTGCATCAATTTCTCGAAATCCCCACCCCAAAACCACGTGATGCCCCGACGGGGTCGTAGAAAAACTCCCGGAAATCCTCTCTGTGGTCAAAAACGTACTTGTTGGTGGTAAGTTTATAGCTTTCGACTGAGGCAGTATAATTCTAACAGTGCACAATTTTATTTTAGTCAGTTTTTTATAACCATCCAATGTTTATAAACTTCCAGTTTATAAAGTTTGAGGTATATGATTACCTCAAACTTTTAACCTAATCGAAGGTTTCTATGCTTATTATGTGGTATTTATTAAATTAATCACTCATTTTCACTTCACTACGAGTTCATTACTGACGAGCTGTAACTAAATCGGATCGGATCGGTTCGGGACCAATGTAGGCACCCACGTCGGCCGGTTTTGGCCGTTGTCAGTCAAACGAAATCGGATCGGATCGGGAGAAATACGGGTCCAATGTAGGTGCAGCCTTACTTACTGCAGTGCTTCCAACACTGGCCACTAGGGTGCAAACGGGGGTACCACAACATCGCCTGTGGTACCATTATTGGACACCGAAGGTGCTTATCACTCTTGAGCCACACTGGCCTTGAATGGTCGCACGCCCGGCGGAAGAGCTCCCACTATTCTCCTACCTTTCCAGAACAAGCGGGAACTGAACACAATAATATGTTACAATGAACACAATAATATATATGAATACAAATGTTTTCACATTATAATCTGTGTATAAAAATATATTCGCAAAGAAATTAACAAAATAAGTTCGGAATGCTTGCTTATTAACGACCGTTTAAAATAAAATAAAGTACAATATTATGTAATTGGATTTATATTCCGTATTTCCATCTTTATGATAAAATATGAATCATTTTTAATTTGGGGTCCCCTTTTGTCTACAAACAAACAAAGCAAAATTAACCTTTTCAATGCGACGTGGGCTAGCTGCCTACTCCCTCCACAGGCGGACCAAACTCCCTCTCCTAGAGCAGCCGTACGCACCTGTATTTGTTATTTCTTTTTTACTTAGGCGCTCCTTACTAATCATCATTTTCATGAATATCTTACGTGAACGACGACGTGTATTACTTGAAACGATTTATTTACTACAATTTAGGTACGCAGCAAACCTACAATAACCATTTAAAACCAAATTTAGTTATTTTTCTTTCCTATATTTCTCTTTCTATTTCATTCCGAAACAACTGCTTGTTTTTAGACGTGATTTTTAAATGTGGCAATGACATTTTTTGGTTTTAATTATTATAATAAGCTACTCCTTTATTTTTTACAGTTTCACTAAAAAAATGCCCAAGAACATTTTTACCGTGTACACGTCTCACAGACACATGTTGCTTATAACGTTAAAAATTTGTATGTTACCAGTTAAGGGATAAACCAGCAATTATCTCCCATTCCTGCTAGAGCACTCTTT